>CAWUFW010003049.1:1200000-1800000 GCA_963921515.1 Calotriton arnoldi
GGATATGTGTGCGTGTGAGAGTATCTGTATGGGTTTGTGGATGGGTGTATCAGTGTCTGCATAGCTGTAAGTCTGGGTGTCAGAGTGTATCTTTGGGTATGTGACTGGGTGTGAAAGTCTCCTTAAGGATGTAACTGTGCATGTGAGAGTCTCTGTATGGGTTTGTGAATGAGTGTAAATGTGTCTATAAGATATGGGAATGGGTGTGAAAGTGTATGTATGGGTATATGACTGGGTGTAAAAGTGTATTTATAGGTGCAAAACTATGGGGCCTATTACAATGTTGTTAGGAAGGGCTCCGGGTGGGATTCGGTTTTGCCAAATCCGATTTGGAACCCTTGTTTCCTACCGAATCGGACAGTTTTCCCACCGACTGATTACGATGTCTGGAAACCATTCGAGCATTCCAAATCGGTTACGAAAGGCATTGTGTCGGTCCGAGTCTTTCGGAGCTAAATCGTTCAGCTCAATGAGCACGGTTAATGATGAGTGATGATGTTGACCGATTCGGACAGCCATTCCGACTCAGTTTGCCCGAGACAAAACGGCTTTCAGGGGCCCGTTGCAGCCCCTCTTCACCCGGAGGCAACCGAATGTGGCCCGTGGGGGTGTCCAAGGGACCCCTCTTCCCAACCATGCACAATGTGGCAGGCACCATGGGGTGCCGACCACATGTTACAATGTTTTTCCAAACCACCCCTTTTTCCAATGGGAGCCTGTATTCTCGGTCAGAACACAGGCTCCCATTGAAGGCAATGCGAGTCCGACCGAACGATATTGGGCAGCATCGTAATCGGTCGTCCTGACTAGCAGGACACGATTCGGTAGGAAATGAGTCCAGAACCGATTTGTTCGGGACAGTTTCCTAACAAGATCGTAATCGGCCCCTATGTGTGACAGTCTCTGTATGAGTTTGTAAATGGCTGCAACAGTGTCTGCATAGGTGTAAGAGTGGGTATGACAGTCTATATGGGTATGCGAGTGTGTGTGAAAGTCTCTGTATGGATGTAAGTGTGGGTGTTTGTATGGGTTTGTGAATGAGTGTAACAATCTCTACATAGTTGAAAGACTGGGTGTGAGAGTGTCTGTATGGGTAAATGAGTGGGTGTGAACATCTCTGTATGAATATAACTGTGCATGTGAGAGTCTCTGTATGGATTTGTGAATGGGTGAAACAGTTTCTATAAGATATGGGAATGGGTGTGACAGTGTATGTCTGGGTTTATGACTGTGTGCGAAAGTGTACATATAGGTGTAAGGCTGTTGTGAGAGCTTCTGCATGGGTTTGTGAATGGGTATAACAGTGTCTGCATAGGTGTAAGAATGGGTGTGAGAGGGTCTGTATGGCAATGTGAGTGGGTGTGAAAGTCTCTGTATGGATGTGATTGTACGTATGATAGCCTCCATATGGGTTTGGGGATCGGTGTAACAGTGTTTGTACAATATGTGAATTGATGGGATAGTGTTTGTATGGGCATCTGAATGGGTGTAAAACTATCTATATAGATGTATTTATGGGTGTGAGAGTCTCTGTATAGGTTTGTAAATGCATATAGGAGTCTCTCTATAGGTGTGTGAATGGGTGTGACAATGTTTCTATGGGTGTAACACTGGATGTGAGCGTGTCTGGGTAACTGAGTGGAAGTGGGTGTGTCAGTTATTGTGTCAGTATCTGTATGGGTATGTGAGTAGCTGTGAGAGTATAAAAAAATATTTTTTTTCCAGTTGCGCTAAATCTGCTGATCCCCCGCAGAGTTACACAGGGGCCGCGCTGGGGCCAACAATACCTCCTGTTACCTCCAGTACGGCCTACACAGAGGTATTGCTGAGAGGTTTTTGAAGGACATGCCCCCTTTCTCCACCACTCTGCAAACACATCTCCTGGTGCCCTGATGGTTGGGAGATGAAGAAAATGCAATTTCTTTTTGCTTATAACTTTGGTGACCTTTGAAGAATCTTTATGAACTTTTTTTTTAAGTGGCCTGCTTTGTCTAGTTCTTCATGAAAAGATTCAGGGGGTCAAAAAAGGTATTTTGAACACGACTGCATCTCGAACTGCTGGATGGAATTACACCAAATTTGGCAGAGAGGTAGCTCTTGGTCCAGAAAGAGCCTGTTGTACAGCTTCTACTTTCACAATAGGAACTGTGCATTTGTTGGACAGCATAAACATTGGGATTGTCCCAGATTGATTCTATGCACCCGCTCAGGATACGTTGGCCTGTGCAACCTCAGAACATGACAGCCATGATGCCCCAAGGAATCATGGAAACAGATCTAGAACCCTTTTACTCGGTTACGTGTGCATACCCAAAGTGATATACAAGAAGTACATGACAAGCGTTTCAATATTTTCTGAAGCATGGCGATTCTTGTATAAAATATATGTGCTGCAACAATTAATAGAGAGAAACAAATGAGAGTCATTAGCATCACAAGAACAGTGAGAAGGATAAACAATCCACTGTTGTGCTAAAGCAATGTATATATGCTGGTATATAATTACTGTGTATAGTGTACTCCTACTATGCGCTCCCTAACCTGGTTGCCTAGGGCGGGAGATCTGCCAAAATCCCCTACAGTATGTTCTGACTCCCCCTTAACTGAGGGTAAGTGTCTTGAGGGACACTTCTTGTTCACAAGTTGGACGGAGGGAAACAGGAACAGCTGGGCTGGAATTCTGACCAGCAGAGACCTCGCAGTGACAGCAGAGTGCTCCTCTCTTTTTAATACAGAAATGCTCATGTTTATATAACAAAAAAGATCCATGCTACTGTGATGAGACCTCAGTCAGGCTGTCGTTGTTTATACTCTTATGATAGCTATGTTGCCTACCGGGCGATCAACAAACAACAACATTTGAGCAGTGAACTTTATCCCTTGTACTAAATGTTCAAGGTATTGTGATAATGTGCATACAAACTTGAAATGTAAGCAAATGTGGTTTCTAGAACCATATCCTGTACAGTCACGCAAGCAAATGTGTGTCAATGGTCATCATGTACAAAAGAAAGCAACTTAAGAAACATGTCCATGTAAAATGCCAGTGTTTCTCCCCAGGTGTAAACCAGCCTCTTGACAAGCCCTTATTGTGATTTGGTGTAAATCAGTTCAGTAGTTACAGAGTTATTAAATGAAAAACAACATTTTGCATTTAGGGATGCAGATCTTCTGTAGACCCAACAGATCTCATACTGAGATCTAATCGGTTGCCAACATTTCAGCCAGGAAGTGTTGGCAGCCATCTTGGGACTCGGACTCCGAGTCCCAAGAAAAAAGTTGAAAAATAAACATAAGGGGTCAGGGTAGGAACACTCTGACCCCCTAGACCTAGTACTGGGGTCCCTTTCGCAGCTTAAAACCATTTTTTTTTCAATTTTTGCTGTGAAAATCGTGGCTGATCCGTGAATCTCTGCAAACATTTTTAAAAAAACAAGCACTGTCTTCCGTGCTTGTTTTTTTGAAGCCCCGTTTATGTATATAGAATGTGTGTGCGTACATTTATATAATTATATATATTATTATAGTAGCTCATTTTTGTGACTTTTTTACTCTGGCACCTCTGAGTGTAAATTATCCAGAGTGAGATGAGTGTCACAAGTGGGAGTTCCAGGGACATCCTGGAACTAGTTTCCTTCCCTGGCTCGGTGTCCCTGACTGAGTGAGGGATCAGCTGTAAGGTTCTTAGTAAGATGTCACCTTGGGTAGAGAGCCCGGTGAGGGCTTGGTTAGACTCCTTGTAGCTGGGTGAGTGCTTCCTACATAACCAGGTGGGGGTCAGGCCCTGCATGGTGAAGGAATGCTCATGGAAGATGTGCTGTAATGTGTGCTCCTATGGGTGCCCTTTGTGCCGGTCTGTGTGCATTGCCAACCACCCTGTGTTGCTTTTCCGCAGAGCTTTGCTTCCTGAAGAAGTCCTCTGAGGATGGGTAGCGTCGACCTGAGCAGCTGGACAGGCCACAGCAGCACAGACTGTAGAGCCCCATGTGCCCTACTCTCAGGCAACGGTCTTCAAGCTGGAGAACAGGTTGAAGCAGCAGCTCTACCTGTCAGCCCTCGGAGAGGGAGCACCTGGCCAGCAGTCTCACACTCACCTCTACGAAGGTCAAGATTTGGTTCCAGAAACGGCACTACAAGTGCAAGGGACAGCAGCAGGACAAGTCCCTGGGGGACCCCACCATCCGCCCCTGCCCCAGAGGCTGGCTGTGCCAGAGCTGCTGTGGGATGGAAAGCCTTGTCTCGAGGTTTCACAGAGCTACAGCACATCCTACACTGTGGGGGGCAGCCCCTATTCCTACAATACCTACCCAGCCTACAGCTACAATATAACCCCCCAGTACAATAGCACCAAAGGGCCACTGTGCCGCCCTGCCTGATTGGACATCTGCAGCCCAGGCCCCTCTTGGGCACACCTTCAGTGAACCTTCCCCGGCATCGTGCAGGGAGTGACAGCCCCACGCTGTGAACAGAGGGAGGGGCAGTAGCCATCTAGGGCTTCTCACTCCCCAGACTCAAGGAAAGAAAGGGGGCACGTCAAGGGAATGCTTGAGGTGGGCAAAAGAGAGGGGAGGCCGAGCAGGACTGCAGCGCCCTCGGGCCTACCTGCCACAAGTATGAGGGCTGCATCGAGCACAGCCACTAGATCAGAGTTCATTTTGGTATTCCAAAACCAAATAAAAGGTGTCAGCAAAACATACCAAGGTCGTACGATGCGTGTGCCAGCAAGCGGCACCGGGAGTTCTCAAGGAATGGGAAGCTGCACAGCACATCCTGGCTGTCCTTGGGTTTTAGGAGTTGGAAGCACTTCACTAAACGATTTCTGTGCCCTTCAGCAATTTAGGAAGTTTCACAACTGGAAAACATGGGTCCCACATTGTCAATAGAGTGCAATGCTTTACTTAAATAACCACACGCTGTATCTACCGGATGTATTAGCAGTAAAAGCGAAACAAGGAAGTTTGTGTTTCACTAATGGCTGTAAATAAGGTATATGAAGGCATAGATTTTATAATGTGAAAATGGTTCGGTGACTGGAGAACCCCTCAGAACCAGTTGATACCATGCCTATTTGCGCTTAGAAGAAGCAGGGTTACTCACTTTTGACGGTGGTGGGGCGTGTCTGTGTCTGTGTGTTTTTTGATGTGCATTCAGTTAAATAATAAATATCATTCTTCAACAGGAAATTTTCCAGTTCCCGGCTATCCTTGCCCGCATTTCTCTCCCAAAATGAATTGAGCAGAAACAACCTGTTTGCTGCTTCTGTAAACTGTGCTATAGACATTAGCAGAGTCGCTCACCTGAGACGTTTCCCCCCTTCCTTCCCTACCTGTACAGCTTACCCGAGCCATTTTACTTTACCTGTCACACTCCAGCAGCTTCCACTCTCGAGACCAGCACGCCTGCTGCCCCTGCACATGCTGCATTGCTCTATACTGACCTGGGGATCACTAGGCCTTGGCCCAAATGTTATTGTTTCAAAATTTCACAATTACAGAACTCATATTTTCACAATATTGTAAATGTAGTGTCCACAGTACTTGTGAACGCATTGCTTCAGTGCAGTAAATAGGACGTTTTTGAATAATTTTAAGAAAGTTATGTATATTATGTTAAAAAAAGTCGAAAAAAACATCAGTATTGAATAAATGTAGACGCACAATATATTCATATCTTTAATGTGATTATGAATCTGCGTGCCACTGAAATTATAGCTACTGCAATATTTAACAGCACCGTCTGTCTCATGCACGGTGAAAGTCATGAGACAGACTGTGCAGTTTAAGCCATGCTTTAAGAGACATACCAACTGCAGTTACATACATACACACATATACGTGAAACGCGCTATCTCTCTCTAAGTTTATATACAGATTTGTGTATTTTAGTTTGTTTTCCATTAATATAACAATCAAAGACAGAAACATGTGCACGATGCATCGTAGAAACAAAAGTAGCATGTAAAAAATGTAACAATATATACCTCAATAATCTCCAGCAGTGGCTGGCGCAGGTAAGCGCAGTGGGGCTGGGGCGTGGCGAGAGGGGGTAAGTCGACAGACGACGGAATAGGGAAAATTAAATAAATAAATAATTCCTATTTCATCGTCTGTCGATTCCCCCCTCCCACCCTGTCCCGCCCCGCCTCGCCGCGCTTACCTGCACCGGCCGTGGCTGATAATCTAATTTCTCCTGGATTTGTTGAAACTCATACATATGCGCTACTATATTTACAAAAAAACTGGCTATAGCAGCAGAGAAATAAAGTGCCAATGACAGAGTCTTTGAGGTATTTGCCGTATTTAAAAATAGTCAGCAACAATTTAAACAATTTGTTTTATCGCATTTCCTTGAATGTTGGCTACTTCATTTGTCACACACCGCAGCAATTCACAAGAATTACATCACTGCCTTGACTGACGAGCTATATATAATCAGGGATGTGATAGCACCTTTCTTTTTTTTTTAGTTAAATAAATTTTATTGAATAATGAACAGGTACCAAAAACACAATCAACATAAGGAATGAAGTAACATGTTAAAGTATACAATAAATGGAAGCAATAAATACAAAATGTAGAGGAAAGAGATTATAAAATACAACCTTATGTAATTATTTAAAGGAAAGTAGGATATGGTACCATATAAAACAATGATTATTTAGATAATGTTTAGAATAATAATGAGAGAGGAGAAAAGAAGAAGAAGAAGGAAGAGAGAAGAGAAAGGAGTAAAGGGAACAGAGGAAGGGAAGGGGGAGAAATTAGCAAATACGAATTAGTGTAAGTGAGAATGTGTAGATAGAAAAGTAGTAAAAGGAAACCAAAGTAAATCAGATTTAATTCTCTGAGCTACAGATGAGGATGAAACATTGGAAATTCTATGTTCATCACAAATAAGGTCCGACAAGTAAGAATAACTGTAAATGCAAGAGCAATAAAAAGATCAAACAGTATCGGCTTTAGCATTATGTCATGAGACTCAAATGACATGGTTCCAAGAAAAACATTTTGAAATGATAATGGAATATCGAAATGGAGAATCTTGGAACATTTGGCCCAGATGGATTTCCAAAATGTTTGAACATTGGGACAATGGAAAATTAAATGAGAAAGTGTACCATTGGTAGAAAGGCATGACCAGCAAAGGGGAGAAGAAGATGGGTTGATTTTGTGCAAAAAACTGGTGTTCTAACAGCTCTACTGTAAAGAAAAAATAGAGATTGGGTGATATTAGCAGCTCTAGAGATGGAAAAGGTTTATGCCATAGTTTGTTCCACTTTTGAGAGGAAAGGGTGATGGACAGATCAAGTTCCCGAGCTAGCTCAATGGGGGATTTGAGTCTTTCAGAAAAAGGGGTAGAACAAAGTTTATATATAGATGAAGCTTTGGGGTTAGAATCAAAAGAGATGTTGTGTAAAGGAGTTAAGGGAATAAATGGAGTATTGTTAATAGAAAAGTTTTTAGATGAAAGAAATTATTGAAGTGCCTGTGACAATTGAGAGTATTGAGGTAAACAGGAGGAGGGTAAATCATAAAGGTCTTGTAATTTATTAAAAGGCAAAACAGAGTTATGGGATACAAGTTGGTGAACATATACAGTATTCTTTTCTTTCCAGTGT
Organism: Calotriton arnoldi; assembly: GCA_963921515.1. Lineage (NCBI taxonomy): Eukaryota > Metazoa > Chordata > Amphibia > Caudata > Salamandridae > Calotriton > Calotriton arnoldi. The sequence continues at coordinate 1,207,619 of CAWUFW010003049.1, forward strand.
ATGAAGTAGAATAATTTAAGACAGAACCTAATAAATGTATTGAACCAGATAAAGGAAGCAAGGAAGGCCTGCTAAAAGTTGGATCCATCCATAAACAGCGAATGTAACAAGTATTGAGACTATTTTAAAATAAGATATTTAGATATGAAGGTACAATTGGACATAAAACAGGTGTCATAAAAAGAAAAGTCATGTAATAAAGAACGTTCAAAATCAATCCAACTAGGTATTGGATCATCATGGTATTGTTTATTTAGTGCATATGCTTGTCTGATTAAAAAAGCAGTGTGAGTGAGCTTAAAATTCGGAAATCGAACATCCCCTTCATTCTTTGGTTTGATTAATTTAGTTAAAGCAATGCGGGCAGGTTTATTGTTCCAAAGAAATTTAGTACGAATGGAGTTAATTTGGTTAAAGTAATAATTATGGATTTTAAAGGGTAACATAGATATCAGAAATAGAATAAGCGGTGCAATCATCATTTTAATAGTATCCAACCTGCCCACCAGGACAGATGAAGGGGGGACCATGAGGAGAGTAAATTTTGAATCTTAGTTTTCAGAGCAGTAAAATTATGGCTAAGAGTTTGTGGAATGGTAGGAGAGAACCATACACCAAGGTATTTAATTTTAGAAGGACAACATTTAAAATTGGTGTCAGTGAACATAAATTGATAACATAGAGAATTTAAAGGTAGAATTTCAGTTTTAGAAAAATTTAATTTGTATCCAGATACTTTAGAGTATAAGTCAATCTCTTGGAAAAAGGTGGTAAGGAGGTTAAGGGTTTTGAAAGATAAATTAAAATATCATCTGCATAAGCATATAATTTAATTTCATGGGAATTATGAATAAAACCAGTTATCAAAGGGTTATGGCGGATGCGCTCAAGGAAGGGTTCAAGACATAGAAGAAATAAGAGGGGAGAGAGGGGACAGCCTTGCCCTGTGCCTCTGTGTAGATTAAAATAAGGAGATAAAAGACCATTAACAGATACACATGCACGAGGATCAGAGTATAATAATTTGATAAATTAAATAAATTTGGGACCGAAACCAAACCATTGAAGAGTTTTGAACATGAATTGCCAATTTATACGATAAAAAGCTTTTTCAGCGTCAAGAGATAGTGCGGCTAGAGGGTCAGAATAATTATTCCCTAGGGTAAGAATATTAGAGAACATTCTAGCATTGTCTGAGGACAGCCTACCCTTAATAAAACCAGATTGGCCAGATTTAATAAGTAGAGGGATAACCCCTTCTAATCTAGAGGCAAGAATTTTTGCAATAATTTTGCAGTCATAATTGATTAAGGAGATTGGGCGATAATTTTGACAAAGGGATAGATATTTATCAGGTTTAGGGAGAATTACAATAAGGGAGTCAAGAAAGGAGCCTTCAGGTTTAGAGTGTGATATAAAGGAGGTAAAAAGCTCAAGTAAGTGCGGAGCAAAAATAGATGAAAAGATGATATAAGTTCAATAGAGAAGCCATCAGGGCAGTAGCGGTCGGTGGTGGGAGTGCCGCCGGGCGCTGATGTGGGGCGGGGGGATAGTAAACTATGGATTACGGGCAATTACAGGTAAGTACACATATAAATAAATAAAACAAATTTCGTTTCTCGCGCTGCATCGCCAAATGTGATGCAGCGCGAGAAACGAAATTTATGACAAAAAATGGCAACTCCACCTTTATGGTTTATAGCTGGTGAGCAAACAACCTGACCCACCCATTGACGCTTTAGTTTAAGAGATTCAACATCATTACAGTGGGTTTCCTTCAAAAAAGCAATTTGACAATTAAGTTTTGATAAATGAGAAAGTACCTTTTGACGTTTGACAGGATGACCCAGACCACGAACGTTCCACGATACATCATTAAACATAATAATGTTTAAGGAACAGGGGAATACTCACATTGACGACGAACTGCAAAAAACAACAAAAGAGATGAAAGACAGTGGTCATAAAAAACAGGGAACAAGTTAAAAATAATAGGAACATAGGGGAATAAATAGAACAATCATTTATAGAGATAATAAAAGAAGGGAAGGGAAGGGTGATAGGTGAAGGAGAAGAAAAAGGGATAGAAAGAACAGAGAGAGAGTATATGAAAAAGAAATGAAAGAAATAAAGAGAAACAGAGACAGATCAAGGACAAGAAGCCAGATCTGATATATAAAGAGAAGAAAATAAGAGTCGAGCATGTTAGAACTTGAGACAAGAGCAACAACGGGAAAAGATGGAGCGGAGGAGATAAAGAGGTAGAAGACTTAAAGAATTATAAATATGATTAGGCCGCATAGAACAAAGTGAAGGTAAAAGAAACAGACTTCGCAACAATAAATAAATAACGTAACATGAAGCATTAACAAGTTAAATGAATTAAGAGCATTGAGCACTTGTGTCCATAGAGATTTTAGTAATAGAGTGCAAAAACTGTCTTAGCTTAGAAGGATCCTCAAATGAATGAGAGACACCTTCATGGGTAATTTTGCAAAGGCAGGGATGAAGACTGCCATAACGGATGTTCATAGACCTTAATTGCAGACGAAGAACTAAGGGGCATATTAGCAAGAACAGGCGTTAAAATTAAAATAATGGGCTTGATAATATGCCCTTGAGAATACCAATAGAAGCCCATGTTCTGCTGTGATCCTGGGCTTCTATTGGAATTCTCAACGGCATATTATCAAGCCCATTATCGCCGCTTTAGCGGCAGTTTCCTGCCGCTAAAGCGGCGATAATTTTAACGCCGTTCTTGCTAATATGCCCCTAGGAGTTCTTTGCGTCTGTCATTGGTAGCGTTGGAGAGATCCTGTGATATGGAGATAAAATGACCAGACCAGACGACGTTTTTCGCTAGCAACTTTTAGTACGTGCATCAGATCAGTGAACTCTAGGAAAAGCATAATAATACCACGTGGTTTGTTGGAGTTAAGGTGAGGACGACCAAGACGATGGGCACGTTGAATATTAAGAGGAGTTGAAGACTGTAGGTTGAGAAGGTCAGACAGAAATTTCTTTAAGAAGGAAATGAGAATCGGACCCTCAAAATTTTCAGGAAGACCATACAGCCGAAGATTATTCCTTCTATTGCGGTTTTCTAAATCCTCTGTATGGAGCTTTAGCTTGTAGATTTCTTGCTCCAATAAGGGTACTTTTGTTGCCACGTCTTGAAGATTGCTAAGACGCTGTTCCATTTCAGACATTTTACTTTCCATGTTGATCCATCGGTCCTCAATTAGTTGAAGCTTTTCATTGGTGGTATTCATAAATGGTTTCAAAGCACAAAGTTCATCCAAAATTGAGTCCAGTACCGGATTAGAAGAAGATTGTACTGGAGATGGAGGATCATTTTTGGCTCTTTTTGGTTTAGTACCAGATGTAGATGCCTTTGCAAGAGAGAGTTGATCACTATCCATCTTGATATACTGAACTTGTCGGTGAGTATGCTTTGGATAAGTAGAGATCCTTCCCATAAAGATATATGCTCAAAGATATAGACTTCAGTGAGGGTAGGAAAATACTGCAGATGCAAAGCTAATGAGTAACGCAATGCAAGATATGTAGAAAATTATACAGAGAAGGAACTCGCAAATAAAAGCCAAAATGTGAAGTGATTTACAGGAAAACACCTCACATCACACAAAAGTCTATTTGCATCCTCTCAGGAACAAGGCATTTATAGAAAGCCAGGTTTTTTCCGCAGTCTGATAGTGAGGCAGAGTCTTCAACCATAGGAAAGTAATACAACTTGTGCACATTGGAAGGTACAAAGGAAACAAGAGGCGATGGTGTTTCTTGAGAAATGTCTTAATCACTTCCAAATACAAAAGCACACTTCAAGAGACTTTCCTCATAGGCACCACATGAATTCCCTTTGCCTCAGAAAATGATAATATTGAATGCCAAATTATTATCTAGCATATTGCTTTTACTGAAATATCTGAGCGGCTTTAAGGCAGCACAGGCACGTTCAATAGAAGGATAGAGCACCACATCATATTAAACAAAATCACCGCTAATCCACAGATTAGGATCACGTTTTCATCAAAGCGGCCGCCGTGCATAGAAAATGGCGGCCGCTTGCGCCAGGGAAAAAAACCGGAGACGCAGTGAAATTAAATAAAAAACGATGTTCGGGCGCACCCCATGACAACAATGTGTGCTGCTGTACCTCCAGGAGCTTGTTCTAACAAAAGGACACGAAACGAGGTTAAACTGCGGCCGCAGTCCCCCTCGTAGGCTCCGTGAAGCAACGGAGCTCAGCAGATGCCCGCCATCTTGACGAGCGCGTAAGCCACGCCCCGTGATATCACCTTTCTAACTTAATAAATTATGGTATACAAACCAATGCCATGCTTACAAAAAATAGGGAACATACGCATAAAAAAAAACATATAGTGGGTAACCTCTAATATGATCAATAATGCCTACTTGGGTTCTGTGGTGTCTGCATATTTTAAATTCAGGTTCATTGTTGTGTTACAAAAACTCCTAAATGAAACTATTGAAATAATATCCCGAAAGAGACATCTTAAAAAAATAATATCTTACAGCAGGCTAGTTTATTACAATTTCTTAGTCAATAGTAAAGACATAAACTGTGATAGTGCTGCTGCAACAGCGCATTGCGGCGCGTTATTACCGAGTGCTAACAGCGCAATAACTAGACATGCAATTAGTGCCTTAAATAGATTGCCCACACGTTGTGCACCGCCACACACTGTGATTGGCCATTTTCTATCTTCTGTTTTTATGTAGAGCATTCCAAAGGTGCACGCTGCTCTAAATGTATTTCTGGCTGCCGTGCATGGATTTGTAAGGTTTTGACCATACGTGGGTTTTACTTCAGATGCAAATAAGCCCAAGGAATGCAGGGCCAGTTCTGAAAAGAGTAACTGAGTGAATGTGGCTGCAAAGAGCATGTGTTCCCTTTTTCTCTAGCTGGATGTTGTTTTTAAGGTGCTCTTTCTCCCCCACATGGTGGTCACACTTGTGGCCGAGAGGTGTCCTGGCAGCCTGTGCTTTGTGACCCTCTTGCCACTTAGTAAAACGGAGCAGGGCTGTGTGCAAAGGGTAGCCATGCCACACTTTGCCCTGTAGTGTCACTCCAGTGATGTAACTGGCGCCAAGGACTGTTTGATGAGCTAAGCTGAATAGGGGTTTTGTATGACCACCCCTTCTGAATGTGCTGATATAGTTTGACCATGGGACAACGTAGGTCTAGGTGATAAGTATGAGGATTGGCTAGGTGTAGTCAGGAGAGACCCGTTGGACAGATATAATAATAATTCCAGGTTTGGAAAGCGTGACTTATCATCCCTTAGGATATCCAGGCGCTGGGGACCATTGGGGAGATTAAGTGAGCTACTGCCCAGAGTCACATGATGCTGAGCTGAGCTGCTGACCTCTGTCTCTGTATCATTATTTTGTAGGCCTCAGAATGTCAACATCGGCTGCGACACAACACTGGTGACGAGGGTGTTGCATACATGGATCCTAGTGTGCTGTAATGGTTACATACCCACCTAGGGTGCATGATGCTCGTGCTGTGCACAACCAATGATTGCACCCCCATACAGTGTCCACTCGCAGTATTCAGAGCCTACCTGACCAGTGTATGCCATGGACTGAAAGCAGCTGATATCCCACTGTGCCCCCTACTAGCGCTTCACATCTATCCTGGCAGAAGACGTCAAGGCAAATGGCCTGCAGCAGGGTCATCCATCTGTGTGCTGCTGTGCACGGTGAGTGCACCCCCTACTGGCTTGCATCTCTGCTACTCGCACTGAGCTGTCTCCACTTGCTCCAGGCCCCAGCATCTCCAGCACAGATCCTCACTGCTGGCCTGCATCTTTGTCTCTCTCTATCTCGTCAGCGCACACCAGCACTGTCGTACTGTCACTTCTCTGGGGCACACCTGATTTGGTCACTGGCCTCCACGAGGGAGACCTGTAAAATAAGAAGAATAAAACAAAATAAGGAAATAACAATCCATACACTAACAGATATTTGCCCAGCAAAGGATTTATAACAATAAAATACAAAATCAAAAGACAATAAATCAACCATAGAAGTACACCGGCTTCATTGACTGCTGCTAGCATGTAGTGTGTCCCTTCCAGCCCCTCTCTCCACCACAGACAGCACAACAGGCCTTCTGGACTCAGCACTTCTTGCAACATTTACACTTCGGGGGTTTTTCCAAACCCGTAAGCCATGGCAAGCATACCACCAATCGAGCCATTCACTATTGAAGGTGCCCCATCAGCTCAAGCTCCCAGATGGAAGGGTTGGATAGAAATAGAGTGCTGCTGTTCTTTGAAGCCACCAAGGTAAAGAACTCGCAAAGAAAAGCCATGCTCCTACACTTAGGTGGCACGGAAATTCATAGAATCTCCAAGACCCTCAGAGAAGCCACAACTAAAACACACTTTACCCTCATCTTGACTCTGAATGCCTACTTCATACAGATGGCTAATAAAGATTTTGAATGGTTTGTATTTCAACAAGCCAGGCAACAGGCGGAAGAATCTATTGATACTTTCGACATGCAATTAAAGGAGTTGGCCAGCAGATGCGGGTTCACTGATAAAAAATTAGGAATTACATCTACAAATAATTCAAGGGTGTGTGACAGCAAAGCTCAAAGAATGCATCCTCGAAGAGGCTGTAAGATCTTTGGCAGACATGTTAACGATGGGCCGAACAAAAGAGCTCTTGAAAACCTGCGCTTCTCACATGTAAGCTGTTTTGAACAAACCACTGAAAGTGGAACCACTCAATGCTGTCACTTTGACACCCAGCACCAGTAGACCCAGAAAAGGTAGTATGACTCCCAGAACGTGCAGCTACTGTGGAGGACCAGCTCACCGACCCACAGAGTGCCCAGCGAGGGGAAAGGAATCTGCAGGTTGTGGTAAACTTAACCATTTTGTGAAAGTGTGTAATTCAGGGAAAGAGTGCATACCACACACCACGGTGAATGTTGTACATGAGGTACAAGAGAGAAGCAGTGATATGGATGACGATGAGAATGAAGAACACACCATCCACTCCATCTTCACTGTTGGCGCAGCATCCCACAGCACATGTCAGCTTCCACAATGCCAAATATTCATTGAAAATCATCCAACAATCGCAGCAGTGGACACTGGGGAGCCCATCAACATAATGTCCTCTAAAGCATACCACTCCAAGCAACCATCCCCATGTTTACATCAAACATTGGTCAAAGTATTCACCTATTGTCAAGACAAGCAACTGAAAAATGGAAATTCCTAACAGCGATTGCATACAGATCTCAATCAGTAGATATATGTTGCTAAAGAAGGCTACAGCATGCTACTAGGATGTAGAGCAATAGAAGCCCTTGACATCGTAAGTTTTGCATTTGGAGTATACCAAGAAGCCATATCTCAAAACCCTAATGAATTCCCCACAGTGTTGAAGGCATCGGATGCCTGCAAGGCAAACAGATAAGTTACACATAGACAAATCTGTGCAGCCCATAGCCCTCCGTCTTTGACAAATTGCTTTTCATCTGAGGCCTCAAGTTGAAAAGAGCTAGACAAACTCGAGGCCGCTGGCATAATTGAGAGAGTGACAGGGCCCACTACAATTGTAGTGGCCAGGAAGCCCAAACAACCTGGTGCGGTCCGTATATGTGTAGACATGCACCTACCACATGATGCCATCAAGCGAGAGAGACATCTAATGCCAACAATAGATTACCTGATTGGGGAACTCAATGGGGCCTGCTGGTTCTCCAAACTGGACTTGCACTGTTACCAGCTTATCCTTGCAGAGGAATCAGACTACATCACGACTTTCTCTGCTCATGTATGTCTGCGGCGTTACAAGAGACTGAATTTTGTAATTTGAGCGCCACTGAGGTATTTCAAAATGTCATACATGAACTCCTAGTTGATCTCCTGGGAGTTGTAAACATCAGTGACGACATCTTAGTACATACCAAGATCATTCCAGAACACAAAATGAGCTTAAACAAAGTGCTTCAAAGGATTCAAAATTCTGGCCTCTTCCTGCACCGCAGTAAGTGTGAATTCTTGAAACAAAAAATGCACTTCTTTGGGTATGTGTTCTCATCAGAAGGAGTAGCTTCTGCCCCTGACAAGGTATGGTACATCAAAGAAGCATCTCCTCCAACTACAGTGATTGAACTATGCAGTTTTTTAGGCATGGTCAACTACTGCTGTCGCTTCATCAAGGACCTTTTGATGCTCACACAATCCCTCAGAGACCTCACCAAATCCACGGTCCCATGGTAATGTGGACTTGAACAAGACCAGGCTTTTCAAGCTACTAAAGAAGCCTTATCAGGTGATACAACACTGATCTTTTTTGACCCTCAGAAGGAGACAACAATAGCAGTAGACGCAGGCCAAAAAGGTCTAGGTGCTGTGCTGATGCAACGACAAGAGAGAGAAGACTGGGCCCTGGTGGCTTTTGCGAGTCAATCTCTCACAATGACGGAGCAGAGATATTCTCAGATTGAGAAGGAGGTGATCGCCATACATTGGGGGTGTTGCCATTTTCATCTATACTTATTTGGCAATCTGTTTACAGTCGCAGCTGATCACAAAACCCTTCTACGGCTATTTAACAGAACCGCCTCGAAACCACCTCTGTGGATCAAAAAAAAGAATGCTCCAACTTCAGGAGTATAACTGTAAAGTAGAATATCGCATGGGACCCACAACACCGCTGACTACTTGTCACAGCACCCTAGTGCTGCCACACTGGAAGAAGAAGAGGCAGATGAAATAGAAGATTTTGTGAGGTACATGGCTAATCGATCTCATCCCCTTCCTCTCTATATGGAAGTCATCCGTCAAGCTACGGATGGGGATAAATGCCTCCAAAAGGCACTGGATGCCGTAAAACCCAACCAGTTGGTTGCATTCAAAAACCATTATGCCCAGATCACCCTCGATGCCAGACACATCATGGAAAGTCTCTATCATATTTGCCAGGACCTGAGCGCTGACCTGGATGGCTGCCTCCTGAAAGGGCATCGATTAGTCATTCCCACCAGCCTCACCGACAGGGTAGTTCAGCTTGCGCATGCTGGAGACCAGGGTATGGCCAAGACAGAGTTTGTTACAAACCAAGGTGTGGTTTCCCTTGATGGATGAACAAGTCGAAGCAGCGATAAAGTTGTACAAGTGGTGTCAAGCGTCAGGTGAAGCCAATCCACCAGGTCTGGTGATGATAGAAGTAGGATCTCAACAGCCTTAGAAGAATGTTAGTCTTGATTTTGGGAGTCTCCCAGATGAAAGGAACACCATTGTCATGATTGAAGACTGTTCAAAATATCCAGAGGTGGAAATACTCTCCTCTTTAAATGCAAGTTAGGTAGTATCCAAGATTAAGAAAATCATGGCAACGCATGGCCTGATAAAAGAGCTACAGACTGACAACGGTCCACCGTTCCAAGGCGAGAAGGTGGCGGCTGATCTAAAATCATTGAACATATCTCACAAATGTATCACATCCCAATGGCCTCAACCCAACGTCAAAGTAGAGAGATTCATGAAGGCACTCCACCACAGGGTGGGCTCCTGGACATCTCTCAATGAGTAGAGTAATCATGGATACTATCCCTCATCACCATAAGTGGCCACCTGCTTCTTTTGATGACCACTGAGTGCATGAGAAAAGACAGAAATCCAATGATAGAGCCAGCCAACATCGGCATGCAAAAGCATCTGCTCTTAGGGTTGGAGACTTAGTCCTCATCAAGGATCAAATCCCCACAAGCAAGTTCAGACTACCTTTTGAGCATTTCCCTTGGACCATTATTCATATGCATGGTACAAAACTTACTGCTCATTGTGGGACAGAAGAAGTCACTCGGAATGGGTCAGCATTCAAGAAGTTTCACCCCAGTGCTGTGTCTTTCAAGGACATGGCTGGCAGGGACCCTCCGATGGCTGAGCACGACATGGTGTCAGAGTCAGGAGGCTTGATTTCCCTCCACCGGCGTTAGGAAATGGCATTCCTGTCCCGGCTTCCCCTGTACAAGCCATGAGCTCAGTTGTGAAGCTAATTCACCTGAACAGCACAGTAGCCGTACCACTTGCACCAGATTTTCACTGAGGGGGAACCCAGCACCTGCCCGCATGCTGAAGGATCACCTGGTGCAATAGATAATTAATCATACCCAGGTAACACAAACTCTAATCATTAAGGACATAACCTATGTGCAATTTATTACTCATTTCGTTTGGTCAATAAAACCTGGTGTAAGAATGCTGTAAACTCAGTAGCTCACTCCAGATTTTGTTTTTCAAGACATTCACATTTTGTTGATATTAAGTGCTGTGGTTTTCAATTTCCTAAATTTGGGGAGAAATGTAGTGTCGTACCATTGACATAACTGGAGTGCGGGACTGTTTGATGAGCTAAGGTGAATAGGATTTTGTATGACCACCCCTTCAGAATGTGCCGATATAGTTTAACCCTAGGACCACGTGGATCTAGGTAATTAATGTGGGGATTTGGCTAGGCGTGGTCAGGAGAGACCCGCCAGAGCGATATACCACGTTACACCACCACTTTCTCTGTGCCATTATTATGTAGGCCTCAGAACTGGTGGTACCTCCATGTCGGAGGGTACCACATCATCATTGGCTAAGACACAACAGACCCGATTGTGCTACGGCATGTGAATCAAGGCCTGGTGAGGTGGTATTGTAGGAGGCCGGTTGGTGCTGAAAGGGGCTCAGAAAGTAAGAGGAATAGCTTTTTATGGGCACACAGGCAAAAGCTGTGAGCTGGGGAGGTCAGCTTGGCGGCAGAATATATTACAGACAGAACCTGCCATGATTTCATCAGCTTCCTGGCTTTCTGATGCAAACCATTATATTTTAATCCTCTAGAGTCCTGCCTTGGCCACACACAAACACACACACACTGGCGTGGCCCGTGCAGGTAAGAGCAGTGGGGAGGATGGGGCGGGTGCATGGGAGTTGACAAACAACGAAGAGGGAAACTTAAAAAAAAGAGAAAACCATAGTTTTCTTTTTTATTAAAGTTTCCCTCATCGTCATATGTCGACTCCCCCCACCCCGCCCCACCGCTCTTACCTGCAAGGGCTGCATCTGCACACACAGACAGTGTTCCCTTTGAATATATGCTCCGTATTTTATTGTTTCTCAAGTTTTTTTACATATTCATTCATGACGCTTGAGTACATCTGCGTAGAGGAATCCGCGTGCACTCCGCATCAAGCGTGCCCTTTGCGCCCCCTGCTCTCTGTACTGAGGAGAGATTAATATGTATGTCATTCTGTTGTCTTGACAGTTGTTAGTCTCTAAGAAGACTTGGACACTAGAAATGAATAAACAGAATGCTAACACTTACACTCTGAATGGTTTTTATTTCAGATTTAGAGTTAAAAAGAAGCACATGCACCCTGGAAACAGATTACAAACACATTTTAACTGACTAGGCTAAACAGTTACTACCTGATTGTAAAATGTTTTTGAGTCACATGCCATGACATTAAACTGCAATGCTTCATGGTGAAACTGTGTAAAACAAAGGGCATATTTGAGAATGAATGTTTTTACAAGTCTTGCAGTTTGAACAGCTTGTTATTGTGCGTTTGGAGGAGAACAGAAAAACAGAGCAGATGTGAATAAAAGCAGGGCAGGGTGACTGAATGCCGAGGAGAACTCACCAGCGATGTTGCCCCATTGCTGCTTGCATCCCATCAAGTGCAGACCCTTTTTTCTCCAGGGTCTGTAAGATATTTTTATCAGAGTGTTTTCTTTTGTTGGAAACGTGTGTAGAGCATAACATTTAGGGGCCGATTCCGATCTCGGCCGGTAGCGCTCCGAATCGGATTCGGATTTACCGGATCCGATTCGGAGCCCTGTTTCCCGACCGAATCGTACGCGGGTCCGGCCGGCGAAGTGCGATGCAGGCACCCGCGAAATCCCGACCGACTCGAACGCGGCTTCAACACGCTCCGACCGACTCGCATGGATACGACTCGCACCGCGCTATGGAGACGTTCCCGGCCGGGTAAGTACGATGCGGCGCCGCGACCACTCCTGATCGACTCGCGCCCGTCCGGCTCGAAAAAGCTGTCGGAGCCGGACTTTGGGGGTCCGTGTCGGACCACCCTGTCGCGCGTAGGCGCGCGAGTCGCACACAGGGGGACCCATGGGTCCCCCTACCTGTGCATGTATGCCGCGATGTGCATGGACGTGTACACACTGTAGGGGCGCCCTTGACCGCCTCGCACCCATTGAGTCAATGGGAGCCCGGCGTATGCGTCGTACGACTGGCTCCCAGTGACTGCAATGGAGTCCGACCGAATCGAGTCCGATGGCATGCGAGACGCATCGTACTCGTTCGGTCGGACTGCTAGGGTCCGATTCGGTCGGAATTCTCTCCGGGTCCGGCTCGGTCGGAGAGAATTCCGGCCCGAATCGGAATCGGCCCCGTAGTCTGTGTGTACTTTGATTTCCAGTCCACGATACAGTGGGTGATTTTTCCATGCCTGAGGTTATCTGGTATTACTTCACAAAATGAAATACACACACACATACACACACACACACAGATACACACACGCATGCATGTGTATGCACTCACTTACTCTCGCATTCACTCACTCACTCTCTCTTGAAATGTAGGGACATTTCTAAAGTTAGCATGATGACTAAAGCTATGCTCTTTTGTATAAATCGAACTATTCGCCATATGAAAACACACTAAGCACAAACATAAAACGGACAGTAATTAATATTATGAAGGAAACAAAAGAGAACAATTAAAAATACTATCTACCATTATACAAATGTAACAAAGTACAACTCTTTACATAATACCACTATACAAAACTAAAACATGAATTTGAAAGACATGCAGAAATCCCTCTCAGACAGTACAAGCCCAAATAAACCCTTCAAATAACTGCACTCACAGTGGCACAAGCCATTTTGATATAAAGTGCCGTAACTTTAAATCAAAACAAATAATTACAATACTACAACTGTATATGGATATCATGAAAAAATGACATCTAAAATTGTAAACGTTAAGGTGTATTGACACCTTTACGTTTAATTTAAAAAAATTATATATATATATATATATATATATATATATATAAATACACTGAAAAAACCATAGGTTTCAGGGACGTTATAGTTAGGAATTAGCATTTAAAATGCTAATTTCTAACTATAACGTCCTGAAACCTATGGTTTTCAGTGAATTTCAAAGGTTTTTAAATGCTAATTTCTAACTATAACGTCCCTGAAACCTATGGTTTTTTAAGGGAATTTCTAAGGTTTTTAAATTGTAATTCTTAAGTATAAAATTATTTCTAACCTAACCTTTTGTACAATATTTGTGTTTTATAGAATTGATTTTATTTAAAAATGGTTGGAACTTTATTTTAGATTTTTTTAAAAATAATATACTTAATTTTCTAAAATCTTCTTCAACAATTAAAATCACTCTTTTAAAATATATATATATCATACACTACTAAAAATATACTGTTTTTTATATGTACAACTTACATTTATATTTTCTTGAAATAATGCTTTTAATACTGTGAAAGTTGCTTTATTGTATTATTATGCTTTCTTTTTTCATTTACATTTTTACAAAGGAGTCACGCACCCTACGCAAACCTACTCGACGGGTGCGTGGATTCAGGGTGCGCAAACCCATCTGGCGCGCATTTCTGGAGTTGCGCTGGAGTCGCGACTTCGGCGTAGTTTCAAAAGTATGAAATTTCATTGTAGAAATTATAAATATCAGTTTTGGTTAAAGACTTTCACTAGTATAATTTAAAAAACAATTTATAAACACTATTTTTTACTTTACTATGAACTGTACAAAATTTCACGAGTGGCGACGTATGCGCATAGGGTGCGCGACCCTTCCCGGCACGTATTTCCGGGGTCGCACAGGGGTCGCGACTCCGGCTTAATTTTCAAAGTGTGAAATATCACTATACAAAGTTAAAATATCAGATTTGTATAAACACTTTCACTAATATACTTTTTAAAATGTTTTATAAACACCTATTTATACTTTATAATTATGTATACAAACTTTTACAGGTGCGCGACTTCTGCGCAACGGGTGCGTGCACCCTACATGACTCCATGTGACCTGAAAAGAAAGCTTCTGTTTTAAAAAAATTATTTTTATGACATCATACAGAAAGAAGATAAGCAATTATACAATACCAAAAATAATCAATGTCTATATTTACATTTACACCCCATCCCCACCCCCTACCCCCACCCACATCCTATGGATCCAAAAAGAAACAAGATTCAATCAAATTAAGTAAATACTTTGCTTAGCCTTTAAGATTGACTTAACGTTGCCACGGCGCTGAGTATCCTGCTTATCTAATCAGAAGTCTGTAGGTCTTCATCAGCGTTGATCCATCTCGTTAAGGGCTCCCAGATTTTAAGACCCCTAGTCCTTACCCTATTCCCTCTTCTTTTATATACCGCGGTCTCCCACCTATAAATTGATAGTAATTTCCCCAACCATCCGTGTACTGAGGGAGGATCCTGGTCAAGCCATACACCAGCCAGGCATAGCCTGAACACCGCCATCGCTATAAATACCAAGCTCCGATTTGATTCATCGATTTCCTGATTACTGATCCCCAATAATATGACCTGGGGAGTAAGCTCAACCGCATGTCCCAGTATATTATTAAGGTGTTGCCCAATTTCGAATATCAATTGGGTAAGCCTTGGACATGTGGCAAACATATGAACACTATCGGCGGCTAACATTCCACACCGAGAACAGTGTATCCCTGAGGTCCCACCCCATCTATAAATCCGAGCCGGAGTGATATAAAGGTTACACCAAGTCTTAAAACATTGTACTTGAAGGCTAGCCGAGATAAAAGCTGTCTGGCTTAGCTGAAGAGAATCCTCACATTCCCCTGGCCCCGCTTGTAACGTCTCTTGCCACCTGTTCATATGTTTGGGCATATCGTCCCCCATCTCCTTATTTATAATTTTATATATTGTGGACATTGATGGTTGAGCCCCCCAGACCAGATCTAGTAAAGGGATTTTACTGCAACAGGTTAACTTTTTATACAAAAAATCACTTATCTGTAAATATTTAAAAAAATGATTGTTTCCTATCCCAACTTTTTCCTTAATTAAGTAGAATGAAAATATTTCCTTATCAGCCATTAAATCCCCTATATACAATACCCCTTTCTTAATCCAGATATTAAAGTAACCGTCCTGAAATATATCAGGGAGTAGCTTGTAGTTGACTAAAGGCGAGTATCTATGGATTCTGCCGATCTTCAATTTTTTCCGAACTGTCGTCCAGACGTTAAACGCACCCAATAAGACCTTAAATTTGACCCTCTTAAAATAAGCGAAATCGATATGACGCATAAGCAATCCTTTGGCTTCAACCCCATAGATTAACTCATAAATAGATACTTCTCTTAACTCCCCATAATTGCCTTTCAACAGGTCGGCCGTCTGTTTCAAAGCTGCTGCCCAATAGTAAACTTGAAAATTGGGGACTGACCACCCCCCACGGTCTCTAGTTAAGGTCATATATTTTAAAGCTCTGCGAGGACGCTGTCCAGCCCACAGAAACCACGAAATCAGTTGGTTCAGCTTTAAAAACCACGATTTGCTTACTTCTAGTGGAATAGCTCTTAAATAATATAATATTTTTGGGAGAAATAACATTTTAATTACATTACTCCTCCCAACTAATGTGAGATGTAGATTATTTATTCTATTACAATCTATCTTCATTTTCTGGAAAGTGGCTTCAAATTGATATCGACAATATCTTCCACATTCGCACTGATCTCTTCTCCCAAATATCTAGCACTTTGAACTATTCGGGGATCATCTAGGTTAATTTTATCATTCGTGACAATTTGAGTTTTATTCTCATTAAGATGGTAACCTGAAAGCTTGCCGAATTGACTGGTCAGGGTATTTAATTCCAAGAGGGCAGCTTGAGGAGTAGGCGTGATTATAGCTAGGACATCTGCGTAAGCTAACATTTTGGTTTCCCCACCTTTAGCACAAATAGATTGAATTCTTTGGCTTTCCACAATTTTTCTAATTAAGGGGTCAATATAAATAGCAAATAATGAGGGGCACCCCTGTCTCGTGCCTCATGTAATTTAATTACATCAGAGGAGGCACCCATCAAAGCTATCCTTGCAGTCGGTTCCTTGTACATACTTTTAATAGCCTTGATAAACCCCTCTCCTAGACCATTTTTTGCCATAGTTGCCCACAAAAAGGGCCAGGAGACCCTATCAAATGCCTTTTCTGCATCTAGCAGTATTAAAGCCATAGGGTCTCCCGTAATCTTAGTGTAATCAAAAGGGCAATAGTCCGGCGAATATGGTCTATAGTTTCCCTTCCAGGGACAAATCCGTGTTGGTAAGGAGAGACCAACTTCTTGATCACAGATGCTAATCTTTTTTCGAGAATTTTTGCGTACATTTTCGTGTCACTATTTATCAATGTTATAGGTCTAAATGACCCAGGTTCATTTACAGGTTTACCTTTTTTCAAAAATATCACAATCTTAGCTGTCTTCCAGGATTCAGGCGGTGCCTCACCAGCTTGGACTGTGCCAACAATCTCGGACATCAAAGCTATTAGTTGCACCCAGAATTTTTTATAGAATTCCCCTGGTATAAAGTCAGTCCCTACTGCTTTACCCG
Organism: Calotriton arnoldi; assembly: GCA_963921515.1. Classification (NCBI taxonomy): domain Eukaryota; kingdom Metazoa; phylum Chordata; class Amphibia; order Caudata; family Salamandridae; genus Calotriton; species Calotriton arnoldi. Next base: position 1,224,366 of record CAWUFW010003049.1, read on the forward strand.
ATGGTAGTGACTCAATCGCCATTCGAATTTCCTAGAGTTTAATTTGTGACTCTAACATATCTTTCTCCCCGGGGGAGAGCTGTTCTAACTTTATTTCACTGAGATATTCCTCGATCTCATTCTTAACCCCCTGAGTATCCTCTGTATATAATTTTTGGTAACATTTTTGAAATGTCGATAATATAGCTTCTGGGTCATTAACCAGGCCAATATCAGGGTCTAAGATCTCTGTGACACGGGTTTGAACCTCTTTTTCTCTGGACCGGACTGCTAGCATATGGCCTACCCTTTCATTGCTCTCATAGAGCTTACTCCGTCAGGCCAGATATCTACCAGCTGATTTCTTAAGTGAAATTTCTGTAATTGCAGACCTAGCAATTAAAATCCTTGCTTGGGCAGTACCGGGATCACCACCTTCAGAGAGAACCTTTATCAAATAGGCTTCAGCCTTTTCTAGTGCATCATATAGTAAAACTAATTTATTCCTCTCCTCCTTTTGTGACTCCCAGCCATATTTAGAAGTCTCACCCCTAATACCCGCCTTTAGGGTGTCCCAGATGATTTGTATATTAGTGCTACCCAAGTTTTCATTGATGAACCTAGGAATCCACCTCATCCATATGCTTTATATAGCCACTGTCACTCAACAAAGCCCTATTGAATGTCCAGCCAGCTACTTGTGATTTTATCCGAATATTAACTTCAAGCACCAAAGGGTTGTGATCTGACATGACTCTAGGAAATTTTGTTATTTTGCTGCGGTGTGCCAAACACTGTGAAACAAAAAAATAGTCCAGTCTAACATGAGTTTTATGAGGGGCAGAAAAATACATGTATCCGGGATCATTTCCATCTTGTTTCACCCATATATCAGATAACCCGTGCAACATTCTTAATTGAAGCAGAGCTTTATAAACTTTAGGCTTACGCCCTTGATAAAATATCCCAGGATGATTGGAGACCATACAGCTCATATTTATATTAAAGTCCCCACATATAATGATTGGAAGGGGCCATCCCACTAGTTCAGTATTCAACCAGTTAAACAGTGCTGGATCATGTAATACTGGTCCATAGACCGAACAGAGTGTGAACAAGCTATCGTCTACAGAGCATTGTGTAATTACCCACCTTCCCATTTTATCCGTGATGCACATTGAAAAACTAGCCAGACCCCTCCGAGCAAATATTGCCACCCCTTTAGTCTTTATGTCCTGCATGGTCCAAGAGATCAATTGATACCCATCAAATTCCATGACCTTGCTTCTGCATGCTTCAATATATGTTTCTTGAAGGCAGATAATATCTGCCTTCAAGAAACGAAGATCCTGGTTAATCCTACGTCTTTTAACAGGATCATTTAGCCCACAGATATTAATAGAGCCAATTCTAAGCTTCCCCATCATAAGTGCAATGCAAACCTGGCAACCTGTGGCCCATCCCTAACTGATCTAGCACATCCGAGAAGAAAAAATGAAAAACCATGCAACCTTCCCTTTTTTTGGATCCCTCCCATCTCCCCCCTCCCCTCCCCTCCCCTCTCCCCCTGCACCCCCACCCTCTTAATAAGGCAAAACAGGTCTGTGGACCCTTGCGATGCCTCCTGCATTCCGCTGTGCCCCTCAGTTTCTCCCGCACCCCACCAAAAAAATATCAAACGTACCAGGAGAACCTCACAATATCAAACCAAAGAGAGAAATATAAACATAAACAGCCTATAACAGGCTTAGACCCAAGACAATCAATGGACTCTCTTATCCCTTTGTAAGTTCCAATAAATGTTCGTTGGCTTGGATCTCAGATGTGAATACTCTAGAATTCCCCTTATAGATTATCTTAAGTCGGGCTGGATTCATTAAAAACACTTCACAGCCAAGTTTTCGGAAAGGGTCTATCATCTGACACAGCCTCCATCTTCTTTCCACCGTTGTATGACAAAAATCTGGTCGTACAAAAAAAGAATGACCCTCGGCTGATCTCTTGACATTTGGACGAGCTTTCTCAAATATAGCCTGCCGTAGAAAGAAGTTTCCGAAAAAAATGAGGATAGCTCTAGGTTTCTCGTTTGCCCCTATTCTGTTCTTTTTCAACATCAGCGGAAACCTGTGTACCCTCTGCACCTCGGAATCCCAGTCCCACTGCGCCAGTTCAGGAAAGGCACCTTTGAAAAGTTTGAGGACAAACCCCCGTATATCATTACCTTCGGCGTTCTCCTCTATGCCAAGAAGTCTTAAATTGTTTCTGCGCTGCCTATTCTCAAACTCCTCTAGCTTCCAAAGTACATCCCACATTCTGGCGTCGTTTGCTTCAATTTTCCGCTCGGCGCCCTCTACTCCAGTCTCTAATACCACCACACATTCCTCAAGTGCAGTAGTCCGATCCGAGATTTCAGAGCAAAATTTTGTCACTTTGCGAATCGCCCCCTGAAGTTTTTTATTCGCTAGCTGTGCCCTTTTATGATCCTGACGGGCCTCAGCCTGTATCTGTTTCAGAGTAGAGAATATCAGTTCCAAGGATGGGGAGATTCTGGCTTATCGGCGCGAGCGCTAGGATCTTGGGAGGTATGTTTAGATGGATTGTCCTCTTCAGACTCAATTCCAAGTTGAAAAGCGGAATAGTCCCATTGTAGTTGGCCGGTTTGGCTGTTATCCGTATTTGATCCACTGCCTTTGACAATCCACCTCATACTTCTTCTCTTGGATCTGACTGGCATCTTCTTCTGAGTACCCAATTTAGAAGGTGAGGTGCTACCATCCTCCCCCGTGGCCTCAGGATCAGTATCTTCAAGCTCGCTCACATTATTGTGCTCAGGATCATCCGTCAGGGAGTAGAATCTGTCCCCATCAGGAGTTCCTACATTAAGGATATCAGGGTTTGTAGGCGCAATTCTAGTACTCTCGCCACAATCCTCCTTCCCCAGCGATCCCGTAGGGTCTATGTTAATAAAGCCCGTTAGTTTTTTGTTTATTATATCTGACACGGGGGGTCTAACACATCCTTCTCCAATAATTTTTTGGGGGGTATTTTTACCTTAACTGCGGCATCACCAGTAGGAACTTCCATACCTGGAGCGCCTGGAACGCCTCCCACGACTTTGTTGGTCGTCTTGTTTCTCGTAGAGGATTTTCCCTGCATACCGCTATTCTTCCAGAGAACATCCCCGGCACCATCTGCTGTTTGGGCCTCGTTGTCGGGTCTACTAGACGCTGATTGCCACTAGGCGTCCTGCCATCAGTCTCCACCCCGTCCTGGGAAAGCGTGAGAGCAGCGTCTCCGCCTTTCGTTTCAGCCATCTTTCTCACTGCAGGGGCCCCCTTCACTCCTGCCACGGCGCCGTCCTTCATGGGTTGTTTTGTTCTTGGTGGCATCTCGGATTTGTCTAGACCACCCGGAATCCTTCGAGCAGAAGTAAGGATCGACAGAGCCCTTACACGCCACAGGTATGAGCCACGCTTTATCCGTTGTATGCCGCTGCGGAAAACTTCCGCTGTCCGTATGAATAGTTCAGCGATTCTTGAGCTGGACTCGGTCGAAAGCATAAGATATCCCATCCAGATTTTTATAAAATAACCTCCAGGTCCGACTTCGTGAGGTTCCTCTAAATCAGACTGCTGCTACATTGCGAGGGAGCAACTTTCACAGCATTCAAGCAGCCGCCATCTTGCCCCGGATCACGACAGATGATACGCCCCGAAAAAAAAGAAAAGTTGTTTTATTGTATTATTATGCTTTCTTTTTTTCTTTTACGTTTTTACATTTTTACAATGGAGTCACGCACCCTACGCAAACCTACTCGATGGGTGCGTGGATTCAGGGTGCGCAAACCCATCTGGCGCGCATTTCTGGAGTTGCGCTTGAGTCGCGACTTCGGCGTAGTTTCAAAAGTATGAAATTTCATTGTAGAAATTATAAATATCAGTTTTGGTTAAAGACTTTCACTAGTATAATTTAGAAAACAATTTATAAACACAATTTTTTACTTTACTATGAACTGTACAAAATTTCACGAGTGGCGACGTATGCGCGTAGGGTGCGCGACCCTTCCTGGCACGTATTTCCGGGGTCGCACAGGGGTCGCGACTCCGGCTTAATTTTCAAAGTGTGAAATATCACTATACAAAGTTAAAATATCAGATTTGTATAAACACTTTCACTAATATACTTTTTAAAATGTTTTATAAACACCTATTTATACTTTATAATTATGTATACAAAATTTTACAGGTGCGCGACTTCTGCGCAACGGGTGCTCGCACCCTACGTGACTCCATGTGACCTGAAAAGAAAGCTTCTGATTGGTTTAAAACATTTTCATTCTGTAATAGGGAGAATCCAACACCTGTTTTATTCCTCTTATTATTTGTCTGTCTTTCTGGCAAGACCTGCTTGTTGTATCTTCCTTCATTTTTCTATTTTAGTGTGTTTGATGACTTTTTTCCAAACAATGACATCTAGTCATCCTGATCAAGACCCACTGGAAGAGGAAGATTATATAGTGGAGCCAGTTAAAAAAAGAAAAGAAAGTGTGGTTTGGGCCTTCTTCACTGTGCCGGAGGGTGAGAAGAAGGTGAATGCAAGAAAAGTAATATTCAAGATCTGCAAAAGAGTACTCTCGAGAGGTTCAGAGAAAAAGTACTCATGTGGAACGTCGTTCATGAAAAAGCATTTGAGGACAATAACCCCTTGCATTTAGCAAATGAAGTATCTCAGAGGAAGAGAAATGAAGTGGCACAACAAGACCCAAATGCTCCATCAACTTCCTCACAAGGACTTCCGCCTACACCGAGGCAACACATCATTCCTGAACTATTGGATGCCACAATTAATTGCAAGAAATGTGATGCAAAACTCTGCTTTGGGGAGCAATGCATTGACGTCATAACCAATGCAATTAAAACACATAAGTGTTGATTTTTTTTTTATCTGCTCCCAAATTTTCTTTTCGTTTTTTTTTTCCAAACAGTTTTATTGGAGTCTTCAATTTTGTTTTGTTTAAAAAAAAGTCAAAAACACCAAAAAAAGAAACAATTGTTAGAAAATACAAAACAAATTTAAAATTCTTTAAAAAAACCCAGTTCTTACGGAACCACATATACTGGTTAAAAATTGAAAAATTACCTGAGTGTTTGCATGAGTGCAAGGATACTGCCTGAGTGATTGCAGGACTAATTTCATAGTGCCTGAATGATTGCATGAGTGCATGGGTAATGCCTGGATGATTTTGTAAGTGCATGGGTACTGCCTGGGTGATTGTAGGAGTGCATGGATAGTGCCTGGATAATTTGAAGAGTGGAAGGGTAGTGCCTGGGTTATTGCAGGAGTGCACGGGCAATGACTGGGTGATTGCATGAGTGCATGAGAAGTGCCTGGGTGATTGGAGGACTGCAAGGGTAGTGCCTGGGTTATTGCATGAGTGCATAGGTAGTGCCTGGGTGTTTGGAGGAGTGCATGAGTAGTACCTGGGTGATTGCGTGAGTGCTGGGGTAATGTCTGGGTGATTGGAGGAGTGCATGGGTACTGCCTGAGTGATTGAAGGAGTTCATGAGTAATGTCTGGGTGATTGCAAGAGTTCATAGCTAGTGTCTGGGTGATTGGAGGAGTACATGAGTAGTACCTGGGTGATTGCATGAGTGCATGGGTAGTGCCTGGATGATAGGAAGACTGCATAGGTAGTGCTTCTATTATTGCCTGAGTGCAGCAGAAGTGCCTTAGTGCACGTATGAGTACATGGGTACTGCCTGAGTAATTGCATGAGTGCATGGGTACTGCCTGAGTAATTGCATGAGTGCATGGGTAGTGCCTGGGTGATTGGAGGAGTGCATAGCTAGTGCATGGGTGATTTTATAAGTGCATGGGTAGTGGCTGCGTGATTGAAGGAGTGCATGGGTAATGCCTGAGTGATTGTATGAGTGCATGGATAATGTCTGGGTGATTGGAGGAGCGCATACATACTACCTGAGTGATTGAAGGAGTGCATGGGTAATGCCTGGGTGATTGCATGAGTGCTGGGGTAATGTCTGGCTGATTGGAGGAGTGCATGGATACTGCCTGAGTGATTGAAGGAGTGCAAGGGTAATGCCTGGATGATTTTGTAAGTGCATGGGTAGTGCCTGGGTGATTGGAGGAGTGCATGGATAGTGCCTGGATGATTGGAGGACTGCACGGGTAGTGCCTGGGTTATTGCAAGAGTGCATATGTAGTGCCTGGGTGATTGGAGGAGTGCATGAGCAGTACCTGGGTGATTGCTTGAGTGCATGGATAGTGCCTGGATGATAGGAAGACTCCATTGGGTAGTGCTTCTATGATTGTATAAGTGAAGCAGAAGTGCATCAATGCATGTATTAGTGCATGGGTAGTGCCTGAGTAAATGCATGAGTGCATGGGTAGTGCCTGGGTGATTGGAGGAATGCATAGCTAGTGCCTGGCTGATTTTATAAGTGCATGGGTAGTGGCTGTGTGATTGAAGGAGTACATGGGTAATGCCTGGGTGATTGTATGAGTGCAGCAATAATGTCTGGGTGATTGGAGGAGTGCATACATACTACCTGAGTGATTGAAGGAGTGCATGGGTAATGCCTGGATGATTTTGTAAGTGCAGGGGTAGTGCCTGGGTGATTGGAGGAGTGCATGGATAGTGCCTGGATGATTGGAGGACTGCAAGGGTAGTGCATGGGTTAGTGCAAGAGTGCATAGGTAGTGCCTGGGTGATTGGAGGAATACATGAATAGTACCTGGGTGATTGCATGAGTGCATGAGTAGTGCCTGGATTATAGGAAGACAGCTTGGGTAGTGCTTCTATGATTGCATGAGTGCAGCAGAAGTGCCTCAGTGCATGTATGAGTGCATGGGTAGTGCCCGAGTAAATGCATGAGTGCATGGGTAGTGCCTGAGTAAATGCATGAGTGCATGGGTAGTGCCTGGGTGACTGGAGAAGTGCATAGCTAGTGCCTGGGTGATTTTATAAGTGAATGGGTAGTGGCTGGGTGATTGAAGGAGTGCATGGGTAATGCCTGGGTGATTGCATGAGTGCAGGGATAATGTCTGGGTGATTGTAGAAGTGCATACGTACTACCTGAATGATTGAAGGAATGCATGGGTAATGCCTGGGTGATTGCATGAGTGCTGGGGTAATGTATGGGTGATTGCATGAGTGCAGGGATACTGTCTGGGTGATTGGAGGAGTGCATAGGTATTGCCTGAGTTATTGAAGGAGTGCATAGGTAATGCCTGGGTGATTGCATGAGTGCATGAGTACTGCCTGGGTGATTGTAGGAGTGCATGGATAGTGCCTGGATGATTGGAGGACTGCAAGGGTAGTGCCTGGATTATTGCATGAGAGCATAGGTAGTGCCTGCGTGATTGAAGGAGTGCATGAGTAGTGCCTGTGTGATTGCATGAGTGCACGGGTACTGCGTGGATGATAGGAAGGCTGCATATGTAGTTCTTCCATGATTGCATGAGTGCAGCAGAAGTGCCTCAGTGCATGTATGAGTGCATGGGTAGCGCCTGAGTAATTGAGTGAGTGCATGGGTGGTACCTGGGAGATTGGAGGACTGCATAGCTATTGCCCGAGGGATTTTATAAGTGCATGAGTAGTGTCTTGGTGATTGGAGGAGTGCATACGTACTACCTGAGTGATTGAAGGAGTGCATGAGTAATGCCTGGGTGATTGCATGAGTGCTGGTGTAATGTCTGGCTCATTGGAGGAGTGCATGGGTACTGCTTGAGTGATTGAAGGAGTGCATGGGTAATGCCTGGATGGTTTTCTAAGTGTATGGGTACTGCCTGGGTGATTGGAGGAGTGCAAGGGTAGTGTCTGAGTGCACGAATGAGTCCATTGGTAGTGCCTGGGTGCTTGCATTAGTGCATGGTTAGTGCTTGGGTGATTGTACTACTATATGGGTAATGCCAGGGTAAATTGAATGAGTGTGGGAATAGTGCCTGACTGCATAGATGAGTGCATGGATAGTGTTTGAGGGAATGGGTGAGTGCAGTAAAAGTGGCTCTAAACATTATTTCACATTATCATCGATATTACATTATTTCTTCTTACCTTTTTTACTAATGTAGATACAAACCTCAGTGGAATTATTTTACAGTAGTTTTGTTGTAAACTGAATTTAAAATCTTTTCAGACTTCACCATACCTTCTGTAAAAAGAAGAAAAACTGTTATTGAATATAATATTATAGTTTTAAGAACACAACATAATTTTAGAATTACATAACATTTTCAGTTTCCCTTTTTTGCTGTTCTCAGATTCACAATACACAGTGATTTCAATGTAGATCATCATACAACAGCGGGGGGAAAAAAACAATCAATGAGATTGTAAAAAAAAACAAATCACCGTTCACAATTATTTTTAACATGTGTAACTATGTTTTTACCTATTTACAGTTTCTTAATTACATTCTTCAACTACATTTAGGGGTATATTCACAAGAACGTGTGCTAAACATCTCCAAAAAATATTAACGCAACTTTACACATCGCAGTCCATCGCGGGAAAATAACCCAGTGTTAACGTGGAATTCACAACACAGCGGTACCATGCAATCAATCAGGAGTTTGTTAAAGCGTGACTACTCACCCGTAAGGGTCTCAAGGCGCTAGGGGTGGGGGGGGGGGTGCAGGTTCCATTCCATCAAGGAGGGGGTCTGTAGAAGAGCCAGGTTTTGAGGTTTCTTGCAAAGATGGGGAGCGATGTTGTCTGTCTGAGGTGGAGCCGAAGGGCGTTCCATGCTTTGGCTGCGAGGAAGGAGAAGGAGCGGCTTCCCGATCTGGTCTTTCTGGTGCGGGGGACCACGGCTTAGGAGAGCTGGGCTGATCATAGGGTCCTTTGGGGTGCGTGGAATTTGAGTCGGCTGTTCAGGTATGCTGGTCCGGTGCCGTGGAGGGCCTTGTGTGCGTGGGTGAGCATCTTAAAGGTGATTCTCGCCTCGACGGGGAGCCAGTGGAGTGTGCGCAGGTGCTGGGAGATGTGGCGGTGTTTTGGAAGGTTGACGACCAGTCTTGCGGCGGCGTTCTGGATGTTCTGTAGCTTGCGGATGAGGTTTTTGTTTATTCCGGCGTAGAGTGCGTTGCCGTAGTCGAGTCTGCTGGTGACCAGGGCGTGAGTGACTGTCTTTCGGTGTTCGAGGGGGATCCATTTGAAGGTCTTAAAGGAGGCGGAGGGTGTGGAAGCAGGAAGACTGTCTTGTGGATTGTTACCTGCCTTGTTATGTTGGCCTAGGCCTGGCTGCCATGCTGCTTTTCTTTGCGCACGTTACACTGAGCCGGGCCTTTCTCGCCCTTTGCTCGTGCCAAGTTCTTTTGCACTGTCTGCATTTTCTGTTGTTCACCTTTTTGGGCTCAGTCTGCACAAACATGTACAAGGTCGCATAACAATGTATTTTGGTTCTTCCTGATATGGCCAGTCTCGCGCACCCAGACATAACATTAGGTGCAATTGCCATGAAGAACTTGGTATGCTTTTAATACTGTGGTTTACTAGCGCTTAAGACACTTGGAGAAATCCCTTTCAGGGAGAAGAGCTATGATGTCCTGCTGATGTAATTCTGCATCTAGAGACTGAGGTATGGGGGTTCGCTAGTCAAAGCCCAGAGGTCTTCTATTATTATAATAAACTATCTTACTGCAAGGGAGGGTGGTAATGTTATTTATACGTTTATCCACTGAGCTCTGAGATGCTTTCCCCGTTTGTATTCTATGGAATTGTAACCATGCTGCTGATATTAGTCATATGTATTATGCTATTAGTACTGACACGTGTACTGTACATTAGAGCACGTAAGTTGGAATAAACATTTTAACCTATCCAGTGTCTCTTCCTACGCACCTTGTGGACAAGTACGAGTGAGTGGCGAAAGAGTGTTCTTGCTTCAGTGAGTCCTGAGATAAAGATACCGTGTTCTGGGTTGTCCAAACATTAGTACTTGGGTGCTAATGGGATGCTAAGCTAGTTGGGTTGGGGTTTTTGGGTGCTACGGTATATGGTGGCAAACCACTGTATTCCGGGGTCCCATTTTCCTGTGCATAGCTCTGTGTATGTGCAGAAACCTTATGACATGGCGCGACCACCGTGGGGCAGCTTATCTGCGAGGCAGCTTGAGTAGTACTTGTGCTTGTCCACAAACCCCTCGCGTACGCTTCCGGAGGCGTATGTGACGGTGATACCTCCTATATTGAATGTTTTATAGGTTCTTTCAAGCTTGATGTTATTAAAAAGGTTAGTTAACAGACCCATTTTTGTGCTCCCTGTTAGGTTGTCGAATATAATTGTTTAGTCATGGCTGGTGTGGCGATAGCTGCACATAGTCGAGAGCACTCCGAGACCACTTAGCTGTGTATGGAGTGCCCGATACAGGGGTCGAGTTGGTCTTTGTGGTTCAAGCCGATCCGGCTTATCACTTTGAAGTGTTTTACACTTGGATCACTTTTGAAGCGGTGGATGCAGGTGATAAGCTGTTTCATGAATATAAACCCACCGCTATTCCTGCTGCCTATCGACCCTATACCACTCTTGAAGTACCTCTCACGGCTTGGCAGCACCGTGTTTGGTTTAATGGCGCCCTACCACAACCAACTACCGCAGTTCGTTTAGGCCGCTTGTCAATTCAGGGGGCCACTTGGCCTGTATTGGCCGGGTATACCCCGCATCCAAATTATCTGGCATTACCGCTTGCGGAACTGCGCACTATGCATACCGGGTGGTGCGAGTGCATCGAGCCTTGGTGACATACGTTACAGGTAGCCTCCATGGAGCTGCTCCTGTAGTCGCAGGCCAACCAGCTATTGCAGCTGGAGTGACTATAAGTCCTGTCATGGTAAATTCTGTGATGGGCAAACGTCCACAAAATAAGGACGACTATCCTTACTGGCTTGCAGAAAAGTTCGATCAGATAGAAGCAGTGTTTCCCCATACATCCCCAGTAGATAAACACCGCATCCTCACGATAAGTTTGCCAAAAGACATAATCCCGATTTGACATCATGTGAAAACTGGGGTAAGGTATTCGCAGCAGTTTATTCAAAATGTTTTGGAACTCCTTCCATGACGGTTCTACCCTCTGTAATTAAAAAGTACAGGATGAACATGGCCCTGAAGCGGCTGTGGAATTAGGGATGAGACTAGTGGGAGTGTTTGATGTAGTAGCTGAGCTGATCCTTGGAAATGTCAAGGGTGATGCTATGAACTTTCAAGTAGCGAATGCTTTGGCTTTGGTCCCAGAGTTGGACAGGCCTCGCGAATTACCGAAAATAATAGCCCGGGCTTATAAAACAATTGGAAGAAATAGCCTAGGCAACAAGCCTTTTGTAAAAATGCAAACTCAATCGCAATCACAAGTTATACAAACAAAAAGTGCATCTGAGAAAGATGATAAACCAGTCTTCACTAAAAAGAGTTGGAGACAGAAAAAACAGGGTAAGCAACAAAAGAAGCCGGGGTCGAGAGGCGCTTCCCCAGTTTCGGTTTCTTCTGAACGTACTTATGATTTACGTGATAGGTCAAGGATTAAATCACCAGAAAGGTTTCAGAGCTCTGATGCGCGTTCTCCTCGTTCTTCACAGGCCCAGACGTCGTCACAGGCTGGTGGAGGAGGACGGCAAGATAGAGGAAGGGGCCGAGAGGCTCCCCAGGAGCGAGACCAACCTCGACAACAAGTCAGAGGTAAAGCAGAAGACTTTCATCTTCCTCGACCGCAATTTCAGAAGAAAAAGGTTGCCGCTGTCACAGCAAAATATGCCTCAGACCGTGAGAACGAGACTCCAGAATTGGACGTGGGCAGTGACCCTCCTAGACAGCGCCGCGGAAGTTACCATAGTGCGGGAGGCGCTACGTCCTCATATGGAGGCGACAGCAACTAGAAACATTCGTTACTGTAGAGACAGCTGACACGAGAGTGGCACCCCCTGACAGACTATATAATATAGTTATACAAATCGAAGGTGACATACCGCGTGAAATAAAAGGGATTTTTGGGAAAATCTAACCTCTTCATATGACATTTTGTTAGCAGAGGTGGATTGGCCACCCCCATTCGTTTTAGCTGCACATAAAGGAGAGGAGGTAATCCTTCCAAGCTTTTCAAGGCATGTCCCAAAAGACAAAGCTGAAGCACTTGCAGCTGAGTGGGCTGTGTACCTGGCACCAGCGTTATACCGCAACCATGTGGGATGGGATGAAGAATCACCTCCTCATGCAATACCTTTGCGGTCACTACCGCAGCCGCAACCCCAATATCCCATCAAACGGCAGGCAAAGGCCCCGTCTCCGAAATTCTGACACAGTTGGAATATCAGGGAGTAATTGAACCATGCGTATCACCTATGAACAATCCCCTTTTCGTGGTTTCTAAACCCGATGGATCGTACCGCTTAGTTTTGGATTACCGGCATTTAAATACTCATTGTCGGAACTTTGCGGTGCAAAATACACACAGTTCTGCGCTTGTAGACAGTCTTGTTCGTAAAAATACAAAGCGACACTTGACCTTTCAAACGGTTTCTACACGCACAACCTAGCCCCGGAGAGTGGTCAATGGACCGCATTCACATCCGGTGGTAAATTATTCCAGTTCCGGCGATTACCCATGGGCTATAAAAATAGTCCGGGTATATTCGCCGCCCGTGTTGTTTCTTTGTTAAATGACATTGATCAAGACGCATGTTCAGTACGTTGATGACATCTATCTGACAGACGACGAGTTATATCAGCATCTGTCCCGTGTGGACCGCATTATTCTTGAATTCGCGGAGCAGGGTTACAAATTTAACTTTGCTAAGTCACACATTGCTGAATTTACCGTTCTGTTCTTGGGCTATGAGCTCAATAACGAAGGTAAGGGCTTAGCCCCCATTTCTTGGAAAAATGTGCACATTTGTGCCCCCAAATACTCTGAAGAAGCTTCAGTCTTTGCTGGGTTTCCTGAACTTCGGGCGTACTTACATTCCCGAATATGCCCAGCGTATCAAGCCTTTGTATGCTTTGATACAACCTACTTATTCAAGGTCTTGCTGGCTGCCTGAGCATACCTCAATTCTGCAGTCTTTGCAGACAGACCTTTTGGAGTCTAAATATCTTTTGACTCGTGATAACCACACAAACCTGGTGATTAGAATAATTCCGGGGGCGGTGGGATTCACCTATTTAACCTTTAATGAAGGTGATACAGTACCTATCGCATACAAGTCACATCTGTACACTTCCGCTGAATTGCGCTTTACATCTGTTGAAAAAGTTCTGACTGCAGTGCAAATGGCGATTCTAAAAGAACGCGCACTGGCACAGGGTAAGCGGATTCTGGTGGTAACACCCTGTCCTGCCCTGGAGGCAGTCACAAAGGCAAGTGTACCGAACTCAAAAGCAATGCATCCCCGTTGGATACAATGGGCTACATCTTTGACGTCTTCGGACGTCACTTTTGTTTTTGATTCTTTTCTTCAGACTCAGGAGTTTTTGCAGTATGAATTCGTTCATCCTCCTCCTTTGTTTTTACTACCGCTTGAGGATTACAAAAGTGTGATCTACACCGATGGTTCGGCGCAACCGGCCACTGGGTCCAAGCACGCTTATTCAGCTGCATGTGCTATTGTTGCGGGTTCCTTTGTGAATGGAACGTTCAAATCCTCTGTAGTGCACACTCGCACACTTGGAGATAGTACCGCACAATTGGCCGAGCTGCATGCATTGCTACTTGCACTTGAGTTCGCTTCACAGGATGAGACCACTCTTATTGTATGTGATTCTTTTTACTGTGTACAATCTTACAATGACAATCTGTTTTTCTGGTCGAAAATCGACTACAAGGAACGCAAAGGGAGCACAATTAAGCATAAAATGCTTTGGGTTCGAGTGGCAGAATTGCAACAACGTCTGCCCCTCACACAGGTGGTACACACCTTAGGCCATCAGCGGGTGGGCGCACACGCTATTGGTAGCGATCTGGCAGATGAAGCTGCCCGTTCAGCAGTAGTCACGTGTTCAGTAGCAGCGGTTACCAGGTCCATGTCTAAAATAGACCCTGTTATTTTAGCAGCTATTGCTGCAACCAAGGAAGGTGATAATTACCCTACAGGTTTCCCTTCCAAGTATTCTTACAAATTAAGTCCCGATCAGGTTCCTTATGTAACTATACCTGACGTTGGAGATCGGCTGATCCCCAACGCGGACCGCAGGAGTGCCTTGATATCAGCTGCACACGAAGGCATGGCTTCGGCACATGCAGGTGTGTCAGCTACGGTTTCCATCTTGCAGCAGCGTTATTGGTGGCGTGGGTTATATAAAGACACCCGTGCTTTTGTGCTTTCTTGCGATGTTTGTCAACAGATTAAGCCTTCCACGGTAACACGTCCACCACAAACACCGCTCTGCATTGCTAACAGACCCTTTGGGTGTGTTTACTTGGATCACTGCGGTCCATTCTCATCAGACACTGCTTATAAATACATCTTAGTGGCAGTGGACTCGTGCACACGGTTTCTCTGGGTCTGGCCACAACGGAGTGCTGACGCCCGAAATGTAATCAGGGATTTGGTGTCTTTGTGGGAATTTTCGCATGCGGCACCTTCCATTCGGACCAAGGTCCAGCGTTTGCCTCTAGGGCTTACAAGGATGCAATGGCTTCGCTTGGGGTGCGGGTGAAATTTTCGTCTCCGTATAGGCCTGAGGGCAACTCTATCGTTGAACGAATGAACCGTGACTTAAAGCAATCCTTAACAGCTAGGGTTTTAGGTACTGGCAGGAACTGGCTGGCCCATTTGTATACCGTTCAGCGTGTACTTAATAATCTCCCTAGAAGACCTCTGGGTGGGCGGACCCCATACGAAATGCTCTTTGGCATAAGAATGTTTGTGCCTGACCTTGAGGGTCCAGACATCGCGGCGCAATCCGCCAAGTTTGATGTAGATAACCATTCTGCTATGTTACAGGACTTACAAGAAGCCCGAGACAAACTTGCAACTACACATTTGCCTTCAGCCACAGATCCTGCGTTGCAGATTCCGGTAGCCGGCTGGCTTCCAAAGGTTGGAGAACTGGTTCGAGAAAAGGTTGAAAACAAAAGAATTCGGCCCCTCTTTTCGTGCACCGGTTCCAGTTCTGAGGCTTGAAGGGAACACGTACAGTCATTTTACCACCGCTTCCTGGTCGCAAGGAGAACAGATACATCTCAGTGGAAAATGTCAAGCTACAGCGCCTGGCCGATCCTGAATAGTGTCACACCAGCGGTCTCTTGTCCTGCCATTTATCGGACATATGTTCGTGGCCCATCTACACGAACGGTCGCTGATGCTGTAATTGAGATGGTCGATTTGCCTGAATCCTCTATTTTGCCTGAAACTATAATTGATCCCCAACTCTCCACCAACATCGACGAGGACGAGTATACTTATCCTGCATCTGAATCGGTGGCACATCAACCAACAACGCCACTTGGCCCGACTCGTTATTCTTTTGATTCGGATTCCACCTCTTCAAAAGTCCCATCCAAGTTCAGTATTTTTGTATCCTGGTTTAGAGACAATTTTTTGATTCCACCCTGGACATACCTCTGGTTGGTACTTTTCTTGATATTTTTGTTCATGTCCATTGGCTTTGTCACAGTGTTTTTTCTACTAATTAATGGTCACTATTTACCTGAACGCTCTGCTGTAGACTCTGTTTCTGGAACTTTGGCTCCTCATTCCTCGTCTCACATCATGAAGCGTGACCACACATTTGTGAACATTTCAGCTTTCCCCGTTGCTGATGGCATCGTATGGGATGCAGTGAACTATCAAATCCATGGTCCGACGGAAATTATTAATGTACCTAATGTCCTTCGTGTTTCAATGGGTGATGTAGTACAAAATAATATTCATTCTGATGATTGGGATGTGCATGCCGTTGAAGCATTGTTTGCCGATTTAAAATATTATGCATCTTTTAATGCTGAAGATTTATATATGAATTCTGCTAATTATGCCGATTTGTATTGTTACCAACATTGGGGTAATCATTTTCTCCATAAGCCCAGTGCCCTGCGTAGTTCTGTTAACTTTACCCAATGGGAACATTGTCCAAACCCCTTGCCAGGTAGCTCTCAAACTCTTCGAAATAAGTTTAATTATTTTACTGATTTTAATCGGTCGAACCCTGCATCCTATTATTTTAGACTTAATAACACATCAACTCAGAAAATTATGTTGACACACACCAAATTGCTATATTCAGGTTCCTTTCTGAGTGCTCTAGCTGTGGGTGGTTATGAGTACTGGGATAATACAGTGGATTTAAAATCTATTTGGGGCTCCAAGCCATGGCAGGTACAGGGAACCGAGGCGTTGCATCGTGCTTGCCTCATCCCTACCCAAGTTATGTTCCTAAATGCTTCCATCTATCAGACTACATGTTGGGGCTTAGCAACCACTAAACAATTGAATACGCCATCAATACCATCCCTGTCGAGTTTTCCAAATGAAAGCTCACGATTCAATATGTCCCTTGTGTCCCTGCAGGCAATGTTACAAAATAATTCGTTTAATGTTTCTGAGCTAGTTCAGTCACCCTGGTTAATATGGCCTATATCATCTAATGCATGTCAAATGCGTTTTCATGATACTGGTGCTAGCTACACACAGAATAGGCCTGATCCGAGGTTTACTGATGCCCGTACTGTCACTACATACTCTGTTGGTAAATTATGCAAACAATGGCTGCAACATTCGTCCCTTGATTCTGTTAAACAACATTTGTCCCTCCTTACAGGCAATATTGATCTGTCCGACTTTGTTTTGGGACCTCGTGGTCCCCGACCTAAGAGATTCATTTATGAAACGTATAATGAACTCTGGAAGCTATCACAAATGGAAGCTGCTTCCCGTCTTCGGGAAATAGATCAAGCAAATATGGAAAAGGTGCTTGCTGTTGTTGACAATAGTATTAATACCCTGTCTTCTCGCATTTACACTTTAGAGAATATTGTGTCCTCTGTTGTTGATATTGTACAAGATGATGTTTCTGTGCTATATCATGGTCAGAATCAATTGCGCTCAGTTATGCAGTTTGCATGGACTTTACAAACACTTAAGTTAGGTAAAGTGCCGTGGCATTTCTTGAACACCTCTGCCTTATTTCTACCTTTTAACTTAACTGATAAACAGCAATTTATGTCCATGAAAGATGCAACGTACACTCTATTACATATCGAAAAGGTGGAACCTTTGCCGTTCTCTGTTGCAGAACTCGATTCTGCTGTATGGCTAGTTCATGGGGTTATCGTTTTACCTTTTTCCTTGTTTGAATTTGACTCGTGCATGAAACATTATCCTGTGGGCCGTTACCGGCCATTGGGCAGTGCTTTCCTGCATGAACTCTGGTCCTTGCCTTTCATGTATAAATGCCTTCGGGACGGCAAGGAAGTCTTTCTCACGGGGGAGTACTGCGACTCGACTATAGGTCATTCGCTTATTTGTAAACACATTAAATTGCATGTGTCATGTAGCGTTTCCTCTCCTAATCTTGCTTGTGTGCTGAAAGGTATTCCTGCTCCTGTTATTTCTCCTACTTTCACTCTCCTTTCCAATGGTAGTTATTTACTTTTAAATAACGAAAACTGTTGTGGCCTGCAGGCTGGCATTCCTTACATTGTAACAGTTTCGCACAGGGTTGTCTGCTGCAAAAATGTGCTTTTTCCTCCCCCTCATGGCAAGGTTGATATCTCTATTTGGCCTTCCATCCCTACCATGGAAGCAGATTTCAATAGACTGAGCAGAATAAAGGCACTATTATTAAACGAGGAAGTTATGCTCACGTCCGCCCGGGAGACATTCATTCTCCAGGTGGCGAGTACCCACAGTGAAATACAGGCCCTTTTAAACACTAATCTCCCCCAACATTTTGGGGAGTTAATACATCGTATTTTTAACGCATCTAACACTGAAGGCCTAGTACACTTTTTAAGGTCGTTGGGTCGGGCTTGGTGTCCTCCTTCCAAACTATTTTTGGTGTCATCCCGGCTTTCATACATTCTATATTTTCCAGTGTCTTTGGCGGTTTCCCATTGATCCTCGCTTTAGCGGCTGGTG
This sequence comes from Calotriton arnoldi, assembly GCA_963921515.1. Lineage (NCBI taxonomy): Eukaryota > Metazoa > Chordata > Amphibia > Caudata > Salamandridae > Calotriton > Calotriton arnoldi. The sequence continues at coordinate 1,242,435 of CAWUFW010003049.1, forward strand.
TCTTGCTCTTAATTTGCTTTCTGCGCAATGGCTGCTCCCCGATGGGACCTGCTCGATCCAGAACGCCTCCAGCTGCTCCGTGAGCGCCTTTTGGCCGGTTTTGGCGTCTTGCCATTGGCGACACTGAGTGTGTCATATACTCTTTCATTTCGCTTTGCGTATTTCACTTGCGTGCAACCTGTGATGACTTGTGTCCGCTGTCCTTTCACCTGGACTCTGGATTATTGCCTCTCCAATTCGTCATTGTCTGTTCCGGATTTTGTTCAGTTGATGGGTCCCTTAGAGGCCCATGAGCAGGACTGTTCCGTCGCTGGCTGTATGGCGCGTGCGGCTGCACTGGGGATTTTGGCGCAATGGGATATCTGGGCGGCTGCCCAGGATCTCCTACAACGAAGCTGTTTCGATTATCACGCAAGCTGTCCCGCATTGCTTCTGGATGCTCCCTTTGCTGAGGAGCATTCCTGCTCTTTGAACTCATGGATTGGATGGCATCTATGTTTTTGACGATTCCAATGATGAACTCTTGGAGGGTATGGCTTTTTCTGCACTTTCACTTTCATGGATTGACCTGCCCTTCGCCGTTTGGGCGCTCCCTGTGCTCCGACGTCTATTTGTCTCCTCTGATGGGCCTCTGTCCTGGCCGCCGGACTGTCCAGGGGAGGGTGTCTTGTGGATTGTTACCTGCCTTGTTATGTTGGCCTAGGCCTGGCTGCCATGCTGCTTTTCTTTGCGCACGTTACACTGAGCCGGGCCTTTCTCGCCCTTTGCTCGTGCCAAGTTCTTTTGCACTGTCTGCATTTTCTGTTGTTCACCTTTTTGGGCTCAGTCTGCACAAACATGTACAAGGTCGCATAACAATGTATTTTGGTTCTTCCTGATATGGCCAGTCTCGCGCACCCAGACATAACATTAGGTGCAATTGCCATGAAGAACTTGGTATGCTTTTAATACTGTGGTTTACTAGCGCTTAAGACACTTGGAGAAATCCCTTTCAGGGAGAAGAGCTATGATGTCCTGCTGATGTAATTCTGCATCTAGAGACTGAGGTATGGGGGTTCGCTAGTCAAAGCCCAGAGGTCTTCTATTTTATAATAAACTATCTTACTGCAAGGGAGGGTGGTAATGTTATTTATACGTTTATCCACTGAGCTCTGAGATGCTTTCCCCGTTTGTATTCTATGGAATTGTAACCATGCTGCTGATATTAGTCATATGTATTATGCTATTAGTACTGACACGTGTACTGTACATTAGAGCACGTAAGTTGGAATAAACATTTTAACCTATCCAGTGTCTCTTCCTACGCACCTTGTGGACAAGTACGAGTGAGTGGCGAAAGAGTGTTCTTGCTTCAGTGAGTCCTGAGATAAAGATACCGTGTTCTGGGTTGTCCAAACATTAGTACTTGGGTGCTAATGGGATGCTAAGCTAGTTGGGTTGGGGTTTTTGGGTGCTACGGTATATGGTGGCAAACCACTGTATTCCGGGGTCCCATTTTCCTGTGCATAGCTCTGTGTATGTGCAGAAACCTTATGACAAGACGAGACAGAGTTGATTTGGCGGTCCATTTTGAGCTCGGAGTCCAGGATGATTCCCAGGTTGCGTGCGTGGTCTGTGGGGGTTGGTGGGTTTCCAAGGGTGGGGGGCCACCAGGTGTCGCTCCAGGTGTCGGGGTTTGGGCCCATGATGAGTACTTCTGTTTTGTTGGTGTTTAGTTGTAGGCAGCTGTTTTTCATCCATTTGGCAACGGTTTCCATGCCTTCTCGAAAGTTGCGTCTGGCGGTGTTGGGCTCGTTGGATAGGGAGAGGATGAGCTGGGTGTCGTCTGCGTATGACACGATGTTGAGTCCGTAGGTTCTGACGATGGGGGCAAGTGGAGCCATGTAGATGTTGAAGAGCGTCGGGCTGAGGGAGGAGCCCTGGGGGACTCCGCAGGTGGTAGGTGTGGGGTCCGAGAGGAAAGGGGGGAGTCTGACCCACTGCGTCCTGCCGGAGAGGAAGGAGCAGATCCAGTCGAGGGCCTTGTCCTAGATTCCTGCGTTGTATAGTCTGCGTATTAGGGTGCAGTGGGAGACTGTGTCGAAAGCCGCTGATAGGTCGAGGAGGATGAGGGCTACTGTTTCTCCTTTGTCCAGTAGGGTGCGGATGTCGTCTGTTGCGGCAAGGAGGGCGGTTTCCGTACTGTGGTTTTTTCTGAAGCCGGATTGGGAGGAGTCGAGGATGTTGTGTTCTTCAATGAATGTGGCGAGTTGGCTGTTGATGGCTTTCTCGATGACTTTCGCTGGGAACGGGAGCAGGGAGATGGGTCTGTAGTTTTTGAGGTTGGTGGGGTCCGCTGAGGGTTTCTTTAGGAGGGGGTTGACCTCAGTGTGTTTCCAGTCATCAGGGAACGAGGCGGTCGCCAGGGAGCGGTTGATGGTGTGGCGGAGCATGGGTGCAATGGTGTCGGCGGCTCTATTGAAGATGTGGTGGGGGCAGGGGTCCATGGGGGCCCCTGAGTGGATTGACTTCATTGTCTTCAGTGTGTCTTCGGTGGTGAGGGCTGTCCAGTCATCAATCGCTGGTTTCCGGGTGTCGGGGGTGGTTGGTGAGGGTTCAGTGTGTTGGTTGTCTTCGTCAAAGTTGTCGTAGATGCTCTTGATTTTGTGGTGGAAAAAGGTGCTGAGTTTGTCGCAGAGGTCTTGTGAGGGAGGGATGTCGGTAGACTCGCTGGTGGGTTGGGCGAACTCCTTGATGATGCTGAAGAGTTCCTTGCTGTTGTGCGCGTGGGTGGAGATTCTGTCTTCAATCGCTTTTTTCCTCATTTCTCTGATGAGTTGATGGTGGGCGTTGGTGGCCGCTCTGAAGTTGTTGTGGGCTTCTGTGGATTTGGTGTTCCTCCAGGCCTTTTCAAGGCGGCGGCATGTGCGTCTGGACTCTCGAAGTTCGGTGGTAAACCATCTGGCTTTCTTGGCGCGGGTATTGTTGTTTTTCTTGAGGGGGCTATGGTGTTGGTGCTGTCCGAGATCCATCTATGCAGGGTTCGGGCTGTGGTGTTGGGGTCGTCGTTTTCCGCGATGGTTGGGGTGGAGTTGTTGAGTGAGGAGGTGAGCTGGTCATCGGTGATTTTGGTCCAGTTTCTTCGTGGAAGCAGGTGCTGGTGTCTGTGGATGGTGGGTGTTCTGAAGGTGAAGTGGACGCAACGATGGTCGGTCCATGGGAGTTTGGTGGTGTGGCTGAAGGTGATGGAGTTTCCTGTAGTGAAGAGGGGGTCGATGGTGTGTCCTGCTGAGTGCGTGGGCTCGGTCACGATCTGGCGGAGTCCAATGTCGTGGAGGTTGTCCAGGAGGGATGTGGTGTTGGGGTCCAGTTGGTTGTCGAGGTGGAATTTGAGGTCTCCCAGCAGGGTGTAGTTGGTAGATGCGATGGCCTGCGGGGAGATAATGTCCGTGATGGAGTTGGAAAAGGGTCCGCGGGGTCCAGGGGGTCGGTAGATGAGGGTTCCTCGGAGGGTGGCGGTGGGGCTGGCCAGTATCTTGAAGTGAAGGTGTTCCATCAGTTCTGTGGGCTCGTCAGGAAGTGTGCTCAGGCGGAGGCTGGATTTGTGGACGATAGCGATTCCTCCTCCTGGGCGGGTGGGGCGGTCCTTCCTGGAGATCTTGTATCCTTGGGGGATGGCGATGGCGATGTCCGGTCCCGAGGTGGTGTTGGTCCAGGTTTCGGTGAAGAATGCTACATCCGGGGTGGTGCTGTCGAGGAGGTCCCAGATTTCTGTGGCGTGTTTGTGGAGGGATCGGACGTTGAGGAGGATGCATTGCAGGGTCTTCGGTTCGGTTGTGTTCTTGTGGGCGGATTGTGCTGGATCCGTGTTCTTGGCGGTGCTGCAGGTGTGCCGGCAGCGGTGACAGCTGAAGGGTCCGTGGGTGTCGGCTGGTGGTGCTAGCTTGCAGTTGTTGTTGCAGACTGGGTTGAGTGCGTGGAGTGATGCTGGTTCGTAGCGTTGGCGGGGCGGAGGTCCAGGGTTTTTCGCGTTGGTCGCGGACGGGTCGCAGACGAGCGCAGACGGGCTTGCCTTTGACGCGCCTTCGGTGCACCAGCGGCGCGCCATTAAGTAGGGGTCGGGGAGGGCTGGACAGCTGGGAGGCGGGAACGGGGAGGGGAGCTGGATTGGGCAGGTCGCGCTGGGGGGGAGGGGCCGCGGGGGCAGCAGCGGCGGGGAAAGGTAAAGGGAGGAAATAAGGGATAAAGAAAAAATGGAAAATAAGCAGAAAGAAGGCACAAAAGAGCAGAGATGCAGAAAAGTGCAGAAAGGTGAAAGATAAAAGAGGGTAGAAAAACGAGTGAAAACGAGTGAAAGAGCAGAGCGAGAGAAAGGGAAAATGAGCAGAAATAAGGCACAAAAGAGCAGAGATGCAGAAAAGTGCAGAAAGGTGAAAGATAGGAAGGGTAGAAAAACGAGTAAAAACGAGTGAAGGAGCAGAGTGAGAGGAAGGAGACAGAGGTCCACTGGACCACCAGGGATGAGGCGCAGGGAAACTTGTGGGTGGAGGAGGGCCTCGATCACCAACACTCAAGAGTGCAGGGGCACCTCACTTAATGGTGGAGCTGCGAGGGTGGGAGAGCAATTTCACTGACAATGAGTCAGTGGTCTTGCTCGCCTGTCCCCGCAGTGGCCGCCATTAAGTAGGGGTCGAGGAGGGCTGGACAGCTGGGAGGCGGGAGCGGGGAGGGGAGCTGTATTGGGCCGGTCGCGCTGGGGGGAGGGGCCGCGGGGGCAGCAGCGGCGGGGAAAGGTAAAGGGAGGAAATAAAAGATAAAGAAAAAATGGAAAATAAGCAGAAATAAGGCACAAAAGAGCAGAGATGCAGAAAAGTGCAGAAAGGTGAAAGATAAAAGAGGGTAGAAAAACGAGTGAAAATGAGTGAAAGAGCAGAGCGAGAGAAAGGGAAAATGAGCAGAAATAAGGCACAAAAGAGCAGAGATGCAGAAAAGTGCAAAAAGGTGAAAGATAGGAAGGGTAGAAAAACGAGTGAAAACGAGTGAAGGAGCAGAGTGAGAGGAAGGAGACAGAGGTCCACTGGACCACCAGGGATGAGGCGCAGGGAAACCTGCGGGTGGAGGAGGGCCTCGATCACCAACACTCAAGAGTGCAGGGGCAGGGGCACCTCACTTAATGGTGGAGCTGCGAGGGTGGGAGAGCAATTTCACTGACAATGAGTCAGTGGTCTTGCTCGCCTGTCCCCGCAGTGGCCGCCATTAAGTAGGGGTCGAGGAGGGCTGGACAGCTGGGAGGCGGGAGCGGGGAGGGGAGCTGGATTGGGCCGGTCGCGCTGGGGGGGGAGGGGCCACGGGGGCAGCAGCGGCGGGGAAAGGTAAAGGGAGGAAATAAGGGATAAAGAAAAAAGGGAAAATAAGCAGAAATAAGGCACAAAAGAGCAGAGATGCAGAAAAGTGCAGAAAGGTGGAAGATAAAAGAGGGAAGAAAAACGAGTGAAAATGAGTGAAAGAGCAGAGCGAGAGAAAGGGAAAATGAGCAGAAATAAGGCACAAAAGAGCAGAGATGCAGAAAAGTGCAAAAAGGTGAAAGATAGGAAGGGTAGAAAAACGAGTGAAAACGAGTGAAGGAGCAGAGTGAGAGGAAGGAGACAGAGGTCCACTGGACCACCAGGGATGAGGCGCAGGAAACCTGCGGGTGGAGGAGGGCCTCGATCACCAACACTCAAGAGTGCAGGGGCAGGGGCACCTCACTTAATGGTGGAGCTGCGAGGGTGGGAGAGCAATTTCACTGACAATGAGTCAGTGGTCTTGCTCGCCTGTCCCCGCAGTGGCCACCATTAAGTAGAGAGTCGGGAGGGCTGGACAGCTGGGAGGCGGGAGCGGGGAGGGAGCTGGATTGGGCCGGTCGCGCTGGGGGAGGGGCCGTGGGGGCAGCAGCGGCGGGGAAAGGTAAATGGAGGAAATAAGGGATAAAGAAAAAAGGGAAAATAAGCAGAAATAAGGCACAAAAGAGCAGAGATGCAGAAAAGTGCAGAAAGGTGAAAGATAAAAGAGGGTAGAAAATCGAGTGAAAACGAGTGAAAGAGCAGAGCGAGAGAAAGGGAAAATGAGCAGAAATAAGGCACCAAAGAGCAGAGATGCAGGAAAGTGCAGAAAGGTGAAAGATAGGAAGGGTAGAAAAACGAGTGAAAACGAGTGAAGGAGCAGAGTGAGAGGAAGGAGACAGAGGTCCACTGGACCACCAGGGATGAGGCGCAGGGAAAACTGCGGGTGGAGGAGGGCCTCGATCACCAACACTCAAGAGTGCAGGGGCACCTCACTTAATGGTGGAGCTGCGAGGGTGGGAGAGCAATTTCACTGACAATGAGTCAGTGGTCTTGCTCGCCTGTCCCCGCAGTGGCCGCCATTAAGTAGGGGTCGGGGAGGGCTGGACAGCTGGGAGGAGGGAGCGGGGAGGGGAGCTGGATTGGGCCGGTCGCGCTGGGGGGGCCGGGGCCGCGGGGGCAGCAGCGGCGGGGAAAGGTAAAGGGAGGAAATAAGAGATAAAGAAAAAAGGAAAAATAAGCAGAAATAAGGCACAAAAGAGCAGAGATGCAGAAAGTGCAGAAAGGTGAAAGATAAAAGAGGGTAGAAAAACGAGTGAAAACGAGTGAAAGAGCAGAGCGAGAGAAAGGGAAAATGAGCAGAAATAAGGCACAAAAGAGCAGAGATGCAGAAAAGAGCAGAAAGGTGAAAGATAGGAAGGGTAGAAAAATGAGTGAAAACGAGTGAAGGAGCAGAGTGAGAGGAAGGAGACAGAGGTCCACTGGACCACCAGGGATGAGGCGCAGGGAAACCTATGGGTGGAGGAGGGCCTCGATCACCAACACTCAAGAGTGCAGGGGCAGGGGCACCTCACTTAATGGTGGAGCTGCGAGGGTGGGAGAGCAATTTCACTGACAATGAGTCAGTAGTCTCCTGAAACCGCGGACAATGTCTGCGATACAACCACTGGAGACGGCGATAAAAACACAAACCCCAACACCAAAAAACATGCGATGAGCCCATTCGCGATGAGGAAATCAGCGATAAGCAGCGCCAGGCCTGCCATACACACACGGCTGGCGGGAAAATCACTACAAAAGGAGAAAAAACACACAAACACAAAATGACCAACACCGAAGCACCATGGAGGCAGCCGGAGCAGGCGCAGAAGACGAGCGCAACCCCACAAGTACCCCGGACGACCAGCCCGGGACCACGGTGACGGGGAAGGGCAAGGACAAGAAGAAGAGGAAGACGAAGTACAGTCCGCAGGAAAATCGGATCCTGGTCACGGAGGTGATAGAACACCATCAACAACTGTTCGTCGCCTCCAATGTGTCATTGGGCACCAAAAATGGATTATGGCGGTCCATCGTGGACAAGGTGAACGCCGTCGGAGAGCACAAGAGGTCAATGGACGAGGTCAAGATGCGATGGAATGACATCAAGCGCAAGACCAAGGAAAAACTCCCAGGCAACCAGAAGGCAGCAATGCAGACTGGAGGTGGGAGCCCAGCGCCACAGCTGGAGCTGGATGACATGGAGGAGCTGGTGTCAACAGTCATCAGTGTGGAGACCGTGGCAGGAGTCGGGGCACCGGACACTGCTCGACATGACACAACACAACGGCAACAGGGTGAGTAACTACCAGGCACTGGGGGGACGGGGGGAGATGGCCACAATGGCACACATGCACAATCAAGCAGAGCACAGTGCACACCCACTATGACTCTGGATCATGGCCCTGATCTACACACTGTCACAATGTACATTGCCATGCTGTCCGAATGTCAACATGTACCATGCGGCCACATACATGAGGACACATTGTAACACAGCATCTCCCCTCCACATTGCAGGGGCACCGTCAACGCCACCTGCAGAGCAGTCCCAGCCACTCTTCACTGATGACGAGGAGGACACCACCAGCATCGACACCCAAGCCCTCCAAGACATCATTGAGCTCATCCGCCAATCACCTCCAGGACCAGGGCAGCCCAGCTGCATCGAGGAGACCCCACCCACTCCACAAACCACCCAGCAGGAGACACCCACAACCCCGGCTGTCTCCCAAGACCCCCCCGAACAACCCAGGGCCTTCCAATGCCGTGTGTTGGAGGTCCAGAGGGAGATGGCTGAGCAGGTGTGGGTGGGGTTTGACTTCATGGCTACCAAACTCGACGCCATCCATGGGTGTCTGAGTCCCATCAGGGACCACCTCCAGTCCCTAACGGACACCCACACGCTGCTCCATGGTCTCCAATGAGCTCTGGCTGACATTGCTGGAGTCATGACTCAGAGACAAGAACACCTGTCCGCTCAGGGTGGCTCCAGCGATCTCAGCCAGGAGATGGCACGCATGCGGAGGCTCATGTAGGACATGGTGCGGATGGAGGCGGAAAGGATGGCAGCCACCGCTGCACATCAGCGAAATGTAGCTGGGATCTACCAGGCCCTGCATGTCCTCATCATGGCATTGCTGCCACAAGGCGTGGCGCGGATGGATGCTGCTGCCCCTACACCATCCACATCTCTGCCCCCTGGTGTGTCCGTGCCCCACAGTGCGGCAGACATTCCACCTCCAGCACCTGATGTGTCACTGCCACACAGAGCGGCCGGCAATACACCTCCGGCCCCTGATGTGTCAGTGGCACACAGTGCCGCAGCCAGAACAGCACCACCCACAGGTGGGGCAGAGCACACATCCGAGGACGAGGACGTGGATGGGCTTGAGTTCAGAAGGAGGCACTAGCATTCATGTCCGCCACCTGGCCTGTTGCTGCTTGGTGCTGCACATGGCCCCATGACCTACCACTGACCCCCGATACACTCTGCAGCACTCACCTTGGACCATGACATGGACTTCCATATCCTGTTTGGTGACCAATGACACAGCGACCAGACTGCAGACTGTACTCTTCCTCATCCTCTGTCCTTGTCATTCCCTGATGGACTCTGGCTTGCCCTCCACGGGCCCATATTGTGAAGTGGGGTTGGCATGTCCCTGTACTGCTCCAGTTGCTGAACTCCACTGGATGTGCAATAAACATACAGGGACGCACTGCTGTGTCATGTCTTTCATCATTCAAGTATGAATGTGTGGATGAATGTAGGGTCAGTGATTCCCCCTAACATCAATGATGCTCATCGAGTGGGATTCCAGTCACAGTGTGCTACGTTGCCGATTGCCTTGTGGGTGCCGTAGACACCACAACAGGGACACACGCATCAGTCACTTCATTGTCCGGACATGGACTGCACCACGCCTACAGCCCCCGAGTCGTTGTTGCAAGCCCTGCGCTGGTCCGGCGTATGCCAGGACAGACCACTCCGCTTAAGCTCCAAGGGGGGGCCATATAACCACATGTCGCAGGTCTACACGCTAGTGGTCTGCAGGTCGCTGGTCTAATTGTCAGCATGTCGCGGCCACTCCCTGAGGGCAGGTTTGCACACACACCACACCCATCCAGCGCAGGCGTCACAGGCCATGTGACCCCGAGTATATGAGGGGCCGGCAACGTCACATTCCCCACTGCCGGAGGTGACTGGATGACGGACGCTCCACGGTTCTCAATCATAAAGGGCCCATGACTTGTTGCGCACAGGGTTAGTGGCACCCAAAGCCTTGCGGCCCTCACGGGCCTACCACCATGTGGCGCTGACTGGGGTTGCACAGGGTTAGTGGCACCCGAAGCCTTGCAGCCGTCGCGGGCTTACCTCCACGTGGCGCTGACTGGGGTTGCACAGGGTTAGTGGCACCCGAAGCCTTGCGGCCGTCACGGGCCTACCACCACGTGGCGCTGACTGGGGTTGCACAGGGTTAGTGGCACCCGAAGCCTTGCGGCCGTCACGGGCCTACCACCACGTGGCGCTGACTGGTGAAGCACAGGGTTAGTGGCACCGAAATTGCTGAGCGGGTGTGCAGCCTGCGATGATGACGTGTTCACTGATGTGGTCTCTGCCATTGATGCCTCAGGACTCAGTGTCATGTGTGGGACCTGCTGGTCCGCGGTGCGGGTCCGCATGATGTGGAGCATGCCATGGTGGCAGGACCGGGGCCTGGAGCTTGCACGGGCACGTGGTGTGCCCACTGGTGGACACACCATCGGCAAAAGGTGAGCAGTGGGGCGTGGGTGCGCAAGGGCAGCCAGCCAGCGCTGGCTGGCGGGAGGGGGTAGGGTGCGGCTGCATGTGTGCGCAGGGGCAGACAGGCGTTGTTGCCATGTGCAGCGGGATGGACTCTGACATGATTGACTCTTGCCTCGGTTACAGGTTGCAGACCTGGTGGCTTGCAGTGTATCCCGGCACTTGTTTGGAGACACACCAGTGGCAGCAGGTGAGAAGTGGTGCCTGGGTGCACGGGGGCGGCAGTGTCCTTCCTTCTCTCTCCCTCTCCCTCTCTCCCTCTCCCTTCCTTTCCTTCTCCCTCTCCCTCTCTCCCTCTCCCTTCCTTTCCTTCTCCCTCTCCCTCTCCCTTCCTTTCCTTCTCCCTCTCTCCCTCTCCCTCTCCCTCTCCCTTCCTTCCCTTCTCTCTCTCTCTCTCTCTCCCTTCCTTTCCTTCTCTCTCTCTCTCCCTTCCTTTCCTTCTCTCTCTCTCTCTCCTTCCTTTCCTTCTCTCTCTCTCTCTCTCCCTTCCTTTCCTTCTCTCTCTGCCTTTCTTTCCTTTTCTGTTTCTCTGTGTCTCGCTCCTTTGATGTGCTCATGACACACGTTCTGATTTTGTGCTTTATTTTCCAGGCTGTGACATCAAGATTGTCCCGGACGGACCCGACAGGAGTCTTCCGCATTGGTGTTTTGTGTTGTATTTCAATAAAGTTTTTGGTTGTTACTTCAATGATGAGTGACTGTTTCTCGTTCTTCCGTCTCAACATGTGTGTTTCTGTTTGTCATTGTGCGACGTCCTGCGCTTTTTGCGGCTCTTGTGTCGTGCACGGTATGTGTTTGTCCGGGGGTGGTGGGGGGCCTGGGGGTTGTGGCGGTGGGTGTTGTGGCCCTCATGGGTCTCCGAGCTGCATGATCATTGTCTCCATGGCATCTGTGGGTCTTCAGATGTGGCTCTGGCCTGGGCTCCCTTTCATGCTGCAGGTAGTCGTCCTGCTCAACACCAGCAAAAGGCAGGTGTTAATTCCCTGCTGCTACCGTGGCTTATCACCTGTTTTTGGTTCGCATCGCAGATCTGGCAGTTCGTTATGAAAGTGGTGTTGTGGTGTTTTCGTGTGTTTTTGCACGGGCACGCCTACTCTGCATCTCATTAGAGTTAGTTGGTGGTGTCCACCGTGGAGATACATTTTGGGGCAGTTATCTCGGGAATACTGGCGATGTCTGCAGTTTGCACCCGCTTGTGAATGGGGTGTTAAATCTATCTCCACTTTTGATGAGTTAAGGTGGGGATAAATCGGAGATAAGTCCTTGTGAATATCCCCCTAAGGGGCATATTAGCAAGGAGTTGCGATATTTATCGCTAACCGCGCTTAGCGCGTTTTTTTTTAACGCCGCCTATCGCTGGAAATTATCGCTGAGATAACACCCTATTAGCAAGGTTTATCTCCATTGCGATAAAATTTCCAGCGATAGCGGCGAAACCCAGCAATAACGCGAGAAATCCAGCGATAGAATCCCCGCGCTAATGCTGGGGACTTAACCTTACAATCCACCTCCCATTGACTATTATTGTTAAGTCATGTTCTTACCAGTTCTAAAAAACCAGGGCTAATCGCGGTTAGCGCGCGTATTTTTATCGCTTCGCGGTTATTGCTAATAGGCGATAGCGATGTTAGCGACTGCTTTCAGTCGCTGTTAGGTTGGGAACGCCTCCTTTGCATGTCATTAGCGATAAATATCGCTGACATGCAAAACGGCACCCAAACCAGTCGCTATCGCCTAAAAGCTGTTGCTAACACCTGTTAGCGACAGCTTGCTAATAGGGCGATAAAAAAATTGCCGCTTTCGCGGCAAAAAGTGCAGTTAAAGCGGCGATAGAGCCCTTGATAATATGCCCCTAAGTCTTTTATTTCTCTTAAATACATTTTGTAAAATGTACACTCTCCTTTACATCTCGTATAATATAGAAAACAAATATATAAACTGCTTGTTTCTAAACACAATTTTCCAAATGCAATATGAATTAGCACAAACAATAATCCATACACTAATTGTTCACATCTTCCCAATAGGCCGAATAATGTTTCCGAAACTTTTCCATTGAAAAAATCCAAAATAAACTCTTCAATTCGTGTTCACATCTTCCCAATAGGCCGAATGATATTTTCAAAACTTTGGCATCAAAAATATCAGATATGAATTTGGTAATTCGTAAGGCAAACTACATTTAAATTCCAAATGGGCATCATTGCAATGTGTCCATCCTCTATTGCACTTTAAATACACAGTATATGGTCCAGATGTTGTAGTAGGTCCATCATGGAAAATAATAGGCACTGCTTTAAAAGTTCTTCCTGAAATTGATACTTGACTTGAAACAAAATTTTTAATTTTGGTTTCCAATTTTCTTCCATCTGCTCTACAACGTTGTAGCATTAAAATGACATATTTTCAAAATCTTTCTATATGTAATGTTGACAACATTTCTGATTTACAATGAAAACATTTCATATCTTGAGTAGCTGTTTTTACTAATTTGTTAAAAGGCACTGATTTGCAATCTGGTATCGTCAAGTATATGAATCGTTCAGTGTCTATTTCAGTAGTAGAAGAAAATGATCACACTTCACATTTATGATTCCATTTCTAACTTAGTCCAAATAAATTTTAAATTTCTCTTCCTTCATTTTCCAATACTCCAAGCATAAACATAAGAAATTATTGTGCATCTTGTTGTATATTCAATGTAAATTTCAATGAACCAGTACATATATCCAAAAGATGCTGAATGCCAGAAGCAGTATGGATTTTAGTTCTATCAGTTACCTACTTTTGAAAAATATAATGTAGTAGAGAACAGAATCTTTTTTCTCAATTTTCCATAATTTCATGATGAAGATCTTCTAGATAAAAGACAACATTCACAATTACATTAGCATAGCAGTTGATACCTGAACTATTTTCTAACTGGTATCCTACGATATCATCAACAGTGTCCATTTTCATTTTCTTTGCAGCTTCATCATTCTCTTGAATTGTTTTCTTTTTTGAATCTCAGTAGAATGTTTGTCATATTTCCGTTTTGGACACACTACTCGTTTCTCATATATGGGATATTCACCTAAGTTAGGAGCATAAAGTCTTCTTAACCGATTGTACTCTCTTACACAATTTGCATCAGCACTAATCTTTTTCTCATCAAAATCAATCAAATACAAACCAGATAGTGTTCTTACTTGAGACAATGCAACGTATGCCATGCCCTCTTTAAACACTGTACGTCCAATATTTACCAAAGTACTGTCTACACTTAAACCTTGAGATTTATGAATGGTTACTGCATATGCTAAAGAAAGAAGAAACTGTTTTCTACGAACATACAAGTCGTTTACAAGCAAAAAACAAACAGCACAACGTCCAATCTGTTTTACCTCTTCATCTGATCAAATTTAATCTTCAAAAATTTTATTCCATCTCTGTTCTGAAAATTTACAAAATCAACAACTTTTCTCATTTCTCCATTTACTAAACCTTCTTCTACATTCAAATTATGCTGTGAAATTACCCGACAGTTTACACATACATATAAAGTCTTTTCTAAACCTGCAGTCTAAGACACCGACTTTTCCAAAGAATCCAATTTTGACTGTAATTTCTCTGAGAGAAGAATAGTAACTCCTTTGTGTTCCATTCTATCAACAGCTTCCATTTTCACTATTGGTTGTTTTTCCAACTTCAAAAGTTCTTGATTGAATGTAAAACACTCTTGCAGTGTTGGCATAAGGCAAATTATAGACTTCTTTTCTCCAATTTGTTTGTACATTATTTCAGGTGCTATGTTTTCATTTGGAAACAAGTTCGTTAGTAGCCAACTTTGTAAAGCTTCTTTACCATGTTTTGTCAAAACACCAATTCTTATATCTTGAAGAATGTTTCCATAATGTTCATCACTTGCTTGTCGCATATTCTTAATAAATTCTTTATATTCAAAATGAGACCAAATGTTCACATTTCCAAAGATTTCCTAGTGTCTTCATGGACAAGTGTTTTAAAAACCGGTTGTCCTTTCACAGGAGTAAGTTGTAGTAGATCGCCGAATACAATTACATGTTTTCCTCCAAATAGAACTTCATAATCTGTTTTTAAAATCTGTTGCATTCTTAAGTGTTTCAAAATGGCCGCCGTGTAGGAGCTCTTCCCAAGAGCTCCCGGGTTGGAGATTACCAAACTGGTATTTATCCCCTGTTTACCCGGTCACACACGCCTCCCAAGCAACACTCCTGACTTCTGAACTAAGGCTCAATCAACTTCCCGACTGTTCGGACCTCCAAGGACCTCCAAAGACCCGTCAATCTCACCCGGGTCCAACGCTTCCTCCGCTGTCTTCCCATCTCCTGTGCAGCTACACTGGTCCATCCTGGGTCCTCTGCGCCTCCCTTCTCCAAGTCGGTGACAATCCGCCCCAAACTTCGGCGCCCCCCGGTGCTCCAGCGGACACGGACGTTAAAGGGACCACTCTTCTATGACCCATCGAGCCCGCTCCAGGTCCGCCTCTCTGCGCTGCTTGTTCTGCACTGCACGTCACCAGGTCTGAGCCAGCCTCCCTGGGCGCCGTTGAAGCTCCGGTGTGCCAACAGACGTGGACTTGAGGTGTCCGTCCTTCTAGGACCTGTCGAGCCCGCCCCGGGCCCTCCGCCAAGTCGGTGCCAATCCGCCTCTAAACCCGGCGCCCCCCGGCGCACCAGCGGAAAAAGATGTGAAGGGACAGCACTTCCTCGTCCTGTCCAGCCCGCTCCAGGTCCTCTTCGCTGTCTCCTTGATCCGCGCTGCACCTCACCAGGTCTGAGTCAGCTGCCCCGGGCTCCGATGACCTCCGGTGTGCCAGCGGACGCAGATGTGAGGTATCCGTCTATGACCTGTTGAGTCCGGGTACACCGGGTCGCCTACATGAAAGCTGGGGTCAACCGATTCAGAGCCATGAGTCCTCCGGTTTACCATAAGTGGATCTTATCAAGGTCCCAACCGGGCAGGGTTGCTATGCCCAGGCAGCGACTGAGCTTTTCTCCCACCCCTACCCCAGCCTGGACCTCATCCGGGGAAGTCTGGCCCTCAGACGTTGTTACCTTTCTGTTCTCGACTTCCTCCCCCCTTAATTCATCAGTTGTGCAGCTCCATTTCTTTTGACGCCTCGCAGGTAACGGGCGGCCCCTCCCCCCCTGAGCAGTCCCTTTAAAAAATGGCGTCTGCACCGGCCCTTGAACACTGAGGAAAGCGAGCCATTTTAAATTACAAAAAAAAAGTGGCGTCTACACCGTCTATTTAACCCTAAAGTTTCGCTCACCCGTTGGCTCCCTGCCTTCGCGGCAGAGCTCTTAATGCAGCCCAATGGTGATTCGGTTGGATCTGGACCGCTTCTGTTTTGTAGCGCTCAACACAGCCCCCATCGCTGGTAGCGGGCGCCCCTCCGCCCCCATGTGGGCCCTTTAATATGGCGTCCGTACCGGCCCTCTAACTCTGTGGTCTCGCTCACCCGTCGACTCTCGACCCCTGCTGCTGAGCTCTGAACACAGCCTTCTTAGCAGCCAAATGGTGATTCAGCAGGGTCTGGACCGCTTTTGTTGTTGTTTTTGTGTTTTACATCGCTCAACCGTGCCCTCCTCGATCCCGAGCCTGCTCCGGTATCTAGTGACTCCTTCCCACCACACTCCGACACTGACCCGGAGCAGATCGGCTTCCAGTCATGGTGTAACCCGGAATCCAGCCATTTCCACAGCTTCAAATCCCCCTGTACAATGTCTGACTCCTAGCTAACAATAGCCCCGACCCATGGTCACCGCAACTTCTGAAGTACTGGGTTTTATTGGACCCAGCGGTGCCAGGGAACACACCCAATGACCTCGAGTTCTTCCTGTCTCAGACTACAGAAACACAGAGTCTTCTTGGTGGCTTCAAAGATCAATTTATTGGCTGCAGCCAGCAACAGGTATCCTAGAAGTACAACAATGTGTATGTTCTCAGGAGACTGCCCTTTTTCATGGAAACCAGCTATCTCTTTTATACAGAATATTATGCTTTAGGCAAACATTCCTTATTTTTACAGTGGGTCATTCACATATTTCTTACAACAAAACAAAGACAGATTCATGATGACAAGCCCATTTTCAGTTTGTCCAGCCCACAACCAAATACCCAGTGAGGCCCAACACCTGCAACAGATATAATCTGGACCCCTAATAAAATCGGGCACCTCCTCCTCGTAAAGCAGGTCATAAAGAAAGAGCAGTGACAGGTGTGGATAAGATTTAGATATAGATGTGTGCAATGAAGGGTTTATGGCATGCTGCACCTGGGCCCCTAATCTCGATCGGCCACTGGGAACTAAAACTGGCCGAACAGGTTCTGGCTCTGGACAGTGGAGTCAGCTTGCCCAGGTCACTGAAAGTGTACGTGTCCCCTAAGGCGCGTTTTGGCTTTAGTCATTGCCTTATGTGAGGGCAACCACAAAATGGCTGCCGTACACAAAATGGAACCCGAGGGTTCACAAGGGAATCGTTAATATTAGAGTGATCCCGTCACTCGAATATGACGCAAATACTCAGATATAGCATACCTGTCATTACCGGTCTGCTGATACCAAAATCGTCATGTTACAATGATGTTAATGACACAGGTCCAGAATTTTCAGTACCACAGACCCTCCTTTTGCCCTTACATAGGCAATTTACTTACACTCATGCTAATCTGAGTCTAGGTCTATGTTCATGAATTCATTGAGATGTTGCTGTAGCATCATCCTATTACTTAGCTCGTCCCTTGATACAGGTTTCCTTACACATGATGTAACACATAGGCCGCATATGGCAGGAACACACTGTATGCACAGACAAAACAGGAAAAGGATGGCTAGAAGTATCCCAATGACCATCAGAACTTTCCATCCCCAGGTGGATAACAGTTCCCGGAACCATCCCATCAACGACCAGTCTCCTTCATCTACATGGATGGATTCAGAGATCCTATGTAGTTTGGAGATGGCCTGGTACACTGTTGGAGCGTTATCTGGAATGAAAATGCAACAACTGGATTGGATCACTCTACATACCCCACCACGGTCTGCAAGTATGATGTCTAACGCGACCCTGTTCTGCAGGGTCATAAGGCGATCCGACTGGAGCTCAGCAGTCAAATTATTAAGGGCACCGACAGTTTCGACTATGGTGGATTCAACCACTCGCGTCAATTGCCTCACATTCCTGTTGTTAGCCATAGGTCCCCAGAACGGCAGAAAACCCCTAAAGAAGTCTCCCGCTTCTTGTCCTGCAGTGTCTTCCTTGCTGAAGACACCCCTAATTCTTCTTATCTTATGGTAATCTGCCGCAGCTGTGTAGGTGGGAGGCAACAGGAATGAAACGAAGCATGTGCCCGAGAAGTCAGGGGGCAACCACGTGTAGGCCCTATCATGGCAGATAAAGTAGGTACCCCTAGCTGCTAAGAACAAAGGGGAAGTCTGAGACGCAAAAATATACGTTTCAGTGCAGATACTCTTCCCTAACTGAGCTCTTGGATTCTTGCCATTACCTTGCAGACATAGATGACCCTGATGGGGTACAATCCAAATTGGAGCGGATCTTTTTGCTTGCTGGTTCTCGCTCAGACTCGCTCCATATCCAGTCACGTTCCATCCAATATACGCTAGTGTCTCATCTTCCGGGATAGTTTCGTAGGAACTAGTTCCCCTTATCATGTCGACTATCCCCTTAACTAGAGCACTATTCTTTGGGTTGTCTTTGACGGAACGTAGGGGGTGGATTTCGCGAGCATAGATGAACATCGTTCGGTATGCCCACACAGAACCATTGTAGCTGAATGGCAGCACTAGGTAGGGAATACCTTTCTCAGTAGTATGAGGCATAAGGCCACACACCCAACAGTTGGTTCTGTTCACTACTAGCTGGTGTTGGTGTAAGAGCAGAACAAAGGAGTTGTTCATAAACTCTAATCTTCTAACGGACTCGTGTTCAGGTAGAGGGTGAAAAGAATGTGAGGAGATAGTAGAGGAAGGCATGGGCTGTACAGTGGGTGCAGATGTCACTTGAAAAGAGAATATGATATACCCCACTAAAGACATCATTAGACTAAGTAAAATACAAAGACACATAATTAGAAAACATTTTCTGCTCATGGTTGCACATATTTTCCTCTTGAAACTTATTCTTTCAACAGGTCTCTCCATCTGAAAAGGCTCCATCCTCTAACGTGCTGTTCGCGGCGGTTGGTTTTCTTCACTTGAGAGTGTTTCTGAATGTCCCAGGGAACGCCCTAGAACAAACCAGACCCGTAGACCTTGTGTCCGCAGGCTACACACTCAAGTCTTTTCACCACGACCCTACAGCTGAACCCGGATGGTGGTTCAAAAACAGGTTTTCGGATGGGAGGACCAAAATTTCATTTTATTTGTCCATGACTCTCGGTCGCAGAGTTATAACGGCTTTTTCCAGGCAATGTCTGGTCGCAAAACAAAAGTTCAGGCTCAGTAGTGTCCAATCGAAGTGGTGATGGTATTGCTCTTTGGAGAAGATCGTCACTTTCTCGCTCAGAATTTGTCCCTGTGACGCGTGCGTCACTAAAAGGCAGAAAACGAGGCACTGTTTCAGTTTCCGAGTCAGCAATTCCCTCCTGGAGCCACCGGTCATATGGTAGAGGCAAAGGGACCCTCTTACAGTGTACGCCATGGATCCAGTTTTTCTTCCCTTGTACTCGCACTGCAGATCTTGTGGACAAAATCACCAAATAGGGGCCAATCCAGCGGGGCTGATCGTTCTTTGTCCGCTGAAAGTTCTTGATTAACACCCACGATCCGGGATTGATTGCATGCCCTGGATCTTTAGAAGCCTGAGGCAGTGTATTAAGAACCTGTTGGTGTAAAACACGCAATTTAGCCGTCAAATCATGCAAGTAATCAAGCAGTACAGGGTGTTCAATCTCGCTGAATTTCGTTGGCCTCGGCACTCCCCATATGTTAGCCGGGCGACCAAACACTATCTCATGAGGACTAAGTCCTACTCGGGAATGTACGGTCATCCTAGTTGACAACAGTGCTAATGGCAACGCATCAGGCCATTTAAGGCCAGAGCTTGCTTGTATCTTGGCCAGTTTTAGTTTAAGAGTGCCATTATAGCACTCAACTAATCCAGCTGATTGGGGATGATTTGCAGCGTGAAATTTCTGCCGGATTCCTAAACCTTCACACACTCGTTTCATCACTTGACCCACAAATTCACCCCCATTATCACTCCACACCATTCTCGGCAAACCAAACCTAGGGAAGAACTCTTTGAGAAGGGCTTTCGCTGTGGACAAGGCAGTATTATTTTTCAGAGGATATGCCTCTACCCATCTTGAAAAGGCCCAAACAACAATGAGTACGTATTTCAAATTGTTGCACCTCTCCATGTGGATGAAATCTAGCTGCAAAACCTCGAACGGATACGTTGGAGGCGCAAAATGACCAGCTGGAGTTGGGGTTCCCTTACCAGGATTGTATTTCAAACAAACCATACAATTTTTGACCACATTCTCTGCACATTTGGGAATTCCAGCATTTTGCCACGCTGGAGCCAATAACTTACAGATTCCTTTCACACTGATGTGGGCCATCCCATGTGCCATTGTAACCACTGCAAGCACATATGTATCGGGTAACAACCATCGCTGATGCTCCGACAATTCAACCCAACAACCATTTGCATCCAATTTACCCGTACTCTCTCTCCACGTACTTAATTCCTTCTCCGTAGCTTCAGCTTGGATGGACTTCACACTCTCTATCGTATCTTCACACATTCCAACGTCACCAATCCATCTTGCAGGGCCCGCAACATACATTCAACTCATCACATCTCTTGCTGTTTCTTTCGCAACTTCATCAGCAAACATATTACCGCGACCAACGTCGTCAGTGATCTTCTTATGTGCACTGCATTTCACAATCGCGACTTGCAATGGCAAAGTAAGTGACTCCAGGAGCTCATTCACCAATTGACCATGCTGTATTTTCATACCGTGAGACGTGAGGAACCCACGTTCCTTCCACAAGCGTCCAAAACTATGGGCCACACCAAACGCATACTGGCTATCGGTATATATGGTCACTTTCATTCCTTTTGATAATACACACGCTCTCATAAGTGCAGTCAACTCTGCTGCTTGAGCTGAATTATGTGGGATACGTGCAGTTTCAACAATCGTATGTAAAGTCGTGACAGCATATGCCGCAGTCGTATCACCATTCGGAAGCTTGAAGCATGACCCATCCACCCATAAGGTACCATCACACTTTACAAGAGGAGTGTCCCTAAGATCTACTCTCCCTTTTGTTTCTTCTTCTGTCCTAAGAAAGCAATCATGCTGTTCCGGAACATCTGTCTTTGTTATAATTGGCAACAATGTAGCTGGGTTCAGCGTGTTGCATTTTCTTATGTGTACATGGCTCGCTAAAAGTGTCAACTCGTAACCTGACAATCGAGCACTAGTTAAGTGCTGTGTCTTGGTCCTGTTTAACAAAATATCCACTGCATGTGGGACCATCACGACCAAAGTATTATTCATCACCAAACCAGCAGGCTGTCGAATAGAAACAGCTGCTGCCGCTGTGGCTCTCAAACAACTCGGCAACGCTCTAGCTACCGGGTCCAAAATCGACGAGAAATATGCACATGGACGTTGCTTGTCCCCAAAAGACTGTGTTAACACTGACAATGCACATCCTTCTCTCTCATGGACATACAGCGTAAAGGACTTGCTGTAGTCGGGGTACCCAACACAGGAGCCGAACACAATGCATCACGCAATTCGGAAAAACTTTTCTGACAATCTTCGGACCAAGGAAGGGGATTCGGCGTGTCTTTATAGGTCAATGCTACCAAAGGTTTAGCCATCAATGAAAAATTCGGTATCCATTGTCTGCAATAGGATGTAATACCTAAGAAAGCACGCACTTCTCTCTGTGTCATTGGCACACTTAATTTTGCAATTGCCTGAATTCTTTCTGGGGTCAATCTTCTTCCTTCTTTCGATAAGAGGTGACCTAAATAGGTCACTTCTTGTCGATAATACTGTAACTTGGAAAGAGACACCTTGTGGTGTAAATCAGACAAATGACGCAACAATGACAAAGTGGCTTCTTTACAAATCTCCTTAGTATCTGCAGCAATTAACAAATCATCGACGTACTGTAGAAGGGTAGCGCCATCAGGTAACACAAGAGTGTCAAGCTGAGACTTCAGAGCCTGACTATAGATAGAAGGACTTTCACAAAAACCTTGAGGAGCTCTCTGAAATCGGAAGCTTCGGCCTCCTAAACAGAATCCAAAAATATCCCTGCTCTCTACGGCAATCGGGATGCTGAAGAAAGCATTCTTCAAGTCAATCACCGAGAACCAAGTGGCTGAGGCTGGAATCATTGTCAGTAAAGCAGTGATATCGGGAACAACTGGAAACTGTGGCACAACTATCTTGTTTACCTCTCTAAGATCAATCACAAACCTGTAAACAGGTGGCTGAGAAGAGTCAGTACGCTTCAAGACAGGTAAAACAGGACTATTGCAAACATTACCTCTTGTCTCTTCAATTACATTTTTCTCAATCAAATCATAAATGATCGCTAGCAACGCTTTTTCACCTTCATTAGAGATCTTGTATTGGGGAATGCGCGGCATTTTAACATTGGCTTTCAACGTTACAACATATGGCGGTATTTCCAAAAGACCTACATCATTGGACCAGTAGCCCAAAGAATATCAGGGAGAAACGACAATTCTGTTGGAAGTTTGTCCTTTGACAAATATATTGGTGAAACCACTGTCTTACCCAATGTGAGTTGTACTCCCGAAGGAGAACAATACAATGTCGCATACAATCTTTTCAGCAGATCCAATCCTAACAAGTTCTTACCACAACCTGTCGTTAGAATAAGTGGTGCTTCGATTTCACAAGGTCCAACAGAAAGAGACATAGGGCTAGAAATCGGGTTCCTTACCGGGGCGCCAGAAAAACCTACTGAAACATTAGTTTCGCCAGACAAAGGTGCGCCAGGGAATTTAGAGTGCATAATAGAACTCTTTGTAGCACCAGTATCCAACAGAAAAGGCTCTGACACACCTGATGTAATCACCTCAATAGAAGGTCCACTCTGATCTACTGGAACTGAAACAACTCTCTCTCTTTGTCTATGGCTGTCCTAGCAATCATCACCTTCCATACTCTCACCTTCTGCATAGTAGTCATCAGCATAGTACTGAGTCGTCCTACCAGACGCGTTATTCTGCTGATCAAAACTATTCATTGAATTTTGAGGAGGAAATGGGCGCGCGTTCTGGGTGAAATTTCCGCGTCCTCTAGCTTTAGGTGCTTGTGGAACACCTCGACCTCTTGCGCCAGAAATACCATTCATACGCTGCAACAAAATAGGGCAATTATATTTAAAATGACCTTCTTCCTTACAATATGAACATTGGTTAGGGCCTATCAGAGCACGTTGTTGAGGATACTCAAACCTTTGCGAATTCCTCTGATACTGTTGAGGTTGCTGATAGTCACGCTGATTACTACGAGGCGGATACGCTTGTTGTAAAAGAACCTTTGTTTTTAACTCTTTAGTTTTCTTGTCTGCTCTATCTTTCTCATCTTTATCTCTATTTTCGTAGTATTGTGCAGTAGCCAATATCTGTGCTGAAGAGGAAACGGCCCAAGAACTCTCTGAATCTTTCAATTTTTTACACAATTCGGGAAGCAAATTATGCACAAACTTGTCAACAAACAACCTTTGACCACCTTCTGTACTCATATCCTGACCACTGTGGTCGATAAATGTCTCTTCAAACCTAGTGAAGAAGTCAGATACACTTTCCTCCTTCTTCTGCTTGCATGCAGCCAATTTATCCCAATTTACACGCATTGCAGGCATCAAAGTCTTCATGTAAGTAACGATCCTACCAGGGAGGTCTGCTACTAAAGGCTCTGGTTTAGCACCGCCTACTTGTCTGTCATTTGCCGCATTGATATTAATCCATGTGTCCCCTAACTCCGGCGCATGATCCGTGTGACGGATCACTCTCCATAAAGGCTGTGGGACCACATTTCCAAACAACATGTCTATATCAGCTAAATTCATAACACAGGAGTCTGCAGTCTGTGATAATTCCTTATAATAACCTGCAGGGTTTTTACGGGAGTCGGGTAGAGTCTGCTTAAGAGCCAGGACTTCAGTTCGCTTCCATGGAACATGTACCCACACACGTTGAAAATGAGGCTGAATAGGTGGAACAGCATTTAGGTCTCCTTCTTTCCAAACTGGGGAACTTCTCTCATGGGATACTGTCTGACCTTCCTTTTAACAGAGGGTTCTGGCTCAAACAACAGTCGAGAAATACCCTCACTCCTAAATGATAATAATGTCGCAACTGCTTTCTCAATATCGGAACCCACAATCGTGCCTTTGGAAAACTCAAACCGTACACGACACAACTCAGGCGGATTGGCCTCCATATCACAATCTTTTAATCTTTCAAGAAGAACTTCGCACATTTTGTCAAAAACATATCTTTGTTTCGGTGCTTGCCATTGGTGGAAGACATCCATAACAGACTCTAACTCATATCTTGTAGGGTCAGTGACCCATTTATGCGCCAAATGATCCAATACTCCCTTCTCTCTAGAATCGGGCAATTGGCTACGCAATTGTTTACGCTCTAAAACGGGGGTCGTAGTCGGTGACCCAAAGAAAGGAGACAAAATACTAGTAACAGTGTTTGTCATTCTCTGTCGGACAGAAGGAGAAGTTGACAAATGAACAGGAGGAAAAACAGGAGGAGACAAAGCAAATGCAGAGGCAGTGTCAGAAGGGATAGTGTGGAGGGAAATAGATGCAGGGGCAAAGTCATAGGAAGTAAAGATGGAACAGGTAGTAAAGGTGGCAGCCCTTGAGGGGGCTGCGCCATAGTAGTAGGTGCCAACTGAAAAACAGCTGGTGGTTGTGGAAGAACCGGAGGTACAACAACTGGGGGTTGTACAACTAAAGGTTGCGGAGGTGCTGTAGCACTCTGCGCATAAGGAGGTGGTGAATTCAACAAATGAGACATTAAAGGATCCTTCTCAAGTTCCTTCACTGTATCTTGCTGAAGAGGTGGCAAAACTGGATAACATTTATCAATTGCCAATTTACGTTGCCTGTGCAGCTGTTCACTCGCTTGTTCCTCTTCATCATCCTTATACTGCATAGCAGCTTGCATTATTGAAATACCCTTTTCTCTTTTATTCTTCTTTACTAATTTAATTTCTTTCTGTTTGGCTTCTTTTCGCCATAGGCGGAAAGAGTCAAACATCGCCGGCCGGGCTTTCTTCTTAAAAGTCTAACCTCTAAATTATCCAGAATTTTGGTGTCAAAACTACCATATTGGGGCCACTTTAGGACACCATCTTTCCTTGTGTACCTAACCCATACGTTATTATACGTGATAGGGCCCACTCCATGCTTCACGTAGAGCTCATAGGTTGGAGTTCCAATTGGAGGAACCGGACACGAGTCCTCCAATCGGGAATCCCTATTACAACCAAGACAAAACAAATTTCCAAGTCTGCTAAGACCAGGCATCTTCGCTCACTAGTCTAGCTTCAAACTTCAAAGGATTATCGAATACGACAGTCTCGTGAATACACAAGTCCTTCGGCTTTGGTACTTGCAAGTTCCAAATCAAAAGATCCTAACAAATCAAAGATCCCATGGGATGCCCAAAACTAAGAACCAAGACTAAGGACTGGGAGACGCTCCACTTATACTTAACTGAGGTATCGATGACGTCACCAGAAGACTCGTCTATTGTCTCGCTCTACAAATCATAAAAGGGTCCAAGACAGGGCGATAGTCAGGGCAGCAGTCCTTCGTAGCCGTCGGGACGCGGGGAACCTCGCAGCAAAGACTTTCGGACCACGAACGACATACAGGGGTCGATGAAGTGGTTGGCCTTCCTCCAGAATTTTACACGAAGCTCCTCACGACCTCTGGCTTGGACCGGTACCGCTGAAATCGCCCCACGTTGGGCGCCAATTGAAGTACTGGGTTTTATTGGACCCAGCGGTGCCAGGGAACACACCCAATGACCTCGAGTTCTTCCTGTCTCAGACTACAGAAACACAGAGTCTTCTTGGTGGCTTCAAAGATCAATTTATTGGCTGCAGCCAGCAACAGGTATCCTAGAAGTACAACAATGTGTATGTTCTCAGGAGACTGCCCTTTTCATGGAAACCAGCTATCTCTTTTATACAGAATATTATGCTTTAGGCAAACATTCCTTATTTTTACAGTGGGTCATTCACATATTTCTTACAACAAAACAAAGACAGATTCATGATGACAAGCCCATTTTCAGTTTGTCCAGCCCACAACCAAATACCCAGTGAGGCCCAACACCTGCAACAGATATAATCTGGACCCCTAATAAAATCGGGCACCTCCTCCTCGTAAAGCAGGTCATAAAGAAAGAGCAGTGACAGGTGTGGATAAGATTTAGATATAGATGTGTGCAATGAAGGGTTTATGGCATGCTGCACCTGGGCCCCTAATCTCGATCGGCCACTGGGAACTAAAACTGGCCGAACAGGTTCTGGCTCTGGACAGTGGAGTCAGCTTGCCCAGGTCACTGAAAGTGTACGTGTCCCCTAAGGCGCGTTTTGGCTTTAGTCATTGCCTTATGTGAGGGCAACCACAAAATGGCTGCCGTACACAAAATGGAACCCGAGGGTTCACAAGGGAATCGTTAATATTAGAGTGATCCCGTCACTCGAATATGACGCAAATACTCAGATATAGCATACCTGTCATTACCGGTCTGCTGATACCAAAATCGTCATGTTACAATGATGTTAATGACACAGGTCCAGAATTTTCAGTACCACACTTCCATACCCTGCTGTCTTCACACTGGCTCCGGTGCGTCACACGTTATAGCCTCCTTCTGAAGCTTAACAGACTGACTACGGTCGGAACAATTAGGGCTGGACTGGCGTCTAGCTACTGTTAGTTGGTTCATCACCTCCTCCCCCTCAACGCACCACTGGGGTGTATTGTACACCACTCGTCCTGCCTTTCCCTTCCCCCCTGTATCCCCTTAGAACAGCACCCCTCGCACCACCTCCAGTAAGGTCCCTATCGTTTGTACTCGCCCCTAATGCCCAGTATAGCTGTCCCTGCCATTCCTGTGGTGGTACCCTCAGCTTGGCGTCCCAAACCCCGTACCCATAGGGACATTCCTGTACTCTCACTGTATTCCTAGGGCCATTACCATATCTGAGGCAATGAATCCTCATGGTATCTCCCCTTAAAATTGTCAACGATGATCCCCGATATCCGTCAGCACAATTTCCCAGTTTTCTGAAACCGTTGATAAGTCACCAACTCCATCCCCCCCTGCGATGCTGTCTTACTGACGAACTAAGTTCTGTGACGCCTCCCATCCTGTTCAACTACAAGTTATGGTTAGGGGACTGTAACTTCTTATCTGTTTCTCCCCCTATATTGTAATTTATGCATATTCCCCTATTTTGCCCATTATTGTTTGGTGATTTGTATTAATATCTGATCTCCTATACTGTTCCACCACTCGTGGATTCTCTAGTCAAAACTGATACATTGCATGATTTTCATTTTGTCTGCATAGTATTCTGTTGCCCTCTTTGTTACCCACTTTCTGCTCATCCCTGACTATACCACTTGTCTGGCTTCGACCTCCCTCTCTCCCCCTATCTAGGACTTGTTTGCAAAACTTTTCTAGGTTTCTTGTTTAGGGTATCTATCTATCACTGCAACTTACCTCCCTGCCCAGGCTTCTCAGTTGACCCATCATGCCTCCCCGCAACCAATCCCCCATCCCTCAGGACTCCCCCATCACTAGACATGGTCCTTCCTCATGGTCCATTCTTTACCCTCCTAATCTTTCCAAGAATGCAAAAAAAAACTTTAAACATAAATTACTTATACGTCATCAAGAAACATTATTTGTCGACAACTACTCCAGCCTCACATCCTTAATTAAAACTAACTACATCTTCTACTCCAAACGCCCCTCCAAATGGAAAAGCACCTTCCTACACTACCTCCCCATCACTAAATCCTGTAAAATCCCCTATGGTTTAAATCTGTCTACCACCCCTTCCCCTGCTTTTCCCGGCGAAATTGACATCTCCATCTTCAAATCCGGCAACATCCTCATACAAGCTTCTGAAAACCACCTCTCCATCTTCGAACTGCATTTCAACACCTTGTCCTACCAACTTTCCAAACCACCCCCTTTCACCCCTTCCGCCCATCCACAAGACCCCCTTTCGTCCTCCCCGGGGCCTTCCCACCCCCCCGACTAGACCAACGGATAACGATGTCTCCCAACCCCAACCTCCCTCTTTCCCTCCCTCACCAGTGACCTTCCGTACCCCTGACTTCCTCACAGCTTCAACTGCCCCACTTATTCACTCTCGCCCTAATGACACTCCCTCACTCCCCCCTAATCCCACCACTTTCCTCTCCTCATCGTCATCCTCCACCTTCCCTCCCCCGGCTATGCCTCCTGATTTTGATGTCTCCCAACCCATGCCTCTCTTCCCTTCCTCTCACCCTACTTCCAAAATGACAACCCTTCTCCCCGACTTCTCTTCAGCTGCTGACACATCTACCCCTACTCACCCTCTCCCCAATGACATCTCGTCACCTACCTCCAACCCCCCAACTTTCTTCTCCACTCCCCCCTCCCTCTTACCAAGCTGCTACCCCTACTCTCTCTCCTCCCGCCTCCTTTCCATCTCAGAACACGTATCATGATTCTAGGAATGCCCTGTATGACCCCATTATCATCCCTCCTATAATCTTCCCGAGTACTCCCTTCTTCCCCCCCTGGCCTCCCACCCCTCCCTCCTTCCAGACAACCCACCTCAACTATCCCAGAACACCCCCTTTTCCCCACCACCCTCTCTCCCTCCACCCCTTTCACCCCCTTAACCAAGACCCTATCTAACATTGAAAACACTCTCTCTACCTTGTCATCGGAACTCACTGGTCTCAGAAAAGATCTCAACTCCCTCTCCTCGTTGATCCTCCATAACCATACAAATTCTCCTGGCCCTGGCTTACAAAACACCCCAAATACTCAGCTTAGGAACACCTCCCCCAGCTGCAATTGTACTCATAGATCCCCTAATGCCTCGAGACATCTCTCTCCCTCTAACCGCCCTGGCCTACGTAACCCCTTCCGCCCCAACTCCCCTTGCACCAACCCTCCCGCCCCCCTCTCAACCATTCCTGTGATCCTGGGGACGAGCATAATTCCATCCTCCGCTTCCTCACCCAGACCCCCTCCGCAACGAACCGCCATTCCACCTTGCTCCCCTCCCAAAATCTACCCTAAACCCCTTACTTGCATGCTGGTCAACTGCTGATCGGCCGTCCGGCACGCTACTGAAATAGCAGAAACCATACTTAGTGAATCCATCGACATCGCCTTCCTCACTGAAACTTGGCTCAATGGCCACTCTGCCTCTATGCCCGACTTGCTAGGGCCCCCCCCCCCCGGGTACTCCATCCTCAGGAAAGACAGGCCCGACAGAATAGGAGGTGGCCTAGCCATTATCTTCAAAAACGAACTACAACTCTCTATGGTTAAAGATTCTGACCATGACACCTTTGAATATCTGGGAGCGGAACTTAAAGCCCAGGGTTCTCTCCCAATTCGTCTGCATAACATTTACCACCCCCCTGGCGACCCACTTCCCTTCGCAGAGGAACTCTCTGACCTCCTCACCCAATCCTCTCTCTCCAACACAAATAATCTCTTCCTTGGTGACTTCAACCTCCACTGGAATGATACCAAGGACCCCACAGTTAACCTCCTCTCCAATCTTCTTGAGATCAATGACCTTAAATAACTTTGCCACTCCCCAACTCAGGGGCCACTCTTGACACCATCATCTCCAACAACGAACTGGCCACCTTATCCAACATCATCCCTATTGATTGGTCTGACCACCACCTAATTATCTTCACGATCTCTACCACGGCCTCTCCCCCCTCCTCAAGACCCATTAAACATAAGAAATTGACCAGAAACTTCCATCTTATCCCCCCCGGTGACTGGAAACTAAGCTTCAAGCTCAACTCCTACTTAATCCTCCCTCCCAAAACGGTAACGACCTCACTGACCATTTTAATAATTCAGTTAAAGAGGTCCTTGACCAAATTGCCCCACCCAAACTAAAAACTATACGAAATGTCCCTTCCAAATCCTGGTTTAACCCAGACCTCAACAACGAAAGACGCTCCCTTAGACTGACAGAAAGAACATGGAGGCAACACCCTTCCCCTTCCAATCTCGCCCTACTCAGATCGGCTAGGTCCAACTACAAGAAACACATCCTCAATGAAAAGGCTTCCTTCTTCCGCGCACAACTTGACCGGGCCAAAAATTGACCCAGAAAACTGTTCAACATCGTCAAAACCCAAACGTCTTCTGCCCCCCCAAAGCTTAAGGCCTCTTTTGAAAAATGCGAAGTTATCGCGAACTTTTTCTCCGAAAAAATAGCCAAAATTGATCAATCCTTCCTCCTAACTCCTCCCGTACCCATCCCTCTATCCTCCTTTTTCATGGCTCCGGACTCTACCCCCGTCATCACCCTACCCACAGACCCTTCTCATCTCCCTCTTGACACCCTCCCTCATGAACCCAACACCAACAAGCCCCAGCAAAAAAACAACGCCTCCTGGCACAATTTCCTCCCTGTCTCTGAATTCGAAGTCTATGACATCATCACCAAGCTTAAACCATCCTCCCACACCAAAGACCTCCTTCCTTCTAATCTAATCAAAGATCTTAAACATATCATTACCCCTTTCTGGACCACTATTATCAACTCCTCTTTTGCCACAGGGTGTGTCCCTGCATCCCTCCAGCTCGGACAAATCACCCCCATTCTCAAAAATCCCAATGCCGACCCAAACGACCTGAACAATCTCCGCCCAATCTCGAACCTCCCTCTCCTCTCTAAAGCCCTTGAAAAATGCGCCCTGCTCCAACAGGATAATCACATCAATTCATTCAATCTCTTGGACTCTCTTCAATCTGGCTTCAGAAAAGGCTGCAGTACAGAAACTGCCAGGCTTAACATAGTTGACGACATCCATCACTCCCTCGACAAGGGTGAATCTTGCCTACTCATCCTCCTCGACCTCTCCGCTGCCTTTGATACGGTCAACCACTCCACCCTACTTAACACTCTCAAAGTTCGCTTCGGCCTCAACGGGCTGGTCCTACAATGGTTCACCTCCTTTTTCAAA
The DNA here is from genome assembly GCA_963921515.1 of Calotriton arnoldi. NCBI lineage: Eukaryota > Metazoa > Chordata > Amphibia > Caudata > Salamandridae > Calotriton > Calotriton arnoldi. Next base: position 1,272,907 of record CAWUFW010003049.1, read on the forward strand.
CATAGATCCCAGCAAATTAAAATCTTGGACTGCCTTTCTATCCCCACTCCTGTCTCCCTTGGTAACCCAGGGCTCTATTCTCTCTCCCTCTTTCTTCAACCTCTTCATGGAACCGCTCACTCTCATTCTTAAAAAAGCAGGAATCAAATGCCACCTCTATGCTGATGACACGCAACTTTATTATAAGATCAAATCCCGTTCTGATGTTCTTCACCTCAACAACACTCTGACTAAGATCCAATCTTGGTTCCCCCTTAACCATCTCAAACTCAACCCTAAAAAAAATGAAATCATTCTCTTCTCTCCGAAAAACAACCCACTTCCAATCCAAGACTGGATCCATGACCTGAATGCGCTCAACTGCTCTCTCACCTTATCCAACTCAGTTAAATCTTTAGGCATCACCATTGACAACACCCTGACACTTATGCCACACATAAAAAACGCGGCCAAAGGAGCTCTCTTCTCTCTCCGCCATCTCAAGAAAATCAAACCCTTCATTCCTGCCGATGACTTCAAATCTGTAGTCCAAGCTCTAGTCCTGTCTAAAATTGACTATGGTAACGCTATCCTCTCTGGAACGCCTAAAGTCCACCTAACCCCTCTCAAAACTGTGCTTAACCTAGCTGCCAGGCTAATCTCCGACTGTAATCGCTTTGACCACATCTCTCCTACCCTCAAAGCCCTCAATTGGTTACCCGTCGAAAGCAGATCCTCCTACAAGATTGCATGCATTACGCATAAAACCCTGCATCACAACTCCCCACCTTACCTCTCTGACAAACTCCACAAAGCGGGCTGTTCCCGACCTACTAGAAGTACCAATGCTCTCATTCTTATTCCACCCCTGTTAAATCAGAAACGCACACAAACTCGCTCCTTCTCAGGTAACGCGCCTAGCATCTGGAATAACCTCCCGAAAGACCTGTGTTGCAACCCCTCCTATCTCAGCTTCAAAAAGGACCTCAAACTGCACCTCCTCAACAAACATTGGGGACCTTAATTCCTCTGCTTCTCCTTTATCACTCTCCCAGTTTCCCCTATCAGATGCTCCTCTTCTACTCCTTGTCTAACTCCCCATTCCCTCTTTCTCCCTCTATCCCTCCCTCCCAACCTCCTTCCACAATACCCCCTACCTACCCTCCCCTCCCTGACCTTCCCCCTTACTCTTTCTCCCACCTCCTTTACTTCTTACCCTTCCCGTTTCTGTTCTCCCCCCTCCCTCCCTATACTAACTATTTTATGAATGAACAAGTTTACACATCATATGCAAGTTTATATTCCCAGTTTTAGTCTTTATGTTGACTCTAATGGTTTCTGTTCTGATATTGCTCTGAACTCGTTATATTCTCATGCCTTTTCAAGCTCCTGTAAAGCGCTTTGATACCTCCGGGTCTAGCCAGCACTATATAAAACCAGTTAAATAAATAAGTATACAGGCAAGCATTAGGTTTGAGACCATGCCCACCTCATCAATGATTAGAAGTTTCATTTTCTTCAGTACTCTTGAGACTTCATAACAAGCTTCTCTAGATAGCTTGTGATATTCCAATTTATTTTCATGTTCAACTGTAGCATGAGTAATTGATGTAAAGTAATCCCTTTAATGTTGTGTGCTGCTAATCCAGTTGGAGCTGTTACAACACAAGATAAATAGCATCCAGTAGTTTTGTGTAGATAACTGGTGAAAACTTTAATTAAGAAACTTTCTCCTGTTCCAGCTTAACCACAGATGTACATTCAAATAGGTTTAAATGATGTGCATTGGGATTCTTTTTTTTCATGTAGCAAACCATGCTGTATCTGTAGTGTCACTTGCTGATATATTTCTTTTTGTTCAATATTTAGTTCTTCTTCCAAGTTTCTCAAATCAATAATATCCTGTTGTGCTTGTTGCATTGTCATTTCTACTACATTCATGGCTATTGCTGCTTCATTTTCAATACTTGGTTGTCCTAGTGGATCTTGAGTAAGTGGAGCAGAACTTTGACTATCTTGAGAACTTGTCTTCTTGTTCAATCTCTTCATTTAACATTTGTAGATAAGTAGGGAAAATTGTGCATTGAATGCTATCTTTACATTCATTAAAAGAATCTTCATAGCAGTCAAAATCTCCAAGTAATTCCAATGTACTATGCCAAGGCTTGAAGAGTTGCAGTAGTGCTAAATAGAAATATTCCCTTTTATCTGGAGTTTCACAACTCAGTTTTCTGTGGTTAATAAGATTTCCTTTGGCATGTTTTACCAAACATCCATCACATCCAATTACTGCATATTTATATTTTCAGTAACATTTCTCTTAAAGCTGTAATGTTGCAGTACTTCATAGAGGCATAGGTTTTCCAGATGTGGACTCCTTTTAGGATAGTACGTAACCAACATATTAGTTTTAACAATATCTGCACTTTCTGGTACATTCAATGCTAAGTATTCAATTTCTTGTAGAGATTTCAATACTCTTTTTCATCTAGCGGCAAGACCTAGACTTACCCAAATGATTCCTCTTTACTTTGAATATAAACTGGCAGAGCTCAACCGATCTGAACATTAATAGGATCCAATCTCTCGATGGGAAAGCATTTTCAAACTAAAGCTCTGCAATTTGTTACTAAGACTCTTCTCTTGTGAAATTTCTTCTCACATTTCCTTCAACTCTGTCTTTTCAGATTTGGTTATATATGACGTAACGTAGCGAGCAACAGCAATTGAATTATCTGCAACATACTGGATATCCATGTTTACATTCCACATTGTCAAAATCATTGGATTGCAGTCATTGATATACTTTGAATCTTCAGTTCTTTTTATGTTGTATGTATTCTTCGGAGATTTTCGAGTTATAGTATGTCTTACTGCTGACATAAAACTATTGACTCTTCCTTTTGAAATTACTGGATGTGGAAATCCAAAACAACAGTTTTGTATAAACTTTTCCCTTTGACTTGTATTTTCGTCGACAATATTTACCACATCGGTGACTTTGAAAACGTAAAACGTGTTCTCTCAAGCTCTGTTCTCCTCCTTTTTTTGGAATGGCACAGGTAACATACTCTTTGATGAAAGACAAAACAGTTTCATTCGAATCTGTTCCAAATTTAGGTGCATTCTTGATCCATAATAGCATGTGTATATGAGGAGCACCTCTGGCTTGGTACTCCTTTCTCCAAAAGAAATCAGTAACTTCTCCAAGAGGTGGATTATTTTTATTGCAGTTAAAAGACATCAAAGCTTGAAACCTATGATTAAAATATCTGCACACATTCACAGGATCCAAGGAACACAATTCTCCAGCTGTCTTCAATTCAATATTTTTTACATTTGAATTTGCTTGTCGAAGAACTTCAAGTAAATCGTCCCAAGCATATTCAGCACAGCTAAGTGTTAGAAACCAGATAGGAGAACCTAAGTTTCTTAACATACATTTAAGTTCGCCGTGACAACAATACCAATACTCATTAGTACCACGTTGACCCGCCATCAAATTAATTAACTGAGATTCCAAATGATTGTCTCTTTGTTGAACTTTGTCCATAAATTCCTTTGCAGAAACATGTGTAAGATGAACTCCTGTTTTTAATATGTGATTCACTGCATATGAAAGTCCAGATAAGTCACTTTCAAAAAGAAGATGAAATATATATGGAATGCACTGTCGAAATCTTGAATCTTGTGAGTACAATCTTGTCGACCGGTATTCTGAAGCTGGAATCTGTACTGCTCGTTCATCATATCTTCCACCTTCTCCAGTGGGGAACAGCTGTGGAAAACAACGAGCTTCTAAACTTTTTTCCCAAACACTCATGGGAGTTCCCCTTGCTTTCTTCATTTGAAATAATTTAATAGTGTTTCCAATCACTGCTTTTGAATGTAGAGGATATATACTGTAATGTTCGTAAATCTCTTCACTCCTAGACTTGTCAACTTTTTCTATTTGGCCAGTTGAAATTTCTGTATCTTCTTCTAAACTTATTTCCTGTTCTTCCACATTTACAGTTTTATAATAAATATTGTTCTGTGCAAGATATAATATAGCCTTTTGAAGTTTGGTGACATCTACTAACTCTTGCCATATTTTCCGACTCTTTGTTGGTACACCATTAACTAGAATAACTACAGGCTCACTTTCCTCTCTCTCTATACCAATAGTTTCAATATTTTTTTTAAAATCTAAAGGTAAGTACACAACTCTTCCTTTCAGACCTTTTTGTAAATCTGGTGGAGGCAGCTTACCTGTTTTAGGCTCCATACGAACTATAGCCTGAAATGGGTGCACAGATTGAATAAGCATGGACTCATATGTATTTAAATCTGCCAGTTCCGGAGGAATAGCTACCAACTCTAAGTTGTTATGTACTGCTCTAGCTGGCATTTTGTTCTCTTCTAATTTGTTGTAACAATATTTACAAATACGTTGATCAGTACCCAACTAAAATGACCTTCCACCAACAAATATGCACCAAATTGATCCCACTTATCATCATTTTCCTTTTCACTTTTTAAATACACATCAACATTCCTAGTTTGATTTCTATAGTGAGTACGTCAACAACAAATACAAACATAGTTTTGTTTTTCACATGAAAGTATCTGAAACTTTGTAATTTCTTCTTCAAACTTCTCAGTACTAATATCTTCCAAATGTTGTTCAACACCTACACTTATCAAGCTCTTACTTTCTCTACACTCCTCTTGTGAATCAAAGAAACAAAACTGTATAGCATCACAAACTTTGTTTACATCCGATACTGAACCATGCAAAAGAGCTGTGTTCATTTCACTTAAAGATAATGCAGGACTTTTTTACATAGTACAATCTCCTTACTAACTTCCGCATTTCTGAGTGATGTACTGCTAACATTCTTAAATTATGAAAAGTACTTTTACACACTTTTCTAGAAAGACAAGCCAGAGTATGACCCTGCAGCTTAGTATATTTTCTTACTTTACATGGATCTAGTCCTTGCAACATATTAATCTTCTGTTTAACACTTTTTTTAGCATATTGTCACAAGAAAACTCGTAATATATCAATAGATTCCGGTTGAATATTACTACAATCCCAATTATACACTGGAGCATGTGCACGTCTCCCTTGAACTTCTTCAGCTATTACTTCTTCCACATTTTTAGGAACCATCTTTTCTTTTTCAATTGGACAACCATCCTTTATCTCGTAACAATGACCACTGGTATCAAGTGCTCGAACTAATGTATTTTGAAGAAAATAGCTTTCTTCATTAAAAAAAGGCTCAGTACTAAAAGTGTGCTTCCATTCACCAGAAAAAGCTTTGCAAACGTTAGTTCTATTAACCAGTCTTTTTCTTTTGCTTTTCTCCTTCATAAAGTGCATTGTTTTATTCAATGTTTTCATTCTCTTCAATACCAATATAAATAATTTCCGTTTCAATTCAAAAGCATTATCTACTACTCTTTCAATTTGTTGCTTCTTCTTATGTGCTGCTGATCTTTTTTTTACACTTTTTACAATCTTTTAATACATTTTGAATTACTCTATTATGAAACATACGTAGACATGTCTTTAAATAGTTTCTGTCTTTTTGTTACATGTGTTTGTTTTCCTTTGTGTTTATTTATTTGCTTCTTCTTTGTTCTAAAAATGTATTTCCTCCTTTGATTATTATTTTGTTCATTCAATCTCTCCACAACTTTTTTAATACATTGTTTAGTTCTCTTACAAGAAGCCACTTTATCCTCAGCATCCTTTTGGTGTTTTTCTACTCACTCTTTTTAGTTTTCAATAAGTACTTCTGTTTTCTTTGTTCTCTTCCCTTTTCATGTTTCCTTGCCATCTTTTATTTATAATCCAATCAAAATATCTTCCTAAGAAACAAATAATAGGTTAATTATTTGGGCATATCAATTAAAATTTTAAATTTAATAACATTTCAATTTTGAAAATAGCAACCAAGCACAAAATTACAATTAAATTCCTATTACATATATAACACATAAAAAGAGGAAAGTATAAAAATCAGTAAAACAACTGCAAAAATAAAAGAAAAGGTGGTCACACACCCGAAACAAGAAAGGAAAAGAAACCAAAAGGTTTACAAACAGCAAAATGAAATACCCAAACAACACAGCTACTGAAAAATGTAAGAAATGCAGAAAGAAGCAACAGATGTACAGAAAGAGGCAAGAGAAGTGCAGAAAGACACAAAAGAAGTGCAGCAAGAGGAAAAACTCAAGTAAGGTACAGAAATTAGTAAAACGGGTGTAGAAAGAGGCAAGAGGAGTTGAAAAAGAAGTAAGAGAGGTACAGAAAGAAGGAACAGAAGTGCACAAAGAGGCAAGAGAAGTGCAGAAAGAGGTACAGAAACAGACAACAGAGGGGCACAAAGAGACTAGAGAGGTGTAGAAACAGGGAAGACAAGTGCAGAAAGAGGCAACAGGGGTACAGAAAGAATCAAGAGAAGAGCAGAAAGAAGCCAGAGAAATGCAAAAAGAAGCAACAGAGGTGGACAAAGAGGCAAGATGGTTGCAGAAAGAGGCAAGAAAAGTCCAGAAAGAAGCAAGACAACTGTACAAAAAAGAAAGAGAAGTGCAGAAAAATGCAACAGAAGTGCAGAAAGAAACAAGAGAAGTGCAGAAATAGGCAAAACAAATGCAGAAAGAGGCATGAGAAATGCAGAAACAGGCAAGAGATGCGCATAAAAAAGTAAGACAGGTGCAGAAGGAGGCAAGAGAGGTGCAGAAAGAGGGAATAGGGGTGCAGAAAGATGGAAGAGAGGTACAGGAAGAGGGGTGCAGAAACAAGCAAGAGGGGTGCAGAAAGAAGCAAGTGAGGTGCAGAAAAAAGCAAGAGAAGTGCAGAAAGAAGCAACAGACGTACACAATGAGGCAAGAGGGGTGCAAAAGAGGCACGAGAAGTACAGAAAGAAGCAAAAGAGGTGCAGAAAGAGGCAAGAGAGGTACAGAAACAGACATGAAAGGTGCAGAAAGAAGGAACAGGGGTACAGAAAGAGGCAAAAGAAAAGCAGAAAGAGGCAAGAGAGATGCAGAAACAAGCAGGAGATGTAGAGAAAGAGGCAACAGAGGTGCACAAAAAGGCAAGTGAGGTGTAGAAAGAGGCAACACAGTTGCAGAAAGAGGAAATTGAGATGTAGAAAGAGACAAGTAAGAAACAAATACATGCAATAGGGCTACAGAAAGAGGCAAGATAAGTGCAGAAAGAAGCAAGAGAGGTGCAGAAAGAAGCAAGCGAGGTGCAGAAAGAGGGAAACAGAGTGCAGAAAAAGGGAAAAGGAGTGCAGAAAGACGCAAGAGAAGTGCACAAAGAAGCAACAGAGATGGAGAAAGAGGCAAGAGAACTGCAGAAAGAGGCAAGAGAGTTGCAGAAACAGACAACTGAGGTCCAGAAACACGAAAGCCGGGTGCACAAAGAGGCAAGAGAGTTACCGAAAGAAGAAAGACGGGTATAGAAAAAGGCAGGAGGGGTGCAGACAGAAGCAAGTGACGTGCAGAAAGAGCCAACAGAGGTGAACCAAGAGCAAGAGAGGTGCGAAAGAGGCACAAGAAGTGCAGAAAGAAGCAACAGAGGTGCAAAAAGAGGCAACAGAAGACCATAAAAAAGCAAAAAGGGTGTAGAAAGAGACAAAAGAAATGCAGAAAGAAGCAAGAGATGTATTAAAAGAGGGAAGAGAGGTACTATGTCTATAGGTAGTTTATCCTTAACTGTATGACTGCATGGTAGTGCCTGAGTAAAAGAATATAAGAGTAATAGTAGGATCATTTGATGAGTGCAGATGTAGTGCCTAACAAAATGCAGCACTAAATGACTACTCCCTAAGTCAATAGTTCAGTGCTAGAGTAGTGCCTGGGTGATTGCATGAGAACAGCAGTACTCAATAGGTGATTAGATCAGTGCAGGGGAAATACTTTAGACAAATCATGAATGCAACACTAACACATAGTTGAAGACGAGTGTATGAGTAGTACTTGAGAGAATAAAATAGTGCATGGGTACTTCCTGAATAATTCTATGTCTGCAGTGGTAGAAACTGGATGATTGTATGACTGTATAGAAAGCACCTGCTAGAAAATATGAGTGTAAGAGTAATGCTTGGACCATTCTATGAGTGCATCAGTAGTATCAGAGTGAGTAGATAAGAGCATGGGTAGTATCTAACTGAATCTTTTACTGGGATAGTAGTGCCTGGGTGATTGCACAAATCTATGGTTAATTTCTGAGAGATTACATACCATGCATGTGTCTGTCCCTTTTCCTAGTAGCATCATATATAAAAGAAACATACAGATACATGTATACCAAAGTTTTATACCTCTACCATCTGTTTAGACATAACACGTGAGAGAATACATGTGCACGCAGACACATACCTCACTCATAAGACTAAAAAGTCCCTTAAACTTGACAGACTGCACTTCCCATTTTAATGAGACACCTAAAATGATGCGCTATACTTGAAGTGTACATCTTCATAGACCAATATGAACTAACCTAATCACTAATCCCTCTGCCAACATTTCTTAAACCTCACTTTCTGGCTGCAGCTTCACTATTCAGCAACTACTCAGAGTGTTGGCCCTAGCCAAAAGCAAAGCAGCAACTTTTTCAATGTCTCTGTTAAAAGTCTCACCATATTCCAGAGAGCATGCATTCATGTGTCTGTACCTTTGAAAACTGGCATCGTTAATTAAAGAAACATGCAAATAGATGGGTAGTGGGTAGTGCCTGAGAGGATGCATGCCTGGATGAGCAGTGCCTCAGTGAAAAGTTCAGTACAAGAATACTGCCTTGGTAATTCAAAAAAGCAAACACTAATCCTTCTACCATTTTACTATCTACAAACTATTTAAAAAATCTTTTCATAACAATAATGCAAACTACAATAGAGAGCTGTACATTTCATAACATATTTCATACATCACATTTGTCTTACAATTTCCACAATTGTTTTTTTTTTTTAAAGTAAAAATATCACTACAAACAATAAAGCAGTGCTGAATAATATATAATACACCTTACAAATTGATTACTCACGTTTGAGGTAGGATTGCAGAATACCAAATATCAGAAACTCTTGAAGGATTTTCTTTTCCACACAAGAAATGTAATGCACCTCTCTCAGAAAGGTGAAACCAGAAATGGCAAAATCACATTGCTTCCATCATTATTTCAAATTGTAAAACACATTTCGATTGGTTACACATACTAACCCTTTCTAACTGTCTTCAAATGGTGCCCAAACTGCTTCTGTAATTATTTGAAGTGAGACTCCACCGCAGTGGAGCCGCGAATCCAGACGGGAGTTCAAAAACCTATTTTTAATAATACTAGTATAGTTTTTCAGCAACACACTACTTGTACACATACTACTGTCTTAGAAAACCTTAATTTACTAACTTTTCACTTATATTTAAATATCCATTTCACAGTTTAAGTCCACAGTTACGTTTCAACCCTTCCCCCATTCTACTTAATGCCAGTTTCCATAGTAACAGTTCATGGAACATTCAACAGTACTGGCAGGTCTCAAGTTCACCATAGTTTCAAGTTCAGCACACAAGCTTACTAATGCAAACAGCAGGTGTGGTTGACTTTTGAAAAACATTACCTTATGATATCTACTGTAGCTTTCAAACATTTTCTAATAACGAATCACAAACATGATACCTCAGCAAAGTAACATGCATCCTATTTTTGAGTGCAAAATCTTGATGAACAGCCAATCACTTATCAACTTTTTAAAAAAACAACATGCTCTCCACCATTTTAGATACCTCTCATACTACCAACTGACTACCTCAGCTACAGACATCTTTTCATTCCTTCCAGACATCCTTTCAAGATGCTCACAGTGTGGATTGTAGGGCACAGCTATGTTTTCTGGTGCAAAAGGTATGCTGAATGCAGAGGTATTGCCAAAGACCTAGGTTTGGAAAATGTGGACATTAAATGGATTGCACAAAGAGGATTAAAGTGGCACCAATTGTTGCCTTTGGTTAAAACCTTTTTGCATCTCCAACCCCCTGACCTCACGATTGTGCACTGTGGTGGCAATGACCTAGGCACATTGACTGGGGTAGGTCTGGAAATGCTAATGAAGGACACGTTTGCACAACTGATGTTGCTTTTGCCTCAAACTGTCTTTGTATACTCTAATATATGCCAAAGACAGAAATGGAAGTGGTCAAATCAATTCTGTCCACAGTTTGAGAAAGCTAGGAGGAATGTCATTAAAGCTGTTTCTGCATACCTCAGAGTTCATAGGATGGGCTCCTTCTATAACAACAATCTACGTTTTGAAATGGATGACATTTACAGAAGTGATGGAGTACACTTCACAGATCAAGGGAACAGAGTCTTTCTCAACAACCTAAAGCTGTGCATCAGTACTTACATGTAGCAACAACAAACTCATAATGAAAACAAGGGCTCTTTTTAGAGCCACCCTATAACCCAACAGTCAATTTTACTTTAAAAAAACATACATACTCTTTTTTAATTTTGCCTGGAGTCGCGAACCCATCGGGGTTACACGGGGGGCGCTGAGAGCCGTTATAGAGTCGCGACTCCAAACACGCGAGAAAAAAAATGCCCCCCATTCTCATTACTCAAACTCTGCCTTGGGGACCCCATCCCCCGAAGCCCAGCCATTTTATAAAATATAAAATATAAAAAAAACATTTACCCCCAAGGGCTTTTTTTTTTGCCTCGGGGACCCCATCCCCCAGGGCATGTACTCACGTTGGGGACTGCCGGGGGAGCCCCAATACCCCCATGGTCCCAGCCAGCTCCCCGCCTCCTGAGGGAGCCGGCATTGCTTCTGGACAAGGGGAACTGCTGACATGCAGCTCCCCTTGTCCAAAAGCAAACTGTTTTACTTTATGGGTGGTCCCTAGGGCCGGGGGTCTGCAACGGACCCCCGCATTAACATAATTAGTGCCCCGGGGTAGGTGTGGTCCCCGGGGCAGTGTGGGGGGGCTCCCGCATATATTTTACATATTGCCCCCGCGCGGCACCCGCATATATTTTGCATATTGCCCCCGGGACCTGGCCTACCCGGGGGCTCATTAAAACGAAGCACGAAATACAGCGCTTCGTTTAAAAAAAAAAAAAACGGCGTGATTCTTGCACCCAGCGCAAATTCCGCCATTTAAAAAAAACAAAAACGTTTTTGGGCCCTGGGGGTCCTATGGGACCCCCTGACCAGGCCTAGGGGATCAGGGTGTTTCTACCCTGCCCCCTTTTCTTTTTTTCAACTTTGTATTCCCTTTTTTAATGTGACTCAGTTCTACCTAGTCACAAAATGGCTGCCAACACTTCTTGGTTAAGAGTGTTGACAGCCAATCAGAATGAAGCTCGTACTCGGGAGGGTTCGCAAATCCACTGCGTCACCAGATATCGATATTTTTTATTTTTTAATTTCTCAGGAACTACTGAACGGATTTACACCATTTAAAGCAAAGAGTGCACTCTGGAACAAAAGCTACCTCTCTGCTAAATTTGGTGTAATTCCTTTCAGCAGTTCGGGATGTAGCCGCGACAAAAGTTCCTATGGAAATTAAGAAGGAGAAAATGCGTTTTGGGACCCCCTTTTTTCTCGACCCCACCTTGACAAATCACCCCGAAACTTTAAGACAGGAGCTGACCAGAGCCGACCATTAGTTTTGAAAATTTCACGAAGATTCGTCAAACGGCGCCAAAGATATTGGCAAATCAAAAAAAGCTTTTCCTATGGAAACTAGGTCCTAACTATAACTACCTACTGGTGACCGCTAGTAGGTAATATATATATATATATATTGATCAAGGCCGTAGTTCACGGCCGAAACGCATCATGGGCAGCACAAGCTTGGAATAAAAACTTGGATTATTCAGCATCAGCATTATTTGAGTCCGTCTGATCTGTTTGTGCATCATTTGCACTTGGATTGTGTTTGCGATATATATATACATACGCCTCTCAGCTGGATAAACAACCTCTTTAGTGAGCTTAGCAGCACGCCAGCGCCAAACATAAAATCGTCTCAAATGGCCTGACGCGTTTCGGGCTCTTCCGCCCTTGTTCACAGGCACCGGAACTAGCACACGACACTGTCGCAGTTGACCTCGATTTAAATGTTCAATAAGCTCCACCCACTGGGTTGAAGGAATTCTGGTCAAGGTAGTCCTGCATGATAATTCAAATCAAATCAAATCAAATAAAGCTTTATTCGGCTGCTATATGAAACAGTCATAAAAGCACAAAAATTAAAAACACAACCAGTTATTTGCATGTAATAAATAGAGCAAAAATAATTTAGATGATACACACATTATTAAATCAATAATATACTTTTTCTTGTATAAAATACGGCTTTTAAAAACTGAGCTACCCTCCATGCTATGTGCTCGTTCTCTAGTAATTGGAGTAAGAGCATTGCTTGACTGCACTGCCTAAGCCCAGATTTTCTTAAAAAGGAATAATCCAAACTTTCCTTTGCTCTTGATAAAATTTACAAAACAGAACTAGGTGCATAGTGAATTGAACAGAGATATTATCACAAGGGCACAGTATTAAAATACGAGACCAATCATTCATTTTCGGGAATGTCATCAACCTATGAATAATACCCAGTCGTAACCTAGTGAGAAGAAATCTATCAAAGGTTCCTGGGACAAAAGATAAGTAGGGCTCCATCCCTATGGTGGTACATAACAATTGGTGAGATCTCACTGTTATTTTTGTTGCAGATTCTCCATGGAGTCTTTTAGCTTCTAAAAACTGAATGCCCTCTTTCTTTAATGACTTTCTTGAGATCTCCATCATAGAAGACGGTATTAAAAAATATTCAGGGTGCCCTAATTCTGTCATAAAATCACGTACAAATTTGATCCAGGGTATTGTAAGGGCCCCTGCTAATTTTAAAATATCATTTAAAATCTCTCTGTTCAACTCTGTCTGTTCTTTACACCAGATTCTGTGCCACAGAAGGATAGGCTCTAGTTTTACCAAATCAGCCAAATAATGGAGAGCTAGCTCTTCGTGGCAAATGAAGGTAGATGTACTTGGAGGAACGGAGAGGATATACCTTATAAACACATTTTCAATAGTTTGTAAACAACTAATGTCCGAAAAACCCCACAGCCCAGCTCCATAGATTGCCATCGAAACGCACTTTGCTTTATATATATGCAATAGTTCTGTCGGCGGTTTTCTGCCTATCTTATTAGCGAAGTTTATTAGTGCGGCAGTAGATCTGGCAAAAGCTGTTTTTAGCGGATATAGCGGGGGCCCACGAATCCTGATAATTAAAAAGTACGCCTAAATAAGAAAACAATTTTGTAGATACTAATTTCTTCCCATCTATGAACATTTCACGGGTCTTCTGCTTTCCTTGCTTACATCTCATGACATACGTTTTGGATATATTAGTTTGGAGACCGAGGTCGCTCATGAATGTGCTGAAAATATCCAAGGCCGTTTTGGGTGCGAGCCATCAGAACGGCATCATCCGCATAAAGTAATGCGTGAATATAGCGGCCACCAGCTTGGGGAAAATCTTTGCCCTGACGAAGCAGTGCACCCTCAAGTCCATTTATGTAAAGATTAAAAAGGAAGGGGGCCAGCACACAACCTTGTCTGACCCCTCTCCTGATCGGGAAAGCTTCAGTACATTCTCCCTTCTGTCCAAAACGGACACTTGCTGAGGCATCACTGTACAATCGACGTAGGAACATAATAATTTGTAAATCAACCCCCACCCCTTCAAGGACCTCCCACAGCCTATTGTGCTTAACTGAATCAAAGGCTGCGGTGAGGTCAACGAAGGCCAGGTAGAGGCCGCTTTTTTTCACTCGTGTGTACTTGCCTTTCAATAATGTAAGATTTAACGACTGCTCGATTGTACCAAGACCGTCCCGGAACCCATACTGGAGGTCAGACAAGATCTTATTTTCCTCGGCCCAGTCTGCTAAACGTTCCAATATAACCCTCCCTAACACCTTTACCATAGAGTCTAGGAGAGAAATTGGTCTGTAACATCCTGGATCTTCACGATTACCCTTTTTAAAAATTGGGATTATTATTGATCGTGCCCATGTTGGAGGGAGGGTTGACCTTATGCTAGCATTAAAGATTTGTGTCAATATTGGCCCCCACATGGGGACATTATATTTGTAGAGGTCAACTGGTGCCCCATCGGGCCCAGGTGCCTTGCCGCCCGCACTGTGTGCCAGGGCCCTAGTTACCTCATCCAGAGTAATTTCTAGGTCAATATGTTTGCAGGTGTTTATATTACAAACCTCCGAATGACTACCTGGGTTCCCTCGTTCATTAAATAGGTTAGTAAAATGGGTAATCCAAGCTTCTTCTGTAATAGCTATCTCCACTGATGGACCTTTACTTGGGGTTAGAAAGGGGGTTCTCAGGACCTTCCAGAAAGCGGTACTATCTTTCTGCTCGGCAGCGTTATGTAAGGAATCCCAGGCATCATTGCGGAGAATTTGTTTTCTTTCTTTTAATGCCCTTCTATATTCTAATCTGGCTAGACGTACATTAGACAATATTCTTGGCTTTGCATGCAATGCCTTTTTCAAATTTGAATATGCCCTTGAGCATTTTTTATTGAACCAGCCATATGATTTCGGTTTATTACTAAATTGCACAGTTAGCAAACTTCTGACCTCCCTAGTAATATCTTCGGAGCAGTACACTATCATTGCATCCGAAGCATCCTCACTTAAACAAGTATCTATCTCAGTCCTACATTTTACTAAGACATTTTTGGTTAACAGATCTGCATCTACCTTAGACCACTTCAGAGAAAATCCATTTACTTTATTCAAGTCTACAGTTCCCTGCACACAGTACGCGATTCCAAGTTATTCAGGGAGCGCGTATGTATCTTAAGTTTTAAAAGAAGGGGAAAGTGATCGCTTAAGGCAGTATCTCCAACCTCAAAGGAGGGGACCATGTACACGTGTAAAGATGAGATCAATATAAAATCAATTGTAGTAGCATAGCCTCTCCCATTAAAGGTAGGTGAAAAACCAACTGGGGTAATTAAAATCTCATTTACAAACTTAAGATCTAGTTGGGAGATAAGGTCGTTAAAAATATCCCCGGACTTGGAATGATTAAAATGTGTGCAGTTGTCTGCATCAATAAAAGTGCCGCATAATCTATTATCGGATTGATGACATAGCCCACAATTAAAATCACCCATCAATAGGGTCACAGTATCTTTGCTTTCCCTATTTAGAATTCTGTTAACTGTAACCATGATACCTTTAACTACCAATTCAAGTTCATTTAGTATAGTATTGTTATACAAATTGATCAAAAGTATTCGGTGCATTGCGGTGGGTATCTCCACCACATGAAAGTAATTTCCCCCCGGGTAAAATGTGATCTTACTTAAGGGCAACCTATTTGAAATGTATGTTGAGATTCCACCTTTTGGCCTCCCTCCCAAGCCTTTCACTGCCGGAGTATTGAATGTCTTATATCCATTTATATGTATGGGGTCGATTACCCATGTCTCCTGTAGGCATAGAATATCTATATTAGCCACAAAAGCTTCCCAGACTGGGTTCTGAACCTTTGAGCGCAGCCCAGAAATATTCCAGGACACCACTGTAGGAGTTATAAGGTCTGGTACTGAGAATAATATATTATCAAGCGGCCCTACTACGTTAGGGGGGTCCAGATTAAATGTAGTTAGTATCCCTGAAGCATCCACTTGTTGCTCCGGGGAGTATAGTAATCCCCTAACGATTCCCATCCCGCTTGTTTTTCCCTCTAGGCACTTGGAATTTGGGGTCTTAATTAGTTCCTCGTGACATGAAGGGCCCAAATACTCAGAGATGTCCATGGTGATAATTTCTTGTAACTCCCTCTTGTCTTCGGGGTTACCTATAGGTGACACTAGTCAATCAACCCCCTCCAAAGTATGCAGGGGGTCAAAAGTGTTAAACGTTGGAACACCATATCTATAATGCATAGTGCCGCTATGATTATCTAATACTGGGGCCTGTTTAGATAACAGCGAGGGTTGGTAGAAAAACCGAAGGAAACCACACCTATCCCCCCTTTTCTGACCATATGGCGCCTAGACTGTTCGAGGATACTGCTCACCAATTCTGGAGATCCAAATGTAATTAGTATGCAATCCCCTGCCAACATTTTAGGTGCACAGCCTACCCAAGGGATTCGACGGGCCATCTTAAACTCAGAGAATAACACATTAGTGTGGCCCGTCTTAATGGAAATAGCATGTAGTGCCTTATTTTTCAGGGACGACCAATGCTCAAGAACTCCCTGTTGTAAAGGGGGTACGTTAGTTAAGACGACAATATAGGGTGTGGCCTCTGGCAGAAGGTGCAAGGACGTCGGCTCTGATGAGTATCTATCTTTCTGGCTCTCATTAAACTCCGTTCTTTGCTTCATAGTCTGTGTCCTAGTAGAAGTTACCTGAGGGGTTTGATGGAACTGTTGGGAGGACCGCGTACAATGCACTGTGGGAGCTACTTCACGCTCAGAATTAGCTATGGACCTAGCTACAGGCACGGGGCTTGTTATTTGTATTCCTTGTCGGGTACCAGGACCAGAAGGGGCCGAAGAGTTATTAACAATGAGCTCTATCTCACAAGATGACTGTACAGGTGGATGTAAAATTTCCAATGAGCGTTTAACGGCCCCTTCCAAACCCTGAAGTCTTTCTTCTATAGCAGCTAGCTTAATTAAAACAGGTCTAATTAGGGTTGAAAAGGTACCCTCTAATTTATCTAAAAAGCCCTGCTGGGTCATGTCTAGTGTCCCCCCCGTTGCAAGTGAGACACCTATACTCTCATGGTTTGCTGCAAAAGCAGCTAAACTTACGATATATATATACATACGCCTCTCAGCTGGATAAACAACCTCTTTAGTGAGCTTAGCAGCACGCCAGCGCCAAACATAAAATCGTCTCAAATGGCCTGACGCGTTTCGGGCTCTTCCGCCCTTGTTCACAGGCACCGGAACTAGCACACGACACTGTCGCAGTTGACCTCGATTTAAATGTTCAATAAGCTCCACCCACTGGGTTGAAGGAATTCTGGTCAAGGTAGTCCGGCATGATTATTAAACCTCAGTGGGGTGTGTCGTTGCTGGTAAATAGTCCATATAAACATCCAAGTGTATTGATAAAATGTCGGCGCAAGGCGAGCTGCAAATACTACCGCTCACCAAGTGTTACCATCTGTTCTTAACGGTGGCTCGCATTTCAAGCCCCCGTGGATCCGCATTCATACGGCAGGCATCTCCGCGACCGGACCAGCCGCAAAAATCCAAACACAAAGGTTGCCCTCAAAGGAGACGCCTCTCAGCTGGATAAACAACCTCTTTAGTGAGCTTAGCAGAATGCCAGCGCCAAACATAAAATCGTCTCAAATGGCCTGACGCGTTTCGGGCTCTTCCGCCCTTGTTCACAGGCACCGGAACTAGCACACAACACTGTCGCAGTTGACCTCGTTTTAAATGTTCAATAAGCTCCACCCACTTGGTTGAAAGAATTCTGGTCAAGGTAGTCCTGCATGATTATTAAACCTCAGTGGGGTGTGTCGTTGCTGGTAAATAGTCCATATAAACATCCAAGTGGATTGATAAAATGTTGGCGCAAGGCGAGCTGCAAATACTACCGCTCACCAAGTGTTACCATCTGTTCCTAACGGTGGCTCGCATTTCAAGCCCCCGTGGATCCGCTTTCATACGGCGGGCATCTCCGCGACCGGACCAGCCACAAAAATCCAAACACAAAGGTTGCCCTCAAAGGAGACGCCTTTCAGCTGGATAAACAACCTCTTTAGTGAGCTTAGCAGCACGCCAGCGCCAAACATAAAATCGTCTCAAATGGCCTGACGCGTTTCGGGCTCTTCCGCTCTTGTTCACAGGCACCGGAACTAGCACACGACACTGTCGCAGTTGACCTCGTTCTAAATGTTCAATAAACTCAACCCACTGGGTTGAAGGAATTCTGGTCAAGGTAGTCCTGCATGATTATTAAACCTCAGTGGGGTGTGTCGTTGCTGGTAAATAGTCCATATAAACATCCAAGTGGATTGATAAAATGTAGGCGCAAGGCGAGCTGCAAATACTACCGCTCACCAAGTGTTACCATCTGTTCCTAACGGTGGCTCGCATTTCAAGCCCCCGTGGATCCGCTTTCATGCGGCGGGCATCTCCGCGACCGGACCAGCCGCAAAAATCCAAACACAAAGGTTGCCCTCAAAGGAGACGCCTCTCAGCTGGATAAACAACCTCTTTAGTGAGCTTAGCAGCACGCCAGCGCCAAACATAAAATCGTCTCAAATGGCCTGATGCGTTTCGGGCTCTTCCGCCCTTGTTCACAGGCACCGGAACTAGCTCACGACACTGTCGCAGTTGACCTCGTTTTAAATGTTCAATAAGCTCCACCCACTGGGTTGAAGGAATTCTGGTCAAGGTAGTCCTGCATGATTGTTAAACCTCAGTGGGGTGTGTCGTTGCTGGTAAATAGTCCATATAAACATCCAAGTGGATTGATAAAATGTAGGCGCAAGGCGAGCTGCCAATACTACCGCTCACCAAGTGTTACCATCTGTTCCTAACGGTGGATCGCATTTCAAGCCGCCGTGGATCCGCTTTCATGCAGCGGGCATCTCTGCGCCCGGACCAGCCGCAAAAATCCAAACACAAAGGATGCCCTCAAAGGAGACGCCTCTCAGCTGGATAAACAACCTCTTTAGTGAGCTTAGCAGCATGCCAGCTCCAAACATAAAATCGTCTCAAACGGCCTGACGTGTTTCGGGCTCTTCCGCCCTTGTTCACAGGCACCGGAACTAGCACACGACACTGTTGCAGTTGACCTCATTTTAAATGTTCAATATGCTCCACCCACTGGGTTGAAGGAATTCTGGTCAAGGTAGTCCTGCATGATTATTAAACCTCAGTGGGGTGTGTCGTTGCTGGTAAATAGTCCATATAAACATCCAAGTGGATTGATAAAATGTAGGCACAAGGCGAGCTGCAAACACTACCGCTCACCAAGTGTTACCATCTGTACCTAACGGTGGCTCGTATTTCAAGCCCCCGTGGATCCGCTTTCATGCGGCGGGCATCTCTGCGACCGGACCAGCCGCAAAAATCCAAACACAAAGGTTGCCCTCAAAGGAGACGCCTCTCAGCTGGATAAACAACCTCTTTAGTAAGCTTAGCAGCATGCCAGTGCAAAACATAAAATCGGCTCAAATGGCCTGACGCGTTTCGGGCTCTTCCGCCCTTGTTCACAGGCACCGGAACTAGCACACGACACTGTCGCAGTTGACCTCGTTTTAAATGTTTAATAAGCTCCACCCACTGGATTGAAGGAATTCTGGTCAAGGTAGTCCTGCATGATTTCTAAACCTCAGTGGGGTGTGTCGTTGCTGGTAAATAGTCCATATACACATCCAAGTGGATTGGTAAAATGTAGGCCCAAGGCGAGCTGCAAATACTACCGCTCACCGCATTTGAGGATTGAGTAAAAAACAGGCAGCTGATTGTTTGCCCCATTCCAAACCCACTGGGGTAATACAGTTTTTTATTGTCAGAATCGGCAGCACTCACTTGAGAAGATCGCTGTTTTAAAAACTGCAAATACCAGCGGCAATTTTTTGCCTACGCCGACTGGGGCGGGATTTATCATGTGATGCGGATATTTAAAGCAATGCGGCTGTTGCTTGCTGATTTTTGTTGCCTGTGAACAAGAACGATGAACGTTCGAAACGCGTAAGGCTTATATTTTTTGGTTTGTGGTGCTAAACTGACTTTCCTGTGATCCTCATTAAAGAAGGAGAAAGCTCCCTGTGTGTTGGCATCTTCACTTGGGCAACCTTGTTGGATGGACTTTGTTGCGGCCAGCCCGGTCGCAAAGATGCCCTGCTGCTGAGTCGGATCCTGCAGTGACCCACATGGGTCACGCTTTTGGAACGGAGGGTCCGCGTTTGAGGATTGAGTAAAAGACAGGCAGCTGGCTGTTTGCCCCATTCCAAACCCACTGGGGAAATACAGTTTTTTATTGTCAGAATTGGCAGCACTCACTTGAGAAGATCGCTGTTTTAAAAACTGCAAATACCAGCGGCAATTTTTTGCCTATGCCCACTGGGGCAGGATTTATCATGTGATGCGGATATTTAAAGCAATGCGGCTGCTGCTTGCTGATTTTTGTTGCCTGTGAACAAGAACAATGAACGTTCGAAACGCGTAAGGCTTATATTTTTGGGTTTGTGGTGCTAAACTGACTTTCCTGTGATCCTCATTAAAGAAGGAGAAAGCTCCCCGTGTGTTGGCATCTTCACTTGGGCAACCTTGTTGGATGGATTTTGTTGCGGCCGGCACGGTCGCGAAGATGCCCTGCTGCTGAGGCGGATCCTGTAGTGACCCACATGGGTCACGCTTTTGGAACGGAGGTCCGCGTTTGAGGATTGAGTAAAAGACAGGCAGCTGGTTGTTTGCCCCATTCCAAACCCACTGGGGTAATACAGTTTTTTATTGTCAGAATCGGCAGCACTCACTTGAGAAGATCGCTGTTTTAAAAACTGCAAATACCAGCGGCAATTTTTTGCCTATGCCCACTGGAGCGGGATTTATCATGTGATGCGGATATTTAAAGAAATGCGGCTGATGCTTGCTGATTTTTGTTTCCTGTGAACAAGAACGATGAACGTTCGAAACGCGTAAGGCTTATATTTTTTGGTTTGTGGTGCTCAACTGACTTTCCTGTGATCCTCATTAAAGAAGGAGAAAGCCCCCCGTGTGTTGGCATCTTCACTTGGGCAACCTTGTTGGATGTATTTTGTTGCAGCCGGCCCGGTCGCGAGGATGCCCTGCTGCTGAGGCGGATCCTGCAGTGACCCATATGGGTCACGCTTTTGGAACGGAGTGTCCGCGTTTGAGGATTGAGTAAAAGACAGGCAGCTGGTTGTTTGCTTTCCTGTGATCCTCATTAAAGAAGGAGAAAGCTCCCCATGTGTTGGCATCTTCACTTGGGCAACCTTGTTGGTTGGATATATATATTTGCCGTAAACTTCGCCACAGCAATCCAATAGCTTGGAATAGACGAAAACAGACCCAGTACTAGGTGCAAGGTTTAGTTTATTTTTTAGATGCCCCTCGTATCCGCCATGACGCGTTTCGGCCTTCAGGATGCCTTTATTACATGATATATATATATATTTATCTCACAGCTCCAACAGGTATGAGGCACTCACGGGTCTCAGTTACACATTTTATTTGCATACGCGTTTCAGCGATAAGCCTTCTTCAGTGCAAAATGTGTAAGCATTGCGCCCAGTATGCAATTCATTTGAATAATGAGTACATCCACCCATTTGATGGTTCCTTAAAGTCATGACTGGCGAGAAAGGACTACCAGATAGTTCTCAATACTGGCACCATGTCTGGAAGGTAAAAACACTGTGCTCCCACATATATTATGTCCGACTCTGATGGGGGTATTTTTTTTTCTTGTGTTTGGAGTCACGACCCCATTGCGGCTCTCAGCGCGGCCCCCCGTGTAACGTCGCGTTGGATTCGCGTATCCAACTCAAATAAATAATTTAATAGTATATCATTTAGAAGGTAGTGTTGCATTTGTGATCTTGCTTTATAGAGTTAGTGAGATTGAAGTTAATAATAAGATTAAATTTGATAAAGTTTGTAAAAATATATAAAATTAAAAATTAAAAGTTAAGCCTGAAAAGTGTATTTTGTTGTAGTACATTGTATTCATGCTTTTGCAGATTCGCGACAGGTTTGAAAATCCACAAAAAATTAAAAAACAGATTGTATGTTTAAAAAAAAATAAGATTCACTATTGTGTTATAGGGTGACTCTAAAAGGAGCCCTTGTTTTCATTCTGAGTTTGTTGTAGCTACATATAAGTGCGGATGCACATCTTAAGGTTGTTGAGAGAGACTTTGTTCCCTTGATCTGTGAAGTGTACTCCATCACTTCTGTTGATGTCATCCATATCAAAATGTAGATTGTTGTTATAGATGCAACCCATCCTATGGTCTCGGAAGTAAGCTGAAACAGCTTTATTGACATTCTTCCTAGCTTTCTCAAACTGTGGACAGAATTCATTTGACAATTTCCATTTCTGTCTTTGGCATATATTAGCGTATACAAAGACAGTTTGAGGCAAAATCACCATCAATTGTGCAAAGGTATCCTTCATTAGCATTTCCAGACCTACCTCAGTCAATGTGCCTAGCTCATTGCCACCACAGTGCACAATCATGAGGTCAGGGGGTTGGAGATGCAAAAATGTTTCACCAAATGCATCAATTGGTGCCACTTTAATCCTTTCTGTGTAATCCATTTAATATCCACATTTTGCAAATCTAAGTCTTTGTTAATACCTCTGTGTTCAGCATACCTTTTGCACCAGAAAAAATAGCTGTGCCCTACAATCCATACTGTAATCATATTGAAGGGATGTCTGGAAGTAATGAAAAGATGTCTGTAGCTGAGGTAGTCAGTTGGTAGAATAAGAGGTATCTAAAATGGTGGAGAAGATGCTGTTTTTGAAAAAGCAGATAACTAATTGGCTGTTCTTGAACATTGTACACCCAAAAATAGCATGCATGTTACTTTGCTAAAGAAGCATGTTTCTGATTGGTTATTAAAAATGTTTGAAAGGTACAGTAGGTAGGATAAGGTAATATTTTGCCTCTTTTTTCCACGATAAAATTAGGAAAATACAGGACTCTTTTGAAATGCAGCCGTTGGTTCCATCATCAGATCTAGATTCCCCTAGTGTTGCTGTAAGCTCTGAATTCTCCCTTATGCAGTTCCCCGTCATCTCTATGGACCAATCTTTAACTCTCATGAAGTCCTTGAAGTCAGGCTCTCCTGCCGACCCCTGTCCCGCCAAGGTGCTGTCGGTAATTGCAGAGGTGATTAATCCTACTGTGAATCGGATCTTAAACAACGCCTTGGGGGAGGGATATATGCCTCCCTGCTGGAAACACGTGAGAATTCTTCCATTGTTAAAAAAACCTACGGCTGACCCTGAGGTAGCTGGTAACTATCGACCTATATCCCTGCTACCTTTCTTCTCCAAGGTCTTGGAGAAATATGTCAATTCCATTATTACTGACTACATTGAGACCAATCATCTTTTGCACCCAAGTCAGTCAGGTTTCAGGGCAAACTTTAGTACTGAATTGGCCTTTTTAGAAGTGGCTGAAACTATAAAAGCCACGCTAGATAGGGGAGGCAACGCGGTCTTGGTACTGTTGGATCTCTCCGCGGCTTTTGACACCGTGCCCCACAATAGACTGGTGCAAAGATTGGTGGAGGGTGGTGTTGGTGGCTCAGCCTTGAGTTGGATCAGGTCATTTCTCAGTAACCGTCTCCAAACTATATGGGCCCCCCCTTTCTCTGCTGATATTCCTCCCATGAATGTTGGGGTCCCGCAGGGCTCTATTCTGAGCCCAACCTTGTTCAATCTTTATATGGCCCCTATCGCCCTTCTTGCTGAACAACACGGGGCAAAGATCGTATCGTATGCAGACGATACTCAGCTGTTGTTCACCTGTGAGAAGGGTGCTGAGTTTGATGGTCATGCAATAAACTCATGTCTCTCAGAAGTTTTCTCGTGGCTGAAGGATAATCAAATGAAATGTAATCCTGATAAGTCTGAGATTATCTTTTTCGGCCCTCGCCCATGTGAGGCTTGGCACAACTGGTGGCCGCAGGATTTGACCCCCCCCAGTTTGTCTGTGACCATGGTTAAGAACCTCGGAGTCAGACTGGATGCCACGCTCTCTATGAAGTCCCAGATCCAATCTGTAGCCGGGACTTGCTTCGGGATCTTAAGAATGGCGAGGAATTTTCTTCCCCTGCTTTCTGTCCCTCACAGAAAGACCATTGTCCATGCTTTGGTAATCTCGAGACTGGATTATGCCAACTCTTTGTACTTGGGACTTCCCAATTACTTAATTGCTCGCTTGCAGGTGATTCAAAATACGGCTGCTAGGGCCATCTTCCTGGCAGGCCCTAGGACTCATACGTCCCCTCTCTTGTCATCCCTGCATTGGCTTCCTGTTCAGAAAAGAATCAATTTTAAAGCTTTGATTTTGGTTTTTAAGGCTTTTAATCAGATTGGAGCCCCTTACCTTAGAATAAGATTTTCCCATTACATTCCCCAACGTACTCTGAGGTCCTCAACTCAACTCCTGATTCCTGTTCCTAAAGTTTTACTTGCTCGGGTTGGAGGTCGATCTTTCCAAGTGGTCGCCTCCCGCCTATGGAACAGCCTTCCCTTGGCCCTCAGAAAGGTTCAGGACCTGCTCACCTTCAGGAAAAAGCTCAAGACATGGCTTTTCCAACTTTAATCCATTTTGCTGGTTCCGCCTTAGGTGCTCTTTTCTGCGGTTGTTATGTGGTTTTTGCTCAGCGCCGGGACACTCCTGGGAGTAACCGTGCGCTTTATAAATACCAAATTAACATAACATAACATAACAAAAGCCAACCACACCTGCTGTTTGCATTTGTAAGCTTGTGTGCTGAACTTGAAAATATGGTGAACTTGTGACCTGCCAGTACTGTTGAATGTTGCAGAAAGTGTTACTATGGAAACTGAGATTCAGCAGAATGGGGGAAGGGTTGAAACTTTACAGTGGATTTAAAATGTGAAATAGAAACTTTAAATATAAGTGATATGTCACTAAATTAAGGTTTTCTAAGTCATTTGTATGTGTAGAACTAGTGTCTTGTTCAAAAAGTATACTAGTATTATTAGGAATAGGTTTTTGAACTCCTGTAAGGGTCTGTGGCTCCATCACGAAGCTACACTGTGGCACTGTGGGGGAGTCTCGACTCCAGAAAATTACAGAACCAGTTTGAGCACTATTTGAAGATAGTTAGAAAGGGTTAATATGTCTAACCAATAGAAATGTGTTTCACAATTTGAAATAATGTAGGAAGCAATGTGATTTGCTACTTACATTTATTTGTGTGCAGAAAGAGAGGGAACGTTTGCCATTACTGGTTTCACCTTGCTGAGAGTGCTGCATGACATCTATTGTGTACAAAATAAAAAAAAAATAAGTTTGAGATACTTGATATTCTGCAAAACTATTTCAAAGGTGAGTAAGACATTTATAAGGTGTGTTATGTATTATGAGGCAGTGCTCTCTTTGTAGTGTAATGTTTGAAATATGTTATTAAATGTACAGATGTCTATTGCAGTTTGTTTTAGTTTAATGAAATGATATTTGGACTAGTTTGTGCAAAGTAACATGTGTAGATTGGCAGATGGATTAGTGATTATGGTAGTTTGTATGAGTGTGTGGAAAGGTGCAGATGTAGTACGCCATATAATTGAAAGTGCATTATGGTGTAGTGACTGAGGCATATTTGTACATGTGTAGCTCATATTGGTCTATGGAAATGTACACTTCAAATACACTGCATAATTTTAGGTGTCTCTTTGAAATGGAAAGTGCAGTCTGTCAAGGTTAAGGGACTTTGTAGTCTTATGACTCAAGTATGTGTCTGCTTGCACATGTATTCTCACATGTGTTATACCTATAAAGATGGTAGAGGTATAAAACACTGGTATACATGTATTTGTATGTTTCATTTACATATGATGCCACTAGAAAAAGCAACAGACACATACATGCATGGTTTTAGGAGTATAGTGAGACTTGTAACAGACACTTTGAAAAACTTGCTGCTTTGCATTTGGCAAGGTCCAACACTCTCAGTAGTTGCTGAATAGTGAAGCTGCAGCACGAAAGTGAGGTTTAAGACTTGTTGGTAGAAGGATTAGTGATTAGGTTAGCTCGTATTGGTCTATGGAAATGTACACTTCAAATATGCCGCATAATTTTAGGTGTCTCTATGAAATGGAAAGTGCAGTCTGTCAAGGTTAAGGGACTTTGTAATCTTATGACTCAAGTATGTGTCTGCTTGCACATGTATTCTCACATGTGTTATACCTATAAAGATGGTAGTGGTATAAAACACTGGTATACATTATTTCTAAGTTTCTTTTACATATGATGCCACTAGGAAAAGGTACAGACACATGCATGCATGGTTTTAGGAGTATAGTGAGACTTTTAACAGACACTTTGAAAAACTTGCTGCTTTGCATTTGGCTAAGCCCAACACTCTCAGTAGTTGCTGAATAGTGAAGCTGCAGCACAAAAGTGAGGTTTAAGACTTGTTGGTAGAAGGATTAGTGATTAGGTTAGCTTGTATTGGTCTATGGAAATGTACACTTCAAATATGCCGTATAATTTTAGGTGTGTCTTTGAAATGTAAAGTGCAGTCTGTCAAGGTTAAGGGACTTTGTAGTCTTATGACTCAAGTATGTGTCTGCTTGCACATGTATTCTCACATGTGTTATACCTATAAAGATGGTAGAGGTATAAAACACTGGTACACATGTATTTGTATGTTTCTTTTACATATGATGCCACTAGGAAAAGGTACAGACACATGCATGCTTGCTTTCAGTAATATAGTGCAAATTACATCTCTAAACTCAAACACTAGGTGTGCACTGATGAAAAGAGGCACATATCACTCTTGGACTCATGAATTCACTCAGGCATTCTTATTTAGTTATGCAATCAAGGAGGCACTACCTATACACACTTCTAATCACTCAGACATTAACCATACATTCATATAATCACCCAGACACCACTATTCCACTCAAACATTCACTAAGGCAGTACCTATGCACTCATTTATTCACTCAGACACTACTATGCACTCATGCAATCGTCCAAGCATTACCCTAACACTCATACTTTCTCTCAGGTATTTTCCATACACTCATACAATCATCCAGTTACTACCTCTGCAGTGATAGAATCACACAGGCAGTATCCGTTCACTCATCCATTATCTCAAGCTCTTCCCATACACTCATGCAATAAACCATGCTTTAGCCTTGCACTCATAGTTTCTCTCAGGTATTTTTTATGCACTGATCCAATCACCCAGGCAGTATCGCAGCACTCATTCAATCATCCAGGCACTGCTCTAGCACTGAACTATTCACTTAGGCAGTAGCCATCCAGTCATCCATTCTGTCAGGCACTACATATGCACTCATCCAATGACCCTACCATTACTCTTACATTCATCCTTTTACTCAGGGACTACCCATGCAGTCATACAGTTAAGGAGAAACTACCTATACATAAATTCAATAAATCACGTACTACCCAGGCACTACCTTTGCACTCAAAGATTTACTCAGACAATATCTACACTTGTCTATTTCCTCATGTATGACATTTGCACTCATACAATGATCTACAGATTACTTTTTGAGTCATCCCTGTACTCAAGTACTAGCTATGGAATGAACTAAGGAGACAGATATTAATCTTGCACTCATGAATTCACATATGCACTATCAATGCACCTACCCACTCATCCAGTTAGTACCCCTGCATTCATGAAATCACCCATACAGTACTCCTGTATTCATGAAATCACCGACATACTACCCATAGACTTATACAATAACTCAAGCACTACTGTTGCACTAAACAATTTTCTTAGGCAGTACATATGCAGTCATCCAATTACCCCAGCATTATTCTTACAGTGATAGTTTTACTCAGACACTACCTATGCATTGATGTAATCACGTAGACATTATTCTTCAAGTCATAAACTCAGTCAGACAGTACTTATGCACTCATCTAATCACCTAAACAGTACTTCACCCCTTATACATTCACTCAGGTACTACCCATGTATTCATGTAATCACCCAGGCAGTATTCTTAAACTCAACCATTCACTCGGACAGTACCTATGCACTCTTTCAATGACCCACGCATTAGTCTTGCAGTCAAGCAATCATTAAAACATAGTCTTGCATCTTTCTGCACGTCTCTTGTGTCTGTCACCTCTGTTACTCCTTTCTGTACTTCTGTTGCCTCTTTCTACATTTCTGTTGCTTCTTTCTGCACTCCTCTGGACTCTTTTTGCATTCCTCTTGTCTCCTTCTGCACTTCTCTTCCTCCTTTCTGTACCTCTCTTACTTCTTTTTCAACTCCTCTTGCCTCTTTCTACACCCCTTTTACTCATTTCTGTACCTTACTTGCATCTTTCTACACCTTTCTTCCTCTTTCTGCACATATGTTGCTTCTTTCTGCACCTCTCTTGCCTCTTTCTGCACATCTGTTGCTTCTTTCTGCATTTTTTACATTTTTCAGTAGCTGTGTTCTTTGAGCACTTCATTTTGCTGTTTCGAAACCTTTCTTTTTTTCCTGCCTCTTTTTTCTGTGTGACCACCTTTTCTTCTGTTTTTGCAGTTCTTTTGCTTGCTTTTACACTTTTCTCTTTTTATATGTTATAAATGCAATGGGAATTTAATTTTAATTTTGTGATTATTTGTTGTTTTAAAAGTGAAATGTTATTAATTTTAAAAATTTTATTGATGTAACAAACTAATCAAACTATTATTTGTTTTTTAGAAAGATATTTTGATTGGATTATAAATAAAAGATGGCAAGAAAACATGAAAAGAGAAGAGAACAAAGGGAACAGAAGTACTTAATGAAAACTAAAAAGAGTGGAGTAGAAAAACACCAAAAGGTTGCTGAGGATAAAGTGTCTTCTGGTAAGAGAACTAAACAATTTATTTAAAAAGTTGTGGAGAGATTAAATGAACAAAATACTAATCAAAGGAGAAAAGAAATGTTTGCAACAAAGCAGAAGCAAATAATGAGATACAATGGAAAAGAAACACATGTCTCAAAAAGACAGACACAATTTAAAGACATTGTGAACATATGTTTCGTAATAGAGTAATTCAAAATGTATTAAAAGATTCTAAAAAGTATTAAAAAAAAGATCAGCAGCATATAAGAAGAAGCATCAGATTGAAAGTGTAGTAGATACTGCTTTTGAATTGAAATAAAAATTATTTATATTGGTATTGAAGAGAACGAAAACATTGAATAAAACAATGCACTTTATGAAGGAGAAAAGCAAAAGAAAAAGACTGGTTAATAGAAGTAACTTTTGCAAAACCTTTTCTGGTGAATGGAAGCACACTTCTTGTACTGAGCTTTTCTTTAATGAAGAAAGCTATTTTCAACAAAATACATTAGTTCATGCAGTTGATACCAGTGGTCAATATTATGAGATGAAAGATGGTTGTCCAATTGAAAAAGAAAAGATGGTTCCTAGAAATGTGGAAGAAGTAATAGCTGAAGAAGTTCAAGGGAGACGTACACAAGCTCCAGTGTATAAGTGGGATTGTAGTGGTATTTGTAGTATTCAACAGGAATCTATTGATATATTATGAGTTTTCTTACGAGAATATGCCAAAAATACTGTTAAACAGAAGATGAAGATGTGCAAGGACTAGATCCATGTAAAGTAAGAAAATATTCTAAGTTGCAGGGTCATTCTCTGGCTTGGCTTTCTAGAAAAGTATGTAAAAGTACATTTCATCATTTAAGAATGTTAGCAGTACACCACTCAGAAATGCGGAAGTTAGTAAGGAGATTGTACTACGTAAAAAGTCCTGCATTATCTTTAAGTGAAATGAACGCAGCTCTTTTGCATGGTACAGTATCAGATGTAAAAAAAGTTTGTGATGATATAGAGTTTCATTTCTTTGGTTCACAGGAAGAGTGTAGAGAAAGTGACAGCTTGATAAGTGTAGGTGTTCAAGAACAGGTGGAAGATATTAGTACTGACAAGTTTGCAGAAGAAATTACAAAGTTTAAGATAGTTTAATCTGAAAAACCTATGTTTGTGTTTGTTGTCGACGTAGTCACTATAGAAGTCAAACTAGGAATGCTGATGTATTTTTAAAAAGTGAAAAGGAAAACAATGATAAGGGGCAGCAATTTGGTGCTTATTTGTTGGTGGAAGGTCGTTTCGAGTTGGGTACTGATCAACGTATTTGTAAATATTGTTGCAACAAGTTAGAAGATAACAAAATGCCAGCTAGAGCTGTACATAACAACTTAGAGTTGGTAGCTATGCCTCTGGAACTGGATGATTTAAATGCATATGAGTCTATTCTTATTCAATCTGGTCACCCGTTTCAGGCCATTGTTCGTATGGAGCCTAAAACAGGTAAGCTTCCTCCAACAGATTTACAAAGAGGTCTGAAAGGAAGAGTCGTGTACTTACCTTTAGATTTTAAGAAAAATATTGAAACTGTTGGTATAGAGAGAGAGGAAAGTGAGCCTGTAATTATTCTAGTTAATGGTGTACCAACAAAGAGTCAAAAAATATGGCAAGAGTTAGTAGATGTTACCAAACTTCAAAAGGCTACATTATATCTTGTACAGAACAATATTTATTATAAAACTGTGAATGTGGAAGAACAGGAAATATGTTTAGAAGATGAAACAGAAATTCAAAGTGGACAAATAGAAAAAGTGGACAAGTCCAGGAGATTTACGAACATTACAGCATACATCCACTACATTTACAAGAAGTGATAGGAAACAGTACTGAATTGTTTCAAATGAAGAAAGCAAAGGGAACCCCCATGAGTGTATGGGAAAAAAGTTTAGAAGCTTGTTGTTTTCCACGGCTGTTCCCCACTGGAGAAGGTGGACGATATGATGAACTAGCAGTACAGATTCCAGCTTCAGAATACCGCAGGACAAGATTGTACTCAGAAGATCCAAGATTTCGACAGTGCATTCCATATATATTTCATCTTCTGTTTGAAAGTGTCTTGTCTGCACTTTCATATGCAGTGAACCACATATTACAAACAGGAGTTCATCTTACACATGTTTCTGCAAAGGAATTCACGTACAAAGTTCAAGAAAGAGATGATCATTTAGAATCTCAGTTAATTAATTTGATGGCGTGTCAACGTGGTACCAATGAGTATTGGTATCATCGTCACGGAAAACTTAAATGTATGTTAAGAAACTTAGGTACCCGTACGTGGTTTGTAACACTTAGCTGTGCTGAATATGCATGGAACGATTTACTTGAATTTCTATGAGAAGCAAATTCAAATGTTAAAAATATTCAATTGAAGACAGCTGGAGAACTCTGTTCCTTACATCCTGTAAATGTGTGCAGATATTTTAATCATAGGTTTCAAGCTATGATGTCTTTTATCTGCAATAAAAATGATCCACCTCTTAGAGAAGTTACTGATTTCTTTTGGAGAAAGGAGTACCAAGCAAGAGGTGCTCCTCATATACACATGCTATTGTAGATCAAGAATGCACCTAAATTTGGAACAGATTCTAATGAAACTGTTTTGTCTTTCATCGAAGAGTATGTTACCTGTGCCATTCCAAAAAAATGAGGAGAACAGAGCTTGAGAGAAGAAGTTTTACATTTTCAAAGTCACCGATGTGGTAAATATTGTCGACGAAAATACAAGTCTAAGGGAAAATTTTATACAAAACGTTGTTTTGGATTCCCACGTCCAATAATTTCAAAAGGAAGAGTCAATAGTTTTATGTCAGCAGTAAGGCATACTATAACTCAGAAATCTCAGAAGAATACATACAACTTAAATAGAACTGAAGATTCAAAGTATATTAATGACTACAATCCAGTGATTTTGACAATGTGGAATGCAAACATGGATATTCAATATGTTGCAGATAATTCAATTGCTGTTGCTCGAGATTGTAGGATATCAGTTGGAAAATAGTTCAGGTATCAACTGCTATGCTAATGTGGTTCTGAATGTTGTGTTTTATCTGGAAGAGCTTCATTGTGAAATCATGAAAAAAGATTTTGTTCTTTATTACATCATGTATTTCAACAGTTGGTAACTGACAGAACTAAAATCCATACTGCTTCTGGAGTTCGTCATCTTTTTTTTTTTTCATGTTTTTTCCAAAACCTTATTATTAGGTACTGCTTCATCAGGGAGGACCGGGAGCAGTCGCCTAGGATCCACATGGGAAATTTCCCTTGATGCACAAAGACTGTTGGAATCCAGAATCCAGAATCCAGGTTTTCGTGGCAGACGAGGAGAGGCGCGAGGAGAGGCGCGAGGAGAGGCGCGTATCGTAGGAGAGCGGCAGCAGCGGTGCTTCGGAACTCCGTGGGCCTAAGTGAAGTGAAGTCCATGAGAGACGCGGTGGCAGATTTGTCTACCCGGCAGGAGCCGCGAGTTAAGTTCAGCAGCTAAATATCTATCTGTGTGCGGCAGGAGCCGCGGGACGAGGGCAGCTGCGGCCGGAGCCGCAAAACAGTTAGTTAAACGCGGCAGGAGCCGCGAGACAAGTTTAGCTGCGGCTGGAGCCGCTAGATAAGTTCAGCAGCCGGTGCCGCTAAATAACAATCTGTATGCGGCAGGAGCCACGGAACAAGCTCAGCTGCGACCGGAGTTAGCCAAACGCGGCAGGTGCCGCGAGACAAGTTCAGCTGCGGCCGGAGCCGCGAAACAATTAGATATACGCGGCAGGAGCCGTGAGACAAGCCCCGTTGCGGCCGGAGCCGCAAATAATTTTCTGTTTCCGTATTTGCTGGAGAAAGCTCCTGAGGTGAAGGACTCTGTGTTTATTGGGAACCTGTGCAGACTCTGTGGTGCGTAGCGTATAGCAGGGATACGCATAAGGCACAACAGAGGTAAGTGAAAAGTTCCCTCCTCTCTCAATAGGCAGAACTTGGTAGCCACCCCTGCTAAAAGATCTGAGTTGGAAATCAGGGGGGCCGTGTCAGGCGGGACACACGCATTGGACCTCAGAGAAGTAGTATATAAACTTGAAGAGTTTAAAGATGGCTCCCAGGAAGAATAAAAGCACACTGGGATCTAATCTGAAGCAAAGAGAGCCCCCTACAGATCAAAAAGCTACAGGAGAAAGTTTAGTGTGCCCAGGGGGAAAACAAAAATCAAAGCGTGTCCAGAAGAGAAAAGAGAAAATATTTAAGGAGCCATTACAAATGGGACGTAAGGGGGTACAGCATCAAGCTCCCTAAAAGACTTTGTGGGGAAGCATTTTAAAAGGGTCTTTTCACCTGCAAAGTCTCCAACCTCCGAAGTAGAATTAGTAGGGGAGGAATCATGGAAAGGGGGTCCTCCTTAATCCTTGATGAACAAATAATGGGTTCTGTAAACTCGGCTAACCAATCCCTTCTGACCATAACAGGTTATAATGGACTATTAATGTCACCCCGCCTGTCCTCTTCCCCGAGGTTGTCACCTCAGTGTGGACTTCGGTCTACCCAGGAAACAAATAGCGGGGTCTCACAGCAAGATGAGGAAGAAGCCCCAGCCTTGGTTGTAAGTCCAAAAGAAACAGAAAGACAAGATTCGCATGGTGCCCAGAACCCAGCAGTTAATGACTGTACTCAATTTTCAGAGCTAAATTTAGACTCTGCAGTAACACCAGCTTCTTCAATGTTGGAACTTATGATACTGTTGCAGAAATCGCTTAAGGGGCTCCTGGAAGTTACAATGTCAAACCATGATATTTTAAAAATCCAGAACTTGCATCTCTCTAAGATTGAGGGGGAGCTACAAGGTATCAGGGGCCAAATGCCATCAATGCTAAGATCTGTCCCTGATCCACAGCCTCCCGCCCCGGTTGGGGTAGGGGAGGAGGCTGGGAATGCAGAACCCCCAATCGACAATCATGAAGTTTACATCTCGAGATGGCCGATGTTGGTTAAGAGAAGGGGTGGTGCCTTTACTAGAGGTGGCGTATTAAAACAGGGGAGACCCGTAGGAAGAGCAGACCAAAGAAAGGGCAAAGGCAGAGCTGCGAAAAAAGGGAATTGAAGGAACCACCAGGATTAGCTGTGTGTGACCTAAAATCAAAATCTCTTAAAATCCAGAGAGAAAGAGTGAGAAAGGTACGATTGATGAGTCCCGAGAAACAAGTAAAGAACCAAGTAAAAAAGGGGACTGATAGTAGTAAACAAATTTACCAGGCGAGGCAAAGAAAGCATATAAGACACATAGCATCCAATACAGTAAGTACACCTGGAATAATTAGCCCCCTTAAAGAGAGGTCTAAAGAGAGGCCAAACCAGGGTAATAAATTAGAGGAAGGGGTAAGAAATAATATCCGACAACCACTGAGTATGCCCACACAGTTAGAACCCGAGGACAAAGGCAATAGGTGGCTGTACTTTGAACAGGTGAAAACGGGAAGGGGTGGGAAAAAAACGAAGAAGTGGTCGTACTTAAATAGGTCCCATCTCCTCAACTCATTTGCCCATTGTCCGAACCTGAAAGGGATAGGATCCAAAGACCTTCGACAGGTGGGCTTCCAATTATCTATTGATGGTAAAGAGTTTACCAGGGTGCAGGTTTATTCAGACCTGGTAAAAATCGCCATAGAGAAGTCGGAGAGAGAGATCTTAAAAGAAGGTATTCGGTTAGTGTCTAAAGAAGAAGTAGTGACAGAATACAAAGTCCCGCAAAAGAAAGTTTTTTAAAGTATCATGCAGGACTTGGTAAAAGGCAAGTGAGATTAATGGAAAGAGAAGTAGGATTAGATTTGGGTGACCTAAATATAGTAATAAATAACTCAGATATAGAGGAATCCTGGAAGAACTGGAGCCACTGCATAAGTCCCGCAGGGCCTTCTCGGCGATTTTTGGAGGAAATTGATGAAAATGGGCTTCTTAGTGACGTAGAATAGGTAATGGGGTTGCCACATGGCATAAAATTGATCTCTTGGAACATAAATGGATTAGGAAATCAGATAAAGCAAGATTTTATAAAAAACCTTGCAAAAGATAATGAGATTATTTGTATCCAAGAGACTTGGCTATGTGGTAATACCCCTGTAGTTGATGGCTTTCGCCAACTTTGCCGCCCGGCAACTAAATCAAGGTCTGGTCGACCAGCAGGTGGCTTAATGACACTATTATCTACTAAATTAGTGAAAAATGTATGTCACCTTACTGTAACATGTAAATGGTTGCTGGGTTGTAGGATAGCCCTGATGGTCGCAGATAAAAACAATGAAAACATGCTGATTTTAAATGTATATATGCAATGGGGTACCCAGGAGGAATATGGGGTCGAAATGGGTCATTTTAAGAATGATATAGACTTATTGTGTGAAATGTATGATTCGGATATATTCTTGTTGGTGGGAGATTTTAATCATAAATTAAACCCAAAGCAGGTAGACATTTGGTTTATGGAAATTTTGGAGGCCTATGACATAAATCAAGCAAAGTTTCCTGTAAGTCTCTGTTCAACATATGATGTAAAGTTAGGAAACTACCTAGCATCAAAAAGTCTTTTTGTCTAAATGGTAGGTCAGCTCAAGATTGCCCGGCAAAGAAAACATTTAAACAGGGGGCACAAATTTGCCCCATAGACTATGTTTTTATGTCAGCTTGGAATTTTGCTTTAGTACAGGGTTTTAGGATTAGTAATATAGAAGGTAGTGATCATAATATAATGGAATTGGAGCTGGTAAATTCTCACCAGCCCGCCCGTGACAAAGTAGTTACACAGCAGATGGACTACCCTAGGCGTATAACAACACGGCTAACTGAGGAGTATATAGAAAGGCTAACTAGGCTGCAACAAAATATTGACCTAGGATGTGTGAGTGGCCTAAATTTGGCTTGGTATGTTGAGAAATTAAACCAAGTGGTACAAAGCCTTCGTGTAGAAATCAACACTGACGTAAGGCTTAGAAAGAGCAAGCAAAACACTCAGATTAGC
This sequence comes from Calotriton arnoldi, assembly GCA_963921515.1. NCBI lineage: Eukaryota > Metazoa > Chordata > Amphibia > Caudata > Salamandridae > Calotriton > Calotriton arnoldi. The sequence continues at coordinate 1,308,558 of CAWUFW010003049.1, forward strand.
CAAGGTAAATGGTTTAATATTGACTGCCTAAATAAGAAAAGAGAACTAAGGAGAGAAGAGCGTAGTCTGCGTAAAAATTTGATCAGTCCAGGGCCGATAATCTCGTTAAATTAAAGAGAGATTATACCATGCTAATTTCTAGTACTAAAAGAGTCTACAAGGAAACCTGTTGGGGAAAATTGTTGGAGGCAATCGAATCTAAGAATATACGACAGTTCTGGAAGCTGGTACATTCAGCATCAGAACCTTCGGTTGCCTCAATGAACTGCGTGGTGGAAGAGGGTGCATGGGAGGATTACCTGCAGGATTTATATAGTCCGGGGAGAGTAATTGAAGAGGAGGTATCACGGGTCTGGAGTGGTCTGGTAGAAGATCTAAAACCGGACTGTTCAGTAGCAAGTGTGCTTAGAACGATAAAGACCCTGAACCTATCAAGAGCGGCAGGTCCGGATAACCTACCAGCTGTGATAATAAAATTGAATCCGTCCTGGTGGGCTGAATTTTTCTCAGGTATGTTTTTAGTAATTTTAGAATCTGGGACGATCCCTCTAAACTGGAAGGGAGCGATAATAAGGCCGATTCATAAGAAAGGGGATATTTATGCCCCAAAGAATTATAGATTAATTAACTTATTAGATATCGGAGAAAAGATCTTTGCTAAAATAATATTAGGGAAACTAAAAGACTGGGCAGAACAGAGATCCATTGTACCAGTTGAACAAGGGGGATTCAAAGAAGGACACTCCACCATAGACCATTGCTTTGCCTTATGGGCATTGGCCAGAAAATCGATAGAGCAAAATGGGAAGTTGTTTTGTTGCTTTGTCGATTTTCGGGCAGCTTTTGACTCTGTGGATCGTAAGTGCCTCTGGGAGGACTTGGAAAAATATGGTATCCCGGAAGGCATATTATTGATATTAAAAGAGCAACACAAAGGGAATTGGGCCCAGGTAATTAGAGATACGCAAGGGTCACTGACTCATAAGATGATGGTAGGGAATGGCCTCAGACAGGGGTGCGTTTTGGCCCCTATGTTATTTGCAATTTTCTTAGCAGACCTCCCCGCAGTTTTAGAAGTAGAAAGAAGTGCAAGCCCTAGAATGAGCGGAAATAAAGTGTCCTGCCTTTTATATGCGGATGATCTCGTGATTCTTGATCAAACAGAGCTAGGACTCCAAAGGAAACTAAATGCTTTTAAGAATTATTGCGATAGAAAGTTTTTAAAAGTTAATATGGAAAAGACAAAGGTTTTATGCTTTGGGAAGAGAGGTAAGAATTTTAACTGGTTTTTAGGTCAAGACAAACTGGATATAGTTACAGAGTATAGATATTTGGGCCTCTGGTTTGATAGTGCGCTAAAATGGGGTACTCACCTGGAGGCCCAAAAAGCGAAAGCTTTCTCGTCAGTCTGTGGCCTAAAAAAATTTAATAAGGAATACGGCGATATGTCACATAGACCTATGTTAAAGGCGTTTGAAGCAATGATCCCCCCGCAAGTACTGTACGGGGCAGAAGTTCTTTACCTGAGTGGTAAATGCGGGTGGGATCGGGAAGAAGGCAAGATTTTAAAAATGCTATTGTCACTACCAAGCTGTACAATGATTCAAGCTATAAGAATGGAGCTAGGGACAATAGCATGGACCGTACAGACACAAATGTCGCTGGTGAGATTTTGGAAACGCCAGGATCCAGGTGGAGTGCAGAAGGTCTCACAATGGTGGAGAGAGGAGATTCAATTAAGTAATCTAAGTTGGGCAAAGGATGTAAGAAGAAACCTCCAGAAAATAGCAGTGCGCCTAAAGGTGAGACTTTCGCACCCATCCCTGGAAATAGATTTCTCTAGGAGAATGCTTAGAGAGCAAGGGCTGATATATTCAAGATCACTGGACCTAGATTATATGAAAGAGAAAAAATCAGTTCAGTGGTTAAAAAGCTCATGGGCAAACGAAGCTTGGTTCCCGTATTTGGATATTCTGCCAAGCCAAGGGCTAAGATATGAAATTTTAAGGATACGAGTTGGTATTAACCCTTGGAAATTGGAAGAAAAAATAAAGGCAGCTCTGATTCAAACAGATGGTATTTGTAAATGTGGGTTAGGAATAAGAAATGATATTTTGCATATATTACTCGATTGCACATTGGTTTTAGCTTTACGCAAATTGTTTTTACGTCCAATATTTTTAAAAACGAGGTAAGCTCTCGTGCCCAAGCTGTATGTCTACTTACCGAAATGCCAACGTTAGGCATCGCAATTGCAATGGGAAAATTTTTGAAAGCTATAAAAAATTTTGTAAGGGAGAATTTACAGGGGCACTGTTTTTAAATGTTTTAAATGTATTTTAGTGTCCTCCCATCAACTGAGAGTTTTTATGGACTTAGATGTTTTTACAATTAGTATTTATTTGTATAGAATTTATACTGACTCCAGCACCTGGATCCCTAATGTGTTTTGTGTATTGTGTACTGTTTAAAGACTGTGGTCTAAATAAACAAAGTTTTTCTCTCTCTCTCTCGTCATCTTTTGGATGATTGTACTGGTTCATTAACATTTACTTCTAATGTACAACAAGAGGCACAAGAATTTCTAATGCTTATGCTTGGAGTGTTAGAACATGAAGAAATTCAGATTGAAAACTTATTTGGACTAAGTTACAGATGGGATCATAAATGTGAAGAGTGTTCATTTACTTCTACCACTGAAATAAGATCAGAACGATTCATATACTTGACAATACCAGACTGTGAATCAGTACCTTTTAACAAATTGATTAAAACAGCCAGTCAGGACATGAAATGTTCACATTGTAGATCAGAGATGTTGTCTACATTACATATAGAAAGATCTGGAAAATATCTCATTTTAATGTTTCAACGTTGTAGAGCAAATGAAAGTAAATTGGAGACCAAAATACATTTTTTTGTTGCAAGTCAAATATCTATTTCAGGAAGAACTTTTATAGCAGTGGATATTATTTTCCATGATGGACATACTACAACATCTGGACACTATACGGTGTATTTAAAGTGTAATAAAGGATGGACAAATTGCAATGATGCCCACTTGCAATTCAAATCTAGGTTGCCTTTTGATTTACAAAATTCATATTTGATATTTTTGAAGCCAACGTTTTGAATACATTATTCAGGTCTATTGGGAAGATGTCAACACGAATTAACAAATTTATATTGGATTTTTTTTAAGCTAAAGTTTTGAATACATTATTCAGCCTATTGGGAAGATGTGAACACGAATTAACAAATTTATATTGGATTTTTACCAAGCGAAAGTTTTGAATACATTATTCGGCCTATTGGGAAGATGTGAACAGAAAGAGGACAGGATTGAAACAATTACTATTTATAATTAGTGTTTGGGTTATTATTTGTGCTAATTGATATTGCATTTGGAAAATTGTCTTTAAAACCAATAGTTTATATATTTGTTGTCTATATTGTACCAGATGTAAATGAGAGTATACATTTTAGCAAATGTACTTGAGAGTAATAAAAGACTTAATGTACAAGTTGGACATAATTTAGAAACTGTAGATAGGTAAACATATGGGTACACATATCTGCGAATTTCAGTGTTTGCGATCGCTATTTCGCTTCCTACATCTGGCCCATAGTTTTTAAATGCTTTTTCATAGAAGAAGTACCAAAAGAGTACTTCTTCTTAGAGCCTCTTGATAATATTTTGTGACAGATGTCACTTTACGGGCATTAACTTTTTTTTCGCCTTCTGGCACAGTGAAGAAGGCCCACACAATACTTTCTTTCCTCTTCTTCACTGTCTCTTCAATATCCTCCATCTCCTCCTCCTGCTGTCATTTTTCAAGATGGAAAATGAAAAACACCACAAAAAAATGAAAAATTACAGAGCCTACAAAACAGGTTGTCTTCAATGCAGACACACCCAAAAAGAAAGGACTGTAACAGGTGTTGGTTTCACCCATGAATAGAATGAAAAGCTGTTTAGCCAATGAGAAGCTTTCTTTCTGTGACACATAGGGTCGCGTAGGGGTTGCGCACCCCACGCGTTTACGTCGCAAACCTGTAAAATGTACTAACTGTTATATATAACGGTAATTTGTTATCAGGACATTATTTTGCAAAGTATTTCAATGAAAAATAGTCATATTTTAGAGTTTTTTCCTATGCGATTCCAGAAATACGTGACAACAGGGTACGCGCACCCACCGTGTAGAACTGCTTCCCCTACGCGATACCATCGCGACCACAAAAATATATCAAAAACAAATTTAAAACACCTTTATTACTATTTTTATGTATTCAGTAATTAACCTCTACGTGTAAAACATATATTAATTCGTTCTAAATGTTTTTTCAGCATGAAATTCATATATCAGATTCGCGAGCCCATCGCATGGGATCGCGTAGGGTGTGCGACCCTTTCTTGTAAATTAAAAAAAAATAGGTAAAAAAGATTGTTATCATAAAAATACAACAAAACAACTTTCATAGTATTAAAAGCAATCTTACAAAATTTTAATTAGCACAAAATAATTTTAAAAAACTATATATTTAAAAAAAAAATCTTTTTCATTTGAAAGTTCTATTATATTAAATCACATTGATCAAAATTACAAACAATAAAACAGTGTTAATTAAAGTAGATAACACTATAAATCTTTCATCAGCTGTGTTATATATTTTTTTAAAAACATATCATTATTTTAAAACAAAAAAATACTTAAAAAGACAGACAGAAAGTAAAAAAATAGTTACAAACATATTTTCATAAATAAAATCATGTACAAACAATTGAAATTCACTGAAAAAATCAGAAGTTTCAGGGACGTTATAGTTACGGATTAGCATTTAAAAAACCGTAGAAATTCACTGAAAAAACCACAGGTTTCAGGGACGGTATAGTTAGGGATTAGCATTTTAAAAACCTTAGAAATTTACTGAAAAAAACCACAGTTTTCAGGGATGTTATAGTTCGGCTGACATTTCACTCGCACAAAAGCAGAGAAATTCAGCCGTTATAGTTAGCTGAGCTAACTATGACTGGCGCCCCCACAATGCACTGCTGATTACGTCATATATTACATCACTCATGACATGGTCAGTAACATCAATGATGACATCAGCCTAACTATAACGTCCCTGAAACCTGTGGTTTTTTTCAGCAAATATATATATACATAACCTCTTCTTCTCTCTCCCTCTTTCTTTCTTCACACACACACACACAAACACTGGATAGACAAAACAGCAACGCTGCATGGTCAGCAAAGATGGAGGCATGGAGAATAAAGAAAAAATTGCATACTATGAAAAAGACATACACTGGCTACACTAAAATGGCTGCTGTGACATGCCCAACAAAGAAGGAGACATAAAGAACAAAGAACATGGTTAGCCTATCCTATCTAGAGCACCTCTCTCCACCCGCAAAACAAATCTTATAGCATAGCAGGAAAAGGGATAGCACTGATATAAGTTATTTACTCACAATGTGCTAGGGTCCAAACAGGGGACTGCCTTTTACGTACCACCAGCAAATTAGCAATGTCAGAACATAAAATGAAATATATTTTAAAAATGCCATAACCACAAAATGCCCCACGGCAACATAAATTACCCCTCCGAAATACGTTGCACCAAAAATATAAAACACAATATCAACCATGTGTTACATACAGAAACTCACAAAAATAGTGGACAAGCAAATAGGGAGTAGGAAGCTAAGAACAAAGGAACATGTCTGCCCACATGGGCCTGGACTATAGGAGCCACCCCCACCCAAGACATCAACAGGCAAACACAGACCAAGAACAGCGCATATTTTGCTTTTAATACAAGGCCATCAATAAACCCCTAAAATGATTTTAAAAAAACTATAGCACAATGGTGCAAATGTGACAAATACATTGAAAAGATACCAATGTCCTATTGCAGGGTAGAGTGGGCCCCAGACAGCAAAACAACCACATAGTAAAATAATTAACAAATCTGTAAATAATTCAATAAAACACATTAAATGGAGAAAATGTATATTATAACTTCAGGCCTTCACCATCCCAAAAAGGTGCAAATATCAGCCCTTAAAAAAACTTTTTCTCACAAGTGCCCTACTCAAAACTCCAGTCCCTCCAAAAAAAAGAAGACAAATCATGGTGCCTGCCCTCCCGCAAAAATACAAACTTTTTTTCAAAATATTATAATGCATTTTCTTGGTTTTGCCCAAAAAGAAAAAAATAAATCCAAAGGTGTGTATGCAGCTGAGATTGCAGACAAAAAGAGTGTGAAGCTTTTTTTCCAAACATACAAATTTAAAGTTGCCACGGGCTGAACAAAAGAGAGGGAAGAGTCTTAATTACCTAAGTAGAGAAACTGGGAGACATGGCTTCTGGAATCAAGGGACATCTGGGCAAGAATCTTCTCAGTATGCAGAAAGTTGTGAAGAAAACTTTCTTCTAATGTCTTTTCAGTTGATGTAAATAGGCTGTTTTATACGTCGCTCCTCTCTGTTCTCTACTACTGCCTCCTTATGAGCTGATCAAGAAAGGAGAAGGTTTCAGATTTCACTATTGGGTGAGGCGGCTGCAAAGTGTGTTCACTGCCTTATGTCAGTCAACCCCGCCATTCCATGTTTGAAAAATGTGGCCTAGTGGTCTTTCATTCATCTAGAAGGAAACTACTCCCCTACTCCTACTGTTCACAGACGCAGATAGAACAAAGAGAGCCACAGCCATGAGGATGTTAGAGATAGTGAATTAGGGGTGCTGTGGATGAACAGAGCCTTGACCCAGAGAACAAATGCTGCAGCAGCTCTTCACACTATATTTCTACGTTTTCCTCCTTTTATTTTCCATAGTTATATTCAGAGTTTTAACTCATTCCTGTCACATATAATTTGCGCACCAATTGAGGACAACTGTTTTTGATGATGGAACTGTGGGAAGAGCGGATAGTAGGATTATTTGTCATTTATTCCAAGTGGTCAGTCACATATATTTGGGATAAAGAAAAACTATAGTAAATATTTTGCTGGGTGTTGGAAGTGGCCCTTTTTGCAGGGTTATCCCCAAACGTTTTGCCTTCTTCCTCATATTATTTCTGATCTGTTTTTGTTGGTTTTAAGACTCTGGGCACTTTTTCACAGTGCTAAAGTGCATATCTTCCCTGTGTAAATTATACTGGTGATTGGTTTACCATGATGGTTGGCATATTTGATGTACTAGTAAGTCCCTAGGAAAGCACACCTGGGGCCGCATTATAGATGCTGTACATTTTCCTTCATTCGATTGGGTGCAGCTATTTTAAGGCACGCACAGTGCAATGAAGAGAAATGCGCCACGTTATGGTGAAAGCCCCGCCCCAGGGCAGCTGCAAACTCGCGCCTCCCAGGGGCAGCACATTCATGTGAAAACTGGAGTGGCTGCAAGCAGCTGATCCGTGTTTTCACAGTGCAGGCGGCACCCTGCCTGCACTTTTGAAGGGGATTGGAGATCCCCTTGCAGGCGGGTGCAGTAAGTGACTGCACCCGCCTGCAGGGGCTGCCATCAGGGGGCGCACTGACAGTGTGCCACCTTTGACATGGCGCACTGTCAGTGCGCCTCCTGAGGGCTTCATTGCCCCTGCGCCCGTGACGTTAATACGACATGGGCCTAGAGGCAAAGGGATTCCCTCATATGCATTGGGCATGCCCCCATGCAAATGAGGGAACGCCCCCGCAGATTGCACTGGCACTTTATGTGTGCCAGCGCTATTGGTATTACAGAAGGGGACTCACAAGCGTCTGTGGCCCCTTCTGTAATACCAGAGTGCCTCAGGGGCATGCAAAGCGGGTGCATACTTGTGTATGTAGAACTTTTGTCATTTTGGTCTTGTTTTATTCAAATAAATATTGGACGTTTTTCTAAACTGGTGTGGACTCATGTTGTAGTGTTTTCACTGTGATACTGTGTGCATATGTATAAATGCTTCGCACATTGCCTCCGAGCTAAGCCTGACTGCTCGTGCCAAACTACCAAGGGGGTGAGCAGGGCTTATCTTAGCTGTAAGACTCCTTTACCCTGACTAGAGTGAGGGTTACAACTTGGACAGGGTGCAAACCATTGCCAACTAAAGACCCCATTTTGAACACAGGGCTTTCTGGTTATTTGAAAATTGAGGATCCACACAGTCAACAACACCTATGATTTTGTGGGTATTTTCTTTTCACAATTGTCTGGAATTAGTAGAGTTTGTTGGGTGCAGGAAAACCCCAAGTCCAACTACTGCAGCAATCATCCACTCCACAGCAAGTCTTTCAATTTGTTCCCTATTCAAAGTCCCTAAACAAGGCTTCATATTTTGTGCCCATTTATTGTCTAGTTTGATATACCTTCATACAAATGTGGGGTTTCATTTGCAATAAAATTTTGGAAGTAATAGATGGCAGAACATTGATCAAAGTTTGGATGTTTTGTAGTAGATACATTTAAAGAAATTCTTTTTTCCCATAGTTTAAAAGTTAGAGGAGCATTTTGGATTCTAAAATTGAATGAACTACTACAAGCCACACATTCCTGGATTCTCCTGGGTCTCTAGTTCTCTAAGATGCATGTGGTTAGTAGAGCTGGCTGATGCTGGGCCCAAATACAATAGCTATTCTTTTTGGGATTTTTAAACTTTTCTCTTGTTCAAAATTACACTTGACACGGTTTTGATTTTGGCTGTTTAAATTTGCAAAAATTAGGTCCTTCCACACAAGTGGGGAACTGATTTTGCTCCTGAGGAGTGGGGAAAACAATGTCAGTGGGACATTTGTTATTATCTCTTCATTTATTCAAAACAGTGACTTATGATTGAAATAGGTGTCGTCAAAAACACAATTTTGTAGAATTTTCCTCAAACTTGGTCTGTATAATTCTAAGTTGTATGAATAAATCTATAGATTTTCTTGTTGCCCAATGCTGATTCCTTTTATTTGATGCTTTTCAGAAATACTGGTGAGTCCTTAATGCAACAGATAGTTGTGGGCCCTGGGCATGAGATGCTTACAGAAAAAAAAGTACAAATAGTTATGCAGCTCTGCAACCTTAAGGGTCTGAGAAAATCATATTACTTTTTTTAGATCTGTTTTAAATACAAAATATTGCAAATGGAAACCCTTTTTTCCTATTCATATACAGATTGATAGGGAGCTACGCATGCATGTAAACATTTTGGTTGCAGTCATAAATGTTGAGGCTGCTTCTGTTTGACTCATCCATGAAAGATTGTGTGGCAACCATCTTTCTGGTTCTTATATTAGGTGTTTAGTGGCCTTCAGCCTGGTATTACTTATCAATGCTGTGCAAGGAAGGTATGCTGTGCAATTCATCTTAAGAAACAAGATTGATAGGCTTGCTAGTTTCTGCTTCTGCTAAATTGTAGCAGTGTGCCTAGAATTAGCAACAGGCTGTGAGGATGATGGAAATGTACTAAGCATGTTAGGACTTTTCATATTGTACGCGCTGGCCATGTCATTCATTACTATATTTATTTTCTGATTCTCTGGGGTTAACATTCATAGTTCATGCACTAGACTTGGATTTTAGAAACAAACATTTTAAAGTTTTATCCTGTGTTTCTTTGTGCTATTTTGAGTGTCTTATTTATTTACAAAAGAGGATTTGGAGTTCTGCAGTGTCCCTAATCTCATATATAGGGACTAATCGTGACCAAAAACACCCACACATTATAAATGCAATATGTGTGTAGCTTATAATGCTACAAAAACCACAAAGACTTTCTCCACCAATGGTAAGCAGGCCACACTGAAACTGCAATACAAGTAATGTAGTTTACTGTAGTCGATGTCCATGTGGACTTCACTATATAGGCAAAACTACTCAACAGACTAAAAACGAATGCTACAACATCAATCGAGAATCCGGTTAAGGTTGAAAAGGCCCCTATGGTTGAACATTTCATCAAATTGAAGCATTCAGAGAAAAATATGCTGTGGTGGGTCATTGAAGTGGTAAAACCTTGCAAAAGAAGATCCAACGTTGAACATATTCTTAGATTAAAAGAAAATCGCTAGATCTGTAAAACTGAAAATGTAACAAAAGGCTTGAATCTGGCTGTAGAGTGGCAAACATTAGCATCCATGGTCTGAATCTGTCACAAATGTTATTTAAACTTCAAACTGAAATATCTTAGGGTGATGATTACCGTATTTATACCAGGAACTATATGGTTTTTTGAGTGCATAGAAAGGAGTGTTATTTCCATTATATTTACTGTTAATTCCTTGATTCTGTATCTGCTAATGATGTAATAATATTGTAATACTGTATGACATGCATATGTGGATTAATAGCTGAGTGGTTGACTTTAATACATTGAGATACATATTGGATGCATGAACCTTTATAGAACTTTTGTTATTTAATCTTAGATACATGTGGAAACTAAGATTTTAGTTTGTATTAAAAGATGATGGACTAATAACATGCATGACACAAGCTCTTTCTTCTTTTTCTTTTCTCTTCTGCCTTTTGTTCCTTTCCTTACTGAGCTGTTTCAAATTAGCAACTGTAAGTCCTTTGTAGTTTAAATAACTTTTTCATTCGATTCAATAACATGCATGGATACTGGTACCACACTATTTATATTCACAGAAGTGGCCACGGACAACGACCCTTGTCATTCTTCAAATCTGTTTGACATTAAGATGCTGTCTGTTAGACAAACTTAGAAATTAATTTCGTTTAATTTCACCAACATGGCTGATGCATCTTCAATTAGTTCCTTGCATGAAGATGGCACTCCCTGAACATATCTATAATGTTCGAGATATATAATAGTGACCATTCGTGATGGCCTTTTATAATTTCGTACTCTAGTATTGAGTCAAATATCTTCCTGAAAACACCTCAAACAAATTTGCTATATGTTGATTGTTAGATAACATTTTCATTGGTCTATTTTTACTCACGTGGATACCGCTTCAAGATGGCTGCCACGTCTTGAGTAAGTCCGTTGCCATTTAGATTACGTAATTAACAGAAGCTTAAATATGCTTCTGCTACTGAAATCCAAACAGCTGTCTCGCTGCGGCTTGGAAGCCGATCTCTGATGGTGTGCTTTTTACCCGCCAAGTAAGATATTCAACAATGTTTGTTTGCATTCCTTTCTTATCGTTTACTTTTGAGCTGATTAATTTAAGCACAAATGCCTTATCGTAGTTTCTTTTGTTGTTTTGTTAAGCACAAGTATCGATTCACCGAAAGGTTAATGGCAAAACAATATCAAGACCGTGTAAAATAACCAAAATATACGTCAAGTAAGAGAAAGGCACTTTCTTTTTTAACTATATGATTGATTCACCTTACTACTTTTAACAAATCACAACAGCACTTCTTTTCTTCATTTAAATATAAGTTCCAGATTAATTAAATACAAAACGGTGAAACTATGTCAAGACCTTTTATTATTGGCAATTACAAGACGTTTTGTCTATGTCAACTTTTTTCTGTGTCAAAGGTCTCTGATGACCGGTGGGTCACCAGACATGATTCAATTATGATGATTTAATAAATACTCTTCTTCTCGTTTTTTCGATAAATATTAATTTCCTAAATGAACAACTGTCCAGAAGCTGTATGCTCTCAAACAATATGTTTTGATCGCATTGATCAAGTGTAATACCTGCATTTCCAATATTTATTTTCATAAATGTACTTTCGTTCCACTGAATATAACTAGATAATGAATCTATATCTTTTTTAGATCACTTTGATGCATTTATTACTCGTCCGGACTAATTGCTTTAAAGTCCTTATTTTGTTCCTATCTTAAGTAAGTTTGTTTTAAACTTTGTTTCACTCCAGGTGGGTGATGACCTTTCCATTCTCTCTTACATCTGTTTCTTTTGATGAATTAGACTACAGATCTCAGGGATCTTGAGTTTTTAACGGTAATAGAATATTTGTTTCTGTTCACTTTCTTTGGGTTTATAGCTTGGTTCTCATATTGTCTTTAATTGACAAAAACAATTGTTGTGATTATTCATTTTACATAGGGGTCTTCAGTCCACATATGAACTTTCTTGTCCTGAAGATGTTCTTTTAGATGTATCACGAGACAAGACCGAAACGTCGACATATTCAACCCATTTTCAACAAAGAATTGTTATATAGGAACTAATCATTGAAAGTTGAATGATAATTTCTATTTGTAAATAGCCGAGAAAAATAGGTTATCTACAAAAGTGACTATGAGACAATTTTATTAGAAAGACTCCCATTCTCTGCCATTTTTGTTTTTATTTATGTTTTCTGTACCTTGCTAAATTTTCTAACTTGATAAATTTCTACAAAAATGTATATACCCATTGCTGTTGTTCTCTTTGATATATTCAATGTTTTGATTACTGCAAATGATTTTTACAATTTATATATCTGAAGCCACTGATTAGGGCACTCTAGAATAACTGGGAATCATTGATCCTGATTTTTTCTCTGAACAACTCCCTTGTAGGCACTATTACCAGATAGAAACTTTCAATTACCCAAGCCTCTAAGGGTTTATTGGGTTGCCTATTTTTACTCTATTGCAACTTTCTAAAAGTGGCATTTTCAGTTCTGCAATTTAAAAAACAACTTCACTAAAGAATTTGTTTCTAGGGGCACCAAACGTACTCTTCGTATCTTTTCCCAATTGGAAGTTACACTTGTAAATTGTTACCATGCAGCTCCAATACTAACCCATGGGAGAGATAGGCTTTGCTGTAGTGAAATACAAATTCAAGGGTATTTCACTATGAGGACATGTAAAACTGGACAGTACAAGTCCTACCTTTTAAATACTCTGCACCCCGCCCATGGGTTATATCCTACCTTAGGGGTGATGTATATGTAATTAAAGGGACGGTTTGTGCCTAGCAAGTAGGTGAACTTGCCAGGTTGAAATGCAGTTTAAAAATGCACATACAGGCTCTGCAGTGCCAGGCCTGAGACATGTTTGAAGGGCTACTCGAGTGGGTGGCACAATCAGTGCTGCAGGCCCACTAGTAGCATTTGACTTACAGCCCTGGGCATATGTAGTGCACTGTACAAGGTACTTATCAGTAAATCTAATATGCCAATTGTGAGAAGCTGGCCTGGTATATGATGCACACTTATGCAAGTGGGCACCTTGCATCAGTCCAGACAACCCTTATGGTGATTTTAGTGGTCTTAGGCAACCTTAGAAGCTCTCTAAGTGGTTACTGTGGAGAGCAGCCTTCAGGCTTAGTCCAGAAAGAGTGTAAAGCAGCTTGTTTTACCAGAACATAATCTTATAGGTATAGATTAAGTGAAAAAGAACCACACAGTGTATTTATAAAAATATGTATTTATTATAAGACACTCACTAACACATACAGATATTTCCTAGCCAGAGATATACACAATGCACACAATACTTTACAATAGAAACAGGTAAGTAACACAGAATACACAGTGGTCACCCGGGGGAGACCAAACCATATACTAAAATAGTGGTGTGTGAACCACAACTTGATTCAAGACTATACCCAGAAGACGTAGAAGTGCTGGGGACCCAAGGAACCACCCAAGGTAAGTAACCAGGAACCCCACGGAGGCCGTATGCAGAGTGGGAACACGACCACAGGATCAATGCAAGTCAATGGGTAAGTCGTGGTTGAAATTTTATAGAAGAATGACTCTTCCCAGTGGACCCTGAATAAACCCCTTGGAAGACAGAAGGTTGGAGAGCAATCCCGTCTGTGGATACCTTAGGAACCAGGATACCTGCACCAGGGAAGCCAGGTGCATAGGTGTGAACTGGCGTCGGAAACTGCCATCGAACCCAATGGAGGACTTCAGGAAGATGCTGCTGCTGGGGAAGGTGAAAGTGTCCAGTGGAACCCAAAGGTGGATTCAAGATGTGAAGAACCTGCAAGCAGAGGGGACAGAGTCTATGCCACTCAGGAGTGAACAGGAGGCACGGAAGACGAATGTCGGGTGCAGCAGGAGAGCTGACGATGACCTTGAAACTGCAGCTGTGTAGACCAGGTGATGCTGTGGAAGACCAGAAGCAGTACATGATCTGTCCCATGTCGGATGTCGAGAGTTGAGGGGTCGGTGTCTGGAAGGAGCACCAACAAGCTTTGGTAACTGCAACCAACAAGGGAATAGAAGAAGGTGCAATGTTGGGACCAGCAAGGTCCAGGAGACTCACCACAAGCAGGGGAGTCAGGGCAGGCCCTGAGCAATCGGAGGAGCCCCAAAAGAGTTAAAAGGTGACCCTCAACAGGACCCTCAGGCCGGAGGCACTGGAGTCACATAGGACCTCGAGCAGGCTCACCAAAGATGCAGGCTCACAATGCAAGGGATGCGGTGAGGACAAATATCTTGGTCACTGGAGATGCTTGAGGTTGGGGCTACTTGGAGCCCAAAGATCTTGATGGAAGGAAGCCAACATGCCTTTGCAACAGCAAGTCAACACAGTGCACAGGGGTTCAGTTCCTGCTGCTCTGACAAGGGATACTGCAAAACACACAAGTTGATGGATGGAATGCTGCACATTGGCAAACATTCACCCCCAGTCACAGATCTGGGTTTAATCCATCGTTATTTTGCTTCAGACATGGCCATATGCAAATCAGTCTTGACCCTGTGCCTCATGGGAACAGTCCAGACCGAAATGCCAAGCCATGTCGTCCCTGGACCGGAATCAAGCATCCTAGGACCGGTTTCAGGCTATCAGCCTTCATCAGCCAGGATAGCTTGACTCCAGTGGCGTAGTGAGCACGGGACCCACGTCTGGGAATACCCTTCCCACTTAGGGCGAAATGCAAAACACACAAGTTGATGGACAGAATGCTGCACATGGGCAAACATTCAACCCCAGTCACAGATCTGGGTTTAATCCATCGTTATTTTGCTTCACCACGCCACCCCAGTTCAGACATGGCCATATGCAAATCAGTCTTGACCCTGTGCCTCATGGGAACAGTCCAGACCGAAATGCCAAGCCATGTCTTCCTGGACCGGAATCAAGCATCCTAGGACCGGTTTCAGGCTATCAGCCTTCATCAGCCAGGATAGCTTGACTCCAGTGGCGTAGTGAGCACGGGACCCACGTCTGGGCATACCCTTCCCACTTAGGGCGAAATGCAAAACACACAAGTTGATGGACGGAATGCTGCACATTGGCAAACATTCACCCCCAGTCACAGATCTGGGTTTAATCCATCGTTATTTTGCTTCACCACGCCACCCCAGTTCAGACATGGCCATATGCAAATCAGTCTTGACCCTGTGCCTCATGGGAACAGTCCAGACCGAAATGCCAAGCCATGTCTTCCCTGGACCGGAATCAAGCATCCTAGGACCGGTTTCAGGCTATCAGCCTTCATCAGCCAGGATAGCTTGACTCCAGTGGCGTAGTGAGCACGGGACCCACGTCTGGGCATACCCTTCCCACTTAGGGCAAAATGCAAAACACACAAGTTGATGGACGGAATGCTGTCCATCAATTGTGTGTCTTTTGCTTTCTCACCCTAAGTGCGCCAGGTATGCCCAGACGTGGGTCCTGGGCTCACTGTGCCACTGGAATCAAGCTATCCTGGCTGAAGAGGGGTGAAACCCGAAACCGGTCCTAGGATGCTTGGTTCCGGTCCAGGGAGGACCTGGCTTGGCAGTTCGGGCTGGACTGTTCCCATGAGGCACAGGGTCAAGACTGATTTGCATATGGCCAAGTCTAAACTGGGGTGGCATGGTGAGCAAAAGAATGATGGATTTAACCCAGATCTCTTGACTGGGGGTGAATGTTTTGATTTGTTCTGCATTCCGTCCATCAATTGTGTGTCTTTTGCTTTCTCGCCCTAAGTGCGCCAGGTATGCCCAGACGTGGGTCCTGGGCTCACTGTGCCACTGGACTCAAGCTATCCTGGCTGAAGAAGGGTGAAACCCCGAAACCGGTCCTAGGATGCTTGTTGCCGGTCCAGGGAGGACCTGGCTTGGCAGTTCGGGCTGGACTGTTCCCATGAGGCACAGGGTCAAGACTGATTTGCATATGGCCAAGTCTAAACTGGGGTGGCATGGTGAGCAAAAGAATGATGGATTTAACCCAGATCTCTTGACTGGGGGTGAATGTTTTGATTTGTTCTGCATTCCGTCCATCAATTGTGTGTCTTTTGCTTTCTCGCCCTAAGTGCGCCAGGTATGCCCAGACGTGGGTCCTGTGCTCACTGTGCCACTGGAATCAAGCTATCCTGGCTGAAGAGGGGTGAAACCCCGAAACCGGTCCTAGGATGCTTGGTTCCGGTCCAGGGAGGACCTGGCTTGGCAGTTCGGGCTGGACTGTTCCCATGAGGCACAGGGTCAAGACTGATTTTCATATGGCCAAGTCTAAACTGGGGTGGCATGGTGAGCAAAAGAATGATGGATTTAACCCAGATCTCTTGACTGGGGGTGAATGTTTTGATTTGTTCTGCATTCCGTCCATCAATTGTGTGTCTTTTGCTTTCTCGCCCTAAGTGTGCCAGGTATGCCCAGACGTGGGTCCTGGGCTCACTGTGCCACTGGAATCAAGCTATCCTGGCTGAAGAGGGGTGAAACCCCGAAACCGGTCCTAGGATGCTTGGTTCCGGTCCAGGGAGGACCTGGCTTGGCAGTTCGGGCTGGACTGTTCCCATGAGGCACAGGGTCAAGACTGATTTGCATATGGCCAAGTCTAAACTGGGGTGGCATGGTGAGCAAAAGAAAGATGGATTTAACCCAGATCTCTTGACTGGGGGTGAATGTTTTGATTTGTTCTGCATTCCGTCCATCAATTGTGTGTCTTTTGCTTTCTCGCCCTAAATGCGCCAGGTATGCCCAGACGTAGGTCCTGGGCTCACTGTGCCACTGGAATCAAGCTATCCTGGCTGAAGAGGGGTGAAACCCCGAAACCGGTCCTAGGATGCTTGGTGCCGGTCCAGGGAGGACCTGGCTTGGCAGTTCGGGCTGGACTGTTCCCATGAGGCACAGGGTCAAGACTGATTTGCATATGGCCAAGTCTAAACTGGGGTGGCATGGTGAGCAAAAGAATGATGGATTTAACCCAGATCTCTTGACTGGGGGTGAATGTTTTGATTTGTTCTGCATTCCGTCCATCAATTGTGTGTCTTTTGCTTTCTCGCCCTAAGTGCGCCAGGTATGCCCATACGTGGGTCCTGGGCTCACTGTGCCACTGGAATCAAGCTATCCTGGCTGAAGAGGGGTGAAACCCCGAAACCGGTCCTAGGATGCTTGGTTCCGGTCCAGGGAGGACCTGGCTTGGCAGTTCGGGCTGGACTGTTCCCATGAGGCACAGGGTCAAGACTGATTTGCATATGGCCAAGTCTAAACTGGGGTGACATGGTGAGCAAAAGAATGATGGATTTAACCCAGATCTCTTGACTGGGGGTGAATGTTTTGATTTGTTCTGCATTCCGTCCATCAATTGTGTGTCTTTTGCTTTCTCGCCCTAAGTGCGCCAGGTATGCCCAGACGTGGGTCCTGGGCTCACTGTGCCACTGGAATCAAGCTATCCTGGCTGAAGAGGGGTGAAACCCCGAAACCGGTCCTAGGATGCTTGGTTCCGGTCCAGGGAGGACCTGGTTTGGCAGTTCGGGCTGGACTGTTCCCATGAGGCACAGGGTCAAGACTGATTTGCATATGGCCAAGTCTAAACTGGGGTGGCATGGTGAGCAAAAGAATGATGGATTTAACCCAGATCTCTTGACTGGGGGTGAATGTTTTGATTTGTTCTGCATTCCGTCCATCAATTGTGTGTCTTTTGCTTTCTCGCCCTAAGTGCGCCAGGTATGCCCAGACGTGGGTCCTGGGCTCACTGTGCCACTGGAATCAAGCTATCCTGGCTGAAGAGGGGTGAAACCCCGAAACCGGTCCTAGGATGCTTGGTGCCGGTCCAGGGAGGACCTGGCTTGGCAGTTCGGGCTGGACTGTTCCCATGAGGCACAGGGTCAAGACTGATTTGCATATGGCCAAGTCTAAACTGGGGTGGCATGCTGAGCAAAAGAATGATGGATTTAACCCAGATCTCTTGACTGGGGGTTAATGTTTTGATTTGTTCTGCATTCCGTCCATCAATTGTGTGTCTTTTGCTGACAAGGGATACTGGCCTTAAACTTGGTGAGAGGACAGGGCAGACCTTGGGGATGTGAAGACCCACCATCTGTGTTTCTGAGCCTTTCGGAGTTTGTGGGAGCCCAGGATCAGCAGATCAGTCAGCTTAGTTGCGGTGCCTGCAGATGCAGGGAAGTGACTCCTTCACTTCAAGGGAGATTCCTTCAGGTGTCTTGGATGTCCACAGGCCTTGGAAGGTTTCCTGTATGGAACACAGGCATAAACGTTACAGCAGATGAGCAGGGCGAAGAGATCAGGAGCAGCAAGAGTCTTCCCGGTTGCACCCATGATGCCCAGAGTGAAGTCCAGCGAAGTCCAGAGTGCCCAGACGTCGAAGTTGAAGTGGTGTCTGAATTGGATCATGTCCCATGACGAATCTAGGGACCCACCCTCAGGTAGGCCCTTAAATACCCTAAGGAAAGGGTTGGGACGATCCAGGGGTCCCTCCCTAAGTAGGGCTGGACAAGGGGGAGGATACTCCCCTGTCCTTTGCCCAGGTTCACGCCAGAGCGGGAGCCAACAGCTCCCTGAACTGGTTTGAACTGGACTATGCATGGAAGGCACCAAATGTGCCCTGCAGGCAGACTATGTGGCACTGGCAAGTGCTCTCACTAAACCCTGTCTGGGAGGTGGTCCCACCTCCCTGTGAAAGGATGCCTATTGTTCTCCCATTCCCTGCTCGAGCTTGGCTCAGCAGCAGGAGGGCAGAATCGTGTCTCTGGTCGGCAGCAGTCATGTTGTGCTGGCCAGGTCTACAAGACTTGTACCGGGAGCACTGAGGACCTAACTGCAGCCAGTTTCGAGATGGTCATCTCGTAATGGTGCAGTACCCCTCTATATGCTATATGGCTGTCTCACTTACAACCCGGGAGAATGGACTCTGAAGGCTGTAGGGGTGCCCTGCTCATGCAGGGGCACCCTCACACTTAGAACCGAGCCCCCTGCCTTCAGGATTGGAAAGACCTTCTGTAGGGGTAACTGATAGTTTTAAGTGCAGTGACCCTAGATATAGGGAAACCTATATCTTTCTTAAGTGGTGCTAGCACCAGCTTACACAGGCTGCAATGGCAGGCCTGTAGTGATAGTTTGAATGGTCTCCCATAGGTGGCATAATACATGCTTCAGCCTATGCCCTGGGTACCTATGCCCTGGGTACCTTAGTACCATATACTAGGGACTTATAAGGGTACCCCAGTATCCAAACTGGGATGTACCTAAGTACTTACCATAACAATTTAGGGGAGAAAGCAGAAAGACCGGGGTCCTGATTAGCAGGATCTCAGTCAGACTAGTCAGAAACAGCATTACATCAATCAAAAAGTATGGGTAACCATAGAAGCAGACCCTACTTTCCTACACCAATAATGGAGAAAACAAATGCCATTACATTTTAGACACGGAGCACATAAACTTTACCACTGGTCAGCAGTAAAAAGTGCACAGAGTCCTAAACCCAGCAAAAACAAAGTTCACGAGGCAAAAAGTCAGGGGAAACCACGCCAAAAGATGCCAGATCTAACAAACCAGCTTTCTACTACCCTTCACCTTAAGGAAAATGATACCTTTCATGTACAAGAACAGTACACTTTATAAGTGGGGTCAACTGGACTATCTTTGCCCAGCAGAAAACAACTAATTAAGCGACAGCACATACAGAATATGGCTGTTCGCTTGTTTACAGACCTCCTGAAATACAAACACATTTCCGAGGTCTGCAAAGCAGTACATTGGCTTCCAACACAAGGCTCTTACATTAGTTCACGGGGCAAAATTCGTAAGAGCTAAACCTTCTGTCTGATCTCATTACCCCTTATGCTGCTCAATTAGATCAATATCCAGGTCTCTTTTGAGTTCAGTTATAGAAGACTGGTCCCTTGAATTTGTACAGAATATTGGTTTAGGATACTGTTAGGAAATTCTTCAAGAGCTTTGAACTCCCTTGTTAGTTTAATGATTGTTGGCCTTTCTTAGCACAATGATACCTTTCAGGGAAGGTTTACATGTTATAAGTAAATAAGTAAATATAAAAATACATACATACATACATATGTACATACATGCATACATACATACATAAATACATAAACAAGACTTACGAACGATTAGATTTTATAGTAGTGTGTCATGACTTGTGAGTCTGAAGTGATTTAAATGAATGGATTTGTCCTAGTGCATGAAACATGAATGAATGGTTAAAGGCACTACAGATGTACGTTATGTCTGGCCACTTGGGTGAATGCTTGAAAAATAGCGTGGTTAGTTAATTGTGCCTACTCAGAGCACTGCATGATTTGTGTTCTCAATAAGGTAGCTCAATGAATGAAGCTCTTTTTGCAGAGAGGCTTGTGTAATCTCTATCTCACAAACTACAATCCTGGTAAAATAGTAAAAGGGATTATGTACCCACTGCAAACATCTGCTCATAAGATGCAAGAAATACTAAGACCGTATTCAGGTCAGTAAGATACAGAGGTAACAATTCCAGCCCTTATCGCCCCATCAGAAAAGAAACCAACTCTGTGACTGTCCTTCTGGTATAAAGTGTGAGGAAAAAGTGTATATTTTTGTGTTATTTTAGCACGTCACTAGCCTCTCTCTTACTTTTTCAGTTGGTTTCTCCCCATTCAACCCCTGCTCTTTCTACCACAATGACCTTTCAGCTTCCTTTGCCCACTGTGTCTTTGTTTCCTCTAGAACCCATACAATGTGTCTCAAGGCTGTGGCTGTTGTTGTTGCACCTCTCAAGAGGAACCTCATAAAGGGTTTCCCATGTGGAAAACATCTTTCATGAACGAAACCATTCTATGATATTTCCAACCTGACAACAATATTATCATGGTACATTACATCTGTATAAATTTTGTCGTAGAAGCACATTAGTATCGACCTTATTTCCTTAACCCCCAAGGTGTTGTCATTCTGCTGTTGTTCTGATATAGCTACAAGTTCGCCAGAGCCACTATTAATATAGATAAAGTGGCCTTTAGCTGTGAATCATTATTTCATAGCAAACACAAGGAGATGAGAGACAGAGCGCTGAAACTTTTCAGACACTGACCCCCACTCACAGATCTGGGTTGAATCCATTATCGTTCTTTAGCTCGCTTCACCACCCCAGTACAGAACTAGACATATGCAAATCAGTCTTGACCCTGTTCCTCATGGGAACAGTCCAGCCCGATCTGCCAAGCCAGGTCTTCCCTGGACCGGAAACAAGCATCCTGGGACCGATTTCAGTGTAACAACCCTCATCAACCAGGCTAGCTTGAATCCAGTGGCAAGGTAAGCAAGGGACCCACTTCTGGGCATACCCTGCCAACTTAGGGCGAACAAAGCAAACACATGGAGATGATAGATGGAGCGCTGAAACTTGTAGTTGTGCTGTATGGGAAGTAAGACATTAGACGTCTTTTACCACCTAAGTACCCTGTTTATTAGGTCTAGCCTGGGCAGCACATGTGCTGCTCTGCGAGGCATGCTGTATTGGAGTATGGACTTGAAGCCCCACCCACTCTCCACCCATGTTTGTCATTGGCTTGTGTCTTTGTCCTTCGTAAATGGTGGCTTCTGATTCGTTAATCGTCTTGTTAGTCCCTCCTTACTACCGCCCTGTCTTCATTTGTAACTTCCCATGAGGACGGGCCCTTTTACTTTGTTTGTTACACAGTACTCTTATTTAGTCTGTAAGCACTATTTTCTTTAATGCCTTTCTCCTACTGCAGGCTCTACATGCTTTTCTGCACGATTCAGTGCGCCATGACGAGCTTTTACGGGGCGCTTTTACAAAAAAAAAGCATTTGTTTGTCAACTTGACAGACACATGCTTTTTTTGGTAAAAGCACCCCATACCGCACTTTCACTTTAATAGCGGCCGCGGACCTTTCTTTAGACATGGCTCATCTAAAGAGAGAGGTGTGGCCTCTATTAACGTGAATGCGCAGCATGGTGTGCTTGTAAATAACAAGCATTTGCAATGCAATAGGTCTCGCATTTTAGAAACTTTGACCTATTGGTATTGTAAATGACAATGCCTTTTATTATTGCAGGCTTTTTAAACACATAAATAAAAGGCATTGTCATATACAATGCCAAAAGCTCAAAATCTCTCAATTGCGAGACGTATTTGTTGGAAAACGAGGCAGCATCCGTGAGGCCTGCACAAATAACATGACTACATTTGTCCTTCACTGGGAACCAAACACCCAATTGTAGCGCCTGACTCTCAGAGGGTAGCGTTGCAGAGCAGTCTGAGGCTTTACTCAAGGGAGGTGGAGTGGGCTAGTAATCGCCATTTGCAGGTGCGCAAAAATAACACTCAATAATTGATTGTCCAGTCTGTACTTTGCTTTATAAAAGTAAGAGTACATTTATTAAACCCACACACCACTCAATACTATGCACCAATTTACAAATATACATAAGCTGTTGGAATTACTTTGTGACATTGCATAACATCTCCACCCCTCCCACAGGGGGGGTGGGGTCTAGTACCACCACTCCCATGTATGCACATCATCTTGCCCCCTAATGCAGTGTGTTGAGCATAACCTGGAGCGAGGGCCCTGCGCACTGGCACCATCCCAGTGGCGACCCACCCCATTACCTCAACCCGCATTAAACATAGGTTCACCTGCCCTAGTGACACATAGCCCTGACTGAGCATCTTATATTGACCATACAGTATGCACCCCTACATCTTCAGGGCTAACAGTCGGGGTTGTTCTTCACTTAAGCGCAGCAGCAAGAATACATGTTTACGCATTACCTTAGAATGACAGTACTCATCACATTTGTTGGACATTAGAATGCGTTGCAAGTACAGCCCCTAAAGGCATCACAGTTGAAATCACAGGATTACGCATATACAGCCAGACACCCTAGCAGGAATGTCTGGCAACATAACCCCACTTTGCTTATGACATCACCTTACACAGGTATTTCACATTACATATGTGACCCTCAGTCCCTCTAAAAACAAATAACCGTTAGTAAATGCAGTTGTGGTGCAATTACACCTCTTCACCTCCAGGGGATGCCCTTCTCCAGACATTCCCAACTCAGCCCTTCACTCCATGAAGCACTTAGCAATACACCCTCAGCTGTAAAACACAAGTTCCAGCCCAGAAGGTGTAATAAAGCAGGCTGAGCCCTTGAGGGGTTATCCTTTTCAACTCCCTAGGAAACTTAGGGTGGGACTTAAGTTCGTGCTGGGGGGAGACTGCGCTTCTCCAGCAGCTCCGCCAGCACCCTTGCACCAAGTTGGTGGTGACCCCGTCCTCCTGGGGCCACCACAAGCACCAAAATAACCGATTCTTGAATGCCTAGCAAGGCATTATGGGGCGCTTCAGCTCCGACTCGATGAATATTTGATGAGCGGCTCTCCCGCTGTGCCGGGAGAGCCGCGATCCAACTGGCGCTCCGCGCCGCCTTCCACGCTTGGTGGGGGGCCCGGTCCCACCCGGACCCCCAGGGGATTCATAGCAGCTCGGGGAGCCCACCCCCGGCTGCTCCTTCCGGTGAGCGCTTCTCCTTGGTTTCGGGGTCCTGGCCCCACCCGGGACCCCCACATGCCTCCGTGTTGGAGGGCAGCCTGGGGAGCCCACACCCGGCTGCCCCCGCCGGCTCCCTGCCCGGCCAGCACCCTCGCGTGCTGCCGCGGGAGCCGGCACTGCTCTTCTGGTCCGCCCGCTCCACATGGGGACTGCATTCGGCACGGCGAGGCCGCGGGGGAGTGCGCCGGCACTCCCCCTCCTCCCTCCTGCCTCTCGGGGCCCAGGGATGGGGTACCGGGCCCCCGGACATCACCGCGGGGGAAATCTTCACTGGGAGCGCGACGGCGCTCCCCGACTTGACTTTGGGGCCCGGGGATGGGGTCCCGGGCCCCCTTTGGACACTCTTCGCGGGGGCGCAACGGCGCTCCCCCGCCTCCTGTCTTCGTAGGGGGGGCGTGACGGTGCTTCCCCGCCCCCGTCTTCACTTGCTCGGCGGGGGCCAGGGTGGGCTCCTGGCACCTCGTGTGGGGGGACATCTTCATGGGGAGCGTGACGGCGCTCCCCGGCTTTGCTTCGGGGCCCGGGGATGGGGTCCCAGGCCCCTCTTGGGTCACCTTCACGGGGAGCGCGACGGCGCTCCCTGGCTTCCCTTCCTCCCCAGGGGTCAAAGGTCGCTCACCTTCCGAGGGCCATATCTCAGCCCCTGGGGGTCCGATCTGCCCCATTTTCGCGTCCTCTTGCTCCTGGCGGCGGCCCCCAGCTACTGGGAGCACTCTCCTTCGCCCTCCGGTTCTCCAAGAGGGGGAATTCTGCCGGGAGCGGTCTTCACGGGCTCCCTGCGCCAGACTTTCGCCTGGCTCTCCTCCGGTGGCCTCTCTTCTCTCTGCACAGAGGCCCCTGCTTCTGCGCACCGGTCCTGGGCTCTTCTTCTGGTGCTGTTAGGGGCCTGGGGGGCATTCAGGGGGTACCTCCTTCCAACTGCCCATTGCTAGGCTCCAGCACCGTCCGCCTCAGCAGACCACACCCCAGAGAGAGCTTCTCTTCCTGTGCAAGCACTTTTTAAAAGTTGAGTAGGGGGCTGGCAGGAAGTCTCGGTTGGTCCTATCAAACAGCGACACATCACTTCCCTGCCCCTGCTCCCTCCTTCTTGCCCAGCCTCTGCGCTGGTTCAAAATGGCGTCGTCCAGGGTCTCTGGCCACATGGTTTCCTAAACACGAGCCCTTCCCTCCTTGGTGCAGCCTGGTGCCTGGCACCAGTGATAGCTGCTGATGGATGAGCCTGTAGCCCCACCCATCTTCTTCTTCATGGAGAGGAGGCCTTAGCTTGTGGAAAAAAGGTTATCAATCCATCCAGCTGAGGTCAGCCCTCAGCCTGGCCCTGGTTATGACTGACTCAGAGAAATGTGACATTTCTGGATGACCCAAAAGCAGTACAAATATGACTTTGGACTCTGCAGAATACTTCTTCTCACACCCGTTACAGTGGACTTTAGTGCGTGTCTGGAATCTGTAGGCTTTAGGAAAGTGACACTAGCCCATGGGCTCCACTTCCCCATAGGGGAATAATAAAGTGAAAAACACAGTAAAGCACACTGACTTTCCCTGGCATGTTTCTTCCCAGTGTATAAAGCCTATTCCATGTCACCACCCAATTCTGCATAGGTCCTGCCACACCATTCACTTTGTAGCTGCTCCTGGACTGCGCACGCCAGGAATCTCCCCTGCGCAGCCCCTACACGTGTGCACACGCATGTACACAGGTGTCTGCATGTAACCAGCCTGGTGCCCCGTACTCCAGCTGCTGCGCAGCGGCCTAGTCAAGCCTGGGGGACACCAGTAAAATCCACATGCAGTCTCTTTCATCATGAGTTCACTGTGGATGAGTCTCAATTTATGAGGCTCTCCCACAGTAAAAGCTCAACACACAGGTGCTCAAAAAGCGAAAAATCCGGGCGGCCCATAGTGTCAGAACCACCTTCTAACAGTATTGCATTGCAAATGCTTGTTTATCTATCGAATTCACAGTTTATTTTGGTGCCTGGGCGTAATTTCTGTCCCAGTCCGTCCTTATTGAGTAGCACTGGTTTACCTAGCGAAAAGATTAGATTTAGACTAGAATCCCCTAACATAATTAAGGTACACCGCTGCTCACTATTCTGAACTTTGCAGCTCGGACAAAGGCAAAACGTAGACTTCTGCCATATTATTCCACATTCCAGTATGCAAAACTCAACATGGAAAGGTAAAACCACAGAGGGGGTCAACAATATTTCTCCAGTTGTCACACAAACTGCAGTCCTCCTAACGAGGGTTGTCGTGCTTAATGCATCCTTTACAATGCATCATCAACGCAAACAAAGGACAGTTTATCTAAACTTGAGCATTGACTGTTTCAATATGAGAAACACATACCAGACTATCTATTATTCTTCATAAACCAAGGATGCAGTTGGGTCATGGGGTGTGATATACCTGTGTAAAATGGGATGTGCACAGAGTATTCTAGTTCCAGCTAAGATGTAAATTCATAATATGCTATGTGAAATCCTTTATTAACGCGTTCACACAATTGAAAAAACATGATAATGACAAACTGCACAAATAAACATGTGCTATCGATGTGAAGAGGAGACCTTTTGAATATGGAAATGAACATCAGTAAAGAGATGGCAATGATCTGAGACGAATGAATGTGGAATGAATATTTGCCCAAAACAGACTTTGTAAAAACAAAAAAAAGCATCAATTATTTCCAATGGGAGATAACGTTAACCAAGGACACTGATGTCTTCACTCTTAGCAACGCAAATAATTGTAGTGTTTCTTCTCAGCAGATAATACGATTAATTAAAAAACATAACAACTGAGTATCATGTCACATCTGCTGACTTTTCATTGTGTTGTTAAAATCACCCACTGCAGAGCTGTGTAAGTACTCCATGAAAGTCTCCCTTAAACATTTCACCCGTTTTACGATATGAGGGTGTATTCTTAAAGCCGTCTACTTAGTGCTTAATTTGTAAAACAATAAGGACCATATTTATCAATAATTCAAGCAATGCAGCAACCAACCTTACACAGCTCTGCAGTGGGTGATTTTAACAACACAATGAAAAGTCAGCAGATGTGACATGATGCACAGTTGTTATTTTTTTAATTAATCGTATTATCTGCTGAGAAGAAACACTACAATTACATGTAATAGCCATATCAAATGCTATCCTATGGGAGAGACAGGCTTCACAGTTGTGAAAAATGAATTTAAGGGGTTTTCATTACCAGGACATGCACAACTTAAAACTACATGTTCAACATGTAATTACAATGCATCCTGCCCTATGGGCTATCTAGGGCCTACCTTAGTAGTGACTTATATGTCACCATGATACGCTATAAAAGATGATTTAAAAGTGATTTGACTTTCTCAAACTCTGTATCTATGTAGGACAAGTGGAGCTATATGTGTTTTGTGTGGATGTCAGTTATGTGTAACTACATTAATGATAACCATTTAAAAAAGTGTATAACTAAAAAGTTAATTATTTTCTGCTAGTTTATAATCTTATTGTATAACTACCACACGGAAAAACCTATATATATCTTTTTTAACACACAAGGGGATGCATGGGCAGCGCAAACCCTAAATTAGATTTTTCAAGGCACACAAGGCCACCTTGCGCAGTCCTTCAAAGCTTGATAAATCTAGAGTAAAGCAAGGCAGTGCAAATCACTATCTTGCATTACTCTGCCCCAGGGTGGCGTGCCACGGAGGGGAGCGTGTATGTTCCCATGCATACACCCATGGATTCTGACACATTCCCAGATTTTCCAACATAGATAGACCTGAGAATGTGTCAGAATTCTGCACCTCCCCACTAGAGGCACAACTAAGTGTGCAGCACAATTAGAAAGAGGAAAATGCCTCTGAGGATTGTTTTTGTGCAGGAAGGTGTCCCTTCCTGTACAAAACGTCTTTTGCCTACAGTAGCGATAGGCAGCCAAATGGGCACCAGCGATAGCAAAGGACAGGAATGTAACATATAATGGAAATTATGGCGCATTCCTGCCCTTTCACGCAGCAAGGTTGGTTGGTGCATTGCTTGAATTATTGATAAATATGGTCCTTATTGTTTTACAAATTAAGCACTAAGTAGGCGGCTTTAAGAATACACCCTCATATTGTAAAATGGGTGAAATGTTTAAGGGAGATTTTCATGGAGTACTTACACAGCTCTGCAGTGGGTGATTTTAACAACACAATGAAAAGTCAGCAGATGTGACATGATACTCAGTTGTTATTTTTTTAATTAATCGTATTATCTGCTGAGAAGAAACACTACAATTACATGTAATAGCCATATCAAATGCTATCCTATGGGAGAGACATGCTTCACAGTTGTGAAAAATGAATTTAAGGGGTTTTCATTACCAGGACATGCACAACTTAAAACTACATGTTCAACATGTAATTACAATGCATCCTGCCCTATGGGCTATCTAGGGCCTACCTTAGTAGTGACTTATATGTCACCATGATACGCTATAAAAGATGATTTAAAAGTGATTTGACTTTCTCAAACTCTGTATCTATGTAGGACAAGTGGAGTTATATGTGTTTTGTGGGGATGTCAGTTATGTGTAACTACATTAATGCTAACCATTTAAAAAAGTGTATAACTAAAAAGTTAATTATTTTCTGCTAGTTCATAATCTTATTGTATAACTACCACACGGAAAAACCTATATATATCTTGGAATAATTAAACTGTGTGTTCAAACCTACAGGAATTAAAACATATGGCTTGCAAATATGTCAGCAGCGAATGCAGTAATGCACTAAGCTAACTTAATATTGGTGTTATTTGTGACCTGTGAGTAGCACATGAACTCTTCAAAAAAACGAATTACCCAAAGTGGTACTTTTACAAAGAAAAGAGATTAGTCCCCTGCATGTTACACTCAGTGCTTTGCAGGTGGCACATTAACTTTCCAAGATACAATATTCTATTCTCTGGCCAGCTATAACAGAATGATCTCACCAGCAAATGTATTAAATACCTAAACTAGGCTGCCACTGTTATTCCATGTGACCTGCTGGTGAAACAAACATGCTACTGCATTTGCTTCAGCCCATAAGTTATTATTAAATACATGTTTTTGCAACCAATAACAAAAGTGGAACAGATTTACTAATGATTTTCTTGGAAATGGCCTGGGCCCACAGATTTCTAAATATAATTTTCAAGACGATTTCAGTACAGTGTCCAGAAAGTGCCCCTATGCGTTTTCAGAGTTTAAACTGTTTTCCTGAGAGCCTGCTGTTAATGATCCTAACCGTATCTGGCCACCATTCATTCGAACAGGTATATTATGTTGCCCAGAGCTTCACTCGGCAAAGTACATTATGTGCAGTTCATAGGCCATTTAATTAAGCAAGCCGGGATTCTTTTTCCACTACTATTTATTTTGATAGATTATCTCGTTTGGAAACATTCACCTAGGACTTGACTGCAATTTTGAAAACGTTGGCATAGTACGTGAAATTTCTTTTTAAGAATCTTTTCAAGTTGAGAATTGGTATTCTATCCAAGACGGATCATATATTCATATTGAGGTGATAAAGAAATGATGAGTCCTTCTGCTTGAGGTGCCAGCATATGCAGAGCTTAATTTGAGTTGCAGGTGGGACCCATCGCCACTTTTTTTGGGGACTGGGCTGGCACTTATTTTTCCTCATCGGACCTTTACCGAGGGCCAGAGAAAGAAAAATACATAAGGCGGAAAGAAAGATGGAGAGAAAGATGGATGGTAAAACATTGAAAAGGGGCCAAGGCAGAGATTAAAAAGGACGTGCAAAAATAAGACAAAGGAGCAGGGAGTGTCTGGTGGTGGATGAAAGAGACATTAGGTGAAATCAAGGTTATTGAACCGTGGTGTTCGACACCCATGATATTCGCAGCGCAGCCTGCGGGACTCTGAGCAAACCTTTAGGCCCCACAACTAGGGGCATATTTATCAAGGTTTCGTGTCACTTTTTTAACACACAAGGGGATGCATGGGCTAACTTTTGATTGGGAACAGGTGGGCATTTCATGTTTGGTGTCTAAGAAACTGCTATTAGAAATCCTCTTTAACGATAAAGTCAGATACCATTTTGAAAATTCCACTTTTAGAAAATTGCCTATTTTCGGCCCTAAACTATTTGGTGCCTGCAGGCTCTCCTGGGTTACATGACTGGGTGTAGTTGGCAATTGGACTTTGTTTGTTCCTCCCAGATAGCCACATAATGGAAGGATTAGGTGTGCCTTGATGGCCCGTCAACTGGCGGGATGGGGACAGAGCTGGGAACAGCCCCACTTGCAACTAAATAGACTGTACTCTGCCTTCTCACAAAGGTCTTGTCACCCTTGCAGTGATCATGCAGCCAGTTTGGAGTCAGGGAGAGGAGTAAGGAAACTTCAAGCATTTCAAAGGGAATTCTCTAGAAACTTCTACTTTAAAGAAGGCACCATGTATATAAAGGGGGCCCTCTGACTCACTCATCAGTTCACTTTCTGGACCTGCAGAAGGACTCTCAGAGGACTACCTGCTGCTGTAGCCTGCTGTGTACTCCACAAGGCAGCTTAGCTGCACCAGGAAGGACTGCTTTCTGCCTTGTGCCTGCCTTGAACCCTGGGAGACCCGCCCTGCAGCTTGAGCCTTGTTTCATCACCTGCACCTAGGACTACCAGAGCGAGTTGGTTGGCCTCCTGATCAGAGCCTCAGGGACAGACAAGGCTCCATCCATCATGAACTAGTCTGAGTGAGTCTCACCCCCTACATGGTGCCCCACCAGTCCTGGACCCTTAGTGGTGGTGCTAAATATGCCCAGATAGCCAAAATACAAAACATGAGGCTTAGAAAAGTGTGACTAAAAACTACCCTGAGACTGGATGGAAGACTGGGACCAACCTCCTCCTCTATGCCCCCAATGTGCACTGTGGGTCAGCCTCCATTTCGCGGCAGCTCCCACTATGTTCTCCTCCATAGCAGTAGATCCTGTTCAGCTGTCCTTCACAAAAGGGGTATCCAGCCTTTTGGAAGTCTCTTTGGCTACAGCCTCATGCCTTGAAGTTTTGAGATTCTCAACTTCCAAAAAAGTGACTAAGTCCGAACGTAGAAATATTCACTACAACTTCATCCAGCGGCTCCCCGAAAACGATGCTCCCCCGTCTGCACCACCTGTAGTATTGCCCGCTGAATTTTACCTTCTCAGAGCGTTTTGTTCAGAAGTCTGAAGGTGTGCACGGACTGGGCCCAATCCATTCTTTGTGCTCAATCCACACTCCATCGCAGTCGGCAATATCTTTTGACTTTGACCCAGTCTTACAGGACTAGATGGTGGCGGTTGGCACTTTGATCTTCTAGGTACTAAATTTTACCTAAGACTTAAAAAAATTCATTACTCTAGTTCTACTAATTTGATTTTCTCTCTGTAGAAGTCTATGAACCCTAGTCACATGACTGAAATTTGTTAGTTTCAGAAAAAAGTTATCAAATTAGTAGGTAGAAGGATCTTCTCATGGAGGAAGCACAAGAAATCCTACAGATGAAGCTAGCACTCATGATTACAGTAATACCTTCATTATCTCCTAAAATCCCACTTCTAGTTGCCAGAATTCAAAATGAGGATATGCTTTATAGAAAAGTACGAATGTACAAATGTTCAAAGGTACAAATGTACTAACCTCAATAAAATGTTTCCAGCCCTATTAGAGCCATGACAATTGGTAAGCGTTATTAAGGCTAAATGACAGCATCCATATTTGATTATAAAACATACAAATAAATGCAGCGTTTTGTTCATGACAACAGTGTCTGCTCATAAAAGTGAAAGCATGATGTGGAGCCTGGCAACATCCAGGATGGCCACTCTTAGAAAGAGCTTAACTCGGCAACACCTCCTTAAGGCATTTTGGCCCTGTAGATGGGAATGCACACGGTGATGCAAATGGCTGAGGTGAGCCCAAGGCTCCACTTTCAGGTGAAGCAACTTTGATACATGTAACATCCCACTTCCCTGACCAACTGCCAGTATGAAATTAAGCCGCTCACAGAGCTGCAAGCACATTGCAGCCCCTTGTGAAAGACCCACTGTTGCTCAACACAGTGGTGCAGTTATGATCCAGAAGTACTTAATAGAAGATATTTCACTGATAACTTCACTCAGCAGATTAGTGGTTAAAGAGCAATCACACTCTAGTGGTGTTAGAGCAGGAGTAATGGTGAACACTGAAGGCTTTCCTTCAGCGCATGCTCATGCTGCCTAGATAGTAAAGCTCTGATTCCTTCTGCTGTGCTGGTGTAGGGCATAGCAATTATGGGGATTGGGCCGCCAATGGGATGTACTTGATTGGAGTTGACTGGAGATGATGCCTTTCACAGAGGCTGTTCAGAGGTTCTCAAACTTAACACATGACAAATTATCTCGGTGCAGTACAGCGAACACATTTATGGGCAATGAACAATGCAAATGTCTGACCTGTACCTAAATACTCTCACTTCCACAAATTTGGTACGGAAGAAAATGATTTTTGGATTGGTTGGATATTTGGCATATAGAGCATATTTTGGAGAATTAAACTCCTTCTCCACCTATGTACCACAAGTGAGTTAGGACAACATGGTGTGGCTGGACACACTATATTCATTAGTCTATTAATAGCTTTCCACAATGTACAGTACAGGAGGTGAATGCAAACTACAGGTATCTCATTACTCGATTGACGCTAACTACACTGTCGATTTTATCAGTAGTGTTCGGGAACTATGGGTTGTGCCTTATTCCAGTGAAGGATAGAGGGAAGATCATGTTAGCACTGTAGCTGTGTCTTTTGTACTGCATTGTGCCTCACAGAGCTCTGTTGGAACTCATGTAATCAAAGAATCAAGCAGGACAACTCCTTTTCATAGAAATTCTCACAGGATTTAAAACCAGCTCGCACTCCTGCAACAAAGATGCCAAATGTCACTTGAGACTCCATATTGAAGGAAAACTCTGATACTGGGTTGAGGTTTGGAACCATGGACTTGAAAGTAACCACAAAATTAGTCTCTAAATGAAGTCAATTACGTAGGGAACTGGCATTTTACACAAGCACCTAGGTTCCATCAAAAAGTGCCCAGAAGAAGAAGAAAAATATAGGCTAAACAAAAGCCCAAACTGGAGACAGGAGATCTGGCCCTCAGGAAAAAAGTTAACGGTTTGGGATTCTCTTATCTCCATTACAACATCCACTTCTATGGTATTTCACAGAAGACGATGAGACAGATGAGTTTATATCATTTCTCCGGTAATTTATTACCATTAGAATTTGAGAGGATGCATAGAATACCATAAGCATGTCTACATCAGACTAGCCTCACACAACCATTGGTGTCAAGCCTCAACAAGCCAATGTGGTACTCTTGTCTGCTAAGAAGCATAAAGGTACCCCCTAGGAGTCGTGGCTGTGTTCCCAGGGGGTAGCACTTGAGTCTGTAATGGCTTGTAAAT
The DNA here is from genome assembly GCA_963921515.1 of Calotriton arnoldi. Lineage (NCBI taxonomy): Eukaryota > Metazoa > Chordata > Amphibia > Caudata > Salamandridae > Calotriton > Calotriton arnoldi. The sequence goes on from CAWUFW010003049.1 coordinate 1,341,710, forward strand.
GAAGACAGCTTGGAAGTGCGACCAGTGTGTTTCCAGACGTGGCCAAAAAGAACAAAGTATTCTGCATTTTATTGTGTTTTCCACTTTCAGGTAACTGCATATAAATAACACACTATGCAGCATGCATAGAAAGAGGAAATGCCATCAATGATTATTTTCAAGGGTGCCCCTTCCTGTAAAAAAACAATCATTTGTGAAATGCAGGCACCCTTGTAACATGATGCAAGGGTGTCTGCACCTGCTCACGGCTGCTGTTTGTGCAGCGGTGCAGGGAAGAAGGGAAGGAATGCGCCGTATTATGTAGATATGGCACATTCCTGCCCATTTATTTTGACACACGGCAGCGCAGCAGGAAGTCCTTCTGTGCTGCTGTGCATTAAAAGTTCGTAAATGAGGCACACACTCTGTGGGCCAAGATATAGCTTCCTGCCAAATTTTGTGTAAAGCTGTCAGCAGTTTTTGTTGTATCCCTACCTAAAGAAGCCTATGGAAAATCCATGAGGATTTTGTATTTTGGGACCCCACTTTTTTTGTCCCCCAGCAGTGCGAAGTCAATCAGAAGCCAGGTCCATCAATTGGCATATGTTCAGTCTAAGATCAAAGACTTCGAAAACCGCCAGAGAAGGAACAACCTCAGGGTTCATGACCTCCAGCAGCTTATTTTTCAGCTGGAAAAGCATTGCCTAATCTTATGGACTGGGACATGGATTCACAAATACAGCATGCGCATAGCCTCCCTATAAATCGAAATTGCATCCCAGCTAATAGTAACACTAAGCCAATGCATCCTTGCCCATTCTTAATATATGTGGGTTATTTTATGCTCTTTATATATGGAGCTGTATTTGCAATCTTTGCAGTAGAATAAAGGAATACAGCCATTGATCTCTCAGGCTATGAACTCAAAATCACTGCATATTTTGATGATGTTGCAATTTTTTTATACAATTCATCCACTGCACTGGATCAAATAATAGATGAGGCTAATAGGTTTTGAACAATCTCGGGCTACAAGTTAAATATAACTAAAACCCAAGTGTTACTGAATTTCAAGTCAGATGTACCAATCTGTATATCTGGGTGTAAAGTTAAGCAGTCGGGTTGACAATATTTTTAAATTGATCTGTGAACCCTCAGTCACTCTCAGTCATTTCTAAATTACGTTTCTGGAACAGCTTCCTGTTGGAATCTGGAATGTTGCATGTTGAGCTCGAGGGAAGTTCCCTGCATGGAACATGGAATGGTAGGGAACAGCAGTTGCTGCCAGGAGCTGGAGTACGTCGGACGGAATGAAGATAGTGGCAACCTACCTGGTGTTATACCTCTTTTCCGTGGCGACGAGTTGACCATCATCTCCAGCATCCTCCTGCGAACGACTGCTTGATCTCCTGTGTCTCACTGTTGTTTAATTTCGAGGCTTGGAGCTAACGCCTTGCATCTACCACGTTGCGCTGACTGAGCATCTCCAGCTGCTTGGAGGCTCTGTTATCCTGGTGTGCTGTGTGCCGAAGTCGAGTTCCCGTTTGAGAATGGCCCTGCTATGTCATCATAGGCAGAGTGAGACGAAGTGAGGGCACGTACCAGCCAAAGTTGCCTGACAACCAATCGCTGGCAAGAAGCATCAGTGTGTGTGTTACCCAGACAATGCCGGAAGCGTCTACACGCACACCGCACAACAGGTCTCCATTTTGTCACCGTGTTCCAGCACATCCAGTTGCTGCCGGGAGCTAGAGTATATCTGATATGCGCATACAGTGATGCGCACACCTCACACGGTAATTGTATCTTCAGTGTTGTGCTCACTTTTGCTTTACGCCTCAATGTGTGTGCACCTCGGTGGCACGCACACCATAAGCATCATTTTACTTTATGCACACATTTGAATAGCCGCATTGGTGTTAATTTGCAACATTCCAATCTATGTAATGCAGTGATTTTGTGGTGGTATACATAATGTGTTTGTGCTTAGATTATTTCATCACAGCATTAAGCTTAGTAAGCAAAGTACTTTTCTTACAACTACTAGTTTTCTTCCTGGTTCATTTTAGTGTTGGTGTAGGGCGGAAACGCATCCATGCACAATCACCCAATGGATCGAGTATTAGCATCACCACCTTTTCTGCAATCAGCTGGCACTCCTCCATTAAATTAGCAGCAATGGAAGGACATGTTTGACGCATACTTAGAAGCCATTGATGGTGACACTTTTACTTCCAAGAGAAAAAAGCATTGTTGATATACAATCTAGGTTACAAAAAAGGAACATTTTAAAAACGTTACCCCTGAAGCTTGTGAGCATCCATGTGAGTGGTGGGGACGATGGTGATTCATTGATAGTTGATGACTATGCATCTGTTATTAAAACGTTGGGCAAAAGATTCAGTCCCAAGAGGAATGTAGGGCTAGAAAGCCATACGTTTTTGCAACATGCCCAAATTCCTGGTGAATCCATTGATGATTTTGTGGCCGCGCTCAGAACTCTAGCTAACACCTCCAACTACAGGGAGTTCAGGGATGAAATCATTTGTGATCAATTAATTGAGAGAACATGTAATAGGAGAATCCAAGAAAAACTATTATCTTCCGAGGATCCGGATTTGGAAACTGCCCTCACTTTAGCTAGAAGCATTGAAGAACATTCTCAGTTCTTTGTGAAGGAAATGAGTGGAACCGTACAGTCTGGGGAAATTAAGGAGATCAATGTGAAGCATAATGTCAAACCCATGAGGGGGACTAATGTGGCTTCTGCGCGAAACCCAACGACAAATCTATCCGGAACCAAAACCGAGAAAGTGGAACTTTCATGTTTCCATTGTGGGAGCAAATCGCATTTGGGGAATGCTAAATTTTGTTTTGCCTTGAATCAAACATGCTTTAAGTGTGTCAAAAAAGGGAATTTTGCATGCATGTGCAAAGCTGTGGCAGTGCAAAAAGCTACTGCGCAAACCGTCAAAACTATTGAGGAAGATTTTGTTGACTTGGATGACAAAAACCATGTGTTGTTAATGCTATCTTCTTCGTCTTCACAGGCGGAGGGAGTAGTTGAAATAGCATCCATGGCTGGGTTGCGCAAGAGGAAATCTCCTGCTTGCATGGTCAGCATGAACGGGAAGAAGGTTAGCTTCTTAGCTGATTCTGGTTCCCCATTCACACTCATCAATGCTAAAGTCTTCGAAGGGTTAGAAGGCGTTCCATTGCATCAGTCTAATATCAGAATCTTTGCTTAAGGTGGCAAGAAGGTAGAAGTCCTTGGGAAATTCAAGCCTAACCTAGAGTTCTGTGAATATCTTGCTTTTGTAACCGTGTATATTGTGAAAGATGGTGCAAATTTGTTGGAGAGGGAAGAGTAAAGGGAGCTCTGGATTATTTTGGATCCCAATCATCCTGACAAGAAGCGAGGTAAATCAATTTTATTGCATGCCCCTATCAACCTCTCCACCTGATGATGGTATGGTTGGACATTTGACGGGAAATGAATAAATCCAGAATTATCCTGAAGTGTTTAGCGGAAAATTTAGGAAACTAAAAGGGTTTCAACATCACAATATCCTCAAAGAAGGAGCAAAAGCAGTAGTGCATAGGGTGCGCAAGGTACCATTAAGTCTGCTCAATGAACTTAATCGTGAGTTGGAACAATTGTGTACCATGAGTGTGATTGAGCCCATCCAGGGGTTGGAATGGTTGGCTCCCATTGTTTTGGCACGCAAGGCCGACATGTCCTTGAGTATGTGCGTGGACTTGAGGCATCTCAACTCCAATACCTGGGTTGATCGCCAACTTCTACCTAACATCAATGACATGCTGGCGACCTTGGAGGGTGCCACATTTTTCACTTCACTAGACATTTTTTCAGCTTATCACCAGGTAGAGTTGAGCAAAGATTCTAGGCACCTCACGTCTTTTGTAACACCTGAAGGGGCCCATCGCTACATGAGTATGCCGTTTGGACTGGCGTCAGCTTCTGCAGTGTTCCAGCGCTTGATGGCAAGTTTATTTAAGAACACTGTGGGAGTTGTGTTTTTCCAGGATAACATTCTTATACATAAAAAACAGAATCTGAGCATGACGACAGGGTTAGATGGGTGTTAGAAATCGTAAAGTCAATTGGGTTGACTCTGAGGAAGGATAAGTGTAAGTTCCTTCAAGGGGTGGTGGATTACCTTGGTCCCACATCTTAGGTAAGGGGGTGGAACCCAAATTGAAAATTTTAGAAGCCATCCAAAGCGCACCTGAACCCATGAACAAAGACCAGCTCCGCTCCTTTCTGGGGTTAGTGGAATACTATGTAAAGTTTGTGAGCAACGTTTCGGACAAAACAACATGTCTGTGGGAGCTCTTAGAAAGAAATGTCAAGTATGAGTGGAACGAAGAATGTAGCAATAATTTTGAGCTCATAAAACAGGAGATTGTTCAGGCACGTCCTCTTAAATTATTTAATATCAATGACCTGTGCATTATCTCTACTGATGGTAGCAATGTTGGTTTGGGAGCTGTTCTTATGCAAAAGAGAGGTGATGGGTGTGGAGAAACCATAGATTTTGCCTCCAGAACATTCAGGGGGGCGGAAAGCACTTATTCCACTATTGAGAAGGAAGCCCTAGCCTTGTGGTAGGGTGTGCAGAATTTCAGAACTTTTTTGTGGGGCAATGAATTTATTCTCAGAACAGATCATAAACCTTTAATTGATCACTTCACCACAAGAGGGGGGCGGAAGGGTACTCCGCGCATGGCAAAGTGGCAGTACAGAGTGCAGGAATTTCATTATCGCCTGGAATATGTGGCAGGGTTGAAGAATCATTTAGCTGACTGCTTATCAAGGCTACCCTTAACGGAAAGTGAGAGCAATATGATGACAGACGATCTGGAAATAGTATGTGCAGTAGGTTCTGTGGAGGATACTGTGAAAGGTGCACTTTCGGAGCAAGAATGGCTTCAGGCTGTGTCTAATGATGATGAGATCTAAATGGTAGAAAACTTAAGGGCTATAGGCTGGCCCATAAGTCTGTGCAGTCAAGAGAAAGTAAAATATAAATACATTTATAATATAGGAGACAAAACAGTTAGAAAATGTCTATTCATTTCTCATTTTAGGTATTTATCGTATAGGATCCACATTTTACCCCTTCCTCTACCCCTTGCCTTTTTACATACGTTGGGAGTTTAAATGTAATCTATGCACCATAGATTGCAGATAGATTCAACATTCACCACGAGGGAAGACATCACTTCTTTTGTGTTTGCACGACAGATTCGACTTGGTTGGTAGCATGCTCCAATATCTGTATTTACTGTTCTTTCCTCTTTCATCTCCCACCTAGTTGGTATCTTCTGGGCCTTTATTTTATTTTTTATGACTGATCCGTGGTCTTTCTACATTTACAACCCACAGATACGAAGCAATGAATCTATTTTCTCTTAAACTGTTATCTTATTTTTGGAGGGATGTCATATATATATATGCCATTCAGGGCTTTATTTCAATCAAGAATACACAAGAAATTTTTTATATATCCACATTTAGGTTCTAATGGGATTTTAATAATGTTCATCAATATTTATTAATTATTGCATTATTTATTGATGTGTATAGATAACCAATGGTATTTATTGTATTTATTGATATTTATGGTTATGTATAGATACTGATCGAATTTCATATAGTTATTAAACAAAACGTAGGACCTTAGAAGAGATACACATATAAATTATAGCATATGGGTTCTCTATGTATCCATTGTAAGATGGCCGCCACTGTTACCAGAAAATAATATGCTTTTTTGGTAAGTCCGTTTTCTATTCGATTTTTGGCCACATGTTAACTATTTGAAAGGTATTTAAACTTTATGGACACATTGTCGTTTGACATTGATGAAGGCCGTCATGGCCGAAACGCGTTTGTTCAGCACGGGACTATAATAAAGTAACCTTTTAATTCTTACTCGAGTGTGCGCCACACTGTTTATGCAGAGTTTGGATGAATATATATATATATATATATTCACTGAAAAAACCATAGGTTTCAGACACGTTATAGTTACAAATTAGCATTTAAAAAACCTTTGAAATTCACTGAAAAAACCATAGGTTTTAGGGACAGTTATAGTTACTTGGACATTGCACTCGTACAAAACCCGTGAAATTCCCCGTTATAGTTAGTTCAGCTAACTATAACCGCGCCTCCAGCAATGCACTGCTGATGACGTCACATATTACATCACTCATGACATGGTCAGTGACATCACTGATGACATCACTGATGACATCTCAAATGACATCACTGATGACATCACTGATGACATCATCCAGTGACTGTGTGTTTCTCTAAAGTTTAAATATTTTTAATATATATAGGAAAAGACGTATTGAAGAATGAGTGGGTGTGTAAGTGTCTGTATGGATGATTTAGTAGGTGCGTGACTGACTGTATAAGTGAGTGATTTAACGTATCTTACTGAATGCATGGGTAAGTGACTAAACTGGGTGAATGTCTGTATCCGTTTGTCTGTTGCTGTGTAAGTGGCTGCATGTGTTTGTGAATAGCTACATGAGTGTCTATTTGAGTTATTGAATGCTTGTGTGAGTATCTGTATGGGTGCCTGAGTGTTTGTGTGGGAGGGGTGTGTGCGACTCTGTGCATAGATGTGTGAGTGGGTGATTCACTGGGTGGATGGTTTCAAGAGTGCATCTGTGATAGACTGTATGGGTGGGTAAGTGTGTGTAAGAGTGTGTTAGTGAGTGAATGTATGTCCCAGTGGTACATGTGTGAGTAACTACATATGTGAAAGGCAGTATATATGTGTGTTGGAGTATATAAATAGCTATAAGCGAGAGTGACTGATTGTGATAGTGGCTGTATGGATGAGTGTGTGCTTGTATCAGTGATTGTATAAGAGCGTAAGAATGTGCTAGTATTTGTATGAGTAAGTGAGCTGGTGTGTGTATAACTGTATAGGTGAGTAAATGGTAGTGTGTTTAATTATTTGCATGACTGACTAGGTGTGTGAGTACCTCTATGGATGAGTGGCAGTGTTTGAGAGTCTATATGGAGTATGAGTGCATATGATAGTCCTGTACTGAGTGACCGTAAGTATGAGTGACTGTACGGGTGAGTGAGTGGATGTGTGTGTGTAGACCTAAGAATCAGTGAGTGGGTATGTAGTTATTGGTGTTGGAGTGTCTATGGTTTTGCGAATGGCAGTCTGTAATTTGAGAGTGGGTGTATCAAAGGTAATATTAGGGTGTGAGGAGGTGCATCAGATTATCACGTGGCTGATGTCATCAGTGATGTCATTTGAGATGTCATCAGTGGTGTCATCAGTGATGTCACTGACCATGTCATGAGTGATGTAATATGTGACGTCATCAGCAGTGCATTGCGGGGGCGCGAGTTATAGTTAGCTGAACTAACTATAACGGGGAATTTCACGGGTTTTGTCACGAGTGCAATGTCCAAGTAACTATAACTGTCCCTAAAACCTATGGTTTTTTCAGTGAATTTCAAAGGTTTTTTAAATGCTAATTTGTAACTATAACGTGTCTGAAACCTATGGTTTTTTCAGTGAATTTCAAAGGTTTTTTAAATGCTAATTTGTAACTATAACGTGTCTGAAACCTATGTTTTTTAGTGAATTTCAAAGGTTTTGTAAATGACAATTTTTAAATGTATTAATTGTTATATTAATTTTTTTCATACTGATTTACTACATTTTTAGAAACAATTTTTTTTTACATATTTTATTTTTTAAATTACATTGTAATTACATTATACATTACATTACAAAAAATACTTTCTCAGAATGAATTACTTTAGTTTAAATACTTTGCAGATAGGCAATAGACTTTTAAGTACAGTAGTTACAGTTGTTGCAATGGGCAACACATTTTCAAACACAATGCAACATTCAGCTCAATGTGAATTTCTAGTTAAATGCAATTAGTTACTTTATGGATTACTTTTTCTAACCACAGGACTGGATCCTAGATTCAGTCCTGGTACATCTCCTGTAAACAGTTGAGTAAAAGCGTTTTGGTTACAGTCGTGATTTTTAAGGAATATTATTGTATTTTAAAAGTTGACACTTAGAAACTTTTCTCATAGAATCACCAATGTTATCCTATGGAAGGAAATTCACTTAGCAGGTAAAAACTGTTATCGTTACTTTTTTCTTACTCAGTGTTGGATCCTGGATCCAGCACTGGTGCATCTCCTGTAAACAGTTGAAAGAATGCGTTTAAGTCATACAGGCGATTTTTAAGGAATATTTGTAGTTTGTGAAAATCAACACTTTGAAACTTTTTTGCTGAAAACCAGTCAATGTTAGCCTATGAAGGAAATTCAAGTTACCGGTAAGTACGGTTAAAATTACTTTTGAGGATCAGTACTGGGCTGAAAGATGCAGCACTGAGGTCTCTCCTGATAACAGGTGAGTAAATCGGAATTCGTATTTCGGCTGATTTTAGAGGAATATTTTAAAGTTCCAAAACTCCACACTTAGAAACGTTTTCAGCAAAAAGCAGGCAATGATATCCTATGGAAGGAAATTCAAGTTACTGGTAAGTACGGTTCAAATTACTTTTGAGGATCAGTACTGGGCTGAAAGATGCAGCACTGAGGTCTCTCCTGATAACAGGTAAGTAAATCGGAATTCGTATTTTGGCAGATTTTAGAGGAATATTTTAAAGTTCCAAAACTCCACACTTAGAAGAATTTCCAAGTGAAACCAGTCAATGTTAGCCTATGAAGGAAATTCAAGTTACCGGTAAGTACGGTTAAAATTACTTTTCAGGATCAGTACTGGGCTGAAAGATGCAGCACTGAGGTCTCTCCTGATAACAGGTGAGTAAATCGGAATTCGTATTTCGGCTGATTTTAGAGGAATATTTTAAAGTTCCAAAACTCCACACTTAGAAGAATTTCCAAGTGAAACCAGTCAATGTTAGCCTATGGAAGGAAATTCAAGTTACTGGTAAGTACGGTTAAAATTACTTTTCAGGACCAGTACTGGGCTGAAAGATGCAGCACTGAGGTCTCTCCTGATAACAGGTGAGTAAATCAGAATTCGGATTTCGGCTGATTTTAGAGGAATATTTGTATGTTTCAAAAATCAACACTTAGAAACTTTTTCAGCAAAAAGCAGGCAATGATATCCTATGGAAGGAAATTCAAGTTACTGGTAAGTACGGTTAAAATTACTTTTGAGGATCAGTACTGGGCTGAAAGATGCAGCACTGAGGTCTCTCCTGATAACAGGTGAGTAAATCGGAATTCGTATTTCGGCTGATTTTAGAGGAATATTTTAAAGTTCCAAAACTCCACACTTAGAAACTTTTTCAGCAAAAAGCAGGCAATGATATCCTATGGAAGGAAATTCAAGTTACTGGTAAGTACGGTTAAAATTACTTTTGAGGATCAGTACTGGGCTGAAAGATGCAGCACTGAGGTCTCTCCTGATAACAGGTAAGTAAATCGGAATTCGTATTTTGGCAGATTTTAGAGGAATATTTTAAAGTTCCAAAACTCCACACTTAGAAGAATTTCCAAGTGAAACCAGTCAATGTTAGCCTATGAAGGAAATTCAAGTTACCGGTAAGTACGGTTAAAATTACTTTTCAGGATCAGTACTGGGCTGAAAGATGCAGCACTGAGGTCTATCCTGATAACAGGTGAGTAAATCGGAATTCGTATTTCGGCTGATTTTAGAGGAATATTTTAAAGTTCCAAAACTCCACACTTAGAAGAATTTCCAAGTGAAACCAGTCAATGTTAGCCTATGGAAGGAAATTCAAGTTACTGGTAAGTACGGTTAAAATTACTTTTCAGGACCAGTACTGGGCTGAAAGATGCAGCACTGAGGTCTCTCCTGATAACAGGTGAGTAAATCAGAATTCGGATTTCGGCTGATTTTAGAGGAATATTTGTATGTTTCAAAAATCAACACTTAGAAACTTTTTCAGCAAAAAGCAGGCAATGATATCCTATGGAAGGAAATTCAAGTTACTGGTAAGTACGGTTAAAATTACTTTTGAGGATCAGTACTGGGCTGAAAGATGCAGCACTGAGGTCTCTCCTGATAACAGGTAAGTAAATCGGAATTCGTATTTCGGCAGATTTTAGAGGAATATTTTAAAGTTCCAAAACTCCACACTTAGAAGAATTTCCAAGTGAAACCAGTCAATGTTAGCCTATGAAGGAAATTCAAGTTACCGGTAAGTACGGTTAAAATTACTTTTCAGGATCAGTACTGGGCTGAAAGATGCAGCACTGAGGTCTCTCCTGATAACAGGTGAGTAAATCGGAATTCGTATTTCGGCTGATTTTAGAGGAATATTTTAAAGTTCCAAAACTACACACTTAGAAGAATTTCCAAGTGAAACTAGTCAATGTTAGCCTATGAAGGAAATTCAAGTTACCGGTAAGTACGGTTAAAATTACTTTTCAGGACCAGTACTGGGCTGAAAGATGCAGCACTGAGGTCTCTCCTGATAACAGGTGAGTAAATCGGAATTCGTATTTCGGCTGATTTTAGAGGAATATTTTAAAGTTCCAAAACTCCACACTTAGAAGAATTTCCAAGTGAAACCAGTCAATGTTAGCCTATGAAGGAAATTCAAGTTACCGGTAAGTACGGTTAAAATTACTTTTCAGGATCAGTACTGGGCTGAAAGATGCAGCACTGAGGTCTCTCCTGATAACAGGTGAGTAAATCGGAATTCGTATTTCGGCTGATTTTAGAGGAATATTTTAAAGTTCCAAAACTACACAGAAGAATTTCCAAGTGAAACTAGTCAATGTTAGCCTATGAAGGAAATTCAAGTTACCGGTAAGTACGGTTAAAATTACTTTTCAGGACCAGTACTGGGCTGAAAGATGCAGCACTGAGGTCTCTCCTGATAACAGGTGAGTAAATCGGAATTCGTATTTCGGCTGATTTTAGAGGAATATTTTAAAGTTTCAAAACTCCACACTTAGAAGAATTTCCAAGTGAAACCAGTCAATGTTAGCCTATGGAAGGAAATTGAAGTTACTGGTAAGTACGGTTAAAATTACTTTTCAGGACCAGTACTGGGCTCAAAGATACAGCACTGAGGTCTCTCCTTATAACAGGTGAGTAAATCGGAATTCGTATTTCGGCTGATTTTAGAGGAATATTTGCACAATGGTGAAGGGAGGGGGCGGGGCCTGAGGTGACATCTGTGCAAACGTGCCCCGTGGCGCGTTTTAAGTTGGGGGATTAAGTCCCCTTGAATCCTGAGGGTCCCTAGGGGCCAACTAGCCCACCAGGAACCTCCAATATGCGCCAGGGGGCTGCGTTGCAGAGACGTGTAGAGAGGCCACACCCCTTTTACACCTCTCTGCAACGCAGCTCTGTGGCGCTTTCTGGATGTACCTGTTGGGCTAGTTGGCCCCAGGGACCCTCAGGATTGAAGGGATTTAATTCCCATCTTAAAACGCGCCACGGGGCCTGTTTGCACACATGTCACCTGAAGCCCCGCCCCTCCCTTCACCACTGTGCAAACGCGCCCCGTGGCGTGTTTTAAGTTGGGGGATTAAGTCCCCTTGAATCCTGAGGGTCCCCGGAGTCCAACTAGCCCACCATATACCTCCAAAGCGCCACAGAGCTGCATTGCAGAGAGGTGTAAAAGGGGTGTGGCCTCTCTACACGTCTCTGCAAGGCAGCCCCTGGCGCATACTGGAGATTCCTGGTGGGCTAGTTGGCCCCAGGGACCCCCAGTATTCAAGGTGAATTCGTTTCCCCTCTGCAAACGCGCCAGGGGGCGCGTTTGCAGAGTGGTGAAGGAAGGGGCGGGGCCTGCGGGCCCGATCGTTTTTAAAAAAAAAAATTTTTTGTCCCCTGAAGGGGGCTGTGTGGCCCCCTTCCTTTTTTCTCTTTTGGGCCCTGGGGACCCCATCCCCCAGGGCCTTACCCCTTTTTTAAATTACAAAAAAAAAAAACGGGAAGGGGGCCGCGTGGCCCCCTTCCCTGGGCCTGTATTGGCCCCGGGGACCCCATCCCCGGGGCATGGCCTCTATATTTATTATTTTGAGGGGAGCAGCGTGGCCCCCTCCTCTGGCCATTTTAAGGCCCCGGGGACCACATCCCCCGGGGCCGGCCTTTCCATTTTTTTTTTTTTTTTTTCTTCTCTTTTTTGGGGAGGGGGGCCGCGTGGCCCCCCTCCCGGGCCACTACTTGCCCCGGGGACCCCATCCCCCGGGGCTGGCCCTTCTCCGTTGGGGACTGTGGGGGGTCCCCAATCCCCCACAGTCCCGCCGGCTCCCCACGTCCCTTGGGAGCCGGCATTGCTGTCCCACATGGGGAGCAGCTGACATGCTGCTCCCCATGTGGAAAAGCAATCGGCTTTGGATATTGGAAGAGAGAGCAGGTTTCCCTGCTCTCTCTTCCAATATCCAAAGCAGTTTGCTATGGCAGGACGGGAGCCGCGAGGCTCCGTCCTGCCATAGCAAACTACAGTGTCCCGGGGGTAGGCACCCCGGGACACTGCAGGAGCCGGCCCTGGGGGTGGTGGTCCCCAGGGCCATCAAGGGCTCCAGGAGGGGCCCCCTCCCATTCACTACACAGCCCCGGGAGGTGGTGGTCCCCGGGGCTCTGAGGTCCGTAACGGACCCCCATATTAAAATGTTTAGTGCCCCGGGGAGGTGGCGGTCCCGGGGCGTGTGGGGGGCTGGAGCCCCCCACACAGGTTTTATAATCTATAAAAAAAAAGCCCCGGGAGGTGGTGGTCCCCGGGGCTGCGGGAGGGCTCAGAGCCCTCCCGCACCATTTCCAAAAAAGCCCCGGGGGTGGCGGTCCCCGGGGCTTGGAGGGCCCTCTGAGGCCCCCACACATTAAATTATCCCCCCCCACCATGCCCCCGGGACTTGGGCCACCCGGGGGCCAATTACATCAAAGCGCGGGAGACCGCGCTTCGATTTTTTTTTTTCCCGGCGGGATTCGCGCACCCTGAGCGCATCCTGCCGATTTTAAAAAAAAAAAATTTTTTTTTTTTTTGCCCAGGGGGTCCTTGTGGGACCCCCTGAGCAAACCTAGGGGGTCAGGGTGTTTCTACCCTGCCCCCTTTGTGCACTTTGCGCACTTGTTTCTGTCCCTCGGTTCGGACAAAATGGCTGCCAACATTTCCTGAATCGGAATGTTGACAGCCAGCTGACAGCCAATTAACATGCAGCTCGTGATCGGGACGGTGCGCGCAGGGTGCGCTGAGGGTGCGCGAATGCTCTGTGCCCATAGATATCACTATCTTTTTACTTTTCATTTTCTCAGCAACTACTGAACGGATTTACACCATTTAACAAAAAGGGTTCTTTCTGAACCAAGAACTACCTCTTTGCCAAATTTGGTGTAATTCCGTTCAGCAGTTCGGGCTGTAGCCGTGTCTAAAGTTTCCTATGGAAAAATGCATGGGGAAAACACGGTTTGGGACCCCCCTTTTTTCTCGGCCCCCGCTTGACGAATCCCCCCGAGACTTTCAGGGTAGGAGCGGACCAGAGCGGGCCACAAAGTTTGAACATTTCGCGAAGATACGTCAATTGGCAAGAGAGTTATTTCAAATAGAATGTCGCGGATTTCCTATGGATAATAGGTTGTAACTATAACTATCTACTGGCGACCGCCAGTAGATAATATATATATATATATATGTATATATATATATATATATATCCAAACCGACCCTACTCCGCATAGAATAGAGCACGCACACGAAGAGTGCTGAGTTTCAAAGGCACTTTTTATTGCATTCGGCCTCCTCCGACCTGGCAACACTGAGAGAACGTGTTTTCGGCTGTCACAGCAGCCTTCTTCTGTCTAATGAGCACCATTCTTTTAAAACCATTTATAGTCTGCCCAAATGCATAGATACAGAAAACATACTGCTGACGAAAAAAGACACACTCCTAATGGGCCAAAGCCCGTAGGTGCATACACAGTGAATGCATTTGACTGTAAAAGTGGTCACAATGATTATTTCAACATATAACATATAACCATATTGGCTTAAATGCTAATAAACAATGCAGTAATATGCACTCATATCCCCCATAATGCGTATTGGGACCCACCCTAATTGCCTGCAATCTGGGCTCGTAACTCAAATGCTTTGAATGTATCTTAAATAATAAATTGTAAACAGATGTTCAAAAAATCACATGTAGATAACAATTGGCGCATACATTGTTGTCATAACACAATAAAAAAAAGCAATCAAATATGCTGCACGGTTGTATTGCAACAGGAGAAGAAACATATATGTGTATACTTGTCCCTCTGCTCCGTTGGGAAAACCACACGAAGCTATATATATTTATCTTGTTTTCATCCACAGGCATTTCATTCTGGTTGTTGTGGCTTTTCCTGATGAAGGCACGGTTGTGCCGAAACGCGCGTAGGACACCATCTGGCTTGCAGCCACTGATTGATGCGGAAACGAATTCCAAATCATAGACTGAATTAACTTTCCAACAGAACATGGCTCCTTACCATTTATGACGACATCACATGTCATTCAATAGACTGAATATCATTTAAAATGAGAAATTAATAGACATTTTTTCTAACTATTCTGTCTCCTATATTATCTATGTATTTATATTTTACTTTGTCTTGACTGCACAGACTGATGTTAGAGTGAATGTGGATATGGCTGTTGTTTGCCTGTGGATTGTCTTATTGCTCTTCTTTATTATATTCATTGTCTTGATTCAATAAAAGCTACTTTTGTATTTGTTTAACTACTCTTGCTTTACTGTCCCTCCATGTGCTAGTTATAAACCATTGTTACTTTCTTAACCATGTGTGAGTTGCCCTAGATATTTGCCTTTTCATTTTTTACCTGCCTAGAAGAACTCCCTATTAGTAGCAGGGGGCCCTTCTATTTACATTGTATAGGGTAGCCCAACATCAAGGACATGCCGTAGGAGTTGATTCCATATAAGAGAGTTGGGGGGAGCTGTCCATGGTTGGTGGGATTCTACACAGAGGAGGTTTGTAGGTGGTTCCGGTGTGCATGCAGAAGAACCTTTTGGATTTGGCCCATGAAGGGCATCTTGGAATTTGGGCCATGAAACGCAGTGTTAGGGAGGATTTCTGGTGGCATGGCTTGGACAGGGCTATTGAACATTATGTTCGGGCCTGCTGTATATGTGTTCTGAGTGATAAGTTGCAAGTAATGTATGCCTCCCCCATTGATCCAGTTACTGTGAAGAACTCACCCTGGTTAAAACTAGCTTTTGATGTGGCAGGAACGTTTGGTGTTATTGGGAGCTCACTGAAGTATGCGTTGGTCTTAGTGGATTATATGTCAAAATGGCCTGAAGTGAAGTTTGTGGATAGTGTTAATTCTCGAGCTATAATTAAGTTTTTTAAAGAAGTGTTTCTTAGCGAGGGATTCCCTGAGGAACCTGTGACTGACAATGGTACACAATTGGTGTCCAGACAAATGTAGAACTTCTTCAAGAAAAATGGCATCAAACACATTCTCACCTCTCTCTATCACCCTTGCAGCAATGGCTTAGTGGAACACATGAACCAAGTAATTAAGGACCATTTGCAGTTGGCTTTGGTTAATGGGTTACAGTGGAGGGAGGCCATTACCAACATATTATGGGCAGTAAGGACTACTCCATATGTAAGTATAGGCATGTCTCCATTTTCGCTGCTTCGGGGAAGCATTGCGGGCTCCAAGTTGAACAAGGATTGGATGTCCAGAAAAGGTGTCGATCAGGGGAAGTTGAGTAATGTAGTTCATGTTAGAGCAGCAGTACAGTCGAAGTAAAGCACTGGGACTGACAGTATTAGGGTTCTTACTGTCGGTGTAGGTGACTGGGTAAGAACCAAGAGGCCAGGTCTTGTCGGCAAAGGGATGTCATGCTTTTTGGCACTTGTGAGCGTCAAGGAAGTGAAAGATCGCATGGTGGTGTTGAAGAATGGGAAAACGTGGAACAAGTGTGCTGTCTCTCACCACAGCTCCCATAGCCATTTCTAGAGGGACCTGCCAAGGCTGCCCTTTGTCCCCACTACTCTATGCTTTAGTAGCTGAGCCATTAGCTTGCCCTCTGCAGGAATACCACAAACAAAGAGGGTTACTGTTCCCGGGTTATCAATTAATAATGTTAGCATACGCTGATGACACCTTGCTGTACGTCCGAGATCCAGAGACCAATCTTAACCCAGTCTTATCCGAGGTGGTATAATTTGGGATACTGTCCGGACCTAAGATTAACTGGGCGAAGTCGCTGATTTTCCCATTAACCCCAGTGACAACCCCTACTCGGATAGACTTCCCCATGCAATGGACTTCATATCCGATCTGATACCTCGAAATACAGATCCACACCGATCCGACTGTTGTGTTAGCAGAGAAATATGGGAGGGCCATTTCAAGGCTTGAGGACAACATCAATAGGTGGATAAGGCTACTCCTCTCCTTGATCTGGCACATTTCTCTAATGAAGATGGTGATCCTGCCCCGCTTCTTATTCCTTTTTCTTAATATTCCCATATTGCTACCACACACTGTGTTTGTAAACTTGTGCAAGCTCCTGACCAAACTCGCCTGTGCCGGGAATCAACCAAGGGTTTGGTGGGACACACTAACACTTCCGTACGCTGCAGAGGGACTGGTGGTGCCAGATTTAGAGCTATAATACAGTGTGGCACAGGCCTTTCATGCATACAGCTGATTACACGGACCCCCAGACCTACCACATCTGTTTATCGAACGAGACGCAGCAGACTCCTATACACTTCCACAGACCCTACTTAAGTCCCCAGTCAGACGACACAGGATCCTGGACTCCCTCAATTCCACCGCGAATGCGTGGCGCGGACTACTAGACAGTCAGGCTGGCGCGCTCATATACTCCCCACTCATACCGCTGGATTGGTGTACCTGGTTCCAAATGGGCAGGGAACGGGCAGTGCTCTGCACGATGAAGCGCGTAGGCATACTCACACTGGGAGACTTTTTTCAAGATGGGCTGCGCGCAGTTGGAAGGACTTGACACAGGGAACACAGGGGCTCTCACCTTTGGATAAATTCCAATACCTTAGGGTCAGGCATGCATGGCAGGAGTTGCTGGGAGAAGACATGCAAGAGCCTGGTACATTTCCTGTGCTTTCCTATATTATATAAAATGGAGCTCCCCAGCAAAACATATTACAGTGCTATACTCTCTAGCTCAGGAGCCTAGGAAAACACAGCTGCACAAAGCCAGACAAGAATGGCAAAGGAACCTTGACATGATAATTGATGATAAGTGCTGGACATACTGCTGTGAGGCAATGAAGCGCATATCCCTGTGTGGCAGGCACCGCCTGATACACTTCAAATATATCAACAGGGTGTACTACTCCCACCACATATTGTTTCGCTATGGGTTGTGGGAAACGGCGAAGTGCGACAGATGTGTGGAGCGGGAGGCTGGGTTCCTCCATGTGACGTGGCTCTGCCCTAATATTTTGTCATTTTCGGAGAAAGTATTCTCGGTACTGAGCGAGGTCACCGGACAGCAATTAGTGCCCAACCCATTTGTCGAGCTGTTGGGGTAGGACAAGGAGATGACAGCTAGCTGCAGGAAACTGGTGGCAATGGGATTGTTACTAGCTAAGCGTAGGGTAGCCATGCGCTGGGCGAAAGGGCCCACACCACTCAACACAGAATGGAATGCAGATATGTTATATTGCAATACACAATCTGATGCATACAATGAGCTTCTCCCTCCACAATTTGAATTTGAATGGGTATTTATAAAGGGCAACTGTCACTCCGAAAGGAGCATCCTGGAGAAGTGCGGGCAAGAGTTAGGTGGGCAAGAGCATCCCTATATGAGCGATAAGCAGAAATCATCTGACGATCCACAATGCCACCGCAAGGGCTTTTGGGGATTATACCAGCAATATTTGATTGGAAAAGAAACAGAAGGTGAAAACACAGGAACTGGCTGCTTCGGGGGAGGTATATTACTGCTATGATTGAAACTGTTCGTAATGCAACGAGTGTTAATTGGCATGCTTTGAATACCTTGTCCCCTGTGATTCTCACTAGTCTGCTGAAGGAACTGTTCACCCATGGATAATAAAGTACACACTGTAATTTTTAGGCCGATGCCCAAGATGTAGCAACACGTCCAAATATGAGAAAAGGGTTTGTCTCACCCTGTTGGTTTTTCTTCTTGTGTATGTGAAATTTCTGTTCTGTATACCAGTTACAATGGGAAACTTGCTATGATATTATGAACCAAGCTTGTAAAATGCAATAAATAAAATTAAAATTAAATTTAAAAAAGTGTGCTGTCTCTGTGCTGCCTGAATCCAAAGCGAGTTATGTGAATGAAAAAATGGATGTTCACCCGGATTGCATTCATGGAGGGAGGGTTCCTTCCAGGGTGAGAGCTGCTCCAACCAGGTTTCAGGATTATGTCATGCATTAGATTCAATGACTCTTTCTTCCATCTGAAGTCACGACTTTTGTCCATCCCCATTTTATTGTACCTGTTATTCACTGTTATTATAGTTTTCTCATTTGTTGTTGCCTTGGGAAGGAAGGGGTGGTAATGCATTAGAGTGGAAAGAAAAGAAAACAAAGGAAAAGTAAACTCTTTTCCTGTCAGAAGTCACAAGTTTTGTCCATCCACATTTTACTTAATCTGCATTCACTGTTATTATTGTTTTCTCATTTATTGTTACCTTGTGAAGGTAGGGGGGCACGTTGGGATCTGGAATGTTGCGTGTTGGGCTCGAGGGAAGTTCCCTGCATCGAACATGGGATGGTAGGGAACGGCAGTTGCTGCCGGAAGCTGGAGTACGTCAGACGGAATAAAGATAGTGGCAACCTACCTGGTGTTATACTTCTTTTCAGTTCCCGATTAGTATCACTGGCAACTGCAACATTATTAATAATATTAAAATGAATATCCTGCCAAATTTCTGTATTTATTTGGGGCAATCCGGATCCCAGACTTTTTTTTTAAACCTCTTGAAAGCACTATAGGCAGTTTTATATGGGGTTACAGATTGGCCAGACTTGCTATTCGTTTTTGAAATTCCCTTATAAACAGGGGGGTTGCAGTTAACCAATTTTAAGTGATATTTTTGGGCAGCATTTGCTTTCCACCTGAGTAATTTGCTAACTAAGGCAGAACCAGATTCCTTGGTTCTCAGTTATCGACTTGCTTAGGGGCATATTATTAAGGGGCCGCGATAAGATTATCGCTGCTTTAGCGTCCTTTTTCGGGCGAAAAGCGGCGATAATATTATCGCTTTATTGACAAGGACACGCTAGCGCGTGTTTCCTTGCCTTGGCGCCCATTGTCAGCACGCCTCGCATCGCATTGCTAATGAGTTGCAAGGGGGGTGTGCCTGACAAAACCCCATGTGAAAATATCGCTAACCCAGCTTCGCGATATTATCAACGAGGGGTAGCGATATATGAAATCGCGTTAACTATGCCTTAACGCTGGAATTTAACGTCTGTTACATTCCAGACTAAGGCATACTTAACATGGGGGGTGCATTGTGTGGCTAAGACCACAGGCACTATCATCAAGGATATCGCTGTTTTCCATGGAACATCGCTGGAAAACCAGCGATGTTCCATGGAAAACACCGCTATCGCTGGAATAATTATCGGCATTGCGCTAAGCGTTGTTAATACAGTGCTAGCATGGTGATAATTTCCAGCGATAGCCGGCGATAACAATTCTCACGCTAAGCGCGGCCAGCGATAATTTTTGCTGCCGCTTGATAATATGCCCCCAAGTGTCTGATTTTAGGTTATTTTTTTATATTATAGTGTAGTGGATCCAAATTACTACAAATGTGTAAGGTTTAAACTCATTAGGGATATTACAGATATTTTGAGGGAACTTTGTGTAAAATATTCTTTAGCTATGCTACATGGAGACACGCCACTATGGGATAATCCAGTGTTCCTTGAAGTATTTCATGGGTAAGGCTTGGACAAGGTTGGGGGTGGAGACTGTCAGGCAGGTATATGACCTTAATGGATTCCACTTATTCGCTGGGCTCCAGGCCTCATATGATCTCCTTCATCACTTTTTTTTTAAATATCTACAGTTAAGGGACTATTTTCATCAGGCTGCATATAAGTACCCAATTGATTTGAAAGAATTTGATATCATGTCTTACTAACATAAGGCACTAAGGAAACCTTCAATTAATATATTCTACCAAGTGTTCTATCAGTGCAGTATCGATGATAGCCCACTACTTGCTTTTAAGTGGAGCAGGATGCTCTAAAAAAATTTAAAAGCATTTTAAGACCATTTGTATGCTTTACTATACATCGGAGAAAATATAAAAAAAGGATGACAACCCTGATACTGATAAGACAAGACGTCCTAAGTGTGGCTGCTTTGCAGAAGATATTGTACACATTTGTTACATGTTCCGCTTTTGGGAAGGCGTGACTTAAGTAACACCATCCTGTCTAGGTTTTTGAAGTCCAGCTGTCTACTAAGAAGATTTTGATGGGATCTAAAATGGAATATGATCTTGGTTTAAGACAGCTTCTTTCAATCGAAATTGTCTATGCATGGCTTTGCATTACTAGATCGTTGGGTCTCTCCATCTCCACCAAAGGCAGCTCAGTGATGGGCGGTCATTCGGCAGATTTATGATTCTGAACTGGAAATAGCCAAAGCTAGAGGTCCCCCTCTCATAAAAGATTTGGCAGAATATGGGATGGATTCCATTGGGATTCTTAAACCAATGTCTATGTCTAAATAGTTGGCAAGCTGTAGAATCGAGATGTGCTTACAGTTGGAAGTATTTTTGTTTTACTTCTATCTGTATGCTATACCTGCCTTATGTCATTTGATGTGTTGTGTTATCT
The DNA here is from genome assembly GCA_963921515.1 of Calotriton arnoldi. Lineage (NCBI taxonomy): Eukaryota > Metazoa > Chordata > Amphibia > Caudata > Salamandridae > Calotriton > Calotriton arnoldi. The sequence continues at coordinate 1,362,575 of CAWUFW010003049.1, forward strand.
TAGTATGGATGGCAAAATGTTGTATTTGAGGTATTTCCCCAGGTTATTAATTTTTAATGTAACATTAATGACCATATTTGACTTAATAAAAAGGAAAAAAAGGAAAATCCATGGTAATTTTACATTTTGGGTCTCCCCTTATTTCTTGCCCCCCGCTTGACAGATCACCCAAAAATTTTCCATACACGAACTAGTCAAAGATTTGTTCCTTTTTGAAAAGTTTAGTGGAATTTCGTCAAACGGGTCTATATTTATTAGCAACACAAAAAATGCTTTTCATATAGAATGTATATATTTAGCCACTCTGTAGTTGTAGTAAGGATTCCCAGGTGAAGAAATTCCTCAGATCTTTGCTTGCTAATAACCTTGCCTCTGTTTCACGGATCACTATGAAACTTTGCAGACCTTTGGCAGACAATGCAAAGTTTCAGGGTGATTCCTCAAGGGGGAGCAAAGAAAAAGGAGGGGTCCAAAAACACGTTTTTCCCCAATGCATTTTCAGTGGGCTGTTTTGACAGACGTATCACCAAACTGACTAGACACATTTTAATGATATTTGGCAGGATTAGCCATTATTGTAAACAGATTATTCTCTTGGGTACTACAGGTAAGTAGGGTAAGTATTTTATTTTAGTTATAATGCATTTTAACTTAATGAGATCCATGGCTGCAGCAGTACATAGCGATGACAAGTTATTATGTGATTGGCTAATGATTGCCTTAACAAAAGTGAAAGGCAGCCATGTTGATTTTAGATACATTTTGTCTGTGCTCGGAATTTCGTAGGTAAGTGTTATGTTTGATTTTTTTACCCTACCGATTACCACTTTTTAAAAGTGGCAATAGGTAGGAACAAATATTCATAAGTTTCTATAAAATTTAGAAACAAATATACAGAGAATCACAGTACCAAATATAATTAAAACAAAAATAAATATGTTAAATCATTAAAAATGCAAGGTAGTGTCTAATATTTTACAAAAATAGGGTACTACAGTGTATTTTCCATTTCTCACATATTTAAATCTTCAGTAAAAAGCATACAGAGTAGCCCGATATTACCTACCAATTACTGTGCTACTTAAAGAAATTACAGTTCTACCTAAAAAGCTGTAAAAAATATACAGAAAGTTATAACTTTTTTGTTTCCTGTTAAGTCTTTGACAAAGTGGTAACAGGTAGCAAACAACATTAAAACCTACTACTTATTTAGATCTAAGACCTGAACACAGAACACAGCAAAACGCAGAACGCAGACAAAAAGTGATGAAAACAACCTGGCTGCCTTTTACCTTTGGTAAACACAGCCATTAGTCAATCACTTATTGCCTTTTTATGCACAAGTACCGCAGTATATCGTGAACTTACCATGGCCTACTGGGACACAATATATAACTAAATATTTGAAAAATTATAACTTTAAAACTACTTACACTATTCACACAAACTACCAAAAATTACCATTTACATAAAATAATATATTTTCTTGCCACATGACATCAACATCTATTAACACACTTTCAAGCTTCATCTGCTTCAATTACCACACTCCACTGTAAGACACTACACTCTAATCCACTGCATTCTACACTATTAGACTCTATTCCACCCTGCTCTATTTCACTCCACGATACACCACTCCACTCTACGCTAATCCACTGTAAGCCACTCCAATCTAACCTATCCACTCCACACCACTCCACCTTACATCGCTACACTGCACGCTTTTACACTGTATGCCACTCAATTTTATAACACTCCAGTGTACACCGATACACTGTACACCCTTCCACTCTACTCTACAGTACTCCACCGTATGCTGTTCAACTGTATGCAAATCCACTCTATGAAACTACATTCTATGCTGTGTCACTCTATGTCACTCCACTGTACACAATTTCATTGTACACCACTGCACTGTACTCTATTCTTCTGTACTCCACTTCACTTAATTTCACTCTGCTATACGCCACTCAGCTATATGCCATTCCACTCTACAACAATCCACTGAGCTCTAATACACTGTATACCACTCCTTTCTCTGGCATAACAGTCTAGGCCACTCTACTCTACACCAATCCACTTTACTGTATTACACTGTACGTTATTCCACTGTACACCACTCCACCATATGCCACTCCACTCCATGTCACTACACGGTGCGCCAGTAACACTTAAAGTTATTCTACTCTACACCACTTCACTCAACTCTACAGCTGTATGCCACTCCACTCTGTGCCAATACTCTCTACACTATTCCACTGTACTGCACTTCGCTCAACATTCCACTCTATGTCACTCCAGAGTTACACAGTTACACTGTACACCACTGCACTCTACCCCATTACATTCTATCCTGCTCCACTCTACAACACTCCACTGCACAGAATTCCACTCTACAACTCTCCACTATACACTAATACATTGTATGCTACTCCACTCTAAGCAACTCTATTCTATGCTATTTCATTGTACGCCGCTCCACTGCACCTCACTCCGTTCTATGCCACTCAATTGTACGCTACTCTACTGTATGCCACTACAATGTATGCCCCTCCATTGAAAGCCACTCATCTATGCTATTCCACTGTATGCCGCTACACTGTACCTCACGCCAGTCAACTCTAGAACACTCCACTGTACTCCACTCCACTCTATTCCACACCACTCCACTGTTTGCAACTCCACTCTATGATATGACACTTTATGCCAATCCATGTTAACACACTACACTGTACCCCACTGCACTGCACACCACTACACTGTACTTCATTCCACTCTACACTATTCCACTGTACACAACTCCAATGTATGGTACTCTGCTCCATGCTATTCCACTCTATGCAAGTCCACTCTCGCCATTACAGTCTACGCTATTCCACTCAATGCCACTTCACTCTACGCCACTGCACGCTACACCACTCCACTATGTGCTATTCCACTCCATGCCACTACACTCTGCAACAATCCACTGTATGACACTCCACTATATGCTATTCCATTCAACACCATTCCACTCCATGCTAATGTACTGTATGCCACTACACTGTACCTGTTGGAAAACGAGGCAGTATCTGTGAGGCCTACACAAACAACATGTCTACATTTGTCCTTCACTGGGAACCAAACACCCCATTGTAGTGCTTGACTCACAGAGGGTAGCGTTGCAGAACAGTCTAAGTCTTCCTCTAGGTAGGTGGTGTGGGCTAGTAATCGCCATTTACAAGTTGCCCAGTCTGTACTTTGCTTTATAAAAGGAAGAGTACATTTATTACACACACACACTGCTCAATACTATGCACCTATTTACAAATGTACATAAGCTGTTGGAATTACTTCGTGACATTGCATAACATTCCCACCCCTCCCGCGGGGGGTGGGGTCTAGTACCACCACTCCAATGTATGCACATCATCTTGCCCCCTAATGCAGTAGGTTGACCATAACCAGGAGTGAGGGCCCTGCCCAATGGCACCATCCCAGTGGCGACCCACCCCATTATCTCAACAAGCATTTATAACGGGAACACCTGCCATAGTGACACATAACCCTGACTGAGCATCTCATACTGACCATACAGTATACACCCCTGAATCACAGTGGCTAACAATCTGGGTTGTTCATCACTTAATGCAGTAGCGAGAATACATGTCTAAGCATCCCTTTAGAATGGCAGGTACTTATCATATCTTATAATAGTTTGAATGCATTGCAATTAAAGCCCCATAAAGGCATCACAATTATAATCACAGGATTAAGCATGTACAGCCAGACACCCTAGCAGGAATGTCCAACAACATAACCCAAATTCACTTATCATTTCACGTGTAATTTCCAGTCCTCAAAAGGAACACCGTTCATAAATACACCACTGGTGCAATTACACCTTCCCACCTCTAGGGGGTATCACCTCAGTGACAATCCATGTTTGACCCTGCACACTTCAGTGCAACCCTATGCTTCAGCTCCTGGCTGTAGAACAAAAGTTCCAGCATGAGGTAGGTTGGAAAACACAGATGAAACCTTGAGGGGTAGTCTCCTTTGAGTCTCCCAGAGACTGAGGGTGGCGACCATCCATTTTCGTGCTGGGGGAGTCTGCGTTGCTCCTGCAGCTCCCCCTGCACCTTTTCCAGCCAATGGTGTTGACCCCGTCCTCCTGGGACCACCAAACTCAACAACAAGGAGGCTTTTCTGTGGGCCCATCCTGCCCGCAAGGCATTATGGGTCCCTTCGCTCCCAGCACGTGCATACTAGAGCAGCGGCTCTCCCACTGCCCCGGGGAGAGCAGCGTTGCCTTGGCTGGTGGCCTCACACCGCATCTGACCTTCGTTGGGGGCCCGGTCCCACCCGGACCCCTTTCTTGCAGATTCGTTGGAGAGCAGCTTGGGGAGCCCACCCCCGGCTACTCTCGCCGGCTACCCGACTGGCCAGCACCCTCGCGTGCTGCCGCGGGAGCCGGCACTGCCATTCTGGTCTGCCCGGAGGCTGCTGCTGGTCGGGCGGGGCCTCAGGAGAGTGCTACGGCACTCCCCCCTCCTTCCTCCTGCCACAGGGGAGTGTGACCGCACCCCCCCTCCCAGCAGCAGACACTGGGGCTCCGGAGTTGGGGGTCCCAGGCCCCAAGGAGGTCTTCACCAGCAGCACGTTGGCGCTCGCTGGCTTCATCTTCGTCCGCCGGGGGGGAGTGCGACAGCGCTCCCCTCTTCACCGCAGCCACCACGGCCCAAAATTAGGGATCCCGGGCCCCAGAGATCTTCGCAGGAAGCACGACGGTGCTCCCCGCCCTCCATTGTCGTCGGGGGCCAGGGTAAGCTCCTGGTACCCCGGGGGACACCTTCACGGGGAGTGCGACGGCGCTCCCCGACTTCACTTCGTGGGGGGTGCAGGGTATGCCTGGGCCCCGTGGGCACTTTTCTGGGGGGCAAATCGGCCCTCCCCAACACCTTCATCTTCTGGGGGCAGCCCCCGGGACCTGACCCACCCCAGGGGCACATCTAAGACCGGCAGCAGTGCACCATGCGCTTTATCGTCGATCAACTCAGAGGTCAAAGGTCGCGTACCTTCTGGGGGGCATATCTCGACCCCCAGGCAGAGGATTTTCACCATCTTGGCCAATTCTCACTCCTGGTGGCCAGCCGAGCACTTTTCGCCATCCTCCTGGTCTCCAAGAGGGTGAACTCAGCAGGGAGCTGTCTTTACTGGCTCCCTGCGCCAGCCTTTCACCTGGTTCTCCTTCTGGGCCTCTCTTCTCCTCGCGCAGAGGCCCAGGCTTCTCCTCACTGGCCCTGGACTCCCTCCAAGGCGCAGTCCAGAGTCCTGAGACAGTCAGGGGGTTCTTCCTTCCAATTGCCCCTGGTGCCAGGCTCCAGCACCAGTCTTCCTCAGCAAGAACACACCCCAGAGAGAGCTTCTCTTCCTGTGCAAGACCTTTTAAAATAATTTTGAGGGGGCTGGCAGGAAGGCCCTTATGCCCTATCCTGCAGCGATACATCACCTCTCTGCCCCTGCTCCCTCCTTCCTGCACAGGGCTCTGGGATACTTCAAATAGGCATTGTCCAGGGGTCTCATGACACAAGGTCTTTCAAAAGCCCCTTTCCCCCCTTGCTGCCTTCATGGCCTGGGCCCGGAGCAGGCCTGGTGCCTGGCACTGGGTGACAGCTGCTGATGGATGACCTGCAGGTTCACCCCCATCTCTCCCTCCTGGAGAGAAGACCTTCGCCCTTGGAATGCTTGCTGTGAAGGGCTAGGCCTCCTTATGCTACAGCTTGGGGAGGAAGGTAATTAATCCAGCCTGGCAGGGTCACACCCTGCCAGGCTCTGGTTATGAGCTGAGTCAGAGGAATATGACATTTCTGGATGACTCATAAGCAGTACAGATATGGCTTTGGACTCAGCAGAATACTTCTTTTTACACAACTTACAGTCTACTTTGGTGTGTGTCTGGAATTCGTGGCCCTAGGGAAGTGAAACTACCCCATGTGGTCCCCATCTTCATAGGAGAGTAATGGAGTGTGCCTACAGTGAAAACAGTAAAGCACACTGACTTTCCCTTACATGCGTCTCCCAACATTATAAAGCCTATTCCATGTCACCACCCAACTCTGCATAATTCCTGCCACACCATTCTATCTGTACCTGCTCCTGGGCTGCGCACGACAGGAATCGCCCCCGCGCAGCCCTTACACGGGTGCACATGCGTGTGCAAACGTGTCTACATGTAACCAGTCCAGTGCCCCTTATCCCGGCTGCAGCGCAGCGGCCTTCTCTCACAAGGGGGAGACTGGTGCAATCCACATGCAGTCTGTTTCATCATGAGTTCACTGTGGGTGAGTCCCAGCTTATGAGGCTCTCCCACAGTAAAAGCTAAAAAATTAGGTGTTCAAAAAGCAAAAAATTGGCGGCTTAGATGGTCAGAACCACCTTCTAACAGTACCTCACTCCACTGTATGCCACTCCACTCTTCGCCACCGCACTCTGCAGTACTCCACTGTATGCAATTGCACTCTACCATAGTACACTCTGCCCACTCCTCTGTACACTATTCCATTGTACACCACTACACTCTACCACATTACACTCTACTCTATGACAGTGCACTTTGTGACTCTCTCCTCCACCTTACTGCACCGCACTGCACTTAATAACACTCCACTCAATGACAGCAAACTCTACAATTTCAAAAATGTTTTGTGGAAAGCAAAGAAAACATTGATATTCAATGGAAAAAATGTTAAACCTTTGTTGTAGCTAGAAAAACTTTATTTATTCTTTCTATATACAGCAACAAATACACACACTTTAGAAATTCTTATAGTTATATTGTAAATTTTTAATTTGCATACCATCTTTAAATTTATTTTATTTAACTTAATTTATTCTTTAGCTGCAAAGAAATGTTAAAGTACTAAAAATTGTAATTCCTAAATGAATACTTATACCTTTACATTATTATTTATGCAACACCTTCATATTATTATAACTTGCATACCTAAATTCACAGTGTATTTAACTCAGTAGCCACATTATATTAACTATAATTTGCCACTGTACCATACACTGTGTTCCCACAAAAGATATAATTTGTAATGTCATATACAGTATTGTAAATAATATTATTTTAGATGGTATAACTGATATAATTTAAAAGGGTATAAGCAATGCATGGAGAAGGAGAGAGTTAAGGCCCTAGGAAAGCCCGTTCTCTGGGGCCGGCTCAATTACTGTGTCCCATGAAAGCCCACCCCCCGGACACTGCGGTTTATCTGCCTGTATTTGTGTGGGCAAGGAAACATATGTCTGCTCCCACTGACTGGACCATTTTAAAGCTCCCACCAGGTGAGAGTAGATGTGCTTTCCTTGTCTGCTGGAGTGTTGGCAGGTATGGCATATCTGGTCTCACTCAGTGTGAGCAGACTTTTGTTGCCCTACACGTGCTCCTGTTGGCAGGGAAGCACACACTGCTCCCACGCGGCTGGAGCAAACAAAACAGCTGCTCCCATTGAGCCGGAGCAATGATGGCTTCTGCAGTATGCTGGGAGCTGGCTAGGGCCACAGGGCCCTAGGGCTCCTCCCACAGCCCCCAGATTTTTGTTAGGTGCGTGCCCCTGGTGGGCACAAGCACACCCACCTAAAAGAAATACTGGCTCTGGCTCAAAGAGGAAGGGTCCCCCTTCTCTTAATAATGAAATTTGGCACTGAGGATGGGGTTCCTGGGGCCTATCAAGGCACAAGGAGAATATGGCACATTACAACGCGATGTAATACATCGCGTGCCATTAAAACGTGGTTGTTACAATGACCGCGTTGTTAGTACACGATGTATTACATCGCAAGTCTTTACAACGACTTCCACTAGGGGGCGCGCTGGACTTAGGAATAGTATTATTTACTATTCCTACTCCAGTTTGCGCAACAGTAGGGAAGGTGTTGGAAATGTATTTCCAATACCTCAGCACCCCCTAGTGGAATTCGTTGTAAAGTCTTGCAATCTCATTACATCGCGTACTAACAACGTGGTCGTTGTAACGACCGCGTTGTAAAGGTATCGCGGTGTAATGACTGCATTGTAAAGGTCGTTTCCCCAAAGGGAGGGTAGGCATGCAGCCCCCTCCCATTTTCAATGCAATTTGACCTCAGGGGATGTGATGGCCCTAGAGAATGAGGTTCCTGGGGCCCAGAGTTGCTCAGAGGATATGATCCCAGGATCCAAAGTGGCTTGAGAAGGTGGGCTGCGTTATGGAGTTGGATGTGGGCAGGCTTTTGGCTGCCTGTGGGAGTTTTCCCAAATTGCCTGGCCATAGGTCAGGCCCTTCGGCCAACGAACATTGCCTTTGGATGTATGTGGCGGGGGTTATCTTCAAAATTACAAACAAAGCAAAGGTTAAAATAATGTTACAGGTAGGTGACAATTTCAGTGACCACATAATGTTTCAAACATACAAAACCACTGAACTTCACCAGTTATAGTTATGTCAAGTAACTATAGCTTATGCACTAAGGTAACCATAGTTTGTGCTCTAGCTATGCACTGCTAATTACCCTGCATAATACACCACTCATGAAATCTTCGATGACATCATTTATAATATCACTACAATGTTTGAAATTACATTAAATGAGAAAACTGTGTATAGTGGGGGCGCGCATTATAGTTACCTTAGGGCATTTATTTATTTTTTATATAGCGCCTGAATCGACCCCCGAAGGGGTATCTCTGCGCTGTGGACAGGGCTGCAGGAATAGCTGAGGTGCGGGATCAAAATAGGATGGTCTTAAGGAGCTTTCTGAATTGGAGATGATCCGGACATAGTCTCAAATGAATGGGGAGCTCATTCCAATAGAGAGGGGCCAGATGGGAGAATGCTTTCCCGCTCAACCTGGCTTTCCTGACTCGGGGGACCACAAGAAGAAATTTAGTTCCTGAGCGGAGGGTCCTAGAGGGCACATAGTGAGTGAATTTCTCAGCAAGATAGGATGGACCAGTGTTGTGTAAGGCTTTATGAACAGTGAGCAGATTTTAAACTTGACCCGCTTACGCACTGGGAGCCAATGTAGCTGGTGGAGGAGAGGAAGGGAAGCTGTTTTGGGTGGGGCATTCAGGACCAGGCGCGCTGCGGTGTTCTGAACCACCCGCAATCTACATTACGAGGACTCATTTGCTGAAACCAGGAGGGCAGTGCAGTAGTCCAGACCACTGAGTATAAGTGTCTGCATCAGAGTTTTCCGAGTGGAGTCAGGAAGCAGAGGGAAAACTCGGCGTAAGAGACCCAGCGTATGAAAACAGGAGCCAGCGGTCTGAACAGCGTGCTCCTTCAAGGTGAGAGCCTGGTCCAAGCGAACGCCCAGGTTCTTAACTAGGGACTTGGGTACGGGAGGGGCGCCAAGGTCCACCGGCCACCATTCAGGAGTCCACAGCAAAGGAGCCTCTCCCAAAAGCATGATCTCAGTCTTCCCAACGTTAAATTGGAGAAAATTACAACTCATCCAATTAGAAATGGCCCTAATACCAGAAGAGAAAGCCGACTGAACAGAGGAAGTGAATTTGCTGTAAGGAAATAAGAGCTGCGTATCGTCTGCATATGAAATGGGAATAAATCCACAAGTCCTAAGGAGATAGGCCAAGGGAGCAACATAGATGTTAAACAAGGTGGGGCTCAAACAAGAGCCCTGTGGTACTCCCTTGGTCAATTCCATAGTCGCCGACCGATACGGGCCTAAGTTGATGGTCTGGGAACGGGAGGAGAGAAAGCTCGTCATCCACTGAAGGGCAGTATCTCTAAGTCCAATCTCCTCCAGTCTCCTGAGCAAGATCTGGTGAGAAACCGTGTCGAACACGGCAGAGAGGTCCAACAGCACCAGAATACTAGATTGGCCCCTGTCTAAGGTCATCCTGATGTTGTCTGTGACCGCCAGCAGGGCAGTTTCTGTGGTGTATTTGGGCCTGAAACCTGATTGGGAAGGATCCAGGCAGCCAGGGCGTTCAAAATGGTCGGACAGATGTTTATTAATATGTTTTTCAAGTAGCTTGCTCAGGAGAGGGAGTAGCGAAATGGGACGGAGATTGGAGAGATCTGCCAAGGGGGCTTTGGAGTTTTTCCGGACAGGCATAACTTGTGCCGCCTTCCATTCCCGCGGAAGACGGCCCTCTCTCAAAGAAAGATTGAGAAGAGACCCTATGGATGAAGACAATTGATGAGACAGGGAGGCAACAATTTTAGCCGGCATGATGTCAAGAGGGGATCCGGATTTTACTGCATGTAGAAGAGCTTCCACGTCTTCCGAAGTCAGAGGGGAAAATCTCTCCAGTAGCTGGGTGTTAACACATGCTGGCGAATTGTATGACATAGCGACCAATGGCTGGCTCCCTGATGAGATAATCCTGTCTTAGATAAGCTCAATTTTCTGCAAAAAATGCTGTGCGATAATATTGCAGAGAGTTTGAGAAGGGGCCTTTAGATTGTCGCATGCCTTGGGATTAGTAAAGGACTTAAGGATTTGGTAAAGGGTTTTTGGAACATTCCCGGCTGAGATGCGATAAAGGCTTTCCATGCTGCCTTTATGTTTTTGTGATAGCAGGAAAGAGTTACCTTGAATCTATCCTTGTCTCTCTCTCATCATGGGTGTTGCGCCACCGTCTTTCCAGTTTTTTACACTGCCGTTTTTCGGCCCGGAGCTCAGGAGAAAACCAGGCTGTCTGTGGGTGCTTGGTCGGATTGGTAAATGATTTCAGTGGCGCAATATGATCAATGGCACAGGAGACCACGGAATTATACTTAGTAAGTCCCTCCTCTATATTGTCTGGTTCTATGTTCCATGGTGCCGATAATAAGGCCTGGAAATGCTCCGGAGAGATTTTTCTCCATTGTCTACGGGTACATTGAATAGCGGGACAAGGTGCATCAGCCGCCCTAGGGCCCTGAATACGAAATTCGATGGATGCATGATCTGACCAAATCAGCGCCTGGGGAGGTTCACACAGAACACTAGATGAATTGGTGAAAATGATATCTAGTGTATGACCGGCTGTGTGCGTTGGACCCTCGTTATAACAACAAAACTTGGAAACACAGGAGAGTAAATATCTCTTTGTGTTTACAAACTCTGCTTTTACCAAATTATGCATTTGGAGATATTTGTTATGTATTTTGTAATTTTTAGAGAGCGCTATCACCTGTGAGGGTATCCTGGCACTTGCAGGTGAATGAGGCTAGTCTTGAGGGGGACTTACTTAAAGAGTCAAGTCTTCAGCTTCTTGCAGAATTCAAGAAAAGGAGATGAGGCTCTGATGTGCTGTGAGAGGTCATTCCATGCCTTGGGAGCGATGTAACAGAAGGCACGATTTCCTGATTACCTTCTAAGTAGGTGTGGCACTTGTGCTAGTGAGAGTCTGACAGAATGGGGGTATCTGGAGTGCTGGTGGAACTGCACATGGCTTCCTAAATAGGCTTAGTCTGTGTTATCTAGTGCTTTGTATGTTTGGGTGAGAAGCATGAATCATGCACACTTCTATATCTGGATTCCCTCAGGTGTAATTAGACGTGCAACCAACATAGGAGGTTGAGGACCAGTCTAGCTGCTGCATTCAGGATGGTCTGTAGTCTCCTTTTTAGTTGGATGTTGATTCCTGCGTATAGGGCTTTCCCATAATCCAGATTGCCAGTGATGAGGTCTTGGATGTCGGTTTTCTTGGTGTTCTTTGGTAGGCACTTGCATATCTGTTTCAGCATCCTCAGGGTGTGGAAACGTCATTGACCTGTTTAAAAATGTCCAGCTTGCTGTCTATAGTGATCCTGAGGTTTCTTGCTTGTGGGCTGAGGGTAGGAGCGGGTCTGAGGTCTGTTAGCCACCAGATGGAGTTCCACGACCATGCATCTTTTTTGGACATCACCATTTTAGTCTTGTCTGTGATCAGCTTGTGGCATTTGGACTTCAGCTCGACGGCTACTTTGGTCACAGCAGGAGTTGAAGTTTTTTTGTGTGCTCTGTGTTTTGAGCAAGAGGTACGGTATCAGGTGTGAGTATCAGTTGCAAGTCTTCAACAGACGTGATTATGTTGATTTTTTGTGTGTGGATGATGTGTGCCAGTGGGGTCAGGTAGATGCTGAAGAGGGTTTGGCTGAGCGAGGGACCTCACAGGACTCCACAAATGAGTTCTTCAGGCTTTTGAGTGATGAAGGTGCAGATTCATTGGAGGGAGGATACTTTAATGCCAGCCGTGTGCAGTCGTCTAATCAGGATTAATGTGAGACTGCATTGAAGGCTGCAGAGAGGTCAAGTAGGATGAGGGCTGCTGTTGCAGCGATGATGTCAGTCTGTGCTGTTGTTTTTGTTTGGTCTCATTCCTGACTGCGTCGTATTGAGGAGCTGGTGGTTAGCGAGGTGGTTGGTGATACCTTAATTGATACCTTTTTCTAGGACCTTTGCCTGGTATGGTAGGAGGGAGATAAGTCGGAAGTTCTCTTACGAGGCTGTGTCTGCTGAGAGTTTTTTCTTGAGGGCATTGATGGCTGCATGATTCTGAGCATCCCAGAAGGTAGCTGTATTGATGGAGGTGTTAAGGATGCATATGAGAGCTTTGCTGATGGGGTTTGAACCTTTGTTTAATATGTGGTTGTGGTAAGGGTCTGACTGGGTCCTGGAGTGGATGATCTTCATGATTGCTATGGTTTGCTCTGTGGTAATGATGTTCAAGTTGGCCAGGGTGTTACCTTCGTCCGATACCTGCAGACTACTTGCAAGGGTGCTGGAGTGTGATTGTGGGTCAAAATTGCTGTGTATCCCAGTGATATTGCTGCAGAAAAACTGAGGGGCATATTCACAAAGAGCTATCGCCGAATTAACGGCACTTTATCGCAGCCAAAGTCGTGATAAATTTACCTCCCCATTCACAAGCCGGTGTTAACAGCCCACAGCACCAGTTTACCCATGATAGCAGCCGCAAAAAACCTCGCCACAGAGGACCCCCGCAAATATCGCTAATGAGATGCAGATTAGGTGTTCCCGTGACAAAAGCAGAGACAACAGCACACCTCAACATTCACAACGACCAGCCACATCCGCGATAAAAACACAAAACAGGCGATAAGGCGCGATAGCACCAGGAAATCTACACCTGCTCTGACCTGGTGTAAAGTCGGACGGCAGCCAGCACCACAAAAGGGAGCACAGCCCAGGGCCACATCCGAAGGGCAACAGATGCCATGGAGCCACCCATCATGCAGCCCGGACACCCAAGAGGGCCACAACACCCACCTCCACCACCCCAGGACCCCAACCCACACCCAGAACACCCCCCCCCGGACCACCACAGACGCAGCGCAGACAAAGACAGCGGAACCCCAGGAAACGTACCAGCCGCACAGACCCAACATCTGACAATGTCACCTTCCACTACAGGCTGAAAGGGACAACCAACCTACGCATCCTGACCATCATCGCCCAACAGGCCTACGGCAACAACACAGCGGACAACCAACATCCCACCCCACACAAAGCTGATGGCGTGGCTGCACCTGTTGGCCCCTGGGACCCCCATCCAACACCCACCAGAGTCAGAGGAGTCTCACAGCCAGCCACATCTAAGTCCCCCACACCTGTCCTGGACATCACCATCACCCTGGCACCCCAGTCCCCATACGTACAACACAATGCGCAGGATCCACTGGAGACCAAGCAAGGACCATACGCCCAAGCAGGACGTATGCACGTGTTGGGGGCAATACACAGCACACATGTACCACCTGTGCCCCCTGGTCACAAAGCACACAATCACCGCAACAGGAAGCACACGTCTCACATTAATGTGCAGGCAACAACAGAACACCTTGGAACCCCCAACAATGTCGCCTTTAAATACACAGCCAGTGTGCATGTTACCTTCATCCTCCGACAGTCCATCATCACCCAGCGTTCCCCGGATGGCAACAAGGGAATAGCACAGCCCCTTGGCAACATACAAATGAACAACCCACACACCTCAACTCCACAACCATGCAAATCACAACTCTGGCAATGCACATGTCACAGAATCACATACAACAACATGCCCACCCACCAGACACGACAGAATAACTTACAATGTACACAAAGGCAAGCCCTGATCATGAGCCAGCAACGGCATGGCACCTCAGCCACATAGTAGCAGAATGTGGGGAGAGGTGGCAACCAGGCATGTGTGAAGGATGCAGTAGAACCATGATTGGGAAAGTACACAATGCCAAGAGTGCCGGAGATGTGCTGGACACCTCGCAGTATGCAGAACACACCCATATCCATGGCGACAGACACCGCTTGTGTATGGAGTGTAGTGGACAGTGGACGCCACCATGTCACCACAGCCAGTGGGGGACCTCGCAGAAATGTTGCCTGTTACGCCCCCCCTAAGCGTCACCAGAGTGGGATGGCCCAGCGTACGCTATGCCAGCGTAGGGGTGTGAATAAAAAGCACGTAGGCCTGGGCGTGGTCCTCTTCCGGAAAGACCCACATCTCTGCCAGGGCGGCGCGTCCCACCCCACCATGAGGCCGACGCCGTCCCCGTGTGTGGAGTTGCCTGCGATGCTGTGTGCCTGCCGGACCCCGGCACGCTGGACCACGAACCCGTCAGGCCCGTCCCTGCGCAGCCAGGCCACACTGATCACCTGCCGACACCGGCGTGTGTCAAGGAGGGCCCACCACATGCCGTCGCAAGCTCCAAGCCCGAGGCCCGCGACTTTGGCAGCCACCTAAGACCATCACGGCCTCCACGACACAGGCCCGCTTTATTCCTTTCTCGTTGATGTACTCCACTGCCGCATTAGGCCTACTCTTCGGACCAGTAGGTCCCATATGTGAAACTGTGTCCTGAGTCATGAATGGCAGTGACCCCAAATCCGGGCCAGCGGCCACAGCACCAGACCCCCGATCAGTGAGGCATAGTTCAATATGGGCATCTTGCGACACGTGGTGCCACTAACCCTGTTCAACGCCAGCCGGCTACACGTGGATGAGGGACCAGGACTACCCTGCTGACCAGTAGGTCACACGTCCAGCACCTAGTCGCAAAGCATGAATGGCGGAGTCCACACCAGTGGTCGCACGGAGAGGTGTAAGAGGAAGACGCAGCTCAGTCCGGATGAATGCCGGGTCACATAAACGGAGGTGACCGAGCACGTGGTGCCACTGAACCTGAACTACGCAGGCCGGTGGGGCCAACCAACCTATGCCAGCGACACTCGGTGAACGGGCCTTGCTGACCGCTGCCTCAGGCCTACACCACGGTCAGGTAGGTCACACATTTGGAACTGAGTCTTGATTACACCATGGCAGTGAACATTATTTAAGGCAGAGAACTATTCACCATACACCCTTCGATGTGGTGGCAACAGGTCTGTGCATGGCATCACAACCACACGTGTCTGTGGGCCTACGCGGACCACTGCCTTCGGCCTACGCTGCGCACGAGTTGGATCACAGATTTGGAACTGAACATCGGTAATTCAAAAGGCTGAATACATTTCTTCGCACGTACAGAGGGGCGTAAGAGGATGACGCGTTGCAGTCCGGAGGGAACAGGATCATCATCACGGAGGTGATTGAACACTACTGACAACTGCCACTGTGTCACTAACTCTGTGCCTCGTGAGCCAACGACCCGTGGCTGTGGGCCACTGCTGACCGCTGCCTCCGGCCTACACTGCGGTCCAGTAGGTCACATCGCCTTGATTTGGCATTCTTGGAGTTCACATCTGTGTACAGGCATCATCGCAGACTGCATCCCCTCCCAGCACCTGTGCCACTGAGTTTGTTCCCCGACATTCATGGACACTCACTGGTCGTACATTGGTGGCGTTTGAGTCTATGGACTAGGGGGTAGTTTTCATCCTCATGTAGCTGATCCCGCATTGTTGGTGCAAACGAGGGTTGCGCTTTCCACTCCTCCATTTGCTGCTTCCAGATAACATCAGACCTTCCGCATCATGCCCTGGAGGGCACCTTCCACTGTCCCCCGAAACCCTCCGCAACATACACCTCGGACATTGATGGGGACCCGCTCAGGTCGCATGGCCCATCTGACTGCACTGCAAGTCACCGTCCCGTGGCTGGGTGCCTGTGCTGGCTGCAGTGCATCCGGGGCCACTGACTCTGTGCTGCTCCTGCCTGGGACCCCTTCTTCTGAGACATTGAATGGCCTCTGTAGCGATGGTCTTGGGGTTATCAACGCCATGTGTCTGTGGCCTTGCGCTGTCCACCTCCTCCGGCCCCAACTGCGGGCCACAAGGTCCCACACATGGCATCAAGTCTTGACCGGCCCGGATGTCGCATCACCGTAGGAGGCACACGCCACCACCGCAAGGACCACCTCCAACCGCCATCTGCCAGAGTTGAAAGGGTGACCTGACAGACCTACGGAGTTGCTCAGACCTGTTGTGGATGCCATCATCGGACTGCTGCCCTGCACAGCACTCCAGGTGCCAGTGACTCAGTGCACCACAAGCCATTGTCCGTTACTGATTGAGTTTTGTGCTATTGTGAGGTTGCGCAGCAGTGTCACCTCATGCAGTGGGGAAGACCTGGGACCATGAGGAGGAGGATGTGTCAAGTGTGCAGACGGGAGAAGGCACAGACAATGGGAGGGCAGGAGGCAATAGCCCCAAGGCAGGAATGCAGACTGGTGGCGGTAGTCAAGCTACACACCCGGATCTAATACTGGGTATTGCGCTGTGGACTGCGGACGCAACTGTCACCTCAGGCAGTGTGGGAGACCTGGGACATTGATGAGGAATTTGATGCAGGTGTACCACACCCCACTGCATCTGCATCAGGACTAACCCGAAGGGACACAATCCTAGCAATTCCTTCACATGAGCGCGCTCTTCTCTAGTGCCCCTACCTCAGTGCACTGCAACACACGGAACGTCCAGACTGAATATTGGGTGACCTCTGTCCTTACTCCGGATCCCTCCATGTTGCTCTGCATTTGACTCTGTTATGCTGGTGTTTTCTGTTTCCATTACACTGGTGTCCACTGTTCAGGTTGTTGCCAGCACCAAGCACTCCGTGCGGGCTGGCTTATACTCACCCCACACACATCCAGCACAGGCGTCACTGTACATGTGGCCCTGCCAATAAAGGGGCCGGGCGCACGTGCCCGTAGCAAGTTCAACATGATATGTGCATGTGTCTCTGTGGAGGTGTGGGTCTCCTTTGTGGGGTGTAGGTGGTCCCTGAAGGGTATTGGACACCCACGTATGTGTTCTAGTTCGCATTCCATGGGTTAGGCAACACCCTCACCTGTTGAGCCACCTCCTTTTGGCGTTCTGCCACCTGGCATTGGGGTGCCATGTGTGGGTGGGTGAGGTGTTGTGAGGCAGCCGTGATTGCGGGTGCTTCATGCTGTGTGGTCTGTTGCAGGGTCTGGGTTCTCCTCTGAGTAGCTTTTCTGCCCTGGTCCTGGTGGTGGGTTGTGTGGGATGTCCATGGGCTGTTGTAGGGGGTCGGTGTCGGGGGTGTGGTGTTCGTCTTGGGCATCACTGATGGGTTGTATGTTCTGACCTGCTGGAGGTGTTGTTTGTCCCTCTGCATTGTGAAGGGGAGGTGCATGTTGGCATTGTGTTGGCGCCTTGTTCTTGTCGACATGCAGACTGTGTGACAATGTACATTGTGACTGTTTGGGCGGTGGTGGCTATTTGAGTTGGGACAGTGTACATTTGGCCTACATGGCTGATGTGGGGTTGTAGCCGTAGATGTGCATCTCACAGTTCCCTGCTCTGTCCAATGTGATTGTTCTGTTTCTGCGCCTGGGTGGACCCAGTCGTGTCCCCTGTTCTGCAGTGTGGGTGTTGCACTTTGTGCCACATTGTCATGGTATGTGCTGTGATTGCTATGTGTGTGTGCTGCAGTGTGCTATGGGGATGGGGGACATGTCCCTGGGTAAATGTGGGTGTGCAGTGTGTTACACCTCATTGTGCATGTGTGGCATTGTGCCCATCACCCCCTGTCCCCCCAGTCCCTGTTGGATCCTCACCCTGTTGTTGTTGTGTCAGGTCCTATCGAGCTGTGTCCGTACTCCCTACTCCTTGCACCCTCTCCACACTGATGACTGTGGCCTGGGTTTCCTCCTGCTCCTCCTGTGTCGCTGGACTGCCACCTCCTGTCACCGTTGCTGCCTTCCTGTTGGCAGCGGGTTTGTACCTGGTTTAGGTTGTCACGTCCTGCCGGCGCCTCTTGGCCTCCTGGATTGGCCTCCTGGGCACTCGGACTGCATTCCAGGTGGTCTTCTTGTGGATCAGTTGCTGGTAGTGTTCTGTCGCCTCCGTGGCCTTGGTCTTGTTTTCCTGCGGTCTGCACCCCGTCTTCCTCTCCCTTTTCTCCTTGGCCTTCCCCGACCCCGTTGTTCTTTGCTGGTGGTCTGTGGGGGTTGTGGGGTTCGCGTTGCCCTCTGCGCTGGGTCAGGGTGCATCCATGTTGCTACGTGCTTTGGGTTGCTTCTGGTGTGTTGTGTCTGTGGTTTTTATGGTGCAATTTCCCACCTGGCGCGTGGGATTTGCAGGCCTGAGGCTGGTTTTCGCTATTTTTTGTACCGCGATTGGCCTCATCGCATGATTTCTCGCGTTCCGCATTTTTTCGGCATGGCGTTGATTTTCACGCTGACATTTGACGCGTTATCTGGTGACTATCGCATGGTACCGCCTTGTTGTGAATTCCACGTTGACACAGGGATATTTTCCCGCGATAGGCTGTGATATTGGAAGTTGCGTTACGCTACTCTTGCGGTAGTTATCACACGTTCTTGTGAATATACCCCTTAGAGAGGTCATGTCACAGTTCTTGGGTTGTGGTGATGTTGCTGCAGAAAAACTCAGAGGTCACTGCTCAGTTCTTGGGTTGTGGTGATGTTGCTGGCAGCTGCTGCTGGTGTGGTGAAATCCTTGATGACTGTGAAAATATATTTTCTGCTGTTGGAGTTTTCATTGATGTGTTCGGCTAGGACCTTCCTCTTGGTTTCTCAGAATATCTGTTGGTTTTCTACCTAGGCGAATTTTAATGTGTTTCTGTCTGCCTTTTCTTGGCTTGCTCTCCATCTCCATTCTATTTGCTTGCAGTGCAGTTTGGTCATTCTGAGTTTAAGTATGTGATCAAGATGCTAAGAAATGCCCAGGCTACCTATGCTCTGGAGCAGCACAGAACGGGCAACAGAGCAGCACACTAAACAACCAATAGAGTTAGGGGCTTATTTACAAGCCCCTTGCGCCACTTTTGCGTCACTTTTCCCATGTTAAAAATGACGCAAAGGTGGCGCAAGGGGCTTGTAAATCTGCCCCTTAATGTTAGTGTGCATTTTTCTTCTGGATAGCACCAAACACTCAGCCTGCAGGATAGCTTTGCTAATAACACGATTAATGCTAAAACGTGCAGTGATCTTTAAGGTAGTAGTTTCAATCTGACTCATCCGTCCAATTTGGATAAACTTAATGGCATTAGTTTAGGAAACAGTGACACCTGTTATATAAAGAAGTGAGACGCGCTAAAAGTGCGGTGAAAAATGCTATATAAAAATCAACGTATTATTATGGGTTCTCTAGTAAAGCGCATTTTGCTAGTTTCCTTTTCAGTGTTGTAGGATGCTATATCTTTTATTGGACCTAAAAAATAAGTATGGTGTCGCATCCTGAATACATGGGCTTTCACACCACTGTACTTCCTATGCCAGACCAGTAAAATGAATCACATACGAAAACGAACATCCCGGCATCATTTTCAGATCAGTCGGGCGCCCCAAAAAACTTTTCAGACACAGCATGTAATGCTATCGCTATCTGTTACATGAGAGAGATTTAGCAATACAAATTTTTTGGATTGATATATTTATTGGTATAGTGGATAAATATCTTTTGTTTTAGTTTCTGAATGTAATCGATTTCGGTTAAGGGCACTGCTGTCCTGATTAACGGCAGTCTAATTATATTTTACACCTCCTTTTATTTCACTTTAAAAGCTTGACTCTGGAATATTTATCATATAATTTCAGCAAAAAATATTCTCAATTTTATTTATAATGACATTCTTAGTGCCATGCTCTTTCTATTATGGCTATTAATCAACATTTCTCTCTTGTGCCTTCTAATGCCTTCATGCTTCTTCTGTATATTGAGAGCTGGTTTTGTCGAGCCATAGGGAATACTGATGTAAGTTTTATATCTTTGTTCAGATATACAGACAGTTAGCTAATAAGTTCAAAGTCCATTAAAACTCATGATTTAATGAATCTAATTCCATTTGCTTGTAGTTCACTTTATGTTTTCTCACTAAAAGGCAGACTTTTAAATCTCGCACTTCCTTCTGGGAGCTAGGAGACAAGAGGAAATTGTTTTGCCATGCTTCTTCTATATCATGTACTCACAGCAATATTAGTGTCTTGATTACCAGATAAATATTAGCGGCAGCCTTCTGACAAGGACTTTATTCTCCGCAGTATAAGTTTATGTTCAGCCTGTGTGACGCCACAATTGAAATGCATAAATCTATTAGTTGTGTCACTTGAACTTAGCACTTCAATGATGGGATATGGGACAAACCTTTTTTTCTGTACTGAAGTCAACAACAAAAAAATCTAGAGCTGTCACCAGATGTTCCCATTAGTCATGAAATGTACCAGTATATGGGTTTATCATTCATTTCTTACACATAATAAGTCTTGCAATTTTAAGTTTAATTAAATATGGATTTTCTTTTTTAGTTAGCTTTCTCTCGAGATAGCTTTTCTAACTAGACTCCTAATCTTTACATTTTCCTATTCCATTTATTTTTAATGAGGTGATACCTCATTTTGAAACCTAATTTAGACAACAATATATGAACGCAATGTTCTCATATTCTTTTCCCACTAACTGATGGTTGCTAATCATGACTCCTTTCATATCGCGTGGCAAGTATATTTCGGAGCACGCTGCTACAGCCGAAAGCTTAAAATCACTGTCACCAAGTCAGGTTCCAACTCAGTTGTGTTGACATTGTCTGTGAGAGAAGCAAGGTTTATCGCTGGGGGAGAAAAATGTGTTATTTTGAACTAATTCAATACACCTATGTCCAGTGTCCCTTTACTTAAAAATGGACTCTGACATTAAATGCAATGCTTATATGTTGTTGTTATATTTCATTGATAAAAAGTAGGTTGCCCGATATGATACACGTGTGTAATTATATATTGCATTTTATTGTGTGACATTAAGCTCGTGCTGCATTGGTAATCTATAGTGGGCAGTATCACACCACCGGCAATGCATCCAACTCTTCGTCATAAAATATTCTTGCTTTCAAACCGCTCTGCACTTTGACTAGACAACGAGCTATTGATCGGTCACTTCAATCTTCTCTTCGCCAAGAATGTCAAAATCATGGTGGGCCTTACACTTTTCAATGTTGAAGGTTGCAGACCTTGCTTTTTAAAATAATTTATACCAGCCCTTACCGGTGCAATTTTATGTGAGATACAGCTATTTACCAGTAGACACAAAACTGGGGTGAAAAGGACACTACTACCTTGCAACACTATGGAATAAGCAAATGCCACCCGTGCACTTAAGTCTACCTACTAGGCAGTCCAACAGGCCACATGTTATTCTCTTGTAGCCACCGGTCTGCTCTCCGATGATGGCATCTGGCATAGGCTTGAGGCAGCTCCTAATCCATTGTGCAGTAGTTCTGGAGAAGTATGAGCAGAAGTGCAATTGGTTCCTCATGGACCTGGGGAGGCCGTTATCCTCATGGGCCAGATAGACAAGTCGAGGAGTTCCTTAAGCCCCTCCGGCCATCCCCCCACCACTAATGAGTAGGAGTAAGAATAAAGTGTGATGGTGCTGAGGTGGCTTATCCCCACTTGCCACAGCTCTACCCCTTTGCAGCTAAAGTGGAAAGCACTGCGATGCAAATCCAGGCGGTCTCGTGGTGCACTGACCATACTGGTGGGAATGGCAAGGTTCTACTTGGACCAGACTATGTGCAGTCATGCACTCGACCTCTCTGAAACTGCTGCAGTGAAGTAAGTCCCAGATATGAAAGTCTGACAAGACTCCACATTTCTTTGGTCCTGTTGCTTCTGGTGGCCCACTTCGGGTTAATCAGTTCTAGGCCTCTTAACTACTAAAATCATTTGGGGAGTCCATAAGAAGTGCACAGATGTCTAAAGAATCCTTTCCTTCAGGCCCATGAGCAAGTCCCCCCTCTATTGTCTTTCTTTGAGAGTGCGGAGGCCGTTGACACTGGCCCTGCAAGCACAGCTCACAGAAATCCAAAAAGACAGGAGTCCTCTCCAAGGAGGGGTTTATCAGCAAGTCGATCTCTCCTGTAGGTCCAACTCTTCTCAAAGTCTTTGCCGCTGTGCTGGTGTTTAAATGTAGTTCTGGAATGTGGGTGTCTCTGCCCAATCCAGAGATGCTACGTCACTACTTCAAGTGTAACCTATATATCTAGGAAGCAGCGTATGGGCTGATCCACCAACATGCACATCATCTTAGGAATTTTGTAGATGGCCAGACAAAGTTATGGGCTGCAAGATTTCTCCTTTTACCTTAGATCTGCTCATAACTGGCACTGAAAAGCTGAACCCTTTCCCCAATACCTCAAATGGAATCCCTAGAGGAATGTGACTCGTGCCAGAGGAGTACCTGTTCCCCTTTGCCCATGTGAGGAAGGATTTCCTGGCTTGTCAGTTCTCAACTCATCACCCTATTCAGATTTCACCCCCACCTCCTTCCTCTACCAAAGCTAATCACGCATAAATAAGGTCTTTTGCTCAGAGGAGACCTTGGACTGCCTGCTGGTCATCCATGTACATAACGTGGTCCTGCAGGGTAGTTCAGAACTTGGATCTCAGTGGGGCTGGCTCAAGGAAATATCATAAATCCCAAAGTACATCGAGAAGTGCATATATGCCCACATTTTATGACTTAAGGCATTTGTCTGGGTCATCTGCTGCTGAGCTACCACTATATTTTCTCTTCTGGTGTTGCTGGTGTCCTGGGAGGTTGCTGTTCCTCCGGCCATACATGAGCAGGAACCAAAGTGCTTTCACACTCTCAACTGATTGCGGGAGGAAATAGCACTCCCATTGATCGAGCCCAAAATGTTTTCTGCAC
This sequence comes from Calotriton arnoldi, assembly GCA_963921515.1. Lineage (NCBI taxonomy): Eukaryota > Metazoa > Chordata > Amphibia > Caudata > Salamandridae > Calotriton > Calotriton arnoldi. The sequence goes on from CAWUFW010003049.1 coordinate 1,385,687, forward strand.
TCCAACGCTACCATTTCTCTGGTGAGAAGTTAGCCACCCTCTTAAGAGATTAAAAAGAGGACTTCTTCTAGTCAAATGCTTACATAAAGCCGTACTTTCATTTAGAGTTCTATACTCTATTATTTAATGGTAATTGTAAGGGAATCGTTTGTGTTTAATTTGGTGCTTATCTGCATCGCTGTGTTTACTATTTACCTTGCTTGTAATACTTATTTACTTTGAAATGTATCATCCCCCCATCTCTGAATCATGAGAAATGTTTCCTCTCTCTTGTTTTCTGTTATGATTTGAGAAGATGTGTACAACCAACCTGCTTCCAGAGTACTGTACACTATTACTTTTAATAATAGCTTAAAAAGCCAAAAAAGCGGAGATAAAACTATCGCCCTATTTACAAGAGGGTGCTAACATGCATAATCGCATGTTAGCACCCTTTTTTCCGACGCCTCCCTTTGCATCTCTAATAAGATGCAAAGTGGGCGTCACTGGGCGTACCCCGGATGGACTACCTTGTAAAACATCGCTGATGTTCACATCGCGATATTTACAAGGCAGCCCACAGGATTTTAGCACACGTTAGATTTTGGCGAAAACTGCAGTTTTCGCCAAAAACTAACGTCTGCTAAAATCCTGACTTACCTATGCTTAACTTAGGGGGTGGATTATGCTGATACGACCACAGGGTCGTATCAGCAAGGTTATCGCCGTTTTGCAGGGAACATCGCTGGAAAACCAGCGAGAATAACTAAATGAAAACAGGCATACAGGCTTTTGGCTAGGGGTGGAGATATTGAGTCTAAAAATGTTTCAAAACACGGGACCAATATAAAATCAAGATACATATTAGTCAGCGATCCATTCGATCCATTTCTTATGTAGCTTTCATGTTTTATATGCCCAGTAGCATATTTTCAGGTTAGTGATGTTAAATTTGAGATACAGCATTTGGCACATCCCATAGCCTGTTAATTCCCAGCCTCTTGAGCCAATTTGAAACAATTTTGAGCCAGGGAATTGCCTTTGCACCCATTATATTTAATAAATCTTTGAGCGCATCGCTGTAATCACTTAACTCCGGTGTAGACCACTGATGAACCCAGTACATTAGGGGTTAATGTGCTGCCTGCTCGTTAATTCTCTTCAGTCCCAATTCAAAATATAGAGGAATTAGAGGGGTGCTATTTGGGACGGAAATTAGCTTTCTTGCAAGTATGTTTTCAGCAATAGATAATGGATGGACATCTGTATAGCCCCAGGTCTCAGCACCGTAGAGTGCAGCACCCTGTGCTTTTGCTCGATAAACCATTAGGGCTGGTGAAACTAAGTGTGAGCTTGTTTGCTAATATAATCTATTAATAACATCTATTAATAATAATAATCTATTAATAACTAGATCTCTGTTCTATTACATAGCAGTCCTAGCAATTTGTCCTGACCATTTGAAGCTCTCCATTAATATAACCCCAAAATAATCAAAACTGCACCCTCTCTAGTGCTTCCCTGCCCGAATGAATGACAGAGTTTTTGACCAGGCCCATTACAAACACCATATATTTAGCTTTGTTTGCACTGAGCTCTAGCCTCCTTAGACTTACAAAACCCTTGGAACTTATAAATTAGGATATGAAGCCCCATCTGGGTTTTGGAGAAAAATAGGGAGTTATCCACAAATAAAAGAATAGGAACCTTCCTCTTACTCAGGGCAGGGGAATCATTTTGATAAGGGTGGGCGGCAAATTCCGTTCCGCTCGCGGAACTTGCGTAATTTCAGCATTTCCGCGTTCCGCGCGGAACGCGGAAATGTCGAAACTTCCGCGATCCGCGGCGGAACGGAATTCGGGTGCAAGAAAGCACTGAAGCAGGTGCCCGAGTTGATAAATATGCAGGGCAGGTGTGCCTTCTCTCCATTTCCAACGTGAAAAGTTAGCTGTAATCCCCGATGGAGGTCTTTGCATCCTTACTTTTCTCGAGCGCAATCCTCGTGTAGAATTTGTGAGCGTGGTTAAGCAGATGTGCCTTCTCTCCATTTCCAATGTGAAAAGTTAGCTGTTATCCTCGAAGGAGGTCTTTGCATCCTTGGTTTTCCCGAGCGCAATCCTTGTGCAGAATTCGTGAGCGTGGTTAAGCAGGTGTGCCTTCTCTCCATTTCCAACGTGAAAAGTTAGCTGTAATCCTTGATAGAGGTCTTTGCATCCTTGATTTTCCGAGCTCAATCCTCGTGTAGAATTCGTGAGCGTGGTTAAGCAGATGTGCCTTCTTCCCATGTCCAGCCGGAAAAGTTAGCTCCAATCCTTGATGGATGTCTTTGCATCCTTGATTTTCTCGAGCGCAATCCTCGTGTAGTTCCTGTGACCAGGAGGTTCCTTCTCCTCGTCTGCCGCTGAGATCCTGCTCTGACCCTTTTTAAACAAGAGGCATGTGAACTGGCCTAGAAGCCCCGCCCGTTTGGCCCCGCCCCACATACACTAGCGGTATACAACGTCTTCCCGCCCTTTCCCCACTATGATGGACAGCTTAATCAAAGGACCCCGGCGCTTTCGGCGCGGTGGCAAAGTTACAGACACCCAGGTCACTGGGGACAATTCTTCTGGTCCTTTACGCAGCTGTAGTGTAGGGAAGGCACTATACATTTACCCAACGAGGTAGCACTTACTGATTAGCCAGTAGAAAGTACTCCAGTTGAGTAGAGGTATTGCACAAAACGGTGGCATCTTCGTGGATAAATATGCAGGGCAGGATTCAACGGGCGCAGCAAAATCTCCGCGAGCACGCGAAATTCCGCGTGCTCGCGGAGATTTCTTGCAGTTTCGCGGAATTTCGCGGAACGCAACTCCGCAAATTCCGCCCACCCTTACATTTTGACAGTTTAACAGTCCATCCACTACATCGTTCATATATAGGGTGAATAATGTAGGAGTAAGAATGCATCCATGGCGAACACCACGCTCAATGGAGATGCGTTCGGTTAATTCTCACTGACAGCCAAATAGGACTTGAGCAAAGTTCTTAGTGTGAAGTCTTCTGATAAGCTGAATGAGATTGCTAGGGACCCCCATAAGTGACAAACCCGCCATAATTTGTTTCGTGGAATTAGATCCAAGGCGGCTCTAAGACCCCAACACTGCCAAACTCAACTTCCAGAAAGGAATGCAAGACGTCGCAGTCTGGATGACCAACAACTGCCTGAAGCTCAATGCCAAGAAGACAGAAGTCCTCGTCCTCGGTACCACCCCTTCTGCATGGGACAGCACCTGGTGGCCGACTGCCCTTGGAAGCCCACCTACCCCCTCAGACCACGCCAAGAACCTCGGCATCTTACTCGACTCATCACTCACCATGAACCGACAGGTCAACGCCGTCACCTCCAGCTGCTTCAACACCCTCCACATCCTCCGCAAGACCTTCAATTGGATCCCCCCTGAGTCAGGGAAGACAGTCACCCACACACTCATCACCAGCAGACTTGACTATGGAAACGCACTCTACGCCGGCATCAACAAGTCCCTACTCCGCAAACTGCAAACAATACAGAACACCGCCGCCAGACTCATCCTCAGCATCCCCCGACACGAACACATCAGCCAACACCTACGAAGTCTCCACTGGCTCCCCGTGGAGAAAAGAGTCACTTTCAAAATCCTCACTCACGCCTACAAATGCCTACACAACAACGGACCCAAATACCTCAACGACAGAATCAACCTCCACGTACCCAAAAGAAACCTCCGATCTTTCAACCTCGCACTGGCCAAAACCCCGCCCATCCACAGAGCCAGAGCAGGCGGAAGATCCTTCTCTCACATTGCAGCCAAGACCTGGAATGAGCTACTGGCAGACATCAGACGCGCCCCCTCCCTGAACACCTTCAGGAAGACCTGGCTCTTCGGCTAAACAGATCTGCCGACCCCCCTCAGCGCCTTGAGACCCTCACAGGTGAGTAGCGCGATTACAATTCCCTGATTGATTGATTAAGATCTATAAAACCCACATATAGCTTTTGTTTAACTATTGTGACATATTTCCAATATAGCATAGCAAGTCTGAGAATTTGATTGCAGGTACTGATCTTTGGGCAGAATCCAGCCTGGAGGGGGTTCATGATATTATTAGATTCAGCCCAGTCTAGCAATCTATCCAGTACTTGCCGTGCAAACACCTTTTGCAGGTTGTCGATCAAACTGATTGACCTGTAATTAGAGGGGATGTATGCATCACCTTTCTTGTAAATACAAATAATCTCGCTCCTCTCCATGATTCTGGTATCTCACCCCCTGCTGCTATTGCATTTAACAATATGTTTATGTATGGGTCCAAACTAGTGGCTTTGTCTTATATAAGACCACTGGAATTTTATTGGGTTCTAGTGCCTTAGCTGGTTTTAGAAGATCAATTGCTCTGACTGTGTCCTCATAGCTAAAGAAAACTGGATTCTCATTCTGAGCAAGCGTGGGATGGAAAGTCAGTAGCTGTGGCCTGATCGCCACTTGTTGGTGGATCATTGGATTCTTTTGCAGCATACAATTCTGAGAAATGCAACACCCATCTATCCGGTTGAATATGATAGTGATAGATTTTCACTTTTCCCGAATTGACCTGGGCTACTGCCCACCAGAAAGACCAGGGATCATATGCATTGAAGGCAGCTAACAGGTCAAGCCAAGTTTTTGTCCTCCCAGTTTTTCCTAGCAGTACTCATAGTTGTTTTATAGTTGCGCCTGGCTTCAACAATTGTTATCCTATCGCCTCCTATAATGGCTGTTCTCAGACATGTCTTGGCCTGTTTACAGGTGTGATTAAACCTCTTGTCTTCTTTAGCTGAAGTCTGTTTTATATGGGCCACCTCTTTATAGAAAATCTTAAACATCGCACTGAAAAATGTATTATGTATAATTAATATAGGAATACCCACATCACTTATCCCTACATACTTCGATAGGAAGACCAAGAACAGCTCGTATATTTGCGTATATAAATTTGTTGATTGGTAAAACATTTGACCATGTGTCATAACGACGATTACTAGCTAAAATTGGTTCTGGTACAAGTGTATAACTTGTGCTAAGGATTCCACAGTTAACTATAGGTTTAGTGAGTTATGGTCACTGTCAGTGCGCAACTCCACTTTCATGTATGCTAAGAGTGACCATAACCTCACATCTAGGATTACATAATCTATAGCACTAGTATTGGAGCCTCTTTTGAATGTAAGTGCCGTTTCAGGGTCTGAAATAGTACGACTATTACAAGCCCTTAACCCTCTGATTACAGTTATAGAAATTAATTTCAGAACCGTGGCAGAGGGGTTTTTCATAGGATTTCCTGTCAGCAGGGGATTCCCCATAAATCATCCTCAGCTTCTGTTAACTCTTTCCTGTGTAGAGATAATTCAAAAGTGTTATTAAAATCACCTGCTAACACTATTCTTGTATTCGGGTCAATGGAGTCCAGAAGTAGTAGAGTGGGGGATTCAGTACTTGTCATAGATGATCTTACATAATGTTTAGTATCACCATGGAAAGACCAGTTGGAAAGGTAACAAAGATACCCATTAAATCTGGTCAGTTTATTTGCAGTGGAATAAAGGAACCTAGAAGATTGTTTTTGATCAGGATTAAAAGACCACCAATAGCCCTCCAGAATTTAACTGATGGTTTCGCTTCTGCGCTAAATGTGGTAAACCCGTTTTGTGGTAAACCTGTTTATAACCACTTTCTCAGTAGCCCAAGGCTCTTGCAATATACATACATCAAAATCCCCAGTATAAGATACCCAGTCAGGATCAACCAGCTTTAACATTATGCCAGCCACATTCCAAGAAAGTAGGGTGATAGATGAGTTCCAATTCCTGGCCTTTTTAGGATCCGGGGGGGTTGGACGAGCTTAAAGGTTCATCTAAGTGGGTACTAATGGCATCCGTACCGTGAAGTGATATCCTATTGTCCCCACTACCAGAGAGTATATTTACATCTACCTTAGGCCTAAAACACTTATGGTTTCAGCCTCTATGTCTACACAATTTGTCCCTATACTCCTGGCTTCTTTTGCAGTAATCAAAATCAAATCATTCTCAGGCAAAGGTACAGCAGTGGGGTAATTTGTAACCAACTTATTAGAGTTTTGATTATCAAAAAAAACGCAGCATTAGTGTTTGTCTCTATTGGTTCTATAGGATACATTGTCAATAAAAGGACACAAATCCATAGGAACATGCACATGTCACTCTATCGCGTTTAGGTTAGAAACAGCAGCGCGCATTGTATTTGACTGTTTGATCACATTAGAAGAGTAGGTGGCATGGCTTCCTGATGTTCCTTCGGAAGGGGGAAATGCTTTTAGCCTTATTTCATGAGAATTGTCCCCTTGAAGATGACAGGTACGCAATTCATAATTTATGAGACTTTCAGCCATCCACTTTGAACACAAGACTGATTTGCATATAGCTGGGTCTGAACTGAGGTGGCGAAGTGAGCTAAAGAATGATGATGGATTCAACCCAGATCTGTGACTGGGGGTGAGTGTCTGAAAAGTTTCAGCGCTCCGTCCATCATCATCTTGTGTTTGCTTTGTTTGCCCTGAGTTGGCAGGGTATGCACAGACGTGGGTCCCTTGCTCACTTTGCCACTGGATTTAAGCTAGCCTGGCTGATGAAGGGTGTTACCCAGAAACCGGCCCCAGGATGCTTGTTTCCGCTTCAGGGAAGACCTGGCTTGGCAGATCGGGCTGGACTGTTCCCATGAGGCACAGGGTCAAGACTGATTTGCATATAGCTGGATCTGAACTGAAGTGGCGAAGTGAGTTAAAGAATGATGATGGATTCAACCCAGATCTGTGACTGGGGGTGAGTGTCTGAAAAGTTTCAGCGCAGGTAAACACGGTGGGGCGGGTGGGGGGATGTTGACAGACAACAGAATAAGAATTATTTATTTAACTTTCCCTATTAGGTTGTCTGTCGACATCCCCCATGCCCCCCGCTGCCTCACCGCGCCTACCTGCACCGACTGCCGCTGCTTCAAGTAGGTACAAACTCTGTCTTGTCTGGATGTATCAGCAAGCCCATGGGGGAAGAATCTGGTTTGCCAGAATCTTGTGGATCTACCAATCTTTCTGGGTAAGGATACAATCACTGCATCATGCTGTGATGGTGGTAGCAGACCCTAAACTAGAATAGAATTCAACCTTTGGGGCATAGAACTCAATGGGGGGGCCCGTCTAACCCAAGAACTTTGTCCCTTGCTAACTCCTCAATAACACCTCTCACTTCCTGAACAGTAATGGCAGCACCTATCTGCTCTGCTGTCTTGGGACTCAGGACGGTGGGGGAGGATTCTGCTATACACTGCAGAATGTCCGCCTCCACAACCACCGCACCTGCCCCATACAATTGGAATGATTCTGGGTGAACACCACAATAATCTATACCTGGGTGCACAGGTCCCGGCCCATGGGGTCCCGAAGCTGGAGGGTTGTAGGCCCTCTGTTCTCCTCTCGCAGGAGCCATACGACCATGCTTCCTGACTTATCCCTGTCCTCATGTGCCCATGCAACATACGCCCTATAATCATACTGTTTCAGGCTTTCCACCAAGGTGAAAAACTTCTCTGTTTTTTCCAGCAGCCGGCTTCGACTGTCTCTCCTAGGTCCGGAGGCAGATTTTCGAATTATCTCCTCTTGCTGTCTAATGTCAGCATGTAGTTGGGTGCGCACACCCAGCTTATTGAAGATATAATGCCATTGCTCCACTATCTTGAGTGCTTCTCATTCCACCATGAGGGAGGACACCATTCCTGTATTTTCTAACTTTTAATTATGAAATACCTTTCTGAGTGACTCATGAAACACCGGATCCTCCAGAAGGGCAGGATCCAAACACCATGTTGGGATGCCATTGCTGTGGGACAAACAGAGGTAAGGGGTTATGACCCGAGTATGCCCTTGCTATGTACTCCGCATCCATCATTTGCTTAGTCATTGCATTACAACAAAAGACCACATCTAGGTGCACATCCAATCTGTGCAATTCAGAGCGGAGGAAAAAAGCCTGTGCTCCCGATTGCATGCCCGCCTGTAGTCCACCAAATCTCAGTGCCCAATCCATCGTCAAAAAGACCTTGCTATTTTATGCACTGGGGACACAGGTAGTGCTGGATAAAAATTATCCAGGTGGGGATCTGCCAAACAGTTGAAGTCTCCAACAATTATATTTGGGTAATGCAGCATGGCTGTCAGCAAAGATGCCAAGCTAGTCAAAAACTATGTTGTTCTGTATTTGGGGCACACACATTCATTAGTGCTATGTCCTTACCATCCAATCTGTCCATCACCAAAAGATAGCATCCCTCGGGCTACTCCATTTCCTTATGCAACTGGGAATTTACTCCAGGTCTAATCCAGATCAGGGCACCCCATGCAAATGCAGAGTAGGCAGAGTGATAAAGCGGCCCCTCCATCTCTTCCGAAGAGCCCTACACTTGCTGCCTGTCAAGTGGGTCTCCTGCAGGACTGCTATGTGTGCCCTTCTACATTTTATGTGCACTACCACATTATACAACTTAGACAACGCATTCAGTCCCCTCACATTCCAGATGATCACTCGGATGAGGTCAGCCATTGCTGCATTACAGTTTGTGGGTCTGTGCACAAGGACCTTCCTTGTCAGTCGCACAACTGCAGTATCATCATCAAGTCACTCCCCACAGCCTCGCTCACCACACCTACACCTAGAAAGAAAGAAGCATAACAGAAAATACCAGAACTAACCAACTAAATACCCACAACACCCTCCACGGACTGTGACATGGATACATCCTGTCCAAAATACATAGGTAATAGCCACAAACTAATGTCCTTTTATAAGGGCCAGCTAATTCTGTTACAAAAAGTTCTTGGGGTGGTGAGATTTGCCAGCCCAAAAGTTTTTACCCAGGTAACATCCATTAGGGAATACCAAACCATGCTCCTCGCCACACTCAGCTCCTCCTCAGCCCCGCTATGTGTAGACTGGATCAAACAAGGAGAAAAAACAGCAGCACTATGAATATGATACCACTGGCGTATTCCAGTACACAAAACATAGCTGCCTAGTCCCTCCAGTGGGGATCAATTTAGGTCATCTGTTGTGTCAGGTGTAACTCCGGGTAGCATGTGTTCCAGGCCTGGTATCACCAAGTTCGCCACCGAGCTTGAGGTCCACCGACGTGATTGTGACCCAGAGAGTGACGAACCATCTCCAGACCCCAAGAAGGCTGTCACTGCCTTCATCTTTTCCACAGCCGCCTGCTATTTGTGGGTTGGGGTGCCCCACTTTTGTGGGACCTCTGCCATTTTGGTCACTGCGACCCAGGCCATTCAGAGAGGGTCGGTCGTACCGTTGTTTCATGAAAGAGTTTCAGCCAGTCCCATGCCGCTAGCTCGTCTGAGAAGAAGTGAGTCTCACCCTCTGCCTGTATCCTCAAGCAGGCCGGGAACAACATGGCATAGAGCAATCCCAGCTCTCGAAGCCTCTTCTTCACAGCAATGAAGGACGCTCTTCGTTTTTGAACCTGAATGATGAAGTCTTGGCATTCTCTACAGTAAATGGGCTATGGCTATGTGGCTGTTGCAAAAGGAAGTCTCTGTCCCGGAAATGTGGATGGGGCCTTTCCCGCAGGCATGGGTGGTCGATTAAGGACTCTATGAGCGCAATCTATATCATTGAATGAGGGTACACCAAACCTCCAGAAACCCAAGTATGGACTCACCCTCCTCTTTTTCTGACAGGCTAACAGCAGGAGGGGCTGAGAGGGATGGAGCAAGTGACAAGGTCATGGGAGGTGATGGGAGGGACGAGAACAAGCAACAATGTGTCAGATCTGTAAAACAGGTCTCAAAAGAGTCGGTTTAATCTGGAAATCCCAGCAGGGAGATGTGGTGAGCTGAGCAGATCTCAAGATTCTAAACGGCATTGGTGGGCTGTAGGTAAGTTGTGCTGAACCGTTGTGCAGAGAAATTTCTCTTCAGAGACTTTGGTTGCCAAGTGCAGTGAGGCAGGGGGCATGGACTTATATATCCCCATTGAAAAGATGGCTGCGAAGATTTTTGCTCTCACCCAGTCATCTGAGAATATTCCAGAAAGATTCTGACACACCCTAGTGTATTTTGTGGCAGAGAATGTGAGCAGGCTTTCATGTCTGAACTTAAATATTCTCCCCTCACTGTGCAATAATTATTCAATAATTATACAGACTTTAAGAACATTTCTTCACATAAATGGTTTTTGACCTGATGCTGTGTTCACCTAGTCAATTACCTTTTAAACTGCCTTCTCAAGGCCATGACTATGGGGGTCCAAATGCTTCCCAGAAAAAAAGAATGGGAGAATAGTCTTGATTGTTTCCTAAGGGTCATGACACAAGGTCGCAGAGGGAGTAAGCGGGATGAGAGCAAGCAAAAAGGACGGGATAGGGGGTGGGGGGGATAGGGAGGGACATAGAGAGATTGCAGACACATAAACACATGCACTCTTATTAAAAGTGAAACAAATAGCCCCTCTGCAAGTGGACATCCAGTGAAAGAACACTGACCACAGACAGGAAATTGTACTTGGTCTATGCTCCATGATAGAAGGAAGACATGAAGAGAAAGTGGAAGGAGGATGCGCTGACCAATGGGAAGCAAGGAAATGAGAGCGATGTTGAAGCCAACCAATAGAAAGTAATGGTAAGTAAGGGGCAGGCTCAAATTCTGTTTTAAGCTTTTTCTGTTTATAAGAGATTTGGCAACAACAACGCAGGTGCTATCTCAGACGAAACCTAATAAAACTCCAATACATGAGGTTGACCTATCGTACCAGTCCTAGCCACAAAGTGAACCCATGCACCACTGAAAATTGGGGACATGCCGAGAAAGAAATAATGAGCAAAATCAATTTACATCAATCTTTTTGTTAAAGGACATATTCCATGCTGCCTAGGGTTAAACATCAGATATGATGGGAAAGTGATTGGGTTCAGATAAAGAAAAATGAATAGTAAGGAGCACAACCCCGCATCTTCTCCTAAATTGTGTGAATATCATGTGTGTGGAGTAGTGTAGATGATTTATAGAATGGACAAACATGCTGCATGGATAGGTTTTCTATGTTGTCCTGTGAGGATGATGATTAAATATTTTGTAGTTCCCAGATAAGGACAATTTCCATTAGCTTTGATCAGGGTGCTAGAAGGAATTATAGAGCTTCACTATGGGATAAAAGCTGTGTGTTTAAAAGAATTCTTGTCTTTATTGGGAAATTAGATGCTTTTTAATTCCTAAATAATATTTTGTATTCCTAATTAATTAACACTCTTTTTATCTCTACGTTTGATGTAGCTTTCTATTCTCCTTCACACCATGCAAGTGCATCAGTTGGAATCTTTCTTTTGGCCTTTTACCTCTTTCCCAATCCTTTACTCTCTTTGTGTTCTGCCTAAGTATGTTCAACGTTTAGTAGTTACTAGCAAGGGATGATTTAGATGAGGAGCTTTTTGGTCTTTGAAGTAAACATAAATAAATGGCATTGTTTGTTTGTCTTGTAACTTTTTTCCATACTTTATTACAACAAACTCCCATAATTAATGTAGATTGTGAAAAAGTTAGATATGAACAATTGATATGGTATGCCTAGAGATAAAGAATGGGAAACATGAACTACACTGCCACACACGCTTGGGACCTGATACTTAAAAGGTTTAAATTTCACCATCTTATTTACAACCTGGCCAGATTTTAGAATCTTTACATTTCACAAAGCCAAGAGATTCTAGAAGTACTACTGGACAGCGTGTCTATTTTGAAGCAGTTCTACATGTATCAGTGTACAAAGAGGGCTATTTGGAAAGGTAAATTACTCTTGTGAGTAACTTACATGTTTTAATTACCTCTTATATTTTTGAGTAACTTTGCTACTTTGGGCAAGTCACAGAATCCAAGTGTAAAGGTACTCAAAAGTGTAGACTTACCCCGTGAAAAAGAGAGTGAAGCAAAGTTCACAAGTGCAAAGTTACTACTTCCAAAAAGGAGCAGGCGTAAGTCATGCGCAATATGTTTTAGTTTGTGATACTTATTTAACATTAAATTATATTTTTTTATATTTGTAACTGATTTAATGTACTATAATACTATTTTATACACAGTTTGAAGTCCATACCGCCTATATTTTCTAAGGTAGGGTGTTGCAATACCAGTGGTTGGCCATGTGTGGTGTTGAAATTGCACCAATTCTGAGGCAGAGTACATTTGCTACTGTTTTTGGTCCTTTTTGTGCAGAAATACCTATAGAAGTACAGTGGACTTACTTTTTTGTGGGTGGGTGCATGTCCCTCCCTATACTCCTCCCTAGCTCTCCCCTGACTCCTGCATACTCTTCCCTAAACCCCTCCCCTTTAATTGTAAATATTACTTATTTTCCAGCTACTCTCCTGTCCCTCCAACATATACTACTGTAAATGTATACCTATACGCGTGGAGACTCCACAGTCATGGGGGAGTTCCTTGCACAGAAGAAGATCGAACAGTCTGCGACAAAGACCCCCACATTTAGTTTGTGAACAGCAGTTTGGAGTGCATTTGCAGTGCTATTTTGGTACTACAAAACATACTAGAGAGTGCAGTTTGTAAATAGGCCACAAAATAAAACATCAAAAAAGGATCTCACAAAAATGCGAATTAGAAGCAAGCTCAAACCACATAATTTGATTGGACCATAAGCGATATAGTAAATAAAGGAAATAGACCACTCTTAATTGTTTTCTGAGGAGATCTCAAACCCCATTCATACAATTAATGGGAAACCACAGGCCAGAAATGACATTGTGCATTTTTCACAACACACACATCACAAACCTCTGCAACTCACAATAAGAAAAAATATTTACTCAACAGGGTATCTCACAATCCAATTACATCATAATGGAAACATATGCTGCACAATATTCTGCAGTGGAAATATGAACAGGCTACTCATAAGGAGAAGGCTATTGGGTAGAGGTATGCTCTGTGGGGGAGCTTACAACGGAGAGGCATGATAAGTGGAGATGTGTGAAGGATATATTTGACAAGATGTCGGTGACAGATTTACTGCAGTCTAGATAGCAATATATGTCAAACTCTGCAAATGTCACAATATGCACTAATTGCAGACATGATCATCAACACATTGGACCAGTTGCCCCATACACAAAACAAAAGACTCACTGAAACAAAAGTAGTAACAAACCTCCCCATGGTAGATGTCATGATCATCTGTTTTCCTCTTTGCCGACTTGGTACATGCAGTTGTGTCAGCACAGTTTGGTCACCATCACAGTACTAACAAGAGCCACAAGACTGCTTCCTGGAAAACATCACCTGTACATGTATCCTCCGTCACTATATAGGTGTTCCAAACACCCATGTCTCTCTTTGGGCATCATACACTGTCTGACAATGGGGAACCTTATACCAAATATTCTCTCACTGGATATATATTGGGGCCGATTACGATGTTGGGCGGAAGGCCTCCTCTCGACAGTCGGGTTCTCCTCTACTGTGTCAGAGCCCTTCCGACCGACTCGGTCGGTTTACAATCCACCGACCGATTACGATGTTCGCGGTTGGAAGGTAAATCGCGCAGTCCTTCCAAATTGGTTCCTACGGGCTCTCGTAGGATTCGTGTCAGTCGGAACTGCATCGTGCACCCCTATGGACAGCATTTCCAACCTTGGGATTACGATGTTGATTTCCAACAGCCCTTCCACATCGGCTTGTCTGACACGAAAAGGCTGTCGGATAGTGACTTTGGGGGCCTCTGGCAGGGCCCCCTTCATCCTGCGGCCTTCGGTTGGGGGCCGATGAGGTACCTAAGGGACAACACTGTAAAACCCTGCACTGTGTGGCAGGCACCATGGGGTGCCCACGACAGGGTGCAGGGTTTTCCACACACAACCCATTTCCCCATAGGAGCCTGTGTTATGGCCGGTTGTCGGGCGGAACACAAGCTCCTATGGGAAGCAATGGGAATCCAACCGAACAGTGCTGGGTCGCATCGTAATCGGTGCGGGCGGGACAGACAGCCACGAGTTGGTCGGTCCCGATTCTAAGTCGGTGCTGGGCAGAAAGTTTCCTCCCGACATTGTAATCGGCCCTATACTCTTTTTAAAATACCATTAGAGGACCTGTGTTGCCAGTCCAGCTGCATTTACCTCTACCTCAACACATACAGGAAACATCTCATGAAGTGTGCACTTTCGTACTAGGCAGATTGGATTTTATGCACTTTCTTTCCATTTTGCTGGCACAAAACCTTTTACAATTCTCAGCCGCTGTGCACTGGTTGTGTATGCATCGAATCCATGGTTAAAAAATATTTTCTTCTCAAACCATTCTTTTGCCAGTTCCTTGCACGACATATGTATATGTACCTTCACCTGCATTTTTCATAAAAGATACTAGCCAAGTACATTTCACAAAATATTCATACTTTTGTGTACTGTTCACCCCTACGCTCTGTAATGCCAGTTTAAGTGACCGAACACACTGGATGGAGAACAGAACCTGATAAATGTCATTCCTCATGTTAAAATAATCTTACTACATGCCTTAAATAGTAAAAGGTGTCCCTATTCCCTGTACCTTGCTCTTTGTTACTTATTCACCAACTAAACAGTACATGCTTCAAGCACCTGTATCAATGATGTACTCACTAGTTTCTTATCAGCATTGTCCTAACACAACTCAAACCCTGGTACTGATCACCACTAGTGACCCTTATCCTCTAGTTACATGCTAAGCAGTGTGCGCGCATGTGTTAAGATGTACACAAAGTTATAGTAACAGCATTGCATTCCTGTGTTTGGATGCTTAAAGTTGCCTTTGATGAAAATCCAATAAGAGTTACCTTTCAACATACGTGCCACTAGAAATGCCACTTTCAGCCAAACTTTGAACAGAAATGGTGTTTTTGAGCCAGCACAAGTCAGGCAGGACAGTGAATGGTGAAACTGCATAGCCTCACTCCATGTATAGATTGCGCATTCATCTTCAATATTTTCCATTGTCAAATCACATGTCCCAATCTGTATATTTTCACAGTTGCAATTAACATCCCCTTGAGACATCACTGCAGTCAACCCACCATATTTTGTTAGAGGGCAAAGAAGACACCCAAGCTGATATATAGCCATATGATGTGTCTCTATCCCCAACGTGTGATGTCATACTGCAAAGTATGATCCAATACATGTTTACCATATATATTCATTGGGTCTGTCTTGGGTGACAACATCAGCTGTGTGTCAGTCCCAATATTCTCATATTAATATATATATAATATCAGATAGGACATTTCTACAAAAGCTATATTTCCCAAGTCGAACGTTGCAAAATTCTGTTGTGGAAATATAGGAGAGCCACACACATTACAGGGATCATCCTCACACAGACACGGGTCAATAACAGGATGACATGATATAATAGTTTTAAAATCGCTGTGCCCAATTGAAGCACTGTAAAGATGACTGCTGTAATTGCAGTAGGAATTTGTCTGAGTCATAATGTATGATCCTACCATGTACACTCCAACAGTCACATAATGCTGTGTATGTCTGAAGACAAAATGTAGATATCGGCAAACTAGTACATGTTAATTGATCAACAACCGTTTTTTCATTCACAGAACAAAAAGGAGAAGTGCCAGATCACAATTTTCTGCACTGTCGAGCAACACTATCCATGCATTCATTGGTCTCCTCCCACCCTTATCTAGAATGCAGGAATTACATACCCCTCCACCCACCCATGTGGTACTCTATACGATCCCCCTGTCCCACACTTCTACTAAGGTACAACTCCAATTTGGGACCACATAGACAGGAATTCCCAAGTGAAAATTGGCCTGTGCAAAGCATCCATTTGTAAAACTGCTCTTGAGTCATCACCCCTCACCACCTGTATGAATACCAGGTAAGGAGAAAAACGCACACATATATGGACTAGTGACTTGGTACATTCCAACACTCAGAGAGGAGCCTTTCTTTGCACACCAAGGTCTTGTGGACTTACTAACACGAAACACTCAATATGGTCCATGAGAATTGATCAATTGAGTGAGAGGCCAAAATTTGTTTACAGGCTCTGATAAATCCTCCCTGACTATGCACAGAAAAACACAAGATATCAAAGAGTCCTAAAGCATTAGACAAGGGCCCCTACCAATTTTATGTATCAGAGAATTCTGTCCTGTCTACTTGTTAGTCTAACTAAAGTACATTCAATCAAATGGTCTTAAAATGGTTTGCATCCCTCACCAACTCCATGTGGTATGCTTTATCTTCAAGTCCTCCTCACTATTACTTGAGTTATTTGGTTCACGGTGGGTTCTGAAGGGGACCTGCACAAGATGTGTCATTATTTATTAATAATACCCTTATTAGAGATGGGGTATTCTCATATCGATGATGTGTCCCATCTCTCTATCAATGAGCCTTCTTCTCTGTAGGTCCCTGGAATTAAAAATATATAAGGCATGGTTACTATTTTCTATTGTATTTCACCTTCCCTTTCACATAAGTAACAACAACAATAAAAGGGTATCTAATGAACCCTTATTGACTGCCCCCCTCAGAGCCACTCCTGGGTGAAGGACATTCATCAGGAGTGGGCATACCTTCTAACTTCCTGTCCATTGCCCACAATAATTTTATGAGTGTACAGTGTAAGAAAAGTTGTATGTGTGCTGTTGTTTGACACAGGTGTAACTCAATGGAAATATCCCTTTGCTTCTAGTGGGTTACAAATGGCACATGGCACCGTTGCGAGGGTTGAAAGTCTCCTCCCACTTTGGACGATGGATCATTACAAAATTCTGCACCAGCTGTCCTTCTTTCATTGAACATATACAAGGTTATTGTGGAATTATTGCATTGAATGGCAGTCACTTTGACCAATAGGTAGGCAGGGCAGCAAGTAGGGACTTTTATTTGAAGGTCTGTTGTAAAATCTCCCTGCTTGTTTGCTTTATCTTGTGGTGGAATCTCACAGCTGTGAGATTCCACAGCATTGTTTGAATGCTGAGCATTCCTGGTTGGGCAATTGAATCCTGACCAGCAGGGAATCGGTCCGCTCTCAGCCGTTGTCCTACAATAAAGAGACTTACCTGTTTTTACTCCATTGTCCTGTGACTATCCTTTACAACATTGTTGTCAATGAGCTGTCCAGCAACGTGTCGGCAACATCGACTGTACCAGGAACCAGCGAAAGTGACTGCTTAGATGTGGAGCTGGTAGCTAACCCACTCAAGTAGTGGATATACTTGCATGGATGGCTAGAGTGTGTTCCGGCATCAAGTAAGCTCTTTCCAAGAGTATGTGAAGAGAGTGTGGATACTGTTGGATCCGGAACAGGTAACTAGTACGTCACACATTGATGTAGTACCCGACGACAGCCATTTCCTTTCCTTAGCACGGTGGAGAGTCAGCACAATCTAGTCTCATGCTGACGTAAGACACTGAAGTGACTCCATATTCAGGGTAATTATTGCGGAGCAGCGAGACGGAAAGCTGATGTACTCCGTAGTGTTTGTATTGAAATAGTGAAACGGGAAGAGTGCCACTCTGCTTTCCTACCCCAGAGTTATCAGTCACTATGTTACAGCGAAGCAGCAGCTTTTCGCACATACAAGGAAACTTCAGGTGATTTGTCGTATCTTCGATGATGCGCACGCCTTGAAGCTTGTCTGTGCTTTCTGTGTGACATGCACACCTTGTTGTATGATGGCGCACGCTTATATGAAATTTTATAAGAAATTATAAGACATTTTTGGTAATGTGCACACCTTGTTGTTTGGCAGCGCACACCTTATGCTTTACAGTGAATTTTGATGATGCGTACACCTGGTGGTTTATCAGCACATCTTTGGTGTGTACTCACCTTGCTTGATTTCTGCTGTTTATATTTGGGTGCATGATATTTTTATGCACACCTTTCGTATATCTGCTATTGTCAACTATACTATAATATACTATACTATACTATATATATTTTAGTCATGGGTGAAGCCTCAGAGAGTCCACTTAGTGTAAATGCATCTAGTGTACCCATTCCACATGTGTCAATGTATCCGCCACCGTTTTTCTTTAGTGCATCCTGGATCGCCACCAGTCCCATGGGATGATTGGATTTTGAAGTTCGACAACTATTTAGAAGCCCTAGATGGACAAGATTTCTGTGCATCTAGGAAAAGAGCATTATTATTAATTGTTTTGGGAAATGAGGGCCCGAGAGTCTTCCGTTATTTACCTTAAGCTACTGAACAGGGTGGCCAATCCATTTTGGATGTATTTGAGGAAGCAAAATGTAGATTGGAAATAAGATTTGCCAAAGAGGAAAACTTGGTGATGTCAAGATATAAGTTTTATACCCAACCTCAGAGGGTCGGTGAGTCTATTGATGGGCTTGTGTCCAGATTGCGTGAGCTGTCAACCAAGTGTAAGCTTGGGGATATAACAGATAAAATGATCAGAGATCAGTTAATAGTTCAGTGCAGAGAAAAGAAAATACAAGAACAGTTGTTGACAGCAAAGAATCCCACATTGAGGGATGCAATAGACATAGCTATGGTTTTAGAGCAATCAGTCCTATGCATGCATGAGTTAGAAAAGAAAAAACAAGATTGGGAGGTATCTATGAAAAGAAGAGCCTTCAAAGGTTTCTTAGTTGTACTTTATTGTTGATGGCATCTCCAGCACAGAGCAACATCCAAGTCTTCAAGTGCTCTCTAACTGACTTTGACAGAACTCTATCAAGAGAACTTTCTGAGTAGAATCCCCATACATTCTATGACATCTCCACATATCTCCCTTTTTACACAATGAAATAACAATAATAGTAATGGTAGTAAATACCATTACAAAATTACAATACAATTTCAATAATAAAGAAAGCAAACATAACATACACAATGCATATAAAAATCCAAATACTAGAATATAAGCAATATTTAACATATAACCTCATTCATAGTTATAATACATCACGACACGTCACTGTCTAAAATTCACGTCTAAAGATATAGTCTTATGGTTCACATACTTTGCATATATTACCTAAACTCCATGTAGTTCCATCATCCAATTTCACGACACTTCCTTTAATATCTTTAACCTGGAATGGTCCCAAATATTTACTCTCTCCCTTCCGAACCCACTCATTCTTCCGAACTACTACCCAATCACCTGTTTGAACCCATATTTTCTTCACTCCTTTCTTAAAATTGTATGCTCTTTCCATTCTTTCTTGTCCCCTTTGAACTCTCTCTTTGACTTCCTCACGATCAACCCAAATCCTGTCCTTCTTGTTCAACCACACTGGACATTCTTTCTTTCCAGGTTCTCTTCCTTTCAAAGATATGAACGGAGGTACACCAGTTGCTGAATGTGGACTAATCCTATGGGTCCACATCATTTTTCCTAACTCATCTTTCCAGGACAACCCATTTGCAAGAGAAAGCTGGATGTTGTCCATTACAAGACGGTTTACTCTCTCCACTAGACCATTAGCTTGTGGCCTGAAAAGAGCTACCCTCTCATGTTTGATTCCCATTCTCTTCAAATACTCTTCTATTTCCCTGGAAACAAATTGCATTCCATTGTCAGACACCAAAGACGCAGGTATTCCTTCCTCTAGAAAAACCTTCTCCAAGAATTTCACCACACTTCCACTATTAACTTCACTCATTGTCTCCACTACAAACCACTTAGAATGATAATCTACCAACACGAGAATATATCTATCCTTATATCCTAACTTACTTACAGGCCCAATAAAATCTATGGCCAATCTTTCCCACTGTCTAGCTGGAAAGTCAGTACATACCAGAGGAGGTTGCCTTACAACTTTAGATTTGTCACTATTAGCACATATGTGACAATCTTTTACTATCTTTTCCACATCGCCATTTTTACCTCAGAATCTGATTTGACCATTTCTATAGTACTATTCTTAAACCAATAATACGTTCCTCACCATTTACTATCTGTGACAACACTGCCCCAATTCCTACACCACTAGCATCTGTGGTCAAATATGTCTTTCCTGTAATGTCAAACCGCCCCAAAAATGGTGCTCCTGATATAGCTTTTTTAATAGATTCAAATGCTCTTTTACAGTTTTCATTCCATTCAAATGGCACATTCTTTTTCATTATCACTCTCAAAGGTTCCACCAGTTCAGTAAAATTGTCAATGTACTTAGCACAATATTCCGCCAACCCTAGAAATGACCTGAGTTTGTCTTTATCCAACGGTTCAGGAGCCATGGTTACAGCTTTTATAATACTTTTTTTCGGCCTTATTCCGCTAGCAGTAATTTCATGACCTAAATAATCCACTCGTTCTCTTCTCACTTGGCATTTTTCCATTTTTATCGTCAACCCATGTTTTTCCAACCTATTCATTACTTCTTCAAACATTTTGTCATGGCTACACAAATCACTTCCTACAATCAAAATGTCATCTTGGAAACACTTGACTTTTTCTAAATCTCCCAAAACTTTTTCCATTACTTTTTGAAAAACGGCTGACGCCGATGCCAGACCAAAAGGCATCCTCTTATATCTAAACGCTCCTAAAGGAGTTGCAAATGAAGTCAGATGCCTTGATTCCTCACTCAAATTGATTTGATGGTACGCAGCTGACATATCAAGAAAACTGAATACATTTCCCCCACCCATAGTGGATAACATCTCAGATATATTGGGGAGAGGTTGCCTATCCACCCAAATATTTCTGTTTAAGTCACGCAAATCAATGCAAAGACGAATTTTTCCACCATCCTTTGGAGCAATCACAATAGGGGCCAACCATTCAGATGCATCGATAGGCTCAATGATGTCTTGTTTCAACAAATTCTCAATTTCTTGGCGCAATGGTTCTAGCATCAAGTTTGGAACATTCCTTGTCTTATGTACCACGGCCTTTGCATTCTCTTTTAAAATTATTTTGTGTGAGTACCCTTTTAATAAACCTAATTTAGAGTTAAAAACCTTAGGATATTTACTCATTAACTCAACACAATCTTCTACTTCTCTCACATCCGCTTTTTCTAGAACCATTACAGGTTCTTTGGCATTAGGATCTATTATGATATTCAGGTCTTTTTGATGTCGCCATCCTAAAAGATCAGAACCAAAATTAGTGATGTAAACTCTGCCTTTGACAGCTTCCCCTTGAACCTTATAATCATCCAACACATCCCTCTGATCTCAATCCTCTTTCCTGCATACCCTACAGCTCGAATATCTGAATTGCATAAGGGAGGACTATCTCCATTACACCAATTTTTAATATAAGATGCATTCGAAATAAGTGTATACAAACTTCCAGAATCTGCTAATACTTTTATCTCCTTCCCTTCAAAGGAGATATTACAATGAGGTTTCTCTAATTTGTCTTCACTCTCCATTTTTACCTCAGAATCTGATTTGACCATTTCTATAGTACTATTCTCAAAACATTTCATAAGACCATCAATTGTTGACACAATTTCATCCACGTTTTCACATGTATCATCAATTTCTTGTATTCTATTTCTTTCTGGCATTTTTGTACGACATAGTTTTGCAAAATGTCCTCTTTTACCACAGTTCCTGCACAATGTACTTCTAGCCATACATCTTAAGCTCGATGCAATATGTCCTGGAGACCCACAGCGAAAACATTTTATATCTCTAACTGGAAAATTTCTTTTTTCCATTTGTGACCCCTTTAAATCATTGTTAATTTTAACATCTATTTTTTTATTCTCAGGTTTCCTTTCGACAACTTTCACTTTTTCACTTTTCGTAATAGTTGAATTTTCCATTTCCTTAATCCATAACACAGTGTGTTCCATTCCCTTAGCTATGTGAACAGCCTCATCTAAGGTATATTCTTTCATCAACAATTTCTCCTTTATCTTTTTATTACTGGTGCATCTAACTATCTGGTCTCTGATTAAAGAATCATTCAATTGCTCAAAATTGCATGTCAATGCTAAACCCCGCAATGAAGACACATATGAAGCAATATCTTCATCTACTCTCTGGCTCCTACTAAAAATTTATGACGTTCTAACACAACATTTGTTTTCGGAGTAAAATGTAATTCTAGCATCTGGATAGACATCTCATATATATTATTAGGCTCACTATCACCCATTCCCAAAGAAATTTCCGGTAATTCTTCATACACCCTCCTCCCCTCAACACCAAGATGGTGGAGAAGTATTGCTTGTCGTCTCACGGGACCATATTTGTCTCCACCTGTTGCTAATAAGTAAGTTATAAATATTTTCTTCCACTGTTTCCATGGTATGGTTGGATCACCAGGTGTTGCTAAGAAGGGAGGGGGAGAAGACATACTTTGGTCAGACATAATACCTGTAAAGAAATACACAAAAATAAAAATTTAAAATAACAATTTAAAATAAAAATCTAAAATAAAAATGATGTTGTGTAATCCTTCTTTTATACTTTTTATATTAATAGTGGTAGTTCTTAATATTCCAGTATCAGTAGTTCTTAATATTCCAGTATCAGTAGTTTTTAATATTCCAGTAGTAGTAGTTCTCAGTAGTAACAGGAGTATTATTTCACTCCATGTATCAATAATAATTTTAAGTATTCAGTTGTATTTTCAGTTCCAGATATAGATGAATTTTGACCAGAGGCAATTCAATTTACATCCACAAGGTGGCAGCAGGCTTCAACTTTTAATCCGATCGGTAAAAAATGACAAATCCTTCGTGAAAACGGGAGACTGAAGCAGAAGCTTGAAACAGTTGCTGGGCAACGAAACATAGGCAGGAAATACAAGGTTGCTGGGCAGACGATTCAGATAGTGTATATGACGTGACAATGTGAGCAAGTAGATTCTTCTGTAGCGTGAAGTACACGTAATCTCACGCACATGCTCAGGATGCTCACGCAGATAGTCTCAAAACAATCTCGTGTACAAGCTCGAGATAGGCACGCGATGAAGCCCAAAACACGAAATTCCTTGGCAACAAAACGAACGCGCACAAGAGCTCGGAACACAAAAATTGCTTGGCAACCTATTAAACTCGAGTAGCACGAGCAGAATCTGGCGCGCGCTGTACCAAACAGCGTTACTTGATGAAAATATAAAATTCATCCATGTAATCAACAGCGCTGAACTCCCAACAACCGGAATCTTTTCCTCCTTCAATTTAAGTCAATAAAATGCCCAGGTCAAATATCCAAAAGGAAAAAGAGAAGCTTACTCACAGGAGAGTAGATGAAAGTCTGTCATGAAACACTCATAAATATTCCAGGGGTGAAGATGCCGGTACCTGCCCCCTGCACAGGAATCCCGTCGCCATGAAAAGAAGAGCCTTCAAAGGTTTCTTAGTTGTACTTTATTGTTGATGGCATCTCCAGCACAGAGCAACATCCAAGTCTTCAAGTGCTCTCTAACTGACTTTGACAGAACTCTATCAAGAGAACTTTCTGAGTAGAATCCCCATACATTCTATGACATCTCCACAATCTGAAATAGGGGCTTTGAGTAAACTGCTAGAATCTGTATCGGTGTCAAATTCCAGCTATAGATTTACCAAAAGCGTTGGACCTGTTAGACAATCTAACAAAGGGTGTAATCATTGTGGCAGTAATGCACATTCTTCGGAATCTAAATTTTGTTTCTCAATTAACAAGGAATGCAGGAAGTGTGATTGCACTGGACATTTCGCAAGGATGTGCAGAATGGGTAGCCACAATAAGGTAGCATTAGTTTCAAAGGGAGGTGTATGCCCCACTGAATCGTGTGATAGGATCCTTATAGTAGGCAAGGACAAAAAAAGAGTACAGGAGGGGCGGAGAAGAAATCTACCTAAAGCAATATTTACCATCAATGGTTGCAAAGTGCAGCTCATGGTGGATATGGGGTCTATGTACACAATAATTCCCAGAGCCATGTTTGAGCAGCTGTGGGGGGTTGTGTTCTCCAAGCCAAGAATATTTCCCCGGGAGGTTACAGAAGAGAAACCATCAACATTGTGGGGTTTATGAATGTGCACATTATATTTGAGGGGAGGAGTATGCAGGGTAAGGTTTACATAGCAGAACATGGTCCACCAATTTTGGGATGGGTACATCAATATGATTTGTATGTTATTGTTACCCAAGAGCACCCTCCCAGGTGATGGTGGTGGATGATGAATCTATTGAGGATATACTTCACTCTGTTAGACGGGTTTTTGATGAGAAGTTGGGATGATTTAAGGGGTACGGCCACAAGATAGTTTTCAAGAGAGGGGCTATTCCAGTTTAGCATAAACTCAGGAGGGTTCCGCTAGTGGTACGCGATGAAGTAAAAAAATTGATTCAGGAAATGTTACAACAGGGAATTATAGAACCAGTTAAGGCATCAAGTTGGGTTTCTCCCGTAGTTATCACACGTAAATCTGATGGACGACTCATAATTTGTGTGGATTTGAAATCACTCAATCAGAACATAGTAGCAGACACGTATCCCCTACCTAATATTAACAAGCTAATCTTGTTATTGAAAAGTGGGAAGTTTTTTTCTAAACTGGACCTAAAGAGGACATACCATCAAATAAAACTTTACGATTAGTCCAAGTCGCTTACAGCATTTATTACCATGGACGGAACTTTCCAGTTTACTCTCATGCCATTTGGTCTTTCATCGGCAGCGAGCATGTTGCAACGCATGATTTCAGAAATCTTTAAAGGCTTAGGAAGTATTATATACTTTTAAGACGACATCCTGGTTTATGACAAGACTGTGGAGGAACATATTGTTGTTTTGATACATGCTCAACAAAGAATTGCTGATGTAGGACTTTCTATGATAAAGGATAAATGTAGTTTTCTGAAAGAGCAAATAGAATATTTGGGTTACACATTATCTGCTAATGAAGTCAATCCAAAAAGTTTTTGGGGATGTGATTGAATTAGCTCCTAGTCTGCAAGATAAGGATTAATTGAGATCCTTTATGGGTCTAATTGAGTATTATGCAAAGTTTGTCCAGAGGTTTTCAGATAAACCTGAGGTGTTGAGAGTCATTTTGAAGAAGGGTCAAAGTTTTGTGTGTTCCCAAGAGGAGTGCTTTAAAATGATAAAGAAACAGATTATTGAAGCTGGTATATTAGTACCATTTGATATTGATCTTAAATCAATTGTGACTGTTGACGTGAGTGCCAGGGTTAAGACAGATTTGCATATGGCTGGGTCTGAACAGGAGTGGTGAAGTGAGCTAAAGAATGAAGATGGATTGAATCCAGATCTGTGATTGGTGGTTCCGCCCCATCATCTCCTTGTGTTTGTTTTGTTGATGCGAGAGCCACGGGTATGGATGGTATGCTCTCTCAGAGACACAGCAATGGTGAGAAAATGGTGGCCTTTGCTTCCAGCACATTGACTGATGTTGAAAGAAATTATTCAGTCATTGAGAGAGAGGCGTTGGTGTCCGCATGGGGTGTGGAATATTTTCGGGCATATTTGTGGGGCACACACTTTATTTTGAGGTCAGATCATAAGCCCCTGGTTAAAATACTTCTCCCTGGTGGGGCTGGTAAAGGCTCTGCGAGGTTGGCGAAGCTTGCTGCCAGGCTCCAGAAGTATTGTTATGTGATAGAACACATTCAAGTTTTGACAAATATACAAGCTGATTGCTTTTCCAGATTGTCTGTGGATTGGCATTTGGTGAATGATCCTGTGGTGAATGACCATGAAATTGAAGGGGCGGTTGCCTCTATACAGGATGTTGTATTGGAGAGTTAAGGTGCTTTCACGAAGGAAGATTGGTGTCAAGCCACTGATGAAGATGACACTCTCAAGTAGGTCATGCATATGGTTTTTTTCTGGGAAAAGGAGGGAGAGTTGTGTTTCCATTTCTATACGACCATTTGTCAAGTTGTTGGATGACCTATCCATGTGCGGGAACAGCATGTTGATGAGGGGCGAGAAATTTGTGCCACCAGTGAACTTGAGTCCTAAACATGTAGCTATGGCCCATGAGGGTCATTTGGGGCAGAGATTGACACAAAGACTCTTAAGGCACAATTTTGGTTGCCAGGCATGGATACTCAGGCTGCGGATTGGGTAGTGAGGTGTTGTGTGTGTAAGGAAGGTGACAAATGACTTTGAGTTGGTACGCAGGCTGTCATGGGACACATTAGTAATCCAGGACTACCTTGGCACACAGTATGTATTGATTTCATTGGACCCATTTCTGAAATACAAAATTATTTAAAATTTGCTATGGTGTGTGTGGATGTTTTCTCAAAGTGATTGTGTGTCAAATTTATGAGTGAAATCACCACTGGTGCTACTATTTGCCTGCTGAGGAAAATCTTTTTTGAGGAAGGAGTCCCCTCTATCCTCCTTATGGACAATGGTATACAATTGGTTTCCAATGGCATGGAGGAATGTTTACGAGAACATGGTATTAGACACCATCACACCTCATTGAACAATCCACAGGTAATGACATAGTGGAGAGGGCTAATAGATTTGTTAAAGGGGTCATTCAGATGGCATGTGTTTCAGGTCAGAGTGTTGAAGGGGCTGTATAAGATATGTTGTGGGAGTACTGTACCACCAGACAGGAAGGAACCCAGAAATCACCGTTTGAATTGATGAGAGGGAGGATCCCAGGTAACAAATTGGTACCTTCATGGTTGAAGGACTGGGTGTTGAACGGCGGTGGTGTGGAAGAAGAAGTAGTGGTTTCCAGGGGAGCGATTAAAGCTGGTGATTGGGTGAAAATCAAGATGGGTACAGTGATGAGAGGTTTGACCAAGTTTAAAGGGCCATTTAAGGTGAGGCGTGTCTACGAGGTTCATGTGATTTTGGAGAATGGTGAACCGGAGCAGAGTTGCCTTATAATAAAAAAGTGGTGTGTGTCCAGAAAAGAAAAATGAGGAGGAGAATGGATATATGTTGACGAGAGATGGAGATTTCAGGTACAATGAGATTTCATCGTATAATGAACATTCATTGCATACTCAGGATGAGGGAGGAGAAAAGATTACTCAGGAGACGGTTACTAACCCTGATGTTATTGAGACAGAAAATATGGCAGTGACATGGTTTGGTGAGGAAAGGAAGGTCATGAGAACGTAGGTCTCCTGAGTTCTTGAAAAATAATGTTTTTTGATTTGGTGCATGTATTAGCTAACTGTATTATTTTTCATTTAGGTTTCATTTTTTGTGCCATTTTATTTGAATTCATGCAATACATTGCTCTTCTTTTGTTCTCTCTCTTCTTACTTCTTACTGTATCTTTCCTAGTTTTCTCTTGAGTATCTGTTTTCTGTTTTACAATAGCTGGAATGGGGATGTGTTGTAAAATCCCCCAGCTTGTTTGCTTTATCTTGTGGTGGCATTCCACAGCATTGTTTGAATGCGGAGCGTTCCTGGGTGGGCGGCTGAGGACTGGCCGCAGGGAATCGGTCTTCTGCCAGCTGTTGTCTTACAATAAAGATACTTACCTGTTTTTTCTCCATTGTCCTGTGACCATCCTTTACAACAAGGTCCAATGTAGTTTTTCTACCCATAGAGAGTGGCCTGGGGAATTTATAAAAAACTTTTTTCATGGGCAAACTTAGATTAGGGTTGGCCAGTCTAAAAGGGAGAGGTTTAATGAAAAACATCTACACCATACACCAACACAGCTGTCATTCATCAACCCACCTACCAGTGAAACACAAGTCACCACCTTCAGTAAGTCAGTTACAATTCTAAAATTAAATGTCAGAGTTTGTTGAATTGTCCATGAGTCTAACTAACAGCTATGGGAGGAGCAGAAAGGAGGATATCTGATCTAGAGGTAATGCAAAGATACCACTCCTAGAATGAGGATGGTTGCAGAATGCAAATAACAACAGCACACTCCCATGCTTTGTCTTCCCATGGCACAGTATTGGCTGCACTCCACTGGCCCTTCTGATCATTCTTGAGCACGAACAGGATCATAACTGTCATCTTGTCGTCAAGCCAATCCTGGTTATTATGCAAGATATTAACAAGTATTACAAGTAGAGTGCATAGGTGCATCATCATGCCACATTCACAGTTGTCTGGTGACACTCAGTACTCCCTGGCAGCTTTATAGGAGGTTCAGCAAACCTAAGCATCAAGGCACACCTCACGATTTGACAAGAGATTGCTAGAAAGTGCACTACGCTGAGGTTTGCCACTTGAAAGAACGTTGCGATAAGGAAACATCTCGAGGACCTTCAGCGCAGGTCCAGAATCATGGTCGTGGACATCTGTGAGAGGTTCATCCCATGCCACACAAAGACCATAAAAGTGCCAACTTTGGAGACTATGATCTTCAGGCCTAATCTTGGCTGTGGTGAAAATAGACTGACAATAATTATTCCTGAGAAAAGGAAACTTCAGAAAATGGTATGGGAACACCACAGACAACTGCCTACTCTTAAAAAATGAAACTTCAAAGTTTATGGTGCTTAAAAAGAATATTGAATTTTTTAAGCGTATTCAGAGACATGGTGGTCTGCTGACCCCAGCAGGCTACCATCCCCATGATGACAGCAAATTGTACTGAGCCACAAATTGCGACCTACCTCATTAATAGTCATGAGATAGGTCTATGAATCACTCGCTAATGATGCTCAAAATAGTTTCATAAATTGGAAATAGCGATTTCGTAATTGGGATTTGAAAAAATCAGAATTAGGATATTGCAATTCTGATCTTTATTCATCTAACACTTAGTCTCTTTTTTGGAAGTCAAAAATCTCCAGCGGAGCGAGGCAGAAGGTTTTAGCCGAACAGGAAATGTTGCTGTGGAGAAGAATGTAGCAGGAGAAGCTGCAATGTCAATTCGACCTGCAATGCACCTCTGGCAGATAGGTGAGCAGGTTGGTTCTCAGAGCAGTTTTTGGTCAAAAGGTTTCTAAGTATTCAGTTTGGGGATTTGGGCATCTGGCCACCTATAGCACCACAACCAATGTCCATGACTCCTCTTGGGGTTCAGGACTCACTCCAGCGGTGTCCAGGTACAGGCTCAAGGTGGTGGGAGCCCAAATATCCCAAAGAAGCTGATTTTATCTCCACCTACAGGATGTTTCTAAAAATCAATGCAATTCATCTTGCTACCAACATGCTATGCTCATGCATTCAGCTCTTGCTTCTCAGTAACAACTGGACTGCTGTCTTCTTTCACATAGTACAGTTTTTATCTCCTAGCTTACCCCTCAAATGTCCCTAAAAGCCCCAAACCAGGCCAAGTTATTGAATATATTGAAGCTGCACGAATATGTTGCCAGAGCTCTCTAGGAGTTGAGATACAATCAATGACAACCAAAGCATTATAAATCAAAAATACTCTTGCAGCTCTAATGATAAAACAATTGTGAAGAGAATTTAAAGCATATGATGAATGGCAAAACTCATTGTTAACTAGCACAAAATGTTCCTGTGCCTACTAGAACAGTCCTTTCTAGTGACTGGCATAACCATCTCATGAACCAAGCTTCAGCTCTACCCGGATATTTGTATTTTTTTTCAAAACTAACTCTTTGAAGCCCTCTTTCCACTTTACTTAGTTCACATTTTTCAAAAACTACTGAATGGATTTACACGAAACACAAATCTATTCTGCTCTGTTGTACCTTTATTTTATCTTAAGTGTAAATGTATTCAGCAGTCTCGCTGCAGAGAATTGCAAAATATACTGAGTTAAGATGAAAAATAGACCATTAGGACCTCTTCCTGGAACTTTTGTATCAGACTAATCTGACCAAATTTTAGAAAGTAAAATATTGGGTGCACATGTCAAATTTTATGCAAAATGTATCAAACAAAAGCAATGTCTATAAGAATGAAAAAATTATTTGCCGAAACTAGAGTTAATATCACCAAATCTATGATACATGAACATACACATATAAAAAAAAGACAATGTGTGAAATTACAGTTTTGGTTAAGTAAACAGAAAAATGTAAACAGTATTAAAAAGAAGACCTAGAAATGTCCTTACTTTGGTTCCAGTTTTCATTCAAAAACCAATGAAATGCTCCAGTTATGGCTAACAATACAACTGTAACTCAGACTCAATGTACAGTTTATGACCTCACACATGTATTCACATTTGGCATTGTCGATAAACTCAACAGTTACATCACATATCGCTTCCTGTAAGGCTAGGCCCTAGAAACAGGCCAATTCTGCAAACCACTCAATGTGCATAGCCTTGTGTTGCTGCCACAGGAGCTGAAGGCAGTGTGCAGAACCTCGTCCTTGGCAAGAGCCTCTATGATGCTCCTATATGAGCATGATCCACTATGCATGGCCTTCTCTTTTAAGTTTACTATTGTTCATATGGAGTTACATTATCTTGGCTGCCTATAGCAATGTCATCAATGATGTCAATGGTGAGATGGTTTGCAAAATCACCAGGGATACTATTAATGGTCGCATTGGTGATGTAATCAAAGACATTTTATGTGAGCTTATGGGCAGAGGGTTGGGGACAAAATATGATGAATGATCCACTTGACATGCTTAACAAAGGTGATTCCTGCCTCCTCATCAACCTTGGCCTCGTAGCATCATTTGACACAGGAATGCACTCTACTCTACTCACGATTGATAATGATAAAATAGAACCTAGGTCAGCAGTTCTCAAACTTATCTTACTATGTGAAGCATTGTCAACATGTAAACCTAGATAAATCTCTCTCTTAGCCTGCAGTGACCCAACAATGTGTTCCATAATGTTTTATTGTCTCTCACTCTTTTTAATACTCATATGGACCACTTCCATCCTCTTGCCAATACCAAAGTACCATGTAACATGATTACACTGATGATACTAAGCTGTACCTGAAAATCTCCCCCACCAAAGACATTGAAACAGCAGCCCAAGGTCTAGATGACATCCAGTCCAAGAATTAAAACACATTACCTTAAACTAACTCCACCTACAACAGCGTTTCTTCCAGATTGATTTGTTCCAGTGAAAGCTTTGATTAACATACACTGTGC
Source organism: Calotriton arnoldi (assembly GCA_963921515.1). Lineage (NCBI taxonomy): Eukaryota > Metazoa > Chordata > Amphibia > Caudata > Salamandridae > Calotriton > Calotriton arnoldi. Next base: position 1,416,715 of record CAWUFW010003049.1, read on the forward strand.
TGAATTGGTACCCCATTAAAATTCTTAACCTTCAAGCACACAGCAACTCTTTGGCTTAGGTGCACAACATTAGCTCATGTTCCTAGTAGGTATCACGCCAGAAAAAGTATTTTAAGCAAGTGATTTAAACTATTTATCTATCAAAGCTATTACCTTTCTACTTACAGGGATTCCTAAACTTCACTGAGCCCCTCACAAGTAGCATTTTATGCAGCAGCTCTCTGATCTCTCTTTTTAAGAATTTGGTCATTCATGGTGGCTAATAACAATCTCAGAGTTCAGGCTCCCTCCTTCTTAAAATTGCATATTCCAAAAAGAAAAAGGACTTATTGTCAGGATTGATTTTGAGGATTAAGACTCAAAGAGACATTTCAGACAATCACACTCATCCACCCCTATTCCCATCAAGATGCTAAATAGTGATACCTCAATTAGGAACAAGGAAAACATGTAAAAAGTTACGCCTCTGGAGACAATGGTTTGGAATGACACCAAACACAGACTCAGAGCTGCCATGCAGTAATCTTCGATAAAACACGATACAGTATAACATATTTAGAAAGTATGGGAGTGGCACATATAAAGAAAGAGATGACAAATTAATCAATAATAGCAACAATTTGCCTCCCACTCTATGCAACCAGTCCCAAATGGAGTAAAGCCCAGAGGTGATTGGAGGAACATTGGATGAGGTCCAAAGATCACATTAGGAATGTGAGTATTAGATACCCCAGTCTTGTTAAGACTATACTTGCATAATCACTGAAATAACCTGAGTTCTGAAAATGAAGAAACAGGGGAAACAGGAATCAGGAATGGAGAAAACAACTAGGCTTAGGGGCGCAATGCGCTGTGACAAACTGGATTGGCAGTGAAAAGCATGAAGAAAGTATGTATGTTGTCGGGCACCTACCCAGTGTGTGTGAGTGTCATATACTAGCACTGACCTGTCTGCCTTGGAAGTTCTGGCACTAAACTGGAAGTGTAGCCATGCCATCTCTGATGCTAATTTATATGTCCTGATGATTTCTGATGGCATGCCTGAACTTTGCTGATGTTATACAAGGCTCTAAACTCCATGTACAGTTCCACATGCACCGTCATCCATCTTCCTATGTTGGGCACACCCAAATATTGCCTCTCTCCAGGATTTCTTGTGAGGTCTAGTTTCTTTGGGAACTATTTATAGAACTAATATACCAATTTAGAGCCATAGGCAAAGGATGTGTTAGACCTGGCATCCTTTGTGTGGTTTCCTCAGATCTTTTGCCTTCCAACCTTATGTTTTTAACTATTTTTGCTGACTTCATTTTTGCTGGTTTTAGGAATATGGACACTTTACCACTGCTGACCAGTGCTAAAGTGCATTTGGTCTTACTTAAAACATGGTAACATTGGTTTATCCACAACTGGTACATTTGATTTCCCTGTACGTCCCTAGTAAAGTGCATTATATGTGCCCAGGGCCTGTAAATTAAATGCTACTGGTGGGCCTGCAGTACTGATTGTGTCACCCACTTAAGTTGCTCGTTAAACATGTCACAGGCCTGTCACTACAGAACCTATGTCGACCTGGCAAACTAACCTACCTGCCCAGGCCGAATATTCATTTTTATTACATATAGGACACCCCTAAGGTAGGCCCTGGGCAGCCCATGGGAAGGGTGCAGTGTATTTAAAAGGTAGGATGTGTACTTTTAAGTTTTACCTCCTCTGGTAGAGAAATACTTCTAAATTCATTTCTCACTGCTGCAAGGCCTATCTCTCCCATAGGATAACATTGGGATTGCCTACTTACAATTACATTTTATAAGTGTAATTTCTGATTGGGAAGAGACGGGAAACCCAAATTTGGTGTATCGAGAATTACAATTCAAAAATACAATTTATGGTGAAGTTAGTTTTGAAATTGCAATTCTGAGGGGGGCACCAGAGAGCCGGCTAGCAAGATGGCCGCACCAGAGTGAGGCTCCTGCCACCCGGGACAATCATACTACAAAATCCTGCCCTGGATTGGATGATTGCAACCCAGATTTGCTACCTAACCATGTCCAGAGTGCTCCGATACTGAGGTGAGGCAGCAGGAGAGCACTGGTGCTGCCAATGAGGAGATCCTCGCTGGGTCCCTGTACGCGCTGCTGCTGAAATGCGGCAGGCCTTGCAAGATGGCGGCCTGAATCTGGACATGGGAGGGAGGCAGAGCAGCACAATCTGTGTAAATGATATCCCTAGAGGTGAGACGCAGCCGGCGCTTGCCGGGATTGACCTGAAACCGGCTACCATTGTGCTGCACTGCCATAAAACTGAGGAGGGAGTTGGAGGCAGGGCACTGTGCCTAAAGGGGAGGTGAGGCCTGATGCCGATCGAGATCGGGCTGTGCAGGGACTAGGCTGTGCTGACGTTGTGGGAAGCCGGTGGCGCTGATCGGGACGTCCCCATCTACACCTGCCAGCGCTTGGGTGGAAGCACCGAAACGCCTCATTGCTGGAGACTGCACCTAGAAGCCGGCCTGATATCAGGCTGCCATGACTGATACGCGGCTGCGGGCGACGGCTGCCCTCCCGGGGCCATTTTTTGTGATTCAGCGGCAGGGTCTACCGAGGCCTAAACAACAGCGCTGCCTGTGGCGGGGGGAGCACAGGAGATATTTGCACATGTTTGTGGAGGGGAGCCCCCGTCCCACATTGAATTTCTAATATAGTTGTGAGCTGCACACCTCAATACCATTTTCTGCCTGCGTGGCGGGCCCCATCTTGACGCTCTGCATCCCCTCCTGGGTTTATTGTGGTGATCTGTGTCTGTGCTGTTCCCTGTTGCCGGGTCTAGACTGTGGCTATGGGCAGGACGGAGGGAAAGCATGCCAAACTGCCTTTCAAACCCTGAAAATCTGCATGCCCCCCTGCTGGACATACACACACAAGTATGGCTGAGGGGCACTAATCACAACCACAGCCTGAAAACTCTGATGTGCACGCCGTGTTACTCACTATGTGCAAAGACTTACAGCCATTGAGGCTAAGATGGATTCCATGAGCATGCGCATAGACTTTATTACACAGCGGCATGAGAAACTCGACGGGCGCATTAACAAAATTGATCATAGGATTTCAAATCTGGAGGATGAGTCCTCGCTAAGGAGAGAGCGAATTCAAAATATGGAATGCCTTCTGAAAGTCATCTCCATGGTAAATTAAGATTTAGAGGCACGTTCGCGCAGGAACAACATCCGCATCCTTGGAGTGCCTGAGTCTACTGCTACCAGGCAACTTGAAGACTACAAGACAGTGGAGCTCTTTGAGGCTTCGTCCCTTTCCAAGCAATTGGTGGTGGAGAGAGCGCACCACTCACTAACTGCTAAACCTCCTCCGGATTCCACTCTCAGGCCCATCATTGCCCGGCTCCTAAATTATCAGGACCGTGACACCGTCCTGCGGCTGGCCAGAGAGCAGCGCAACTTAATTTACAGCAGCAATTCCATCTCCATACACCCTGACTTCACAATGGTGGTGTAGTACGCCTGTAAGAAAGTCCTCCCAGTGAAGCGCAAGCTGCAATAAGCCAACATTTTTTATGCCATGCTGTATTCAGCTAGACTCCGAATCTCCTTCAAAGAGAAACAACACACCTTCAATACTCCACAACAAGCCAAAGAATTCTTGAAGAGGGAGAATTGCCGCACATCCCCAGCCGTGGAAAGTGCGCGCAGCCCTAGGTCTACTTCCGCAGTCTCTCAAATTGACTGAGATGCAGGCCCTTGACTCCCCCCGGTTACATGTTTCTGCTGACCTTCCCTACATTATGTTTATGCTACCAACAGGATGACATCCGGCCGAACGGAACTGAGGACTATACCATCCTCCTTTATCCTCTGTCCTACACTTTCCTCACTGGCTGGAGGTCCCAGCCAATAACCCTTAGGAGCAAAACACATCTACCAGACCTGATAAGTCCTTCCAGGTCCCTGAAACAGTCCAAGTCGACTCAAGATTCACCCCTTCTCTTGGGCACCCCTCGTTAACTCGAGAAGAACTGCAAGGAGCCCTGGCATTTCCCCCAGTGGGAATTCCCTGTGTTATGATATGGCTTGCATTACTACTTCTATACTTTTCACTCTCTACTACTATATGCTTTACTAGATATCTCTCTATCTGGCCCCTCCCTCTTGTTCTCCCTTTCTCTTCCACTCAAACTGCTCCTTTCCCATTCTCACTAGCCTTACCTGCTCTACTACAATGTTGGTGCCTTCTCTCCGGCACGCTTCTTTGATTACTGCTAGTTGGTGGACACCTACCCTTGTTATGCTTTAGTTGGACATTATTGAGGTACTGCATTCACCAGCGTGATTGGGCCACTGGAGTGGGTGCGAGGAGGGATGGGTTTAGGGTAATTAGCTACTGTAGTGCACCACGCTGCTGGCCACGGTTGCATAAATGTATTCTGCCACACTTGTGCCGGCTCGAATCCCCCATGATAAAAGTGCACTTCCCGTTGCAACTACAGTTACATCTGATATATGGTTACATCGAAAAACTCAGAGATCCCCATTTACAACCTACTGACTTGAAAAGTGCGCAGACTGCATGATCCCCCCAAACCCAGACACATTCTTGGGTACCTTGATAGACACAACATCCAAATTGCAATGCTGCAAGAGACACATCTTGACCCAACTGTACCGACTGTTGTTCCTGCAAAATCAGCTCCCAACAGATGCTTTGCCTCGTACTCTACTTATGCCAGGGGAACAGCCGTCCTGATCAAACATAATGTCCAGTATTTCCCATCCGGCTTCTTCCAAGACCCGCAAGGAAGCTACTGTGTGATGTGGGGGTGCATTGCTGCGTATTCCATGACTTTGGTTAACTGCTATGGTCCCAATGTAGATGTTTCATCCTTTTTTGACAAGCTATGGGGATTCATACTGGACATTGGCACCACACACTTAATATGGGGGGATACTTGAATGTCGTATTAGACGCCACTTTGGATCGATCGCACAGTATACCAGGCCTGCATTCTAAAGCAGTGAAGTACTTAGGAGATATCATGACTGACCATCAGCTTTTAGATTCCTGGAGAACTCTTCATCCTACACGAAAAGAGGGCACCTTTCATTCCAGCGTACATTCTAGTTGGTCCCGTAATGATTATTGGATACTCTTGTGACAGTTAGGAACCTGGCTAGTTTGAACAGAGCAACTTGCATGCACATACTCTGACCGCTCCCCGGTGTTGCTACAGCTGTGACCGCCAAGGACTGGCTCCCCTTACCAGCCGTGGAGGCTTCCTGCTATGGCCAGTAGGAGAGTAGGATCTGCTTCACATGGGTACCCCCACTTTTTGCTGATGCTTCACTGTTTTTCGACTTTAGTCTGGCTGGGGCCCTGCTAATCAGAACCCCAGCCTAGCTGCTTCCTCTCTAAAATGGTTTCCATGTGCCTTAGGCACACCTCTGATTGGAATCTGGAGTGCCCTTATAAGTCCCTAGTATATGGTATACTATGTACCCAGGGCATAGGTACCTCAGAGGCCTACCAGGGGCTGCAGCATGTATTGTGCCACCCCTGGAAGGCCATCCAAAATGACACCACAGGTCTGCTACTGCAGCCTGGGAAAGGTGGTGCATGTACCCCTTACTGTGATATAGGCTACCTATATCACTACATACATACACACATATAAACCTATAAGTCTCTCCTATGGCAGGCCTTATCAATCCTGAAGGCAGAGTGCTTGGTTCCTATGTGAGAGGGTGCCCCTGCATGAGCAGAGCCCCTCTGCAGCGTTCGGAGACCCTTCTCTGATGCTGTTTGTAGTGCAGCCTGACCATATACTCTTAAGCGCATTATAACCTCGCGTTAAATGCTAACTTTGGGATGGCTGCACGGAAACATGTCGTGTTTGGTGTCAAACATCTTGGAATACTACCCCCCGCCAGTTCTGGCGGCGGGGGTAGCATTCCACCCTTCTAGAGGGAGAGACATGTACACACCGACCTGCCCGGTAACTTCTTTCCAAGCCCTGGCATCACAAAATGGATGCCGCTGCCACAGACACGAGTCTGGCCTCCTGCTGCTGACCAAAACTCCGGCAGGGGAGGCCTGGACAACAGGTTTCCTGTCCCAGGGAGGTGTAACCACCTCCCCAGACAGGATAGTGTGTATTGGGGCTGGGCGGGAGCACTCTCTGGTGCTTTGAAGTCCTGCACTGGGGGCACATTTGGTGTCCCTGTGCATACCCCAGTTCAAACCGGCTCAGGGGCTTCCAGCCCCTGCTCTGGCATGAAACTGGACAAAGGGAAAGGGGTGTAACCACCCCTCTGCCCTGACCCTCCCATAGGTGGGTCCCCAGAGTATGTCCAACCCCCTAACTTGGTATAAGTATGGGACCCCAGTCCTTAGGACTTTAGATTTACCTGGATGAAACTCTGACACAGAATCCTGGACCTTCGACGCTCTACTTTAAGATTAGAGGACTGAAGAATCTCCCTTGGGGTCAAGGAGTGACTCCCCTGCTTGGCAGGCACCAATGAAGCAATTGTCCGGTCTGCATCGCTGAAGCTCGCGCCAGACGCCGAAGTCTTTGCATCACCAGAGGTAGATTTCCAGACTTCCCCGAGGCTACCCTGAGTCCCCAGCAAAGCTGAGGCCCGTGGCTATCGTGGGTAACGTGGAACCATGACCCCTGGACAACGTATACTTTTGTAAGTGCATCCTTTTTTGGGTCTCCCACGAAGTTGTGCTTTGAGCTCCGAGTAGCCCCAGCCTCCAGCACCGACTGCACCAAAGATCACTGGCCTCCACTCCACGAGTGTCCTGTGAGCCAGCTCCAAGTGCGTCCACTCGAGGCTCCTTTGTGGTTGCTAGTCCATTGGCTAGTAGGCCCTCCTGAAGGCCAATCTTCTTCTGCTTGGGCTCCCTGGTTGCTCCAGGCGTGCCCTGACTTACCCTCGCTTGGTGAGTCCCACAGACCTTGCTGGTCTGCACCATCGTCCTTCTTCTATTTCCACGAGACTTGCCGTTGCCAAGGCTTGTTGGGTCTAATCCGGTCGCTGACACCCTTGCAATCGACAAACATCGTAGCACAGCTCGAATCCAGCTCCTGGTTGTCGTCAACACCTCCTGGACCTCGTGGCTGAAGAGTCAAGATGACTGTCAACCTACCTGAAGCACTCGACATCGGTGGGCATCTGCTCATCGCCTTCCTGGTCACTGGCTAGTGACCCAGACTCTGTCCCCTCTGCTTTCAGGTTCTTCAGATCTTCGATCCACCTTTGGATCCACCCGAACACTTTCGACTTGGCCGCCAGCAGCACTTTGCAGCAGATCGCCATTGAAAACGACGACGAAACCCGACCCCGAAAGACACCTATGCACCCGGCTTCCCTGGGTGAGGTAACTCGAGTACTCTGGTGCTCCCATTGGTATAGACTCTAGAACAACCCAGTTCTAAAGGGGTTTGCTCCAAGTCCTCCTCTAAGTGTCCCTGTTCTTAAAAATTCCAACCGCGACTTTCCCCATAGAAGTCAACGGCGATTCGCGGCTGTGTTCTCACACTGCACGCGTCCCCCGTGGGTCCCCTGTGTCACTACCTTGGGTGGTTCCTGGTGATCCACGCACTTCTACAGGCTCTAGGCCTTGTGTCTAGCTCAGTCGTGGTTCTTATACCACTTTATTGGTATATGGTTTGGTACGCCCCTAGGGCTCAAACGTGTTTTTGTGCTATTACTGTAGATAACTAACTTATAACTTGTGTATTTCAAACTCTAGCCTCATAAAGAGACTAGAGGGGTGTGTTTAGCAATAAATACATATATTTTGAATATATACCTGGTGTGGTCCTCTTTCATTTGGTCACTCAAGAGATTATAGACTGGTAAAACAAGCTGCTTTACATTCCTTCAAGACTTAGCCTGAAGGCTGCTCTCCATAGCTACCACTAGGATAGCTTTCAATAAAGGTTGTCTTTAACCTATCTCCAATAAGGGGTTGTTTGGACTGGTGCAAGGTGCCCACTATAATTAGTGGACAGCATATGCCAGGCCAACTTCTCACATTGGTGTGCAGCGTGTGGGATTCCAGCTTGCTATTGTTCTACCAGATAATCTCAATTGAATTGATCAATTGAAAACCACTAAGGGTACCTTACGTACATATAAATCAAGCTTAGTATACAGTAAGTTCTAATGAACTTAGAGTTGTGTGTTAAGGGATAGCACACCCTTTCTACAACTCAAGAGAGTTTAGTAGGCCACACTAGAGTAGGTAGTGCATACACCACACCTCACTAGTAATGTCTTCAAAGCCAGGACCCAGTGAGTCCTTGCCAGAAGCCAGTGGGCTTCTTCCTCCAAGTATGATAAACTCCCATTCTTGGAATTGAGAGCATTATGCAATACTAGGAAGCTGAAGGCAGGCAAAAGTGCCAGCACCCAACACCTCAGAGAGGTGCTACTAGCTGATGATCTCAGCAGGCCCCTAGGGTCTGAAGGGGTAGGCAGAGAGGGTGGGGCAGAAAATGAGGAAGGGGTCAGGGGTGAAGAAACCCAGCCCCCCCCCTCTGAAACTGGCCAGGAAGGTGACAATGACATTGACCTGGAAATCCCAGCTATTCCTGTGGATGAAGGGGAGGATCAGGATGACCTCACCTTTGTCCCCCCAGGAAGAGTTGAGAGTGTGCCAAGAAGGGATAGATCTCCTTCTCAGGAGTCTAACCACTCTGACACCTCAATAGGGACCTCTGTCTCTTCTCATAGGAGACAATCCTCTCATGACAGGAGAAAGAGACTGATTCAGTATGAGCAAGCCCAGCTTGAGCTCAGAAAACAGCAGTTGTCTATAGACAGGGAGTCCCTAGATCTCTACAAAGAGAGAAAAAAGATGTGACTAGAGTCCCATGGTGGCAGCAATTTCCCCAGAGATAGGGAAAGGTCTTATGACCATAGAAACCTGAGCAAGATTGTCCCTCCCTACCAGAGTGGGGATGACAACCACAAATGGATAACTGCACTGGAGAGGGCCTGTAAAGTACAGAGGGTCCCTCAGGAGCAGTGGGCAGCAATCTTGTGGCTCTCCTTTGCAGACAAAGGTAGAGATAAGCTCCTCACTGTTAGAGAGGAGGATGCTGATAAATACACAGTCTTAAAGAGTGCTCTAATTGATGGGTTTGGCCTAACCACTGAACAATACAGGTTAAAGTTCAGAGATACCCAAAAAGCACAGACTCAAGACTGGGTGGACTTTGTTGATTGTTCTGCCAAGGCTCTGGAAGGTTGGTTATTGGGCAGTAAGGTATGTGACTTCACAGGATTGTACAATCTTATCATGAGGGAGCAGATTCTTAATAATTGTCAAAATCAGCTGTTGCATCAGCACCTGGTGGACTCTGATCTGACCTCTCCCCAAGAATTGGGAAAGAAGGCAGACAAATGGGTCAGAACCAGGGTGAGGCAGAAGGTACAGAACCAAGGTGGTGACCCTAAGAAGCAAGATTCTAAAAACTCTGATAAGGGTGGGGAGAAGGGTAAGACCAAAAGTCTTCACAAGGCCCCCAAAAATCTTCTTCAGGTGGGGATTCACAGTCTAACAAGGGAAGAGGCCAAAAGAAACTATGGTGCAAGGTCTGTAAGCAAAAGACCCACTGGACCAGTGATTGCACCAAGTCCAAAGACTCTACTCCAGCCCCCACCAATGCCCCTAAGGCACCTGCTCCCCCTAGTGCAGTTACAGTTGGTGGTGGGACTACACAAGCCAAGGGTTTAGTAGGGTTGACCCTGGGTAAAGAGATGAGCTCTGACCTAGTCAGAGAACTCACTCAGGCTGTCCTAGTCTGTGATGGAGGCATGGATGTGACCTCCTCTGTGAGTCCCAGTAATCTGGGCAAGTACAGGCAACAGCCCTTAATCAATGGAAACGAGGCTTTGGCATTTAGGGACACATGGGCAAGTGTCACCATGGTGACACAAGACCTTGTGGATCCTGGGCAGATTATACTTGGTGAAATGTACCAAGTGACCAATGCTAGCAATGTCAGAACAGACCATACTCTGGCAGTTGTTAACTTCTCCTGGGGAGGGGTAACTGGCCTTAAGAAGGTTGTGGTAAGTGCAGACCTACCAGTTGAATGCTTGCTTGGCAATGATTTAGAAACTTCAGCTTGGGCAGAAGTGGAGCTCAGGACCCATGCAGAAATGCTGGGCATCCCTGCAGATGTGTTTGCTGTGACCAGGTCACAAGCCAAAATGTCTAACACTGAACAGGCCTTGGATTCTGGAATAATGGACCAAGTGCCCTCCAAGAAGAGGAGTAGTAGGGTAAAGGCAGTGCCTTCCCCTTGGCTCAGAAGGAAGATCAGTCTCTTGAGGGGGTGATCTCAGTCCTGAGGAAGGAACTGTCCCAGAGGAGCTTTAACCTGACCAGGTTGAGTTCTTGGGGACAGGGGGCCCTTCCAGGGCAGATCTGAGCCAGGAGCAGCAGAGCTGCCCCTCTTTGAACCCCTCAGACAGCAAGCTGCTGCTGAGGCTGCTGGGAAAGCTAGTGGTCCCCATACAGTGTATTGGGATGATGGACTCTTGTACTCAGAGTGTAGAGACCCCAAGCCTGGTGCCACCAGGAGGTTGGTTATACCTCTGAAGTTCAGGGGCTTCCTATTGACCCTAGCCCATGACATTCCCTTAGCAGGTCACCTGGGCCAGAACAAGACTTGGGACAGAATTGTCCCTCAATTTCACTGGCCCCACATGTCTGAAGACACCAAGGAGTTTTGTTGCTCCTGTGTAACCTGCCAGGCCAGTGGCAAGGCAGGTGGCACTACAAAGGCCCCCCTGATACCACTACCGGTGGTGGGGGTTCCCTTTGAGAGGGTGGGGATTGACATTGTTGGTCCCATGGATCCCCAAACAGCATCTGGGCACAGGTTTATCCTGGTGGTAGTGGATCATGCCACCAGGTACCCAGAGGCTATTCCCATTAGGACCACTACAGCACCTGTGGTGGCAAGAGCCCTCCTGGGAATTTTCTCAAGAGTGGGCTTCCCTAAGGAGGTTGTATCAGACAGGGATGCTAACTTTATGTCTGGATACTTGAAAGCAATGTGGAAGGAGTGTGGAGTGACTTACAAGTTCACCACACCCTATCACCCACAATGCAATGGTTTAGTTGAGAGATTCAACAAAACCTTGAAGGGCATGATTAAAGGGCTCCCAGAAAAGCTTAGGCGAAGATGGGACATACTCTTGCCCTGGCTTTTATTTGCATACAGGGAGGTGCCTCAAAAGGGGTTGGCTACAGCCCTTTTGAACTTTTGTTTGGTCACCCTGTCAGGGGTCCATTGTGCTTGGTGAAGGAAGGATGGGAGTTGCCTCTCAAGCCCCCAAAGCAAGACATAGTGGACTATGTACTTGGTCTCCGCTCCAGGATGGCTGAGTACATGAAAAAGGCAACTAAAAACCTTGAGGCTAGCCAGGAACTTCAAAAAGCCTGGCATGACCAAAGGCTGTACTGACTGTTTACCAGCCAGGACAGAAGGTGTGGGTGTTGGAGCCAGTGGCCCCAGCAGCTCTCCAAGACAAATGGAGTGGACCCCATACCATTGTTGAACAGAAGGGTGAGGTTACCTATTTAGTAGACCTAGGAACACCCAGGAGTCCCCACAGGGTTCTCCATGTCAACAGGTTAAAACCATATGTGGACAGGGCAGACATGGGCTTGCTCATGGCTACTGATGAGGGACAGGAGGAAGAGAGTGACCCACTCCATGACCTGCTCTCACAGAACCCTGATGATGGGTCAGTGGATGGTGTAGCCTTGGCAGGCAGCCTCACTGCCCAGCAGCAAACTGATTGCAGACAGGTGCTCAATCAGTTCAGGCACATATTCTCACTGACACCCAGTCAGACCACCTGGTGCACTCATGAAGTGGACACTGGGGACAGTCTGCCTATTAAAAATAAGATTTATAGGCAACCTGACCATGTCAGGGACTGTATCAGGACAGAAGTCCAGAAGATGTTGGATTTGGGAGTTATTGAACCCTCAGATAGCCCTTGGGCTAGTCCAGTGGTCCTTGTGCCAAAACCTCACACCAATGGTGGGAAAAGAGAGATGAGGTTTTGTGTGGACTACAGGGGTCTCAATGCAGTCACTAGGACTGATGCCCATCCAATACCTAGGGCAGATGAGCTAATAGACACTTTGGCCTCAGCCAAGTATCTAAGCACATTTGACCTGACAGCTGGCTACTGGCAGATCAGACTAGCTGATGATGCAAAGCCAAAGACAGCATTCTCAACCCCTAGTGGGCATTATCAATTTGTGGTGATGCCCTTTGGTCTGAAGAATGCACCTGCCACTTTTCAGAGGTTGGTGAATACAGTCCTTACAGGTCTGAAGCCTATAGTGCAGCATATCTAGATGATATTGCTGTCTTTAGCTCCACCTGGGAGGATCACCTGGTCCACCTCAGAAATGTTTTGCAGGCCCTGCAGAAAGCAGGCCTGACTATCAAGGCCACCAAGTGCCAGATAGGGCAGAGTCAGGTTGTGTACCTGGGCCACCTTGTGGGTGGAGGCCAGGTTCAACCACTGCAGAGCAAGATCCAGACCATCATGGACTGGACTGCTCCAACTACCCAGACTCAGGTGAGAGCCTTTTAGGCCTGACTGGGTACTATAGGAGATTTGTCAAGGGGTATGGATCAATAGTGACACCCCTGAATGACTTAACTTCCAAGAAAATGCCCAAAAGGTTCAGTGGACAGTTAGCTGTCAAAAGGCATTTGATGACCTAAAGCAGGCCATGTGCACTGCTCCCCTTCTACAGAGTCCTGATTACTCCAAGAAGTTCATTGTCCAAACAGATGCATCTGAATTGGGGGTAGGGGCTGTACTGTCAGAATTGAATGATGAAGGTCAGGATCAGCCAGTAGCTTTTATTAGCAGAAGGCTGACCCCTAGAGAGAAACGTTGGTCAGCCATTGAGAGGGAGGCCTTTGCTGTGGTCTAGGCTCTGAAGAAGTTGAGGCCATACTTGTTTGGTACTCACTTCCTTGTTCAAACAGACCATAAGCCCCTCTTATGGCTAAAACAAATGAAGGGTGAAAACCCCAAACTGCTTAGGTGGTCCATTTCCCTACAGGGGATGGACTTCACAGTGGAACATAGACCTGGGAGTAACCATGCCAATGCAGATGGACTCTCTAGGTACTTCCACTTAGAACATGAAGACGTAACTGGGCAAGGTTAGTTTAATGTCCCTACGTTTGGGGGGTTGTGTAGGAGAGTAGGATCTGCTTCACATGGGTACCCTCACTTTTTGCTGATGCTTCATTGTTTTTCGACTTTAGTCTGGCTGGGGCCCTGCTAATCAGAACCCCAGCCTAGCTGCTTCCTCTCTAAAATGGTTTCCATGTGCCTTAGGCACACCTCTGATTGGAATCTGGAGTGCCCTTATAAGTCCCTAGTATATGGTATACTATGTACCCAGGGCATAGGTACCTCAGAGGCCTACCAGGGGCTGCATCATGTATTGTGCCACCCCTGGAAGGCCATCCAAAATGACACCACAGATCTGCTACTGCAGCCTGGGTAAGGTGGTGCATGCACCCCTTACTGTGATATAGGCTACCTATATCACTACATACATACACACATATAAACCTATAAGTCACTCCTATGGCAGGCCTTATCAATCCTGAAGGCAGAGTGCTTGGTTCCTATGTGAGAGGGTGCCCCTGCATAAGCAGAGCCCCTCTGCAGCGTTCGGAGACCCTTCTCTGATGCTGTTTGTAGTGCAGCCTGACCATATACTCTTAAGCGCATTATAACCTCACGTTAAATGCTAACTTTGGGATGGCTGCACGGAAACATGTCGTGTTTGATGTCAAACATCTTGGAATACTACCCCCCCGCCAGTTCTGGCGGCGGGGGTAGCATTCCACCCTTCTAGAGGGAGAGACATGTACACACCGGCCTGCCCGGTAACTTCTTTCCAAGCCCTGGCATCACAAAATGGATGCCGCTGCCACAGACACGAGTCTGGCCTCCTGGTGCTGAACGAAACTCCGGCAGGGGAGGCCTGGACAACAGGTTTCTGTCCCAGGGAGGTGTAATCACCTCCCAGACAGGATAGTGTGTATTGGGGCTGGGCGGGAGCACTCTCTGGTGCTTTGAAGTCCTGCACTGGGGGCACATTTGGTGTCCCTGTGCATACCCCAGTTCAAACCGGCTCAGGGGCTTCCAGCCCCTGCTCTGGCACGAAACTGGACAAAGGGAAAGGGGTGTAACCACCCCTCTGCCCTGACCCTCCCATAGGTGGGTCCCCAGAGTATGTCCAACCCCCTAACTTGGTATAAGTATGGGACCCCAGTCCTTAGGACTTTAGATTTACCTGGACGAAACTCTGACACAGAATCCTGGACCTTCGACGCTCTACTTTAAGATTAGAGGACTGAAGAATCTCCCTTGGGGTCAAGGAGTGACTCCCCTGCTTGGCAGGCACCAATGAAGCAATTGTCCGGTCTGCATCGCTGAAGCTCCCGCCGGACGCCAAAGTCTTTGCATCACCAGAGGTGGATTTTCAGACTTCCCCGAGGCTACCCTGAGTCCCCCGCAAAGCTGAGGCCCGTGGCTATCGTGGGTAATGTGGAACCGTGTCCCCTGGACACCGCGTACTTTTGTAAGTGCATCCTCTTCTGGGTCTCCCATGAAGTTGTGCTTTGGGCTCCGAGTAGCCCCAGCCTCCGGCACCGACTGCACCAAAGATCACTGGCCTCCACTCCACGAGTGTCCTGTGAGCCAGCTCCAAGTGCGTCCACTCGAGGCTCCTTCGCGGTTGCTAGTCCATTGGCTAGTAGGCCCTCCCGAAGGCCAATCTTCTTCTGCTTGGGCTCCCTGGTTGCTCCAGGCGTGCCCTGACTTACCCTCGCTGGGTGAGTCCCACAGACCTTGCTGGTCTGCACCATTATCCTTCTTCTATTTCCACGAGACTTGCCGTTGCCAAGGCTTGTTGGGTCCAATCCGGTCGCCGACACCCCTGCAATCGACAAATGTTGTGGGATAGCTCGAATCCCGCTTCTGGTCATTGTCGACGCCTCCTGGACCTCGTGGCTGAAGAGTCAAGATGACTGTCAACCTACCTGAAGCACTCGACATCGGTGGGCATCTGCTCATCGCCTTCCTGGTCACTGGATAGTGACCCAGACTCTGTCCCCTCTGCTTTCAGGTTCTTCAGATCTTCGATCCACCTTTGGATCCACCCGAACACTTTCGACTTGGCCGCCAGAAGCACTTTGCAGCAGATCGCCATTGAAAACAACGACGAAACCCGACCCCGAAAGACACCTATGCACCCGGCTTCCCTGGGTGAGGTAACTCGAGTACTCTGGTGCTCCCGTGGGTATAGACTCTAGAACAACCCAGTTCTAAAGGGGTTTGCTCCAAGTCCTCCTCTAAGTGTCCCTTTTCTTAAAAATTCCAACCGCGACTTTCCCCATAGAAGTCAACGGCGATTCGTGGCTGTGTTCTCACACTGCACGCGTCCCCCGTGGGTCCCCTGTGTCACTACCTTGGGTGGTTCCTGGTGATCCAAGCACTTAGACAGGCTCTAGGCCTTGTGTCTAGATCAGTCGTGGTTCTTATACCACTTTATTGGTATATGGTTTGGTACGCCCCTAGGGCTCAAACGTGTATTTGTGCTATTACTGTAGATAACTAACTTATAACTTGTGTACTTCGAACTCTAGCCTCATAAAGAGACTAGAGGGGTGTGTTTAGCAATAAATACATATATTTTGAATATATACCTGGTGTGGTCCTCTTTCATTTGGTCACTCAAGAGATTATAGACTGGTAAAACAAGCTGCTTTACATTCCTTCAAGACTTAGCCTGAAGGCTGCTCTCCATAGCTACCACTAGGATAGCTTTCAATAAAGGTTGTCTTTAACCTATCTCCAATAAGGGGTTGTTTGGACTGGTGCAAGGTGCCCACTATAATTAGTGGACAGCATATGCCAGGCCAACTTCTCACACGGCCCTTCTGGATACATGCTTTCATGACGAATTAAGGCAGGAGACACAGGACTTCTTTCCTAGGAACTTAGGCTCAGTCCAACCTTGGCTGGTGTTTGGGAGGCCTTAAAAGTGACGATACGTGGTGTGTGCATAGGAAAGGGTGGTGGCATTCTACGTGACATTCAGGGAATGCTTCGGAAACTAGAAGCAGACTTTAAAGCAACTGAGGCCCATATTGCAGATGTACCTGATGCACACTCACAAGCTTAGTTTCGGGAATTAATAACTGAGTACCAATCTACGACGGAGCGAGAAAGCCAATTTTGATCCCACTATCATTGAGCCCACCAATATGGGGAGGGTGAAAAGCTAGGGAAGGTGCTGGCTGAGGCAGTGCATACTCCCAGATTCTCTAATTATGTCCTGGCAGTGGAGGATACAGATGGCTCTCTACAAAGAGATTTTGCGGATATTCTTCTTACTTTGTCCACTTTTTTCTCCACTCTCTATACCACGCGTAGGACCCGATGGACAGGCGTGACCCCATACTTTGAGGACATAGCTCTAGGATGGCTCTCAAGGTGCACAGGGAGTTCCAGTCGGCTGATATAGAGGAAGAGGAAATACGAGCGACCATAATGCAGTTGAGATCTGCTCACGTGCCGGGGCCAGATGGGCTGCCGGCTGATTTTTATAAGTGTTATGTGGGAACCCTAGTTCCTATCCTGCAAAAAGTGTATGTGGAAGCAAAGGGCTCGGGAGTTCTCCCATTCTCCATGCAGGAGGCAACGATCATTGCCCGTCTCAAACCGGGAATGAACCCCACCACATGTGAGGCCTACAGGCCCCTATCCTTAAACAACTGCGATGCAAAAATACTAGCTAAAGTACTGGCCAACCGGCTGAGTTTGTTGATGGAGAGATTGGTCCTGCCGGATCAATCAAGGTTCATACCAGGGCAAGCCACCTCCCATAACTTACGCACTCTATGCGCACTGCTACAGTATGTCGACCCTGAATTGGCTGCGGAGGTGGTCTTTCTAGAAACCACCAAGGCCTTTGACTTCCTGGAGTGGGGCTTCCTGTTTGCGGTGTTGCGGAGAATGGGATTCCCCCCCCATTTCTATCCTGGATAGCCTTATTATATAGCCAGCTGCGAGCTACAGTACAGATTTATGGCAGTTATTCCAGACCATTCCCTATTTTACGGGGCACCAGGCAAGGGTGTCCTCTGTCACCCCTCCTGCTTGCCCTGGCTATCGAGCCACTGGCGGCTAAGCTCCGACAACACCATAGAGAGTATGCACTGCTATACCCTACTTGGAATCTGCAGGTATTGCTCTATGCTGATGACATTAACCTCTATATTCTAGACCCACAAACTAGCCTGAATCCAATTCTTAGGGAGTTTCTTCGCTTTGGAGAGGTATCTGGAGTAAATATAAACTGGGGTAAATCTCGGATCTTTCCTCTGACCCCCAATACCCTACAATTTTCACTGGATTATCCACTGACGTGGTGTGATTCAGAAATAAAATATTTGGCAGTGGTGGTCTCTAGGGACAGGGAGGAAACGCTGCCGACGAACTATGGTACTGCCATCGCCTCGCTCATGGCATCTGTGTGTCGCTGGATCTCACTGCCTCTAACACTGGTGGGGCAGATCTCTTTAATCAAAATGGTTGTATTGCCAAAACTACTGTACTTATTCCTCAATATACCTTACCCCCTGGGACGTTCTTTTTCCCAAGCACTCCATACACAGCTTATCTGGCAGACCTGGGGAGGCAAACAGCCCAGAGTACGCTGGACTAAACTTGCCCAGACTTTCTCAAGACCTGGCTTTGAAGTTCCAGATATGGAGTTATACTATTTATGTGCTCAAGCCCACTTTGCAGCTTATTGGTTTAGACCACCGCCCTTCATGCCCCACTTAGCAATCGAACAAGGCTACATGGCTCCTCTTCCAATTACATCTTTTCTAGGGGCACAGGTCCCTGGTGAAGGTACCACTTTATCTACTGTGGCGTGCACTACCCTCGCGTGGCAGCGGCTAGCCAGGAAACTGAATGAATCCTTACTGTACTCCCCATTAGTGCCCCTTCCTTACCACCATCTGAACCCAGTCACTCATGAGGTATCCTGTCGCAGCATGTTACGAAAGTGAGGTAAAGCCACCTGGGGAGATCTGTATCATGATGGAATCTTCCACGACCGAGAGGCAATTCTGAGTGTGGAGGCGATCATGCTGCTGGAGATATTTTTATGCATTAGGCTCAGGCCCGGCGTCAGGGCTGCCACTTCCACCTTCCCCCATGAAACCCCACACTATATTCACTACATGGCTTATTACAGGCTGCGGGACCAGCGCATGCAGTCTCTCTGCGCAGGCAGAATGCCCCGAGGTACTGACCAACTTATGGACTGGTTGGGATTCAGAGTTAGAACCACTCATTGATAGTCAGTGGCTCTATTGCTGTAAGCAAACAGGCATAATGACTGCCAGCAGTCGTCTGCCCATCTTACACTTCAAATTCATACATCAAGTTTACTATACACCTGTGAGACTCCATAGATATAAATTGCGACCTGATGATTGCTGTGATAGGTGCGACCAGTAGGGGGCAGGATTCCTGCATCTCACGGGGAATGTGGGGCAATACAGAGGTACTAGACAGAGGTAGCGACTGCACTGTCATGGATGGTGGACACCCACATTCACCTCACTCCTGGGATACACGGAGGAACTGTTAGTTCTCTATAGCATATTCATATCATTGGGGTTGCTCCTGGCGAAGCGGAGGGTGGCATGTAGGTGGAGACGAGGGTGACCTCCCATTTCAAGGAGTGGCTGGATGATTTTATATACTGTAAAGATCAATTAAGCACATATGCTAAGCTCTTACCCCTGAATTCCCGACCACAGGACATTTGCGACCCATTGTTGACATACTTGAGGGAGGACTCAGACTGAAATACCACATGACTGCTTATGGTGCCCCTTGATATCGAGCTTCTGTACTGGCACAGCAGCGGCAGTGGAGAACTGAGCATCTATATCATGCGGAGAAGTGGCTAAGCAAATGTTAGGTCCTACACAGCGTGTTTCCTCTTAGGCTGAGGGGTATACACTGTAGGTTGTATCTATGTTTTAGAAATCAGAGATTGAGAACTAGGGGGGTTTAATTTTTTACTCTTCAACCCCCTATGGGGCATAAAATGGAATTATAATCATTGCGCCCGTGAGCGAGCTACGCTACATGTAGATATATGTGACATTCAGCAAATGTGAGTGCACTGCTATACTTTGTTGTAAAAATAAAAAAATTAAAAAATGCAATTCTGAAAATGAAACTGTGAGAAAGTTGCCATTTTCTTACTGTAACCATTTGGTGCCTTCTGCCTGTCTCTGGAATATACGTCTGGGGTGGGTGACAGCTGGATTCCTGTATTCCCTCTAGATTGCCACACACAAAGGAAGGATAGGTATAGCTGAGTGGTTATGTGCATGCAGGATGGGAGGGAGGAGCTGACACTCACACCTGAAAGGGCTGTGTCCTGTCTCCACACAAAGGGTTGCACACCCCCTGTAGTGAGTCTGTAGTCAGGGCAGGGAATAAAGGGACTCTATGCACTTTAAGGTATCTCTTTGAAGTCTCCCCCACTTCAAAGGCCCAATAGGGTATAAGTACTGGACCATTGAAAAAACCAAATTGGAACACTCTGGAACTGAAGACATTCTACTAGGAAGAAGAACTGCTGTGCTGCTGGAGGGACTGCCATTTTGCTGAGCTGCATTATTGTG
The DNA here is from genome assembly GCA_963921515.1 of Calotriton arnoldi. NCBI lineage: Eukaryota > Metazoa > Chordata > Amphibia > Caudata > Salamandridae > Calotriton > Calotriton arnoldi. Next base: position 1,436,527 of record CAWUFW010003049.1, read on the forward strand.
TTGGCCTGCTGCCCTCTAGCCTGGGAGTGAGAAGGACTGGACCTGCATCTGCACATCTCAGAACCTAAGTATCTCCAAGGGCTTGTTGGCTCGTCTCTTGTTTTCTGTAGTCACAATGGTTTCAAAGACTTCTTTCTTCAACCTGTAAACAGCACCTGGACTCTGTCTGCTGTGAGTCCTGCTCTGCCAAGTGGTACCAATCCGGTCCTGGGCACTTGGAAGTGAGATTAAAGTGCTGTATCTTCAGAATTTACGAATCAACAATGTTGCTCAGATTGGAGCTGACTGACGCATCACTGCTGTTTCAGGAACCAGATTGGCGCATCACACTTGGAATTGACGCATTGCCTCCAGAACCGTCTCTTCAGAACTGAAGCATCGCTGGCACTGCATGGAGAAAATCGATGTATCGCCTCTACACCATGGAGAATCCATATGCATCGTATTCGGAACCACCACACCTCAGAACTGGCACTTCGCTTACAAACCCGATGCATCACCGTCGTTTCATGGAGAAATCCAGCGCATCACCAATGAATCACTCGGCTGCACCCACATCTTGTTATTTGCAACCTGGATCAAGGCACTTTTGCTCAGCAGGCCCTGCTTGGGTCCTGTATCCAGCCCGGGCTCCATTGTGGTGGGCCTGAAATCTTGACTTTGTCTCGGTCCTGCGCAACTAGCTAACTCTTTAAGTGTTTACTGCTTCTAAGCACTATTTTTGCATTTAATCTTTCAAGATTTATATCTAGTCTTCTAGTGATTGGATTTTTGTCATTTTGGTCTTCTTCTATATATAAAAGTACTCTTTATTGTTATAAACTGGTGTGGAGTATTTTTGTGCTGTTTTCACTGTTTTACTGTTTGATGTGTTGCACAATAATTTACACATTGTCACTGAAGTTAAGCCTGACTGCTCTGTGACAGACTACCAGAGGGAGAGCACAGGTAAGTTTAAAGTGTGTTACTGACTTACCCTGACTAGGTTTGTGGTTCCTGCTTGGACAGGGTGCATACCTCTGCCAACCAGAAACCCAATTTCTAACAGGAAGCTTGTTGGTTCTTACAATCACTTTATGGCATTATATATTTTCCAAGAAATTAAACATTGCAATTGCCCAAAGCAAATGTACAAGTCTAGGATAGCTTCCACTTCATATTCCTGGGAGGAGTTGTTCCCCTGTTAGACACTATAGGTTTAATAAGGGAGACATGATGGATGTTGAAACTGGTAGTTAATGATACAGTGCGAATGATTACACTAACTTCAAAATAGGCAAATGCTCCATTATTCCAGGGAATTTTTTGGCATGTAGCCCTTGAATATTGAGATATTTTGTGGAAAGGCATATCTCATTTCAGATTTGGTATGTGGGGGTTATCTATGAAGTCCATATTCCTATCTCTTGTGGTATGCCTGTCCCATAATGAGATGTTGATAAACAGGCCTCCTTACTTCCTTAACGTGTGTGAAGAGCTGTGTCACAGAGGGCACACAGGTGGGAGAGATACAAGAAGAACAATTAGCTACCTAATTTGTTTCTGCCCTCATGTGCCCTTTGAATGCATTTCTCCAAATACCCTTGTTTTTGTTTGAAAGCTGGTTAAGAAATCTATCAATGCTGTGGTGCTACTGGTGACAGAATAAATGTTTGCGGCTGGGGAAGGTTCTTTCAGTTCTCCTTTTCTCAGATAAGCATCTTTTTTTTTTAGAGTTTTATATAGCGCGAACTAGACCCGAGACATCGGGTATCAGAGCGTTTTACATGAGCACCAGTTTCGTTACAGAAGGACACATTCATTTTTGTTAGGCACGGGGAGATTAAGTGATTTGCCCAGAATCACAGGATGTTAAGCGTCGTTGCCAAGACTCGAACCCGGTTCCCCAGCTTCGAGGTCGACCGCTCTAGCCGTAAGGCTACATCCTCTCCCCTACATCATCTGCTTATCTTTTTCGATTCTATAGGTAACTGTTTATTGAACAAAAAAAAAGGGACTTTCAAGCATGTCTTGTATTAAGGCATTTGATGGACCACAGATATGAAGGTTTTGATAGCTGTCCAACCTGTAATCTTATAGATTGTCTCTTCAATATAATGTGTCCATAGAGCAAAACCCTCCTTTTTGGCCAGTAATTCATGGTCACAAATAGTGCTTTTATATGATGATGAAGGCAAGGTACCAGGTGATAGTACTTCATATTCTGGATCTCATTGTGACAAGACCTCCCTTATAGCTAAGGCTAAACCATTGTTTTCTATAAAGAAGGGAAGTTGCATGTTTGAATATTTGAAAATCTGAGCAGTAGTAAAAACTGCCTAGAGAATCTAAAAGGCCTTTTGTTGGTCCTTTCCCCGGATGAACAGTTTGGTGTAGTTTGCAGAATGATACTGGAACAATCTTTGATAAAAAATGACTGTTAAATTTAGCAAAGTGCAAAAACTTCAGAATTTCCTTGACTATTGAGGGGTTGCCAATTCGAAAACAGCCTTGACATTGTCCATACTCATATTGATGCCTTTTCCTGAGATATGGAATCCTAAGAATGTCACTTGATCTGCATCAAAAACACATTTCTCTGCTTTTGCATATAAAGAAGTCACTTTTGTAGCCAGGTAACATACTTCCTTCAAATGTATTCAATGTTACCTTAATTCTTAAAAGAAGATCAAGATGTCATCAAGATACACAATAATAAAGGTGTCCAAAAGAGCCCAACAAATGTAATAAACAAGGTGTTGAAATGCTCCAAGGGAATGCACACTCTGAATGCCATGGCTAAGTATTGAAAATGACAATATTGCACATTGAATGCCACAGAAATCTGAAATAGAATATTTGCCCTTTAGAGATCTTATTTTGAGAAGAATTGGTCTTCTTTGATTTGACCTAGTATAACTGATTGGGGGAGAGGATGTATATTTCTGTTGTTGATGGCATACAACTCACAATAATCAATGCATTTGGTGTATTCTTCAATTGGCTTCGGTATGAAAAATATTGGTGTTCCTAGGGGTGAGAGCGAATGAAAATTAAACATTTTCCTGGTTGTCTTAAAAAAATATTTCAATACTTCATCTTCCTTCAGTACAATACAGTACAGTATATTACGTTCCGGGTATTACAATCAGATGTAGATTGGAATGGGGAGGCACAAAGAAATGTCTAAACTGTACGCATTGCAACAATTTTATCACTGGAGGGTTTTTAACTCATCCAAACACAGGGGAAACTACAAAACTGAGACATACATCTTATTATAATACCCGGAATGTCATATACTGTATTAATGCCCGTGTGGCAAGGTATATGTGGGAAAAACAGAGAGAAAGATTAAAATAAGACTGACGGAACATAAAAGCACAATAAGGACAAAAACTAAAACATCCAGTGTAGCCACACATTGGCAAGATGCAAGACATTCAATTTCTCAGTTGAGGTTTTAAATTATTGAAACGATAATTCCTAAACCAGGGATTGACAACACCAAACGATTGCTTCAACAAGAGATTTATTGGATCAAATGATTGGATTCACTATTACCGAAGGGTCTTAATGACAGATTGGACATGAGCTGTTATATATAAAAGTTTCGCATCTCAACATCTCACAGAAAACCACATGATAGATCCTAAAACACACACCATACATATACAATGGAATCTGATATTTCACCAATACAGCACAACACTGATGGGTACCTGGATATTGACACAGTACAGTCACAACATACCAAGGGGAGCGGTTAAAATTCGGATATGGTGAGAATAAGTGACATGCATTGAGAGTTTAAAGTAGGAATGGAGGTTTGATGAGGTTTTAATTTCGGGACAGTAAGAGTGTAATTCAGTAATTAAGTTGATAAGATATATGGAGTTCATAACGATACCGGTGGGTGCTAGGTAGCAAAATAGTTAGAGCATCTTTTTTGGTTTCAGGTTAGTTTATGTCACTTGAGATGCTGTTAATAAAGATATTACTGCTCCATACGGTTGTACACGCGGATTTAACATCATTCACAAACATGAGGTCGGGCAGTTTAAGATGACGGCCAAGTTAGCGCATACATTATTGATGGAGTTATAGTCCGTCATTGACTATCATTGCTACGTTTTAAAATACACATGCGAGTTGAAGTGGAGAGATTTGGGAGATTTGGGAGATTTGGGAGATTTGGATGGAGACAGCGTTCGATAGCAGTTGAAGTTAGGAGGTAAGGCCAGATCATGGCATAGGAAGTGGGACAAATAAGATGTAGGAGTAATTTAGAACTCTCGATAACGAGTGGATTTTCGTTGATTTGTAGGAGTTTTGACAGGTAATGTTGAGCGGATAACACGGATAGAAGGTAATTCAAAACTACAAACGGTGAGAGTTTTTGTTTCAGCTAATGGACGCAGTAGCATAGAGCTTCAAGATGAGCAAATATATTTATAATTTCATTTGGTTGTTCTTTTCGCAGTACACATTTTAGAATTTTTTAAACGACCATCAGAACGGACGATATTGATTTCCAACTAGAGCAAGGTAGACACACGTATGCCTTGTGTTACAGTGATAGATGGTGTTTCATTCGGACTGTATTGAGTAGGGTATAGTGGATGTCCAAACATAGTTGCGTGAGAGTACCACATGATAATTTCAGTTACTTGCACAACCACAGGGTGATATCACATATTAACACATTATTTATTCATACAATCATGATACCAGTGACAAATGCATGACATTGGGTATATCTTTATAACTGTTGGTACAATCTGGTTCTTATTTCCATCAGTTGTGGAAAAAATAGTTCTGTGACTAGGCACGTGCGTAGCAGCATGCCCAAAAACATCGCATAATGAAATTTGATCCTCCCTTGTATTTCATGAAATTAATTTAAAAGAAATGTTTTTCTCTTTTAGGATTGCCCCTGAAGAAGGGACTTAATTCTCCCGAAATGCATTGGGCATGAACCAATTAGGATGATTACAAATATGTTGGATTCTGAAATACAAATTGTATAATTGCAATTCTGTTGATTTGTAAAATAACTTGATGAGAATTCATGATATCAATGAAATTTATAGATGGTATATTATACTTTGAAAGCAACAGAAATGTATAAAAAACTAATATTAAAAAATGATGAGAAATAGAATGCTAATAGTATTGTGATTTACAAGAGTGACAAATTTATATATGTGAACAGCGCACTCTGCATTCAAGTTGAATGGCTTGATATATTATTGACGTATATGACTGATGATTGCTGACAGCACACGTAGCAGTGTAGCACCATTGGTTAACAGCGTTGAAAAGTACTTTTTTCTGATACAAAAAGGAGTGCACCTTGCAATTGAACTATTTTAGCACTGCAGTATTGCTATATATGCCCTGGAGAAAGTTTAACCATGCTATAGATTAAAGTTAAAGTTTAACCATGCTTGTTTTCATGTCCCAGTTTCCACAGTTTCCATTTCTGAAATCTTCTGACCTTATAGAAGGTTCTAAACCTTGGGTACAGGTTTGGTTGCACTGCCTCTCTTGCCCTTGCTTCTCAGTCTTCCTTCCTCTTCCTGGCACGTATTTAGAGTTTGACAGATGCAGGGCAAGTGCCAAAAAATGTGTGGATGTCCGGTCCAGAACATTTAGAGCTACAATTCTTAACCTTTTGACTTCTGTGGACCCCATTGAATCACTACTTGGAGCCAGGGACACCTGTCTGAGCAATTTCTATGTTTTGAACCTCAATACAATACACACAAATACAATAAATACACAAATTAAGAAATATTGTTTTGATTCACGAACAAAAAATATGTGAAAACTCATTTTTTAATGGGAAGGTTGAATCTTTTCTTGTTTTATTTCTGAAAGACAAAGCAACATGTTAAACCCTAGTATAAAACTTTACCTTTTTTTGCCCTAATGCATGCCTTCTTTTTGTCTGGGCATACAAGTTCTGCTTTAATTGATGCTACCAATCATCCATACTAAATTCAGTTTGCTCTTCTTGCTTTACTCCCATGAATCATTATAAGGATACCAATGTTTTGCTTCCAATTTCAAATTCATTAATATTTACATAGTATTTTTAAACTTTCATGTACCACAGGTTATGTACCACTGATTTAGAGGGTATACCTATATATACATTCTAAATAAGACAGACAGGAAATTCACACATTTCAGGTGAATGTTTTGAATCTGCTAAACTCTAGGTACCCCAAAGACACTAAAGTAATCATTCTCCTGGCATGCTCCCTGGGTCTGGAACTACAGCAGAACAAACACCAGGGGCCATATTTATCACAATTTCACACAACACAAAGCATCTGTTTCAAAGGGCAAGAGCAGGAATGTGCCATATCTATCAGGATGGGGCACAATCCTGCTCGCTGCCTGTGCTGGCGCACAAACTGCTGGCACCCTTGCACCATGCGTTACAGGCAGGATTGTTTTTGTGCAGGAAGGGAAACCTTCCTCCAAAAAAACAATCCTCTAAGGATTTTTCCTCTTTATACGTGTGCTGCAGAATGCAGCATACATAGAAAGAGGAAAAAACGAGGTGAAATATAGATATTTCTCCTCGTTACTCCTCCGCTGGGAAGGTGTAGCATTCTGATGCATTCCCAGGTCTACCAGTATTGGTAAATCTGGGAATGCTTCAGAATCCATGGGTTAATGCATAGGAAAACCCACAGTCCACCCATGGAATGCCTCCCTGGGGACAGAGTATTGCAAGGCAATGACTTGGCTGCCTAGCATTAATCCAGACTTACAAAGCCACTCAGGGCCAGGGAAGGTGGACTTGCACGGCTTGGTGAATCTCACTATAGGTTTTGTGTCACCCTGCACCCCCTTGCGTGGTGCAAGGACGATGCAGAACTCTTGGTAAATATGCCCCGTGGACTTTGGGTGTGATGTAAGGTTTAGCAAATGAAGTATAGTCTGTCAGAGTGGCAAAGAACATTACCTCTGACACCCTGCTGGATTAAAATCTGCTAAAATTAGATATGGGCCTGGACAAGCAGTCATCTCTGTAGATTGAAAGGAGCAATTGTCACAGTAGTTCCTTTCAATGTACAAAACGTTTGGTGTTTGGCCTTCATCAATTTTTACAGCCGTCCATAAAAAAATTTACTTTTTTTTTGCTTTTCAGAAGCAAGCCTCCAAAACATTTACAGAGTACTTTAAAACTATCCATTTAACATTTGTCTTTTTAAAGTATATATTTTTTATTATCTGATAACCTGGACTTAGGTGTCTCTCTCAGTTTAATCTGATAAAAATAAATAAATAAATTATCATAAATGAATTGCAGTGAATTTTACCGTGACCATCATAACCATAACATCCTTTCAACTGAAGGTTTTAAGAGAATTTCAAGTGTTTCTAGTTTCTACACACTCATACATATTTCTCCTTTAGAAAGATTTTATTTCACTTTTCTTTATTATGATGTACAAATACAGCTCAGTGAAAACTGCTGAACATAAACTTTGGCCTTGCACAGAAGATATATGCCATGATTCCTAGTTTGCTGGTGTTTTTCGACCGCTGATCAAACCCTGTTTGTGTTGGATTCAGAATTCCAGGTTAGGTGGTATTTACCATACCCAAGGTAATTATCATATGTTTTAAAGAGCTTATTGTTTATTAAATTGTAGCAGGTCAACCCTGCTGAAATGTAACAGTGGAAAGCAATGCAGTATTTACTGAGACATGCAGGGTTTTTTTCTATAGGTACCAAAATCTGCATGCTAGTCCTCAAAAACTGCATTGGTGCTATTAATCTGGCTGATAAATTCCGATTTCCAAGGTATCAGATGTTATTGTTGCGGTAAATAGCATGTTTAATCCAACAAACAGGGGGGCATATTCTCAAGGAGCAATCGCCGAGTTAACGGCACCTTATCGCAGCCAAAGTTGCGATAAATGTATCGCCCCATTCACAAGCTGGTGTTAACAGCCCTTAATACCAGTTCACCCGCGATAGCAGCCGCAAAAAACATCGCCACAGATGACCCCTGCAACTATCGCTAATGAGATGCAGAGTAGGCGTTCCCTTTCAAAAAGCCGCAAAAACACCACTCCGCAACATTCTCAACGACCAGCCAGATCGGCGATAAGACCACAAAACAGGCGATAAGGCGCGTTAGCAGCAGGAAATTAACACCTGCTCTGACCTGGTGCAAAGTCGGTCCACAGCCTGCACCACAAAATGGAGCCCAGCCCAGAGCCACACCTGAACAGATGCCATGGAGCCACTGATCATGCAGCTCGGAGCCCCAACAGGGCCACAACACCCACCTCCACCACCCCCAGGACCCCCCCTCCCCGGCCCCCCCCCGGCCAAAGACATGCCACATCAACTACACAGAATCATGTACCAAATAATCCGCCTGATGTCACACAATCACATTTGGTGACATGCATGTGTTGTCACAAAAATGAGCATCACACATTCACCCTCGATGTAACAAATGAAATTTTTTTCAAAGAAACACAGAACAGAAATGAAGACACATGGCCGCTCCCCTCGGGACAATCCGTAGGTCACAGCCTGCAAGACAAAAATCATGATGAGAAGGTGTGTCTTGAGCACATCAAAGGATAAAGAGAGAGCGAAGGAGAGAGAGAGAGAAAGAGAGGGAGCAAGAGAAAGATGGATAGAGAGGGGGAGCGAAAGACGGACAGAGAGGGGGAGCGAGACACAGATAACAGAAGAGATGGACAGGGAGAGGGAGTGCCGACAATGCGCACCCAGGCCACACTGCTCACCTGCTGCCACCGGTGTGGCTCCAACCACGTGCTGGTATGTAGTGCAGTTCACCAGGTCACACATCTGAAACAGATCCGTCATCTGAAACAGAGTCCAGATACATGAATGGCAAAGTACATACAATTGCACGAGACATCATCGCCTGTCCGCCCCTGAGCACCCAGGCAGATGTACCCCAGCCCCTCCCGCCGCCCAGCAGTGCATACCCACCCCTGCGCACCCAGGCCTCACTGCTCACCTTCCGCCCTTGGCGTGTAGCAATGAGGGCCCACCACGTGCTGCTGCAAGCAACATGCCCGGGGCCCGCAGACATGGCACCCTCCACATCATGCAGCCCCGCTCCGCAGGCCACCAGGTCTCACATATGATTCTGGGTCTTGATTTCGCCATGGCAGAGGACATACCAGTGCATCCAGCATCATCGCAGGCTGCACACCCGCTCAGCCCTTGAGGTGCCACTAACTCTGTGATCCGGGATGTGACGCCACGTGGTGGTAGGCCCGCGCTGCCCACTGGCTCTGGCCTAAACTGCGGTCCAGCAGGGCACACAAATCCTGAGCAGTCTGGATGGCCGGGAAGGGGCATCATCGCAGGCTACACACCCGCTCAGCACTTAAGGTGCCCCTACCTCAGTGCACCCAAAGTCACCGTCCCGTGGCGGTGTGCCTGTGCCAGCCGCAATGTATCCGGTGCCACCAAGTCTGTGTCCCAAAGTCATGGACCCTGTATGATTGGGTATCGTGTTGCGGACGCCATCATGTCACCTCCAGTCCTGGGGAATGTGATGTCGCAGGGCCGGAGGCCCTCATGCCTACATTAACACCACACAGATGCACCCAGATAGAGAGTGGAAATGGCGTCGAGCACGTGCGCCCGGCCTTTTTTATTGGCAGGGTCACATGTCCTGTGACGCATGTGCCTGATGGGTGTGGTGTGGGTGTAAACCAGCCGTGAGGGAGTGGCTGTGGCATGCTGACAACTAGACCTGTGAGCAGCAGATCACTACAGGAAAGACATGGGACATGAGGCGTTGCCGTCCCCCCCTGTGAGCGTAAGCGGAGTGGGCTGGCCTGGCGTATGCCAGTCCAGCGTAAGGGTTTGTAAATGACCCCGGGGCCCTGGGCATAGTTCCGTACTGGGCTGGACAAGGAAGTGACTCATGCGTGTGTCCCTGTTGTTGTGTCAGTGCCACCCGGACCACATTGGGCAATGTGTCACCCTGTGACCCCTGTTCTACGACATGAGCACATGGACATAAGAGGAGTACAGTGAGCCTACATTCATCCATACTTCCACACTTGAAAGACCATAGACATGACACATCTGTGTGAATATGAATGTTTAATGCACATTCAGTGTAGTGTTGCATCTGGAGCAGTACAGGGCCATGCAAACCCCACATGACGATGTTGTCCCGTGGAGGGCCATCCAGGGTCCTTCAGGGAATGACAAGTCCAAAGGAAGAGGAAGAGTTCAGTCCGCAGTCTGATTGCTGTGTCAATGGCGATCAAACAGCATATGGCAGTCCATGTCGAGGTCCAAGGTTAGTGTCGCAGAGTGCATCGGGGGACAGTGGAAGGTGATGATGCAGAGGGCAGTACCAAGCTGAAGCCGGACCTATGGATGAGATGCATGCTGCTGCGTCCTTCTTACCACGAGGGCAGAATCATCTGCATCTTCGTTCTCTGCTGGTTCATGTGCCTCACGTGTGGGTGGTGGTGTTCTGTCTCCAGCACTGTGTGGCAGTGACACAGCAGTGGCCGGAGGTGGAAGGTCTGCCGCACTGTGTGGCACTGACACTTCAGGGGGTGGAGATGTGGATGGAGTGGTGGCAGCAGCATGCATCCGCGCCAGGCCTTGTGGCAGCAATGCCATGAGGATGGTCCTGAGGTCATTGAGGAACCCAGCTACCTCTCGCTGGTGTGCAGCCGTGGCAGCCGCTCGTTCCGCATTCGCCTGCTACATGGTCTCCATTAACCTCCGCATGTTTCCCAACTCCCGTGTGACATCGCTAGAGCCACTCTGACTGGACAGTTGTACTATTCTCTGAGTCAGGGCTCCAGCGATGTCAGCCATGGTCCGTTGGAGAGCATGGAGCGGACTGTGGGTGTCCGTTAGGGACCATGAGTGGTCCCTGATGGGACTTAGACACCCACATATGGCATCTAGTTTGTCTGCCATGCGGTCGAAGCCCACCCGCACCTGTTCAGCCAGATTCTCCTGGCACCCCAAAACACGGCGTTGGAAGGCCATGTGTTCTTCGTGGGGGTCCTGGGAGGCAGCAGTGGTGGTGGGTGCTGCCTGCTGTGTGGTCTGTGCAGGGGGTGGGGTCTCCTCGTAGCAGCTGGGCTGCCCAGCTCCTGGAAGTGGGCTGTGTAGGCTGTCCACGAGCAGTTGGAGGGCGTCAGAGTCGAAGCTGTGGTGGTCCTCTTCGTCTCCAGAGCAGAGAGGGTCAGGCTGCTCTGCAGGAGGTGTTGATTCTCCCTCTGCAATGTGAAGGGGAGATGCAGTTTAACAATGTGTCCACACGTATGTTGTCGCATTGTACATGTTTTCATACAGACAGCATGACTGGGTACATTGTGGCTGTTTGGGAGGAGCTGCCTATTTGATGGGGGGCAGTGGACATTTCGACAACAGACGTGTGTGTGTTTGTACTTGTAAATTATCAACTCACATTTCCCTGCAATGCCAAATGTGATTGGCCAGTGTCTGCACCCAAGCAGCACCAGTTGTGTCCTGTGTTCTGTTGTCGGTGTTTTGCGGATTGTGTCACATCGTTGTCAATGTAGATGTGCTCTGTATGTGATGTGTGTGCTGCCTTTTGGGGGAGTCGCCCCTGCAGCTCAGATTTTGCTGCCCTTATCCCTTTCATGAGGTGTGCCTTTGACTTCTGTGCTTGTACAGTGCTGACATGTTGCATACTCGGGTACATTGGTCTCTTGGTGGGAGTTGGTGGTCTGGGGCATGGTTTGTCCGCAGATGTGCTCAACTTAATTGTGCATGTGTGCCATTGTGCCCATCTCCCCCAGTCCCCCCAGGCCCTGGTCGTTACTCACCCTGTTGCTGTTGTGTCGGGTCCTGTTGAGCAGTGTCCAGGCCCCCAACTCCTGCCACTGTCTCCCCACTGATGACTGTGGACACCATTTCCTCCATGTCGTCCAGCTCCTCCTGTGGAGCCGGGCTCCCACCTCCAGTCTGCATTGCTGCCTTCAGGTTGTTGGCCAGTTTCAGCTTGGTTTTGCGCTTGACATCATTCCAGCGCCTCTTGACCTCGTCCATTGTCCTCTTCAGCACTCCGACTGCATTCACCTTATCCACGATGGACTGCCATATTGCATTTTTTGTTGCCAATGACACAGTGGAGGTGACGAACAGTTGTTGATGGTGTTCTGTCACCTCCGTTATCAGGATCCTGTTTTCCTGCGGACTGAACTTCGTCTTCCTCTTCTTCTTGTCCTTGCCCTTCCCTGACCCCGAAGTCCTTGGATGGTCCTCCGGGGGGCTTGTGGGGCTCTGGCTCTCCTCCGTACTTGCTCCGGCAACGTCCATTGTGCTTCGCTGTTGTTTGGCATTTGTTTGTCTGTTTTTTTTCTACTTTTATGGTGATTGTTCCCACCTGACGCTTGTGAATTGCAGGCCTGTAGCTGGTTTTCGCTGATTTTCGTATTGCGATTGGCCTCATCGCAGCTTTTTTTGCGTTCGTGTTTCGCATTTTTTGCGGCGTGGCGTTGATTTTAACGCGGTCAGTTGACGCGTTATCTGGAGACTGTCGCATGGTACCGCTGTGTTGTGAATACTTGGTTGACACGGCGTAAATTTCCCGCGATAGACTGCGATGTTGAAGGTTGCATTAAGTTACTTTTGCGATGGTTATCACACGTTCTTGAGAATATGCCCCTCAGAATCATGGCATTACTTTGACGGAGTTTTATATAGCGCAAACTTGACCCAAATCAGGTATCAGAGCGCTTTACATAGCACCTTTACATGAAATGTGACTTTTAGGCTTACTTTGTACTGCAGAAGATTTCGTGCAGCGGGTTACGAGGCACGGTAATGATGTCCTGGACATAAACTAAGGCCATAGTTTGGACTCAAAGGACTGAGAATAGGACACTGCCTCTGATCACGTACCGTGTTCATAGCCCACAGTGACCAGCAGAAGGCCATGAGAAGCTGGCTATGACAGATGGGCACAGGGCACTGGATATTGTTAAAAGGCCCATCCTGCATTCAGAGCCTGCTGCACCCAGCCTTTGAGCAGGGTGTGCAAAATCTCATGATAAAAAGGAGCGCAATCTTAGGAAAATTACCAATAAAGTTCATGAAATAAACTTTTGGGTCTTTCTAGTGAAAACTATACAGGAATTAATACCTTAAATTCCATAACCACTGGAGATCGACCCAGGAGACTGGGTCAAGGAGAACATGAAATGTATCCAGTCACACATTTGCAGTAGTTTTATTTGAGATATTTTCCTTAAGAACCAGTTGCCGATGTAAAGGGCGTGCAATACTTCACGCGAGTGTAATATCCAAAATGAAATGTAATTTACGAAGTTGAAATAACATGAATTAAATGACTTAACGTAACAGAAAGTTATCACTGATCTAGTTGGAAGCGATCATACTCTGAGTGCAGGGTGTGGCTTTAGGTGATGACTTACACCCTGGGCTCACTGTGCATGGTGAAAACATTCACTCAAAAACGTTGAACTCCAGCCACTATTAATACCATAGATTAGATCTGATTCTTATTGATTTTCTAAAATTAACTTAATTTTGCCCTCCTACTTGAGCCATTAGGTGCAAATACATTTTACGGATTGTACTAAAGAAAAAAATGTGAGTTTACGTCTTACATCTGGGCTATCTATCAAGGGATCACAATTGTCTGAAAGCTACCACCCCACAGCCTTGTCCCTTTGCACAATTTATATGCGTTTTTTGAATGTTTAACTTTTATTGAAACTGAGTCTGCCTGTGAACAGATAATGTATTCGTCTCTTCAGCATTCATTGAACACATATGTTTTTCTCCAGTTGCTGCTTGTTGATTATTTGGTGTCAGAACTGGATTTCTGATTTATGGCTTCAACTTAACCTTGACATTGTCCTGATGTACTAAAAAAGGACAGCTCATTTTTCTATTGTCAATTTTGATTTTGCATGCGCGAGGCATGGACCTTTTCTTCTGATCTGCAGAATATGGTTATTTAACAGTCTGCCCTGTGTCAAATGCCTGGTGGAATTTGCCACAGGGCATTGTTTCCTCCATTCGCTCTCCATACATAAGACATTCATAACCTGAACATAGTTTTTCGTTCTATTTCCATTTGTATCGTCAAAAATATTGAAATTTTTGGGAAATAAATTTGCACATTAGTTCATCAATTAGGCAGTTATTTAATATTTTAAAACCAAAAAAGGAAATTATATCAAATTATCGCTCTGTCACACCACACCCTATGATAGTCATCTCAGTTCTCTCACAGGCCATTTCATAGACAAATATTTGAATTCATTTATTTTTTTACGTTTTTGTGAAGCTCTGCGCTCCTCCTGAATTATTTTCATGAAAGTATAACGGAAAACACAGGAGAAAGGGAAGTCACCGAACAGGTGCGGAGAGTCAGAGATGTTCTGCAGGTCTGCATATAGTTTTTGATGAAAAACTGCAGACCGCACGGGCATAGGAGTCATGCATCCCAGTGTCCACTTCAGAGAATGTAACCTTGCATTTGTGAGGCAGGTGGGAATGCTTTGAGTAAATATAGTATTTGTTGTGGTGAATATTCACTGACAAATTCAAATAATTCTATTCCAAATACACGCATTTTCATTGACTTTATATTTTAGGTCAATTTCTACTCCAGCACTCGAGGTAGCATGTCTCTCGGATTTGCTCTTTTCACCTAAACGTCTCCAGTTTGCCCTACTTAAATACCTAAAGTCACATAACGATTCAACAAAGATGGTGAGAGACGGAGAGCTGCAGCAGCTCTCATAGTATGAGTTTAGAACAGTTCTCAGCATATCGTGACATTAGATGTTAACAATTTACCTTGCGCGCGCTGCATCACCATCTTGGCGATGCAGCGCGCGCAAGGTAAATTGTTTTATTTATTTAATTACTTACCTTACTCCTGTCCGTCGTATGTCGGACTCCACTACCCTCCACCCTGCCCCTCCCCCACCCCACCCCGCCCCACCGCCCCGCAGCACTCCCTCGGCGAGCCGCCACTGTAGGAGACAGAAAAGTTTTATTGACCTTTTCTAAACTTCCTTTGGCCTGGAGGAAACAGAAGGAACTGACTCAAAAATCCGTAAGGCTTCTCTGATACACTGGTATCTTGGCCTCTCTAATGGATTAAACACTGTGAAAAACATATCAAAAACCCACAGACAGATTTATAGGCATGCAACATATTTTCAACATAAACCAAATTAAAAAAATATAAAGTAATCATTGTAAGCAACTATTTTGGCTTCATTTGTTCAAACAAACCCACACCTTCATAAAATGATGTAAAATTGGGGATATAAAGGCTTATCCTAGGGACCAATTAACATAAATAGGGGGGAAAGACTTGGTAAATGATCGAAGCTTTTTTTAGGTTTAGTGTGAAAAGTCAACTGCCTCCTCAAACAAAACTACTGCATCCCCTCTTGCCCACAATTGTATAGATGAAGAAAGAGGCAAGTATTTTCGAGGTTCGATGACTGAATCACCAGCTTTCAAGGCACCATCCACAGACATGTCACAATTAGACAAACACTTGTTGCTGTTTCGGATATTGGAAGTCAGGCAGGGGAACAGTGGAAGGGGTGACAATAGGCCCTAAAAGTAAAGAGCTAACTTTAACAAGTGTGTCCACCCAATGTAAACCAAGGGCTTAAAGGTATTTACTATGGATTAGGTTATTGGGCAGTCAAATTTTTCCTGAGGCCCAGACAGGTGAGTTTTGGCCCCTGTCACATCTTTTCCCATGAGATAGTAGGTTTTCCTGCGACTCCTGCTGGGTGTACTTGTTGTATGTGCAGGAAATGTTGTGGTTCCTCTTGTGGAGCCTGGCCACAAGAGGCGGTATATAAAGAAATTGAAAATCTGAATCCGAACAAGAAAAATACATTTAAAAACTTGAGCAACCAAGAACAATTGGCGCTGAGAGAACTACACAATGACATAGTGATAAAACCCACAGACAAAGGCAGAGGGGTAGTAGTCCAGAACACCAAGGCATACAGGACTGAATGCTTAAGATTACTAAGCAATGAGCACCATTACAAAGTCATCAAAGTCGATCCCACCCCTTCATTGAAACTTGAGGTTGCAACCATGGTTGAAGAAGCAGAAACAGAGGGCTGGATTACAAAGTCGGAAGGGGACTTTCTGAGAAATACCACACCAAGGACACCATAATTTTATACATTGCCAACATTTCACAAAAATCGCGATCCACCACCAGGACAACCAATAGTCTCCGGAGTAGGATCCTTATTGGAACCTTTATCACAATTTTGTGATTTCTTTCTGAAACCCATTCTACAGAAAACTGAGACATCGTACTGTCCTACTTGCAAACTTGCTGTGTGAAAACCTCAAAAAGGAGAAGCATCTGCGTCAGGCTTTTGACTAGGCCTCATTTGTCTGCATCCATGGTCATAGCTTTCCCAACTGTGTCCCCTCCTCTTTGAATTATGTAGTCATTGATCTGTTTGGACTGCTCAAACAGACATTACAGCATGTAAAAGGTGAAGTTCCAACGTGTTGGCATCTCTTGTAATAGGGCTTTAACTGGTGCGCTATTATTACGCTGAATAATCTGCAGCTGCTTCTGTGCTTTAAAAGAATGCCTCTAATGAGTGCAGATTCTTCTGCAGGCAGTCAGTATGTTGCTGACTATGTCTTCCTTTGTGAGGAAGTCTTGCACCACCAGGTTGATGCAATGGGCCAAACACAGGACCCTGAAATAGCTTCTGCCTGAAATGGCCTTGACTATGTTACTGCCATTGTCCATGGCAACAAATACAATTCTAAGACCTCTGGGTCACAGCCATTCATACACCTTGCTGTTAAATTCCTACATGATGTTTACAGCTGAATGTGATTTCTCCATCACGAACATGGCCAGTGTTGCATGCCGCTGAACGCTCTTAAAACTTTCTTCAGGGCCAAGACCTGAAGATATCTTTTGCTTTGCCCCTGCCAGCAAAAGAGATCCAGAGTGCAGTGATGCACATGTGATCAGTCACCTGAAAACTGGTCCGCATGTCTGTCGTCAGGTAGATGGTGTGAACAACACTTTGCTGCAAAGCTTGTCCAACCAACTGCAACACATCGTGATGCAATGCTGGAACAGCCATTCTGGCAAAATAGGTCCTAATTGGTACCTTCCATTTTGGGCAGATGGGTGCCACAAATTATAGGAATCCCACTCCTTCCACAAGAGAAAAAGGGATGCAGTCCAGAGCTGAAATGTTTGCCAGCTTCCCATTGTACAAATGTGCGGTTGGGTGGTTTTGCTTGTAGGGCCCCTCATGCCTAAACATGCCCGTAATAGTAGCCTAGATTTTCTTCTTTTCTTGGGGCACTGACACAAGCGTCTTTTGAGAAGTAGATGCTAGTGGTAGACTCAATATGCATTGTGGTGGTGGGGCAGTCACTGTATGCCGTGGTGTCTCCATCATCTCACTGAGTCTTCTTGTGCCATTGTGAAGTCACTGAGGTGGGTGAATCTGCTTGCACATTGCTGGGGAAGGGCTGCTTGGCGTGAAGATGTCACCCTCTTCTTCCTCATCATCACCTTCTACCATGATTGGACCTGTAGCTGATTTTCCCCGGCTCTCCCCACCACCAACACCACATTCAGTTTTTTTTTTAAGATGCACCTCCCACTTGATTGTGTGGTGTTTTTTCACATGGGTCGTCTGGCCTCCAGTACCATAATGTGTACCAGGCTTACCTCGACAAACTTTTGTGTGGCAAATGGTGTATAATGCAATGTGCTCCCCCTCTTTGCTAACTGTAAAAAAGGTCCCAAACTGGGGTGGAGTACTTTTTTACTGGGCCACTGTCAATGCCTTAAGAAGAACTGGAGGTAGGTGGGCATGTCGTCGATTGCCTCTCTGATTCTCATAAGTCAGGGCTTGGTTCAGGTCTCAGCTGGGGATTGCAAATATGGGAGCTGGTGGCTGTGCTACCTGTGCCTTATCCCTCAGAGCTTGTTGAATAGCATTGTCAGAGTCCTCTGTGCCACCTTCCACCATGACTACCTCGTCATCGTCATCCTCTTCTTCATCCCCTTCCATAAGTCTAAGTCTTTCTGGAACTTTACTTTTCCCTTGCCTCTCCTGTTATCTTCTGGTCTCTGTTGGGGTCCACTCCATGTCCCTATCATCATCATCAGAAGTAGTGCTTGGAGAAGATAGCACAGTAGTGCCCTTCCTTTTCTTTGCTGGAGATCTGGGAGCAAATTATTCTAAAAGAGGAGGTTCAACTTCTTGCTCAGAAGGAAGCTCAACCCCCTGTTCTGCTTCAACATCAGACAAATGTACTAATGCTGGCTGTGGCTGCTGTCCACTTTGCTGTGTTTCCTGAAACGATTCTTTACTTGTTTGCGAAAGGGGCAAATCCAATTCAACATCACTACTCGTCGGTGTCGACATGATTGCACTGGCTGCCTCACTGACAGACATTGTCCTGGGCTTAGGTTGGGGGGTGGTGCTGTTGCTGCAGGAGTGCTGCTCTCAGCGTGCTCGCCGGAGGCCGGTGCGGATGGCAAAACTTTCCCGAAAAAGGTTGCGGTCAGCACACCAGTGGTGGAAATCTGCTTCTTCTGCTCCCCACTAGCCACTTTCTTGGCAGTACCTTTCTTTGGGGCCATCTGAAGCTGTCAGTTGGCAGTGACACTTAGCTTCACAACAAGCTGAAGAGATGACCATGTTGCGTAGTCAGTCACGCGTCACGTCGAGGCACAGGCCCTCTGCCTGGCAGTACTATAGGTGATGTCTCTTCTCTTGTGCAGCTAAAAGCAAACAAGCAAGAAAAACATGAGTGAAACGTGGCATTGTTGCAGTTGAAGTAGTAGTAGTAGAAACAAACAATATCATTTACTGTGGTGACTTAGCAATAATACAGTCGCACTATCTATTCGTAAAACCACACCAACAAACTTTCATTGTGTGCACTACACTCAGGAAAGATCAGAAAGAGCAACAACAACTTACAGATGCAACTTTTTGCTTTATGTGCATCACATTGCGATGTGGCACTCAAGGAGGTGCAGGTGAAAAAGGAATAATCCTTAGAAAATGAATGCTGCTGTGCAGTGCACATATGACAGTCATGGGGTTGATGCCAGATGTTAGGAAAATGGGATTTTTTTTAGATCAAAATAAAAAAGAATTTAATTAAAAAAAAGTAAATTAAAAAAATTAAAATAATTTTATAATTTTTGAAGATTTTTTAAAGTTTAAAAAAAATTAAATCAAAAAAATTAAAATACAAAAATGTAACAAAAAATGTAAATTAAAAAACTGAAAATACATTTTTTAAATATATAATTATTTGTTTTTAAAAATTAAACAAAAAATAACAAAAAAAATTAAATAAAAAAGAGAAAAAAATTAAAAATGTAAACAACTAAAATTCAAAAAATCAAAAAAAAGTTTTTTAAGACAAGTGAAAATATCCAAAAGCATATTAATTTATTAAAATGCTATCATTGTCAACCATCCATGCAAGGCTATGGCAAAGGGCCACACTGGCTGGACACACAAAATGGCTGCCAGCCAGTGCAAAATGGTCATCAACAACAACTAACACTGAGTAAGAAAGCAAGGTCACAATTTTACAAAACATGCAGGCCTATGGCAAAAGCACACTGGCTGGCTACACAAAATGGCCACCAGCCACACGGTCACAACAACAACAACCAGCAAGAAGGCATGGCCACAAACAAAGAAGACATGTAGGCCTATGGGAAAGCACACAGGCTGGCTACACAAAATAGCTGTCAGCCACATGGGCAGAACAACAACAACAACCAGCAAGAAGGCATGGCCACAAACAAAGAAGACATGTAGGCCTATGGGAAAGCACAGTGGCTGGCTACACAAAATGGCTGCCATCCACATGATCAGAACAACAACAACCAGGAAGGAGGTATGGCCACAAACAAAGAAGACATGCAGGCCTATGGGGAAAGCACACTGGCTGCCTACACAAAATGGCCACCAGCCACATGGTCACAACAACAACAAACAGTAAGGAGGCATGGTCACAAACAAAGAAGATGTGCAGGCCTATGGCAAAAGCACACTGGCTGGCTACACAAAATAGCCGCCAGCCACATGGTCACAACAACCAGCAAGGAGGCATGGTCACAAACAGAGAACACATGCAGACCTATGGCAAAAGCACACAGGCTGGCCACCAAAATGGCCACCAGCCACATGGTCAGAACAACAACAACCAGCAGGAAGGCATGGCCACAAACAAAGAAGACATGCAGACCTATGGGGAAAGCACACTGTCTAGGTACAAATAATGGCTACCAGCCACATGGTCAGAACATCAACAACCAGCAAGGAGGCATGGTCACAAAAAGAGAAGATATGCAAGCCTATGGCACAAGCACACTGGATGGCTACACAAAATGGCCACCAGCCACATGGTCACAAAAACAACAACCAGCAAGAAGGCATTACCACAGACAAAGAAGACATGCAGGCCTATGGGGAAAGCACACTGGCTGTCTACACAAAATGGCCTTCAGCCACATGGTCACAGAACAACAACAACCAGCAAGGTGGCATGGTCACAAACAGAGAAGATGTGCAGGTCTATGGCAATGGTACACTGGCTGACTACACAAAATGGCCGCCAGCTACATCGTCAGAACAACAGCAAACAGCAAGGAGGCATGTCACAAACAGAGAAGACATGCAGGCCTATTGCAAAAGCACAGAGACTGGCTACACAGAATGGCCGCCAGGCATATGTTCAGAACAACAACAACCAGCAAGTAGGCATGACCACAAACAAAGAAGACTTGCAGGCCTATGGATAAAGCACACTGGCTGACTACACAAAATGGCCACCAGCCACATGGTTTGAGAACAAAAACAACCAACAAGGAGGCATGGTCACAACAAACAGAGAGGGCGTGCATGCCTATGGCAAACGCACACTGGCTGGGTACACAAAATGGCTGCCAGCCACATGGTCAGAACAACAACCACCAGGAAGAAGGCATGGCCACAAACAAAGAAGACATGCAGGCCTATGGGGAAAGCGCACTGGCTGGGTACACAAAATGGTTGCCAGATGCATGGTCAGAACAACTACAACCAGCAAGGAGGCATAGTCACAAACAGAGAAGACGTGCAGGCCTATGGCAAAAGCAAACTGGCCGGCTACACAAAATTGCCTCCAGCCACATGGTCACAACAGCAACAAGCAGCAAGAAGGCATGGTCACAAACAAAGAAGACAAGCAGGCCTGAGGGGAAAGCACACTGGCTGGCTGCACAAAATGTCCGCCAGCCGCATGGTCAGAACAACAACAACCAGCCAGAAGGCATGGCCACAAACAAAAGAAGACATGCAGGCCTAAAGGGAAAGCACACCGGCTGGCTACACAAAATGGCCACCAGCCACATGGTCAGAGAACAACAGCAACCAGCAAGGAGGCACGGTCACAAACAGAGAAGACGCGCAGGCTATGTCAAAAGCACACTGGATGGATACACAAAATGGCCACCAGCCACATGGTCAGAACAACAACAACCAGCATGGAGGCATGGTCACAAACAGAGAAGACATGCAGGCCTATGGCAAAAGCACACTGGCTGGCTACACAAAATGGCCCCCAGCGACATGGTCACAACAACAAACAGCAAGGAGTCATGGTCCCAAACAGAGAAGACGTGCAGGCCTATGGCAAAAGCACACTGACTGGCTTCACAAAGTGTCCGTCAGCCACATGGTCACAACAACAACCAGCAAGGAGGCATGGTCACAAACAGAGAAGACATGCAGGCCTATGGCAAAAGCACACTGGCTGGCTATACAAAATGGCCACCAGACACATGGTCACAACAACAAGCAAGAAGGCATGTGGAACAAAGAAAAGACATGCAGGACTATGGCAAAACATACTGGCTGTCTACACAAAATGGCCACCGGCCACATAGTCACAACAACAAGCAGGAGACCTGGAAAATAAAGAACACATGCAGGCCTAGGGTAGACACTGACTATACAAAATGGCCCCTGGCTGCATTGCATAATGAACAACAAGTGCAAATAGTGGCCTGTGGCAAACACACATACACACACACTGACCAGACAAAAGAAGCATGGTAACACAGACCACACAGCATTAATTCAGCAATGCCAAAAATGAAAATTAACAGGGCTAAAAATGTTTACAACAACACACATCCTCCAAAGCCGTTACCACACCTATACACTGTTTGCAGTGAAACAAACATGAAATACCACAAAAAAAAACAATGTTTTTATTTTAATCCAATGCCATCCATGGCCTAAATGATGTTTAAATTCAACAGATACCACAGAAACAGTTGTTTCACGCACCCATGAATAGTACAGGGCTTACTGGCTGAAAGGCCCATTGGCAGACTAGGCCACAAAGTGGATTAACTAAATATTGTACATTTATTTAAAAAAAGGGAGAAAATGTAGTAAAGTGTGCAAGATTTTTCCTACGCAAAAGAAGAAAAGTCATATGCAAAAAAATAACTAGACCCCTACTAAAACTGCAGGCCACCCACCACAACAAATAATAAAAATCGAATAAAAGTACAAATAAATCCAGGTGCATGTCCCAAGTCAAAAAAACAATACCCTTATACACCAGTTTTTCAAATTACTTGTGATATCTCAAAAACAAAGTCCTTAAATCCAATGGTATATATGCAGCAGACAAAGAGAGTGATCCTTCCAGCTTAAAGACCCAATGAAAAGTGACCAGGAGAGGGACAAAGCACTGGGAGGAGTCTGCTGGACAGAAACAGGAACTTGGAGTCTCAGGGGCACTCCCTTCTTGTTTGAAAAAAAAACTTTAAAAAATGGCTTTTTGCACCAAAAAACCAACTCCAACGTCCAGTTTAAGAAGAAAACCTACTCCAAATGCCTCTCAGCTACATTCTCAAGCAGAAAAGCTGCTCGATATCTCCATTTGCGATTGCGATCAGCAATAAGGATGCTAGATTCGTGCTATCATGGCCAGGAACGGTGCAAGAGAGCGCAGAGTTGCACGGGAGCTCGCTTGCGGTGTTAGAAGTCTCACACGTGCTCACAAGCCGCCCAAGAGTCTTGGCACTCACGGCTGAGAGCCAAAAGAAAACTCAAGTGTGCGAATGGCAAAAAAAACTCTGCTTCGCGCCAGAATGGCGGAATTTAGAAAATCTGCGTTCCTCAGTGGAGCATGGAGTGCCCGAATTCTGAAAACTCTGCAAGCAGAGTGGAGTTTACTGCCCGGGCTTGGAGTTAAAATAACAGCTGGAAACTACACAAAATATTTCAGGTGTCAACGAGGATTGACAGAGTGGAAAGACATACAAATGACATTCAAATCAAGACTACCTAAAAAGTTAGCAAACTCATAGCTGCTATTTCTAGAACCGAAGTTCTTGGACAATTTAGGATAACAAAATGTGGTACTGTGTTGACATGTATAGGAATTATGTGTTTCTATGACACATTTTTCTGCCTATTAGGGGTATTGTCTACAGCAAGCTGTTAGAAATGAAAGACTATTTTTAACTGCTGGAACATTTTTTATAAAACATTACAGGACTGCATTCTGTTACTACAGAATAAAACTAAATGGAGGTACTATAATACCATCAGCCTCAAGTGTCATCTAAGAAGTCTCCTCTCCACCAGCAAAATGACCCCTTTTGTTTTTACTACAGCGGCCTCTGCATAGTACTGTGTGTTATGTTTTTCATATATGGACCAAGAACATTTTAGACATCATTTGGCCTAACAGGGATAACGTTTACAAAAGAATATCCAAAAATAAAGTCTGCTTCATAATTGTTGGACATTTTGTATCAGATATAAAAATATCAGAAACTTTTTAACATATTGTTGCTTTCATTAAGGTAGTAACTTATCAGCAATCCATGCCACTACTAACAAATGTATAGTGACTGCAATGCAAAGTATCACATATTTGTTGTGATTTACTGTGCACATTTGGTTTTGATTTACAATCCATGGATTGTTTTTTCCCCCACTGTTTGATGGTGATGCTTCATACAGGTCACTGTTGAAAGTGAAAAAGTACAAAAGCTGAAAACATTTTACTATGTTGTATTAAAGTTTTGGAGAAAAAATATTGTATCTTGGTTTGGTTGCCTAAAGTTGAAAATTAAATTATGACACTTTTTTCTTTGTTTATATTTTTTCACAGTGGTTGAACTGCTGCAATAAAAAAGGAAAAAGAAATTAACAAGTATGGTTCTTCACATTCTGCAAATTTATATCCACATACTGCTCCCCGGCTGTTATGATGGTGTATACAGATGTAGCAAAACACATTTGTTCTGGTGACATTTCAGTGCATCTTCAGCTGGAATTTTGGGGCTGGAGGTCTGGAGTCTGATGATCCCTCCCCTTATTTTTCTCTGTGCAATTTTAAGTGTCTCATTGTGGTATATTTTCAAGTGGAACAACATGGTTTTTGTACCACATGAATATTTTTTTGCTGTGCCCGGAGATAATGTCATCTCACATATGCTGCAAATCACCAATTTAGCTGTGGTCTTCGATTCACCAGATGGAAAAGGTAAAAAAAATCCCTAGCTATGCTTTGTTTCTTCATTGGTGGTTCTTCATCAGAAGTATGTTCATGTGCAGCTGAGTCCTCGTGCTCTTCAACAACTTCAACCTGTGGTAGGTCTTTCTCTGGCTCTTCTGATGCCATTTTGTTTTTGTAAAAATAGCCAAAAAAGCAAAAACACAGCACAATCTTCAAAATCAGTTTGAGACAGCTCCTATAATAAACTAACCAGTACCTGGAAACTTCAAGAAGGGAGAACTGTGTGTGTACTTCCTTTCATAAAAGAAACTGTGTAAACCAATGAAATGTCTTTATTTGGTAGTCACGTACTATTCGCAAGTACCAATGTCGCCGTGACTTCCAGCGCTGCCGCAAAAATGGAAAGTTATTTTTTTAAACCGATCTTTTTGACAAATGCGTAGAGAAAATAAAGTTAAAACAATGTGTTACTAAACTGCTAGACTAAACTTTATGTAAAGTATGTCTTATATGTGTTTTACACTTTGTCAATAACACGCAGTATTCGCGACTACCTACGTCATCGCGATCTCTTCTGTAGCCGTGAACAAGGACAATGCATTTTTTAGGTCATTTTTTTTTCAACAAATGAATACAAAGGGGAAAGCTAAATTAATATCTTACTAAACAGCTAGACTCAAACTTTATGCAAAATAAGTCTATATTTGTGTTTTACAAAAACATTCAGTATTCGTGGTGTGTCTGCGGCGATCACGACATTGTCACGAAAACCAAAAATATCTTGAAATAAGAGGATTAATGTACTTATAAATAAATAGATGACAAATACAACAATATGTGATGCACCATGTGGATTTAATGTTCAATATCTAATTATAGAAAATAAATAGAAAAGTTATATAAGTTCACCTAAAAAAAACCAAAGGTGATATGGACATTAAAGTTAATTAATAAATCTTATAAACCATAGAAAATCACTTAAAAACAAACGTCATAAAGACATTATAGTTAGGAATGAGAATTAAAAACATTTAGAAATTCACCAAAGAAAACAAAGGTTACAGAGACACTATAGTTAGGAAATAGAATTTTCAAAAACTTACAAATTCATTGAAAAAATGAGAAGTTACAGGGACGTTATACTTATGAAATAGAATTAAAAAAACCTTATAAAGTCCATGAAAAAAACAAAGGTTACTGGTACATTATAGTTATAAACTAGAATAAAAAAAAAAATGTAGAAATTCACTGAAAAAAACAAAGGTTACAGAGACCTTATAGTTAGATAATAGAATTAAAAAAAGCCTTAGAAATTAGTGAAAAAACCAAAGGTTACAGAGGCGTTACAGTTAGGAAATAGAATTTTAAAAATTCTTAGAAATTCACTGAAAAAAACAAAGGTTAGAGAGACGTTATAGTTATGCTCAGGTTTCACTTGTACAAAACCAAAGAAATTCAGCAGTTATAGTTACCTGAGATAACTATAACTCACTCCCCGCAATGCACTGCTTATGACTTCACATATTACATCACTCATGAGAAGGTCAGTGACATCACTGATGCCATCACTGATGACATCTCAAATGACATCACAAATGACATCAATGATGATATCATACACAGAAACACTGACACAACTCACTTACACACCCATAAAACATGTCATACACCCACTCCCACACAATCACTAACAAACTCCTTCACAGAACCCATACAAACACTCACACATCTCATCACTCATCAATACAGCCAGTAACATATCAACTCACCCATAGAGCCACTAATGGAACCTCTAACTCACAAATACTCCATGCACCTACTCACTTACCAACACAGCCAATCACAGACCCAGTCATAGAGACATAGGCACACTTACACACCCACTTATACACCCATACAGCTACTGACACAGTAAATGAGTTAACCATACACCTACTAACACACCTACTCACTCACCTATACAGTCGCCCACACAGCCACTAACTCACTCATACAATTACTCACAAAGCCACTTAGTTACTTATGCATATAATAATACATATACTCACTCACCTGTACAGTGACTAAGAGAAGAACCACATACTCTCCCATACAACATCTCTCACACTCACTTACTCACCCATACAACCACTCAAACACCCATTCGCTCGCACATACAGCCACTCATACACCTACTCACTCATCCATGCACCCACTTACACACTCATTGATGAACCTAGATAGCCACTCAGGTACCCTGTCACTTGTCCATACAGATACCTATGTATCTGCTCAAACACCCATTCAGCCACTCATGCACCCTCTCATTCACCATTTACAACCACTGATACACCAACTCAGTCAACTGTACAGATAATCACACAGCAACTCACTTACTCATACACACACTGGCACACCCGCTCGCTCACCTATACAAAAGTTCACACACCCACTATATAATGTATACAGTCCCGTATATACCCAGTCACTCTTCTATAACCCACTTACAAACCCACTCACTTACCCATACAGGCATTTCAAAAGCAAGTTACCTTAGTATATATGTTTAGCACTCAATAGCTTTTAGAAAACACTCACAATCACTGGATGATGTCATTAGTGATGTCATTTGAGATATCATCAGTGATGTCATCAGTGATGTAATTTGAGATGTCACTGATGCCATGAGTAATGTCCCTGACCATGTCATGAGTGAAGTAATATGTGAGGTCATAAGCAGTGCATTGCGGGGCACGAGTTATAGTTAGCTAAGGTAACTATAACTGCTGAATTTCTCTGGTTTTGTTTATTTGAAATGTCAGCCTAGTTATAATGACCCTGTAACCTTCGTTTTTTTCAGTGAATATATACCTATATCTATATCTATATTCTATATCTATCTATCTATCTATCTATCTATCTATCTATCTATCTATCTATCTATCTATCTTTCTATCTATCTATCTATGTATCTATCTCTCTCTCTCTCTCTCTATATATATATATATATATATATATATATATTTTTTTTTTTATATTACCTACATACCAACTGGCGTTCGCCAGTAGGTAGTTATAGTTAGGACCTTGTTTCTATTCCAAAAGCATTTTTTCTTTTGCCAATATCTTTGGCCCCGTTTGACGAATGTTCGTGAAATTTTCAATACTAATGGGGCTCTCAGGTCAGCCCCAGTCTTAAAAGGTTCGGCATAAATCGTAGAGCCGGGGCCGAGAAAAAAGGGGGGTTCCAAAATGCATTTTCTCTATGTTAATTGCCATAGGAAAGTTTAGCCACGGCTACAGCCCGAACTGCTGAACGGAATTACAACAAATTTGGCAAACAGTTAGCTCCTGGTCAAGAAAGCACTCTTTTTATTAGATGGTGTAAATCCAATCAATAGTTCCTGAGAAATTCATATATTTAGAAATAATAATATCTGGTGGCCGCAGTGGATCCGCGAACCCTCCCGATCTCGAGCCTGACTCTGTTTGGCTGCCAACAGTTCCAACCAGGAAGTGTTGGCAGCCATCTTGTGACTCAGTTGAACCGAGTCACATTAAAAAAGGTGAAAAATGTGAAAAGGGGTCATGGTAGAAACACCCTGACACCCTAGGCCTGCTCAGGGGGTCCCACAGGGACCCCAAGGGCTAAACCAATATTATTTTTAAAACAATCGGCGTGATTCGCGTAGGGTGCACGAATCCCACCAAAATTGTTTTGAAAAAAACGAAGCGCTTCGTTTTCTTGAAGCCCCCTGGTGGGCCAGGTCCCTTTGGCAATGTTTAATCATGATGCGGAGGCCCCCCACGGCCCCAGGGATGGCCACCTCCCTGGGGCTAGGATAATGATATGCAGGGGGCCATGTGGGCCCCCTGCAGCCCCGTGGACTGCTACCTCCCAGGGGCTTTAAAAAAAAAAATAGGGTGGGGGGCTCCTGCCCCCCATGCTGCCCCCAGGGACCCTCACCTCCCCAGGGCTTTATCAATGGGTGGGGGGCCTCTTGGGCCCCCAGAACCCTGGGGACCGCCACCTCCCCTATGCTACTTTTAAAGAATGGAGTGTGGGGGGCTTGAGCCCCCCACACTGCCCCGGGGTCCACCACCTCCCTGGGGCATACATCAATTAAGTGCAGGGGTCCATTGCAGACCCTGGCCCTGGGGAACACCACCTCCCTGGGGCTTTAATCCTGTTGCGAGGGGGCCACACGGCCCCCCCTCCAGGAGCCTTCCATGGCTCCAGCAATGTCCCGGCGTGCCCAACCCCGGACATTGCAGTTTGCTATGGCATGGCGGGAGCAATGCTCCCGCCATGCCATAGCAAACTTCTGCTTCGCTTCATGTAAGCGAGAGCAGGAAAACTGCTCTCGCTTCCATGAAGCGAAGCAAAATTGCTTTTGGACAAAGGGAGCTGCATATCACAGCTCCATTTGTCCAAAAGCAATGCCAGCTCCCGCAAGAGGCGGGGAGCAGGCAGGGACCACGGGGGCATTGGGGTTCCCCCATGGTCCCCAACCTGTGGCCAAGCCCCGGGGATGGGATCCCCGGGGCTGAAAAATGGCCCGGGAGGGGGGTCCACTCTCCCTTTTTTTAATTACGTTTTTAAAAAATTGCCGGGCCCCGGGGTATGTGGTCTTCGGGGCCGATATCGGGAAATGGAACTGGGGGTATTAATTATTAATATTTTTTCTCTCATGATAGTAGACGCGATCCTATCGCTGCTCTCAGTTTGGCTCCGCACTGTAACGTCGCGATGGATTCACGGATCCATCTTAAATAAATAATTTAATAGTATATAATTCAGAAGAAAGTGTTGCATTTGTGAACTTTTTTTATAGAGCTAGTGAGATTGAAGTTAATAGTCACATTAAATTTGATAGAGTTAGAAACAATATAAAAAAATGAAAATTAAAAGTTAAATTTGAAAAGTGTATTGTGTTGTAGCATAGTGGATGCGTGCTTTTGTTTTGCAAATTCGCGACTGGGTTCGTGAATCCAGAAAATATTTAAAAACTGTATGTATGTTAAAAAATAAATAAAATTCACTGTTGGGTTATAGGGTGGCTCTAAAATGAGCTTTCATTATGACTTTGTTGGAGCTACAGGTAAGTGCAGATGCACAGCTTAAGGTTGTTGAGAAACACTCTGTTTCCTTCATCTGTGAAATGAACTCTATCACTTCTGTAGATGTCATGCATATCAAAACATAGATTGTTGTTATAGATGGAGCCCATCCTATGGTCTCTGAGGTAAGCAGAAACAGCTTTATTGACATTCTTCCTAGCATTCTCAATCTGTGGACAGAATTGATTTGACCACTTCCATTTCTGTCTTTGGCATATATTAGAGTATACAAGACAGTTTGAGGCAAAAGCAACATCAATTGTGCAAAGGTATCCTTGACTAGGACTTCCAGCCCTACCCCAGTCAATGTGCCTAGGTCATTGCCACCACAGTGCACAATCATGAGGTCAGGGGGTTGGAGATGCAAAAAGGATTTAACCAAAGGCATCAATTGGTGCCACTTTAATCCTCTCTGTGCAAACCATTAAATATCCACATTTTGCAAACCTAGGTCTTCTACGTCTGTGTTCAGCATACCTTTTGCACCAGAAAACATAGCTGTGCCCTACAATCCATACTGTAAGCATTTTGAAGGGATGTCTGGAAGGAATCAAAAGATGTCTGGAGTTGAGACAGTCAGTTTGTAGAATGAGAGGTATCTAAAATGGTGGAGAACATGCTGTTTTTGAGAAAACCAATAACTGATTGGCTGATCATCAACATTGTGCACTGAAAATAGGATGCATGTTACTTTCCTGAAGAAGCATGTTTCTGTTTCGTTATTAAAAAACATTTTAAAGGTACAGTAGATAGGATAAGGTACTATTTTGCAAAAGTCAACCACACCTGCTATTTGCATTTGTAAGCTACTGTGCTGAACTTGAAAATATGGTGAACTTGTGACCTGCCAGTACAGGTGAATGTTGCAGAAACTGTTACTATGGAAACTGGGATTAAACAGAGTGGGGGAAGGGTAGATACTTAACTGTAGTTTCAAAATATGAAATGCTAATTTCTATATAAGTGATATGCTATTAAAGTAAGTTTTCCCAAATCAGTAGTATGTTTAGAAGTAGTACGTTGTTAAAATATAATACTAGTATTATTGGAAATAGGTTTTTGAACTCCCGTGAGGGTTCGCGGCTCTATCGCGACGCTACACTGCGGTACCGCTGTGGAGTCGCGACTTCTGTAAATTACAGAACCAGTTTGGGCACTTTTAGAAGACACTAAGAGAGGGTTAATATGTCTAACCAATTGAAATGTGTTTCAGAATTTGAAATAATGAAGGAAGTATTTTGATTTGTTACTTACATTTATTTGTGTGCAGAAATAGAGGGAAAGTTAGCCATTACTGGTTTTACCTTGTTGAGAGTGGTGCATTACATTTACTGTGTGAGAAAGAAAATCTTTTATGAGTTTCTGATATTTCATATTCTGCAATTTTGAGAGGTGAGTTACAAATTTGCAAGGTGTGTTATGTATTGTGTAGTAGTGCTTCAGTCTTTGTAGTGATATTTTTAACTTTGAAAAGCATTATTCTTAAAGTTTGAAAATTATTAGAGAAGTGTGGTGTTTGAAATATGTTACGAAATGTACAAATGTGTATTGTAGTTTGTTTTATTGTACTCAAATGAAGATTGAAATAGGTTGTGCATAGTAATATGCGTGCTTTGGCAGATGGATTAGTGATTATGGTACTTCGTATGAGTCTCTGGAAAGGTATAGTTGAAGTACGCCATATACATTTAGGCGTCTGCTTGAAATGAGAAGTGCAGTCTGTCAAGTTGAAGGACTGCATGGTCTTGTGACTGAGGTATGTCTCTACTTGTACATGTATTTTCACGTGTTATGCATGTGAAGATGCTAAACGTGTGAAACACAGGTTTACAACTATTTGTCTGTTTCTTTTATGTATGATGGCGCAAGCAAAAGCCACAGACACATGCATGCATGTTTTCAAGAATATGGTGAGACTTACAACAGTAACATGGGATGGATTGCTGTTTTAAATTTGGTAGCTGTAATATGATGAGTAGTTGCTTAATAGTGAAGCTGCAAGAGAAAAGTGAGGTTTAAGATATGTTGGCAGTGGGATTAGTGATTAGGTACTTCGTATGAGTCTGTGGAAAGGAACATTTGAAGTACTCCATA
Organism: Calotriton arnoldi; assembly: GCA_963921515.1. NCBI lineage: Eukaryota > Metazoa > Chordata > Amphibia > Caudata > Salamandridae > Calotriton > Calotriton arnoldi. Next base: position 1,468,292 of record CAWUFW010003049.1, read on the forward strand.
TAAATGTAGGTGTCTTCTTGAAATGAGAGGTGCAGTCTGTCAAGTTTAAAGGACTGCATGGTCTTGTGACTGAGGTATGACTCTACTTGTACATGTATTTTCACATGTGTTATGCATCTGAAGATGCTAGACCAATAAAACACAGGTATACATCTATTTGTATGCTTCTTTTATGTATGATGCCACTAGCAAAAGGCACAGACACATGCATGTATGCTTTCAGGAATAGGGTGAGAGTTACAACAGCGACATGCAAAGGGTTGCTGCTTTATATTTGGCTAGGCTCAACACTGAGAAGTCACTGAATAGTGAAGCTGCAAGAGAAAAGTGAGGTTTAAGACATGTTAGCAGAGGGATTAGTAGTTAGGTTACTTCGTATGAGGCTGTGGAAAGGTAGACTTGAAGTACGCCATATAAATTTAGGTGTTTGCTTGGAATGGGAAGTGCAGTCTCTCAAGTTTAAAGGTCTGCATGGTCTTGTGACTGAGGTATTTCTCTACTTGCAGATGTATTCTCATACATGTTATACATCTGAAGATGCTACACATGTGTAACACAGTTATACAACTATTTGTATGTTTCTTTTATGTGTGATGCCACCATTAAAAGGTAGAGACGCATACATGCATGTTTTCAGGAATATGGTGAGACTTACACCAGTAACATTGCAAAGATTGCTGTTTTGAATTTCTGGAGATCTCTTGCTTCTTTCTGCACTTCTCTCGACTCTTTCTGCACCTCTGTTGCTTCTTTCTGCATGTCTCTTGCCTCTTTCTGCACCCGTCTTGTCTGTTTCTGCACCTCTGTTGCTTCTTTCTGCACTTCTCTTGTTTCTTTCTGCACCTCTTTTGATTCTTTCTGCACCCCTCTTTCCCCTTTCTGAAGCTCTCTTGCCTCTTTCTATACCTCTCTTGCTTCTTTCTGCACTTCTCTTGACTCTTTCTGCACCTCTGTTGCTTCTTTCTGCACGTCTCTTGCCTCTTTCTGCACCCGTCATGTCTGTTTCTGCACCTCTGTTGCTTCTTTCTGCACTTCTCTTGTTTCTTTCTGCACCTCTTTTGATTCTTTCTGCACCCCTCTTTCCCCTTTCTGAAGCTCTCTTGCCTCTTTCTATACCTCTCTTGCTTCTTTCTGCACTTCTCTCGACTCTTTCTGCACCTCTGTTGCTTCTTTCTGCACGTCTCTTGCCTCTTTCTGCACCCGTCATGTCTGTTTCTGCACCTCTGTTGCTTCTTTCTGCACTTCTCTTGTTTCTTTCTGCACCTCCTGTGATTCTTTCTGCACCCCTCTCTCCCCTTTCTGAAGCTCTCTTGCCTCTTTCTATACCTCTCTTGCGTGTTTCTACATTTCTCTTGCGTCTTTCTGTACCTCACTTTTCTTTCTGCGCATCTCTTGATTCTTTATGTACTCCTTTTGCCTCTTTGTCCACATCTGCTGCTTCTTTCTGCACTTCTCTTGCAACTTTCTGCACCTCTCTTGCTTCTTTTTGCACCCCTCTTCCCTCTTTCTACATTCCTCTTCCCTCTTTCTGCACCCCTCTTCCCTTTGTCTGTACTTCTCTTATCTCTTTCTGCACCTCTCTTGTCTCTTTCTGTACCCCTCGTTACTATTTCTGTATCTCACTTGCCTCTTTATGTGCTTGTCTTACCTCTTTCTGCACTTCTCTTGGTTCTTTCTGCACCTCTCTTGCTTCTTTCTTCAACTCTCTTGCCTCTTACTGCACCCCTTTTCCATCTTTCTGCACCTCACTTGTGCACGTCTCTTGAGTCTTTCTGCATCTTCTCTTACCTCTTTCGGCACCTCTCTTGCCAATTTCTGCACCTCTCTTGCTTATTTCTGCATGTGTCTTGTTCGTTTCTGCACTTATCTTACCTTTTTCTGTACCTCTTTGCCTCTATCTCCACCTCTCTTGCCTTTTTCTGCACCTCTGTTGCTTCTTTTTGTATTCCTCTTGCCTCTTTCTGCACTGTTCTTTCCTCTTTCTGCACATCTCTTGCCTCTTTGTGCACCTCTCTTGCCTCTTTGTGCATTCCTTTTGCCTCTTTCTGCACCTCTTTTGTAACTTTTTTTGCACCTCTCTTGTATTTTTGAGCACTTCTTTTGTCTCTTTTTGCACTTGTGTTGCGTGTTTCTGTACTTCTCTTGTTTTTTTCTCTACCTCTTTTGACTGTTTCTACACCTCTTTTAGTTCTTTGTACACTTGAGTTGCTTTTTTCTGGAGCTCACTTGCTTCTTTCTGCACTTCTCTTGCTTCTTTCAATACATCCATTACTTCTTTCTGAACCTCTTTTGCCCTTTCTTGTACCTCTCTTGCTTCTTTCTGTACGTTTATTGTTCCTTTTTTGACATCTCTTGCCTTTTTTGCACCTCTGTTGCTTCTTTGTGCACTCCTCTTGCCTATTTTTGTACCCTTCGTCCCTGTTTCTGTACCTCTGTTGCCTGTTTCTGCACCGATCATGGCTCTTTCTAAACCCATCTTCCTTCTTTCTGCACCTCGCTCAACTGTTTGTACACCTCTCTTGCCAATTTTGTGCACGTCTCTTGCTTTTTTTTTTGCATGTCTCTTGTCTCTTTCTGAACCTCTTGTCCCTTTTTCTGTACCTCTTTTACTCTTTCTGTACCTCTGTTGCCTTTTTGTGCACCTCTGTTGCTTCTTTCTGTACTCCTCTTGTCTCTTTCTTTTACCTTCTTCCCTCTTTTTGCACTACTGTTGCCTCTTTGTCTCCCGCTCTTGCCTCTTTGTGCATCTCTCTTGCCTCTTTCTGCACATTTCTTCCTCTTTCTGCAGTTGTCTTGTCTCTTTCTGCACTTCTGTTGCTTGTTTTGAACATCAGTTGTTTCTTTATATACTTTTCTTGATTTTTTCTGCTCCTCTCAAGCTTTTTTCTGCACCTCTCTTGCCTTTTTCTGCACCTCTCTTCTGTATTTTGCACTTCTTTTGCCTCTTTCTGCATCACTCTTGCCTCTTTGTCCACTTCTCTTGCATGTTTGTGCACTTCTGTTGCTTCTTTGGACACCCCTATCGTCTCTTTTTGCGCCTCCTTTGCCTCTTTCTGCATTTCTCACATTTTTTAGTAGCTGTGTTGTTCTTTGTGTATTTCTTTTTGCTGTTTCTAAACCTTTCTTTTTCTTTCTGTCACTTTCTTTCTCTTTCAGCACCTTTTTTCCTCTTTCTGCAGTTCTCTTGCTTGTTTCTACACTTTTGTTTTTTATTTGTAATAAAGATAATACCAATGTAATTATAATTAATTGCTTACTAGTTATTATGAATATTGATGTGTAATTAATTTAAAATTGTTAATTGATGTAACAAACTATTGAAACTGATCTTTGTGTTTTAGAACATTATTTTATTTGGATCACAAATTGAAGATGGCAAGAAAACATGAAAAGAGAAGACAACAAAAAAAACAGAACTACTTAAAGAAAAGTAAAAAGAGTGTATTAGAAAAAGATCAAAATGTTACAAAGGATAAAGTCTGTTCTGGTAAGAGCACTAAACAGTTTCTTAAAACAGTTGCAGAGAAATTAAAGAAAGACAATAATAATAAAAAGGAAAAAGAAAAGTTTTACAACAAAGCACAAGGAAAAGAAGAATTGTAATGGTAAAAAAACATTAGTTTTTAGAAGAACAACACATGTTATAAGAAGACAAAAACAATTTAAAGAGATACATATACGAATGTTTTGAAGTAGAGTAATTCAAAATGTATTAAAAGATTGTAAAACGTATAAAAAAAGATCAGCAGCGTATAAGAAGAAGCAACACATTGAAAGTGTAGTAGATATGGCTTTTGAATTGAATGAAAATAATTTGTATTAATATTGAAGAGAATGAGAACATTGGATAAACCAATGGTGTTTATGAAAGAGAAAAGCAAAAGAAAAAGACTTGTTAATAAAAGTAACTTTTGTAAAACCTTTACTGGTGAATGGAAGCCCACTTCTAGTACTGAGCCTTTCTTTAATGAAGAAAGCTATTTTCAACAGAACACATTAGTATATGCAGTTGATACCAGTGGTCGATGCTATGAGATGAAAGATGGTTGTCCCATTCCAAAAGAAAAAATTGCTGTTAGGAGTGTGGAAGAAGTAATAGCTGAAGACGTTCAAGGGAAGCGTACACAAGCTCCTGTATATAAGTGGGATTGTAGCATTATTTGCAGTATTCAACAGGAATCTATTGACATATTGTGAATTTTTTTACGTGAAAATGCAAAAAAATGTCTTAAACAGAAGATTAAGATGTTATAAGGACTAGATCCATGTAAAATAAGAAAATATACTAACTTGTAGGGTCATTCTCTGGCTTGTCTTTCAAGAAAAGTGTGTCAAAGAACTTTTCATCATATAAGAATGTTAGCAGTACACCACTCAGAAATGCGGAAGTTACTAAGGAGACTCTACTATCTAAAAACTCCTGCATTATGTTTAAATGAAATGAACATAGCTCTTTTGCACGGTTCAGTATCAGATGTACAGAAAGTTTGTGATGATATACGGTTTCATTTTTGTGGTTCACAAGAGGAGTGTAGAGTAAGTGAGAGCTTGATAAGTGCAGGTTTTGAAGATCAGGGGAAAGAGATTAGCATTGATGAGTTTGCAGAAGAAATTACAAAGTTTAAGACAGTTTCATCTGAAAATCCAAACTATGTTTGTATTTGTTGTCGACATACTCACTATAGAAGTCAAACTAGGAATGTTGATTTATATTTAAAAAGGGGAGTGGATGTAGCCTTACGGCTAGAGCGGTCGACCTCGAAGCTGGGGAACCGGGTTCGAGTCTCGGCAACGACGCACAACATCCTGTGATTCTGGGCAAATCACTTAATCTCCCCGTGCCTAACAAAAAAAAATGAATGTGTCCTTCTGTAACAAAACTGGTGCTCATGTAAAGCACTCTGATACCCGATTCGGGTCTAGTTCGCGCTATATAAAACTCCCAAAAAAAAGTGAAAAGGAAAACAATGATAAGTGGCAGCAATTTCGTGCTTATTTGTTGGTAGAATGTCAGTTTGAGTTGGCTACTGCTCAAGTTATTTGTAAGTATTGTTGCAACACATTAGAAGAAAACAAAATGCCAGCTAGAGCAGTACATAACAACTTAGAGTTGGTAGCTATTCCTCTGGAACTGGCAGATTTGAATGCATATGAGTCCATTCCTATTCAATCTGTACACCCATTTCAAGCCATAGTTTGTATAGAGCCTAAAACAGGAAAGCTGCCTCCAACAGATTTACTAGAAGGTCTAAAAGGAAGAGTTGTGTACTTACCTTTAGATTTTAAGAAAACGTTTGAAACTGTTGGTGTAGATAGGGAGGTAAATGAACCAGTAGTTATTCTAGTAAATGGCCAACAAAGAGTCAAAAAATATGGCAAGAGTTTGTAGATGTTAATAAACTTCAAAAGGCTACAGTAGCTCTGGTACAGAATAATATTTATTATAAGAATGTAAATGTTGGAGAGCAGGTAATATGCTTAGAAGATGAAACAGAAATTTCAAGTGGCCAAATAGATAAACTGGACAAGTCCAGGAGTGAAGAGATTTATGAACATTCTACTATGCATCCTCTACATTCAAAAGAAGTGATAGGAAACAGTATTGAATTATTTCAAATGAAGGAAGCAAAGGGAACACCCATGAGTGTATGGGAAAAAGTTCAGAAGCTCGTTATTTTCCACAGCTGTTCCCCACTGGAGAAGGTGGACGATTTGATGAGCGAGCTGTATGGATTCCAGCTTCAGAATACCGCTCAACAAGATTATACTCTGAAGATCCAAGATTTCGACAGTGCATTCCATAGATATTTCATCTTCTGTTTGAAAGTGATTTGTCTGCACTTTCATATGCAGTGAACCACATATTAAAAACATGAGTTCATCTTCCACACGTTTCTACAAAAGAGTTCATGGACAAAGTTCAACAAAGAGATGAAAATTTAGAATCTCAGTTAATTAATTTGTTGGTGTGTCAATGTGGTACCAATGAATATTGATTTCATCGTCACGGTGAACTTAAATGTATGTCAAGAAACTTAGGTACACCTACATGGTTTGTAACACTTAGCTGTGCTGAATATGCGTGGGAAGATTTACTTGAATTTCTACGAGAAGCAAATTCAAATGTTAAAAATATTGAATTGAAGACACCTGGAGAACTCTGTTCCTTGGATCCTGTAAATGTCTGCAGGTATTTTAACTATAGGTTTTAAAGTATGTTGTCATTTATCTGCAATAAAAATATTCCTCCTCTTGGAGAAGTTACTGATTTCTTTTGGCAAAAAGATTACCAAGCCAGAGGTGCTCTTCTTATACACCTGCTATTATGGATAAAGAATGCTTCAAAATTTGGAACTGATACTGATGAACTTGTTTTGTCTTTCATCAAACAGTATGTTACGTGTGCCATTCCAAGAGATGGAGGAGAAAAGAGCTTGAGACAACAAGTTTTACGGTTTCAAAGTCATCGATGTGAGAAATACTGTCGACGAAAATACAAGTGTAAAGGGAAATTTTATACAAAATGGTGTTTTGGATTCCCACGTCCAATAATTTCTAAAGGAAGAGTAAATAGTTTTTTGTCAGTAATAAGGCATACAATAACTCAGAAATCTCAGAAGAATACATACAACTTAAAAAGAACAGAAGATTCAAAGTACATTAATGACTACAATTCAGTTATTTTGAAAATATGGAATGCAAACATGGATATTCAATATGTTGCAGATAATTCAATTGCTATCGCTCGCTATGTTACATCATATATAACCAAATCTGAAAATACAGATATAAAAGAAATTTCACATGAGAAGAGTCTTAGCAAGAAATTGTACAGCTTTAGCTTGAAAGTGCTTTGCCATCGAGAGATTGGATCCTATGAATGTTCGGATCACTTGAGCTCTGCCAATTTATATTCAAAGTCAAGAGGAATAATTTGGGTAAGTTTAGGTCTTGCCTCCACACAAAATAGAGCATTGAAATCTTTACAAGAAATCGAATACTTAGCACAGAAAGAACCAGAATGTACAGATATTGTTAAAACTAATGTGTTGGATACATACCATCCCAAAAGGAGTCCCCATCTCAAAAACCTATGTCTGTATGAAATACTTCAACATTACAGCTTTAAAAGAAAAGTTACAAAAAATATAAAAGACGAAAAATATGCAGTAATTGGATATGACGGATGTTTAGTAAAACATGCCAAAGGAAATCTTAGTAACCACAGAAAACTCAGTTGCGGAAGTCCAGATAAGAGGGAATTGTTCTATTTAGCACTTCTGCAACTGTTCAAGCCTTGGCATAGTGAAATGGAATTACTTGGAGATTTCGACTGCTATGAAGATTCTTTTAATGCAAGTAAAGATAGCATTCAGTGCACAATTTTCCCTACATATCTACAAGCGTTAAATGATGAGATTGAACAAGAAATTACTATTGCAGCTGAAATAGCTAGAGAAAGTTCTCAAGACAGTCAAGTTCTGATCCACAGAGTCAAGATCCACTGGGACAACCAATTATTGAAAATGAAGCAGAAATAGCCACGAATGAGGTAGAAACTGCAATGCAATGAGCACAACAGGATATTCTTCAGTTGGAAAAGTTAGAAGAACAGCTATATATTGAACAAAAAGAAATATATGTACTAGTCAAACAACAGATACAACATGGTTTGCTGCACGAAAAAAAAGAATGCCAGTGTTCATCATTCAAACCTATTCTAATGTACATCAGTGGTCAAGTTGGAACAGGTAAAACTTTCTCAATTAAAGTTTTGACCAGTTATCTGCACAAAACTACAGAATCATATTTATCTTGTGTTGTAACAGCTCTAACTGGATTAGCAGCAAACACCATTAAAGGAATTACTTTGCATCGAGACCTGGAACCTGCTCCCTATCACAATAAAAAATAGCCCCTCGCTCCTATCATTCAGGAAAGCTGTAAAAACCTGGCTTTTCACCTCCTAGTTAGAGCTCTTTATCATCGGCAGTCTCTTTCTACATCGACTTAGCGCCAAGACGCCCTTGGGCATTTGCACGCTTTACAAATTTTCCAATCAATCAATCGATTACTCATGCTACCAGTTGAACATGATAACAAATTGGAATATCAGAAGCTATCTGGAGAAGCTTGTTATGAAGTCTCAAAAGTACTGAAGACAATTAAACTTTTAATCATTGATGAGGTGAGCATGATCTCAAACTTAATGCTTGCCGTTGTACACTTGAGAATGCAACAGATTTTGAAAACAGATTACGATATTCTGTTTGGAGGAAAACATTTAATTGTATTCGGAGACCTACTACAACTTACTCCTGTAAAAGTACAACCTGTTTTTAAAACACTTGTCCATGAAGACACTAGGAAATCTTTTGGGAAGTATTGGAAATGTGAACATTTGGTTACATTTTGAATATAAAGAACTTGTTAAGAATATGCGACAAGCATGTGATGAAGAATATTTCCATAATCTTCATCACTTGCTTGTCGCATATTCTTAACAAGTTCTTTATAATCAAAAGAAAAAGATTGGTGTCTTGACGGAACATGGTAAACAAGCTTTAGGAAGTTAACTACTAAGGAACTTGTTTACAACTGGAAAAACAGCAGCTGAAGTAATGCACAATATGCTTGGAGAAAAGAGGTCTATAGTTTGCCTAATGCCTACTCTGCAAGAGTGTTCTACATTTAATCAACATCTTTTAAAACTGGAAAAACAACAAATAGTGGAAATTGAAGCTATTGATAAAAATGAACACCAGGGAGTGACTATTCTTCTTACAGGGAAACTACAAGCTAAATTGCATTCTTTGGAAAAGTCTGTATCTAAAACTGCAGGCTTAGAAAAGACTTTACGTGTATGTATAAACTGTTGGGTACTTTTGCGGCGTAATTTGAATGTAGAAGAAGTTTTAGTAAATGGAGCAATGAGAAATGTTGTTGATTTTGTAAAATTTCAGAATAGAGATGGAATAGAATTTTTGATTATAAAATGTGATCAGATTAACGAGGTAAGACAGATTGGGCATTGTGTTGTACGTTTTTTGCTTGTAAAAGATGTGTATGTTCGCAGGCAACTGTTTCCTCTGTCTTTAGCATATGCAGTAACTATTCATAAATCTCAAGGTTTAAGTATAGACAGTGCTTTTGTAAATATTGGAAATACAGTGTTCAAAGAGGGAATGGCATACATTGCATTGTCTCGAGTAAGAACATTGTCTGGTTTGTATTTTATATATTTTGATGAGAAAAAGGTTAGTTCTGATGCAAATTGTGTAAGAGAGTACAATCGTTTAAGAAGACTTTATACTCCTGATTTAGGTGAATGTCCCATATATGAGAAACGAGCAGTGTGTACAAAATGGAAATATGCCAAACATTCAACTGAGGTTCAAAAAAGAAAACAATTGAAGAGAAACTTGAAGGCATAAAGAAAAAGAAAATGGAAACTGTTTATGACATTGTAGGATACCAGTTGAAAACTACTTCAGGAATCAACTGTTATGCTAATGTGATTCTGAATGTTGTGTTTTATTTACCAGATCTTCATCATGAAATCATGGGAAATCTTGAAAAAAGATTCTGTTCTTTACTACATCATGTATTTCAACAGTTGGTAACTGGCAGGAGGAAAATGCATACTGCTTCTGACATTTGGAATCTTTTGGATATACGTACTGGTTCATTGACATTTCTTCTCAATATACAACAAGACGCACACGAATTTCTAATGCTTATGCTTGATTTATTAGAATATGAAGGAATACAGATTGAAAACGTATTTGGACTAAGTTACAGATGGGATCATAAGTGTGAAATGTGTTAATTTACTTCTACCACTGAATTACAAACAGAACAATTCATACACTTGACATTTCCAGACTGCAAATGAGTACCTTTTAAGAAATTGATAAAAACAGCCAATCAGGATATTTGATGTTCACATTGTAGATCAGAGATGTTATCTACATTTCATATAGAAAGATTTGGAAAATATCTGATTTTAATGCTACAACATTATAGAGCAAATGGAAGAAAGAAAATTGGAAACAAAAATGTAAATTGTTAATGCAAGTCAAATATCTAATTCAGGAAAAACCTTTACATCAGTGGCTAATATTTTCCATGATGGACCTACTACAACATCTGGACACTATACTGTGTATTTAAAGTGTAATAAAGGATAGACGCACTGCAAAGATGCCGACTTGCAATTCATACCTAGATTGCTATATATTTATTACCAAATTCATATTTGTTATTTTTGCAGCCAAACTTTTCAGTACATAATTTGGCCTATTGGGAAGATGTGAACAGAAAGTAGACAGCATTGCAAACTATTAGTATTTATAATGAGTGTTTTGATTATTATTTGCACTAATTGATAATACATTTGGAAAATTGTGTTTTAAAGCAAATAGTTTATATATTTGTTGTCTACATTGTACCAGATGTATATGAGAGTCTATATTCTGGCAATTTTATTTGAGATAAATAATAGAGCTAATGTAGATGAAGGTAGTAATTAACAAAGTGTAGATAGAAAAAAGCATAGCTACACATATTGATAATGATGCACTATGCTGATTCGGGATTTGTTTTGTACGATCCATTTGATTGTTTTTTTCCCCGCTGTTAAATGATGATACTACATTGAAATCACTGTGTATGGTGAAGTTAAGTGAAATCTGAGAACAGCAAAAAAGGAAACTGAAAATGTTATGTAATTCTCTATTTATGTTGTGTTCTTAAAAATATAATATTATAATCTGTAATATATTATTATTAAATAACAGTTTTTCTTCTTCTTTTTATAGTAGCTACTGTTGAAGTTTGAAAACAGTTTTAATGCTGTTTAGGACAATACTACTTTAGAATAGTTCTACTGAGTAATGTATGTAAATTACTTGAAAGGTAAGAATACATAATATAATATGCATAATAACCTAGAAAAATGATTAAAATGTAATTATATGTTATTCGTTTCTAATATAAATAATGTTGATCCTTTACACTATTTGAAAACTATCATCATATTTCTGAGGAGCAGTGTCACACTTACTTTTTACAAAACTGCATGGAGCAATAAAAGTGCTTTAATTGCAAGTTATTTACTCCTCGGTATACAGGACAGGTGTGAACTCCCTATCCAATGACTTCTCAGATACATACATAGAAAATATATGCACTAATAGAATTACCCAGTGACTACCCCTCCGCCGATTGAATGAAACAGATAGTAAAAATGCACTCATGCAATCATACAGGGACTATTTGTACACTCATTCATTACTATCTATGCACTCATAGAATCAGCCAGACAGTGCTGTTGCACTCAGCTATTCATCTAGCCACTAGCCATGCACTCATCCATTTACTCATGCACTGCCCATGCACTCATCAAATCAGCCAGGCACTCATCCTTTCACGTAGGCACTACCCATGCACTCATCCATTCTCTCAGGCACAACTCATGCACTAATAGGATAACCCAGGCCTTACCCTTGTATTCTTCCTTTCACACAGGCATTACCCTTGCATTCTTCCTTTCACACAGGCACTACCCATGCACTCATCCAATAACCCAGGCAGTAGCTCTGCACTCATGCAATCACTCAGGCACTGTTTTTGTACTCAAGCATTTACACAGGCATTACCCATGCACTCATCCAATGACCCAGGCACTTCCTTTGCACTGATCCAGTCACTCATGCAGTACCCATGCACTCATCTAACTACCCAGGCATTACCCTTGCACTCATAAAGTCACTCAGATACTACACATGCAGTCATCCAATCACACAGGCAGTACTGCTGCACTCATGCAATTACCCAGGCACTACCCATGCACTCATGCAATCACTGAAGCGCTACTCTTTCACTTAAACTTTCACTCAGGCATGACCCATGCACTCATGTTTTCTCTTAGGAACTACCCATGCCCTCATCTAATGACTCAGCCATTACCCTTGCACTGATCCTTTTACACAGGCACTACTCATGCACTCATCCAATCAGCCAGGCTCTACACTTGCACTCATACAATCACCCAGGCACTACCAATGCACTCATGCAATCACCCTGGCACTATTCTTGGACTGAACCATTCACTCAGGCACTACCCATGCACTCAAACATTCTCTCAGGCACAACTCATGAACTAATTCAATAAACCAGGATTTACCCTTGCACTTATCTTTTCAGTCAAGCACTATCCGTGCACTCATCCAATCACCTAGGCAGTACCTCTGCACTCATGCAATCATTTAGGCACTATTCTTGTACTCAACCATTCACACAGGCATTACCCATGCACTCATCCATTCTCTCAGGAACTACCCATGCACTCATCCAATGACCCAGGCACTTCCTTTGCACTGATCCATTCACTCACGCAGTACCCATGCACTCATCTAACTACCCAGGCATTACCCTTGCACTCATAAAGTCACTCAGGTACTATACATGCAGTCATCCAATCACCTAGATACTATGCTTTCACTCAACCATTCACTCAGTCACTACATACACACTCATGCATTCACGAAGGCAGTACTCATGCATTCATCCAATCACTCACACACTATCCTTCAACTGAACCATTCACTAACGCACTCCTATGCACTCATGCATTCACTCAGGCAGTACTCATGCATTCATCCAATCTCCCACCCACTACCCATGCACTCATGCAATCATACAGGCACTACCTATACTCTCATCCATTCATCCATTTAGTATCCATGCATTCATTAAATCACTGAGACAGTATCTATGCACTCGCTAAATAAGCCATGCCCTACCCTTGAAGTAATCCATTCACTCTGGCACTACCCATGCACTCATGCAATCACTCAGGCACTAAGCTTGTACTCAACCATTTACTCAGTCAATTCCGTGCAGTCATGCATTCACTCAGGCAGTACTCATGCACTCATCCTATTACCCAGGTTCTACTCATACTCTCATTCATTTATCCAGGTACTATTGATGCACTCATGGAATATCTCAGGTACTGCTCTTCCACTTATCAAATCTTCCAGGCACTATGCATGGACTCATCCAATCATCCAGGCACTGCTCGTACACTAATTAATTCAGCTACATACTTTCCATGAACTCATAGAATCATCCAGACCCTGCTCTTGCACTCACCAATTCATACAGCCACTACCCATCTAGTCATCAAATCACTCAGCCACTGCCCATACAGTCATGCAGTGATCAAGGCAGTCCTCATGCATTCATGCAATCACACAGACACTCCCCATGCACTCACTAAATGAGCCAGGCACTTCTCTTACACTCATCTATTTACTCAGGCACTACCTACGCAGTTATGCAATCATTCAGACACTACCCATGCACTCATCCAATCTCCCAGGCACCACCCATGCACTCATCCAAACACCTACACACTACCCATATGCTCATTAATTCACCCAGGTACTATCCATGCACTTATGGAGTTACTCAGACTCTGCTTTTTCATTCACCTATTCATCAAGCCACTAGCCATGCACTCATAGATTCTTTCAGACACTGCACTGATTGAGGCAGTCCACATGCACTCATGCAATCACACATACACTACCCATGCACTCATGGAACCAAATATACACTATCCATGCACTCATCGAAACACCCAGGTACTACCTATATACTCATTCATTCACCCAGGTACTATCTGTGCTCTCATGCAATCATCCAGGCAATTCCCCTGTGCTCAACTATTCACTAAGGCACTACTCATGCACTCATATATTTACTCATGTACTGTGCATGGACATACAGTCATCAAGACAGTAGCCATGCACTCATCCAATCATGCATGCAGTACTCATGTACTAACTGGATGAGCCACACACTACCGTTTCACTAATCCATTTACTCATGCACTATCCATGGAGTCATCCAATCACTCAGACACTATGCTTTCACTCAACCATTCACTGAGTCACTACATATGCACTCATGCATTCACTCAGGCAGTACTCATGCACTCATCCAATCACCCAGGCACTACCCATGCACTCATCCAATCACTCACACACTATCCTTCAATTGAACCATTCACTAACGCACTACCTATGCACTCATACATTCACTCAGGCAGTACTCATGCAATCATCCAATCTCCCACCCACTACCCATGCACTCATGCAATCATACAGGCACTACCCATACACTCATTCCTTTCATCCATGTAGTATCCATCCATTCATTAAATCACTGAGACAGCATCTATGTATTCACTACATGAGCCATGCACTATGCTTGCAGTAATCCATTCACTCTGGCACTACCCATGCACTCATGCAATCACTCATGCACTATGCTTGTACTCAACCATTTACTCAGTCACTTCCCGTGCAGTCATGCATTCACTCAGGCAGTACTCATGCACTCATCCTATCACCCATGTACTACCCATACTCTCATTCGTTCATCCATGTACTAGTGATGCACTCATACACTAAATCAGGCACTGCTCTTGCAGTTATCCAATTTCACAGGCACTATGAATACTCTCATCCAATCACCCAGGAACTACCAATAAACTCATTAATTCACCCAGGTACTATCCATACAGTCATGCAATCACCCAGGCAGTGCTGTTGCACTCACCCATTCATCCAGGCACTACCTATGCACTCATCCATTGTCTCAGGCACTGTCCATGCAGTCATTCAATCATTGAGGCAGTACACATTCATTCATCCAATCACACAGACACTAACCATGCACTATCTAATGAGCCACGTGACTCTTGCAGTCATCCAACCAGCCAGGCACTATTCACACATGTTTCCAATCACTCAGGCACTATCCATTCAGTTACACAATCACGCAACCACTAATCTTGCAGTCATCCATTCACTCAAGCACTACTCATTTACTCATCCAATCGCTTAGACTCTAGGGGCCTGATTCACAGAACTAACTTACGTCAAAAACGTAAAGTTAGTACTTTTTGGTATTCACAGAATACACTTACTCATTTTGGTATTCACAGAATGAACTTACTCATTTCGGTATTCACAGAAGTTAGTAGTCCTAACTTTAGGACTCCTAAATGCCTTCTGTGAATACTGAAAGTCTTAAAGTTAGGATTTTTCTCAGTTTAGGAGTAGTAAAGTTAGGAGTCCTAACTTACTACTCCTAAACTGAGAAAAATCCTAACTTTAAGACTTTCGGTATTCACAGAAGGCATTTAGGAGTCCTAAAGTTAGGACTACTAACTTCTGTGAATACCGAAATGAGTAAGTTCATTCTGTGAATACCAAAATGAGTAAGTGTATTCTGTGAATACCAAAAAGTACTAACTTTAAGTTTTTGACGTAAGTTAGTTCTGTGAATCAGGCCCTACGTACGTACTCATGCAATCACACAGACACTATCCATTGACTCATGTATTCATACAACACATAGCTTTTCTTTTTTAAACTAGAATAGGTAGTTCCGTAAGAGCATTTTTTTTCTTCTTTTTTAAAAACTATTTTATATATTTTTTTCGACAATTTTGTGTTTTTTGATGTTTTTAAGATTTTATCAATAAAAATGTACACAAAAAAACAAGCACATAACAGCATGCGTAAATGGGGGGGAAATAAAATTAACAACGGTGATTGTTAATTGTGTCCAACATGGTTTGGACAACCTGTTCCCCAATGCTTAGTACAGTAATGCACTTAGGGCAAAAAAGTCCTGCCTTTGCGAAATCTGGAAGAGTCGGTGGTATGGACTGCAACCTGTCTCCAGCTTGGGAAGTGGAAGGTTGAGGATCTTGGCTGCCTTCATTTGCTCTTGCAAGTTCAGCTCTTGCAAGCCTCTTGTCATGCATGGTTCTCAGATGTTTGTACATCGATGATGTACCACAAGAGTATTTCTTGTCCGATCCTCGGGACAGCACCTTTTTGCACACAATGCACGTAACCTTTTGTGCATTTACCTTCTTCTGGCCTTCAGGTATGGAAAAGAATTGCCATACCACACTCTCCTTTCTTTTACGGCGTGGCTCCTCTTCTTCCTCCAGAAGGGTCTCCTCCTCCTCCTCCTGCAAGTCCTGTGGAGTTGCCAAATCCAAATCTAAGTCTGAAATCTTAGAAACACCAAAAAACACCTCCAAAACTGTCAAGCTCCTGTAAAAGTATGGCTGTTGCCAACCACACCCAAAATTAGAAGAAAGAGGGTGGGATCTATCAAACTTTAGGATGACAGGATCTTTAACCAATGAAATCTCTTTTTTTGTGTCACATGGGGTGCGCGACCCCTATCCGGTACCACCACGACCCACACACGATCCCGCAACTTCTTCCAATTTTACATTTCAACAATATTTAGTGCTAGCTTATAAATATTTAATTACAAATAACTGTATCTCTTTATTTCAAATAAAGTAAATAAGGCTATATTAATATATAATATATATTTTTTTTAAAGTTAGATTAGCGTCCCCGACGCGAATCCAGAAGTGTTGCGATTCCTGAAATTATTAAAAATAAGTTTTAATCACTTTCTTTTATTAATATACAAGTTTATATACTATGTTAGCAAAACTGTAACCTTGAATTTAAGATTATTATTGTATACATATATGTATTAATAGTACAAATTAAAAACATAGAGTGGCGTCTGGGTCGCAATTACACATTTACATTTTTGAAAGAAACAAGGATATTTAATATAATTTAAACTAAAATATTATTTATTTTTTTAATGTAATTTTTATTACGTTTTCACAAGGGGTACAGAGAAATAGAAGGAAAAAAACATAATTTCGTACATATACATTATAATCCAGATCTGAATTGAGAAAAGAAGAGAGAAAAAAAAAGAAAAAAGAAGAAAATAATAGTGGAAATAGTTGCCTTAAGTCATTAGGAATATGCATGCAAGGAAGATCAAATAAACCGGTCCTATATACGGTCTAATTTTTGTAAGAACCGTATACCTCTGACTCTAGACAATGCACGTTCAAGCTCATGTATTTCTTTCATGACGACCCACTACTCAGGAAACGCCGGGGGGATTGGCGAGATCCATGCTCTTGCAATGCAGAGACAGGCAGCAACTAAAGCGATAGAAAAGAGCGATCTCAACCCTCGGTCAATGTTCTCTATGAGACCGAACATAATCTCCTTATTGGTAGGGGAGAAATCCTGGCCTAAGCGGCGACCAATAAATTGTATTACGTTCCCCCAGAAAATATCCAGTTTGGGACAGGTACACAGCATATGAACAATATTGGCAGTGATCAATTCGCACTTTGGGCACCGTGCCCTGTCTCCACCACCACACCTATCCACCCGTAGCCTTTGTGCCCATTTCCCAATCCTTTCAGGAGTGTAATAAAACATGCAGATGGTTCTAAATTGTTGCAACTTTAAGCTGAAAGAGTGAATAGACCCATCTAAGATGTCTAAAGCAGAGACAATTTCTATAGCAGTAGTAGTTATGCCTAAGGCTTAACTCCATCTGTCAGCAAGGCGTTGAGTGTCATCACTCCTATATTGACAGAATTGTGAGTATATTGTTCTAATTCATAATTTCTGCTTAAAATTTAACAAGCATGTAAGTACATCATGAGAGTGTGGTGTTTGTATCAGTCGTCATCTCAAAAAGTAATCTCTTATTTGTAATTATTTAAAAAAGGATTGCTGCGGAAGATTGTAAGCAGATTGTAAGGATGCAAAGGTACGAAAGCCGTCAGTGTCATAAAGCTGGCCTAGTCGCACGATCCCGTGGTTTGTCCACCGTCAAGTGATAGAGTCGTGGAATACTTGCAGGAGGATAGGGTTATTCCAAAGCTGAAAATAAGAGTGTTGTGCTAGATGTTCGAAGGACAGTGAGCAGTACTCAAGAATTTCATACCATATGAGTACCATGTCCCTGATGGTCTTAAATCGAACTCTTTTGTAATAATGAGGATCATTGATCCTATAAAGAAACATATCACTGTCTGCACCTAATGCAAGGTAGAAACAGAAGTATGATTTCCTGTCAGTTAGAAGTCTTTGAAAGCGGCCCATAAATGCTGCCCAAAAGTATGGAGTCCTCCTTGCTTGAAGGGGAATTTGAGTAGTCGAATCGCCCGACGTGCTTGCTTGTATCCCCATATAAAGCTATTTATTGCACCTTCCAGTTTTAAAAAAAAGAAGTTGGGGACGCGAAGAGGGATTGCACGAAACAGGTATGGAAACTTAGGCAAAATGATCATTATAATGATGTTGCATCTACCAATTATGATTATCGGAAGTTTGTTCCATTTCTTAAAGCTTTGAGTAACCAAATGAAGCAATGGCTCATAGTTAATTTTCCATACCTGTTCGACACGAGGAGAGATTTGTACTCCTAAATAGGTTGTAATAGTACAACCACCCGTAATAGGTGTATCCGGGTCAAAATTATGGAGAACTTGAGTTTTATGAGGGTTCAATTTACACCCAGAAAATTGGCCAACATTTTCAGCCTCCTCCTGAATTGAGACCAATGCTGTTGCCGGGTCTGAAGAGAAAACTGCAATGCCGTCGGCATAAGCAATAACTTTTAATTCACGTGTCCCAATGTTGAATGGTACAATATGGGTGTTCCTATTGAGTGCTTTTATGAACGGCTCGATGTTTAATGCGAACAGCATTGGGGAGAGTGAGCACCCCTGTCGAGTGCCGCAGTGTTTCTGAAAAGGGGCAGAGTGTAAATTAGAGTAAATGAGTTTAGCCTGTGGATTAGTATATAGTGAGCGGACCAATTTAGAATATCGGCCTTGTAATCCGTTGGCAGTTAATATTGCCCATAGTGCATCCCATACCAAGCGATCAAACGCTTTTTCAGTGTCTAACAGGACCATCCCCATGTTACAAGATGCCCTGTTAACGATATTGAACACTACTATAGCGGTATTAACATGAGCTGTGGTGTCGCGGCCGATTATGAATCCATGCTGTTGGTCAGACACTAAATCCGGCATAAGAGGTGCTAAGCGGTTAGCCAGTACCTTGGCAAAGATTTTAGCGTCAGAATTTATAAGAGAGATTGGGCGATAGGACCCACAATCGTTAGATGGTTTCCCCTTTTTAAGGAAAAAGACGATGTTAGTCATATCCCACGATTTGGGCACTTCCTTTTGGTCACCTATATGATGTATAACATTATTCAATAGCGGTAGAATAAGAGCTTTGAAAGTTTTATTAAATTCTATTGGCAGGGTGTCGTCCCCAGTGGCCTTGCTGGATGGCAGTGCGGCTAGAGCGGTTGCGATTTCTTCGTTAATAATATCCTGATGAAGAAGGTCAGCAGCGTCTTTATTCAGAGTTGGGATATTGCAGCATTTTAAGTATTCCACAAGTTCCATATTGTTCAAGTTGCAAGAGTAAGTATAAAGTTGCTTATAAAATTGGGTAAATTGCTCTAATATTAAGTTGGGAGAGGTCTATAGTGTACCATCATTGTCCCTTATAACATGTAGCTGACCTTTAAATTTCCTATCTGCCACCTGGTACGCCAATATCTTCCCAACCTGATCCCCGTATTCGTATTGCTGCGAGGGTTTCTTATTGTAAGCGGCTGCGATCTTTTCTTTTAGTATCCTGCCAATAAGTAAGCACGTATCTATAAATAAAGCGTATAGCTGGTCTTGATTTGGCCCCCCAAGCCTGAGCTCCTCCGCATGAGCGAGTTCTAATTGTATTAATGTATTACAAGATGCCCTGACATTGTTCTCATTGATTTTGTTTAAACAATAAACATACTGTTGAGTAGTGCTACATATCTAAGCTTTCATTGTGTCCCAAACTACAGTAGGAGAGGCGGTACCCACATTAGACTGTAAGAACTTACTTAGAGCTGTTTGAGTATATAAGATGAATTCTGGGTCCATCAGCAAATGTTTAGGGAATGAAAAGGTCGCTTGATCTTCCCTAAAGTGCGTAATTGAAAACTAAGCAAGATAGGTTTGTGGTCAGAGGTTATCCGAGGGCAAACCTCAATTTTGGAAGTTGTTAAAACACTGTTATTAACCATGGCCAGGTCTATTCTAGCATATTGTTTGTGAGGGGCAGAGTAGTGTATATATCCAGGTATCGTAGGATGAAGTGTCCACCATACGTCATAAAAAACAATGTAACTGGGCCATTTCAAACATTGAATTTCGAACCTTACGCATTCTAGGGTAAGCCGACCTATTAGTAGAATCAATATCATAATTTAATGTACAATTGAAGTCCCCTATAATAATCAATTCCTCATGCTAGTCCAACAATTCCTGCATTAAGGTATTAAAGGCAGTGGGATCGTCCGTATTTGGGCCATATACTGCACAGAACACATATTTTTGATCGTGAATTTCCATTTGGGCAATGACCCATCTACCACGCTGGTCAGCGAAAGTTTTAAGAATTTTGCCAGCTAACCGTTTATCCTTAAGTATTGCTACTCCTCTAATTGCTACTCCCTGTGAAGTACATTCAACAATTTCAAAGCCTAGTTGTTTTAGCAAGCCTTTGTCCTTGTAGGCCAGATGTGTTTCCGTAAGAAGTACCACAAGAGGCTTATAGAGTTTAAGCTCCTCCCTAACCAGCTGGCGCTTAGTTGGTGCATTCAACCCTGCTACATTCCATCATATACATCAAATTGTCCCCATCGTAGAGCATAGGAAAAAAAGATTTAAAAAAAATTAATTCTAATGCTTTTGTGTAATGCCCCACCACAATGCTCCCCAGTGATTTTGGAAAGGAAGATCTTTGTGAAGAGATGAAAAAATAGCCAGTAACAATTTGTGTTTGTGTAATAACAAAAGCGTTTTCACTTGAAGCTTCTAGTACCCCTTGTTTTTTATACCCCCAAGACCTCCCTATGGTCTGAAAACCCACCCCCACCCTTGTCGCCCATGCCCCCCTCAACCCACCCTCCCAGTGTTTTAGAAAAGGAATCACCCCCTTAACCCGGCTGTCGATCGCTGACAGCAGGAGGGGAACATGGCCCTCGAGAGCCCCCCTATATAAGTGTTAGCTATGTAAGAGATAAAGCGATGTTAAAGCCCAATGAGCAAGAAAAAAGAAGTAGTAGGAAAAAAGCAACTTTGCATCAGGAAAAGAAGAGTAGTATAATAGAAAATTCAGAAGTTTGGAGCTAAATTAAACTGAAACTCAATGTCATTTTTAGCAGCCAGACATAGCAAAGAGTTATGGTACATATGGCTTCTGATCAGTTTTGAAAAAATGACATTCATCTGCTAATATCATTCTTTGGGGTGCTGCTGCCATCTAGAAAGCGCCAACTTTGCCTCTTGATCCGAGTGGAAAATCTGCAAGTGACCATCTTTGATGACCTTCAGCCGAGCGGGTTCCTGCAGAAACACCTGGGCCCCAGTTGCTTTCCAAGGATCAATGAGTTGCCGCATCCTCCATCTCTTGTTATGTTATGTTATGTGAATTGAATTTGTAAAGCGCGCTGTTACCCTAGGGTGTCCTGGCACTATGCACCGCCTGCTAGAAAAGTGGCCAAAAGGTTTATTGGTTAAAAAGCCAGGTCTTGAGCCCCTTCCTGAAAGAGAGGAGGTCTGTAACGTTCCTCAGTTGGAAAGGAAGCTCATTCCAGGATTTAGACGCGCTGTTAATAAAGCTTCTGCCTCCCCAGCCTGCTTTTTTTTAAAACGCTGATTGTGACTTTCTTCACCACTATTGATCGTAACGCTCTCCTTGGAATGTACCACTGTATTTTGCGTTGCATGTAATCCGGGCCTTTGCCATTGAGGGCTTTAAAAACGGTGCACAACGCTTTGAAGCGTATTCTGTGTCTGACAGGGAGCCAGTGCAACTGTTTGATCTCTTCCTTTACAGAGGCCATAGTAGCTTTGCAAAGATCTGATCTTACAGAGAGGGAGACAGAGGCTACAACCACGGGTGTAGTAGGTCGGGCCTTAATAGCAATAGCCTGTTGTAAGAGGAAGTTGCCAACATATATGAGAATTGGACGGGGTCGTCTTAAATTTGTCTGGTCTATTTGTTTCAGAAAGATTGGCAACCTGTGAGCCCTTTGAATTTGGGAATCCCAATCCCAATCAGCCAGATCAGGGAAAGCCTTTGGGAACAACTGTACTATAAAGGCACGTGGATCAGATCCCTCCTTGCCTTCCGGGACCCCAAATACTTTTAAGTTATTCCGACGCTGGCGGTTTTCCATGTCTTCAACTTTCCCCTTCAAAGCCACAAGTTGATTATCATGCTCCCGAACAAGACTGGAGGAGTGTGTTACCGCTTCTTCGTTGTCTGCCAGACGTTGTTGTAGTTCCGTCATGTCTTTGGTAAGTATAGCCACCTTGCTAATTACTGCTGATAATGACTGCTGGATCATAGCGTTGTCCGGCCTGAGCTGCACATAATGTTCCTGAGCCTCAGCTCTTTGTGCCTGTAGAGCCAACAAGATTGATTGGAGTGAAGGTTCTGATGATTCAAGCAAGACAGGTGACGCTAATGCTGCGGATGGTACTGAGGCAGCAGATTTGGATGTCAAGCCCTCCTTTGTTGTCAGCATGGAGTTGTCAGATAATATAGGAGAGCCAGATATTAGTGAATCCTCTCTCAGTTGGTGCATAGTAATGTTGTGTGCTCTTAGTGCGGGAGAGGGATTCTGGCTGGTACTAGGTCTGCTAGCCGATCCGGTATTAGACAGTCTCGAGATGATAGCCTTTACTTCTCCCCTTGAAGTGACCCATTTACGTAGAGGGCTACCCTCCGCCCCTGGTTTTGTATTTGCTGGAGCGGAACCTGGAGGTCATGTCTTACTGTAGAGTTTGACTGTCTTTTTAGGGCATCTAGTAGCTTTAGCGAGTTTAAAATTGCGCTTTTTCTTGACTGAGGGGAGGCTGACTGAGTCCTCTAAAAGATCTGATGACAGATCATTCTGCGAAGATAGAGGTGAGGGGGGCACAATATCATCCTTGACAGATTGTTCAATAGGTAATTTGCGAGTATGTTTGTCACCCCGTGAGATGCTATATCAGGTGTATGAGAGAGCAGCAAAGCCTCAGGGAGGGGAGTGTTTGCGCCTGCCTTTAGTTCAGCAGATCCCAAGTCATCCCCTGATAGTAAGCAGGCTGCCTTGTTACCCACTACATCATCCCAAGCAGGCGGCTGTAATAAAGGCGGTGGTTGCAAAGGCGATAATGAGTCAACAGTACTCAGACACATAATAGGAGCGCAGGCACTCACCTCTGTCTGGCAGTCCGACAAAGTGAGTAATTGTTGCTGTGTTGACTGTAGTATAGAAACTGAGGTGCCCGCCAATGTACCGGGTGTCAAAGGTTATTATAAAGTGTCCGCAATCTTTGAACATCACAGTGAAAATTCTAATAGTACATATGACCAACTGAATCTGTTAGGAATCTCTGATCACTAATCCTGCAACATCAAAGTAAAGGATACTATTACTGATTAAAACATCTATACTGACTGTTCTCAAGTCAGTTATACATTACATTCCCAGATAAACATTCAATTAATTCTGAAATCATTTTTGCAAAATTCGTCAATTCATCCTGGATGTCTAATGTTTCGTAACATGATAATCCTTGCGGACCCTCCCGACCACGAGCTTTATTCTAATTGGCTGTCAACACTCCAAACCAGGAAGTGTTGGTAGCCATCTTATGACTCGGTAGAACCGAGTCACAAGAAAACAGTCGAAAAAACGTTAAAAAACAAGAAAAGGGGGCAGGGTAGAGACCCCCTGACCCCCTAGGCCTGCTCAGGGGGTCCCACAAGGACCCCCAAGGCCAAAAAAAGCATTTAAAAAAAGATTTGCGTAGGATCCGCGAATCCTTCCAAGAAAATAAAAAAAACGAAGCGCGGACTTCTGCGCTTCGTTAATATTTAGCCCCTGGGTGGGCCAAGTCCCGGGGGCATGCAAAATTGTAATTGTGGGGGCCCAGGGGGGCCCCCGCAGCCCCGGGGACCACCACCCCTGGGGCTTTCTTTAAATATTTGTGGGGGGCACACAGGCCCCCCGCAGCCCCGGGGACCACCACTCCCCGGGGTTTGTTTTTTATAATATGTGGGGAGGCCTCCAAGGCCCCCCAAGCCCCGGGGACCGCCACCCCCGGGGCTTTTGTTGAATATTTGTGGGGGGCACATGCCCCCCCCCACAGCCCCGGGGACCGCCACCCCCCGGGGCTAGTTGTTTTAAAAAAAAAAGAACCTGTGTGGTGAGGCTCGAGCCCCCCCACATGCCCAAGGGACCGCCACCTCCCTGGGGCACTAACTATGTAAATTTGGGGGTCCGTTACGGACCCCCAAGCCCCGGGGACCACCACCTCCCCGGGGCTTTCAAACTGAAGGGAGGGGGGCCGCGCGGCCCCCCTCCTGGAGCCCGTGATGGCCCTGGGGACCGCCACGCCCCAGGGCCGGCTCCTGCAGTGTCCCGGGGTGCCCACCCCCAGGACACTTCTGTTTGCTATGGCAGGGCGGGAGCCTCGCGGCTCCCGCCCTGTCATAGCAAACTGTGGTTTGGGTTTTGGAAGAGAGACCAGGAAACCTGCTCTCTCTTCCAAAATCCAAACCACATTGCTTTTCCACACGGGGAGCTGCATGTCAGCAGCTCCCCATGTGGAAAAGCAATTCCGGCTCCTGCAAGACGCGGGGAGCCGGCGGGACCGTGGGGGCATTGGGGCTCTTGCCACGGTCCCCAACGAAGAGGCCAGGCCCCGGGGGATGGGGTCCCCGGGGCCAGGAGTGGCCTGGGAGGGGGGCCACGCAGCCCCCCTCCAAATATATATTTTTTAAAATAAACACTGGCCATGCCCCGGGGGATGGGGTCCCCGGGGCCGAATATGGCCTCGGGAGGGGGGCCACGCGGCCCTCTTCCATTTTTGAAAAAAATTGAAAAAATAGGGGTCAGGTCCTGGGGGATGGGGTCCCCAGGGCCCATAAAATAGGAAAGGAAGGGGGGCCACACAGCTCCCCTTCTAAAAAAAATAATAATAATTTTTAAAAAGCCGGCTTCGCACCGAGGCCCCGCCCCCTCCCAGCAACACTCTGCAAACATGCCCTGTGGCACATTTTAAGTTGGGGAATGAATTCCTCTTTAATACTGAGGGTCCCTGGGGGCCAACTAGCCCACCAGGTACCTCCAGTAAGCGCCACAGGGCTGCCTTGCAGAGAGGTGGTCCAGGCCACGCCCCTTTGTACACCTCTCTGCAAAGCAGCTCTGTGGCGCTTACTGGAGGTTCCTGGTGGGCTAGTTGGACTCCAGGGACCCTCAGGATTCAAGGGGACTTAATCTCCCAACTTAAAACGCGCCACAGGGCGTGTTTGCACAGTGGTGAAGGGAGGGGGCGTGGCCTGATGTGACAAGTGTGCAAATGCGCTCCGTGATGCGTTTTAAGTTGGGGGATTAAGTCCCCTTGTATCCTGAGGGTCCCTGGGGGCCAACTAGCCCACCAGGTACCTTCAGTAAGTGCAACAGAGTTGCGTTGCAGTGAGATGTAAAAAGGGGCATGGTCTCGGACCACCTCTCTGCAATGCAGCTCTGTGGTGCTTACTGGAGGTACCTGGTGGGCTAGTTGGGCCTTAGGGACCCTCAGGATTCAAGGGGACTTAATCTCCCAACTTAAAACGCGCCACGGGTCGCGTTTGCACACTTGTCACATCAGGCCCCACCCTCTCCCTTCACCACTGTGCAAACGGGCCCTCTGGCACGTTGTAAGTTGGGGGATTAAGTCCCCTTGAATCCTGAGGGTCCTTTGGGTCCAACTAGCCCACCAGGTACCTCCAGGGCGGGCCTGATGTGACATGTGTGTACTTATCCAATCACTCCGCCAAAACCCAAGCACTTATAAATTCACCATGCACTCTCCTTGCAGTATTCTAATCATCCAGTCAGTACCCATGCACTCATGCAATGACCCATGCACTAACTCATGCACTGCTACAATACTCTGAGCACTACTGATGCAGTCCAGCCATCGCCCTGTCACTACCCATGCACTCCTCCTATCACTCAGCGAGCACCATGTACTTATCCAATCACTCCGCCAAAACCCAAGCACTTATAAATTCACCATGCACTCTCCTTGCATTACTCTAATCATCCAGTCAGTACCCATGCACTCATGCAATGACCCATGCACTAACTCATGCACTGCTACAATACCCTGAGCACTACTGATGCAGTCCAGCCATCGCACTGTCACTACCCATGCACTCCTCCAATCACCCAGCGAGCACCATGTACTTATCCAATCACTCCGCCAAAACACAAGCACTTATAAAGTCACCATGCACTCTCCTTGCAGTACTCTAATCATCCAGTCACTACCCATGTACTCATGCAATTACCCAGGCACTAATGCATGCACTGCTACAATCCCCTGAGCACTACTGATGCAGCCCAGCCATCTCTTTGTCACTACCCATGCACTCCTCCAATCACCCAGCCAGCACCATGTACTTATCCAATCACTCCGCCAAAACCCAAGCACTTATAGATTCACCATGCACTCTCCTTGCAATACTCTAATCATCCAGTCACTACCCATGTACTTATGCAATGAGGCAGGCACTAACACATGCACTGCTACAATCCCCTGAGTACTACTGATGCAGTCCAGCCATCTCCTTGTCACTACCCATGCACTCCTCCAATCACCCAACCAGTTCCATGCCCTTATCCAATCACTCCGCCAAAACACAAGCTTTTATAAATTCATCATCCACTCTCCTTGCAGTACTCTAATCATCCAGTCAGTACCCATGTACTCATCCAATGACCCAGGCACTAACTCATGGCAAATACAGAGGCGGTCATGCTAATCACAAGGGTACACCAACGCATAGTGTTCCCTAGTGTATGTAGGTGTTTTCACTGTGTTCTAAGTGTCTTTTAGCATAGCACTGGCTCTAGGGCCGGTTAGTCAGAGTCAGTTACCACCAGTACCCGTCAGCAAAATGTTGGGGGCACAGGAGGACTTTCTGCTCCTCTGTTGGTTCTTTCTGCACCTCTCTTGCTTCTTCTTGCACTTTTCTTCATTTTTCTGGACTTCTGTTGCCTCTTTCTGCATTTGTCTTGCTTCTTTGTGCGCTTTTCTTCCTCTTTCTTCACATGTCCTACCTTTGTAGGCATAGTTAGAAATTAGCATTTAAAAAACCTTTGAAATTCACTGAAAAAACCATAGGTTTCAGGGACGTTATATTTAGAAATTAGCATTTAAAAAACCTTTGAAATTCACTGAAAAAACCACAGGTTTCAGGGACGTTATAGTTAGTTGAACATTTCACTCGTACAAAACCAGAGAAATTCCCCCGTTATAGTTTGTTCAGCTAACTATAACTCGCGCCCCCGCAATGCACTGCTGATGACGTCACATAATACATCATTCATGACATGGTCAGTGACATCACTGATGACATCTCAAATGACATCACTGATGAAATCACTGATGACATCATCCACGTGAAAATCTGATGCACCTCCTCACACTCTAATATAACCTTTGATACACCCACTGTAAAATACAGACTACCATTTTCGAAACCATCGACACACCAATACCAGTTACTACATGCGCACTCACTGATTCCTAGGTCTATACACACATCCACTCATTCACCCATACAATCACTCATACACGCAGTCACTCATCAATACAACACTATCATATGCACTCATACACCTATACAGACACTCACACACAACCACTCATCCATGGAGTTACTCACACACCTAGTCAGTCATGCAAAGTATCAATCACACTCCCATTTACTCACCTATACAGATAGTAACGCATACTTACTCTCTTATATAATCACTGATACAAGTACACACTCATCCATACAGCCACTCTCACAATCACTGACTCTCACGTATAGTCATTTATACTCCAACTTTCACAAACACTGCCTTTTCCCTATGTAGTTACTTGGACATGTACCACTGAGACATCCATTCACTCACCAACACACCCATACACACACTCACCCACCCATACAGCTGTTTCCACATGCACTCTTGAACCCATACACCCAGTGAATCAACCACTCACACATCTATGCACAGAGTCACACACCTCCCACCCACCCACACACACACTCAGGGGTCGATTCCGATTCGGGCCGGAAAAAGCACCGACCGAGTCGGAGCCGTAATTTATTCCGATTGACACGTACCTGTGGCGCCCGACACGCCAAGTACGATGCAAAGCGTGCAAAATCCGACCGACACGTACCGAACCCAAGCCGAACGACCGAGCCGCACGGAAAACAGCAATCCGGCCGGAAAAACACGCGAATCGAACCGACCGACACGCACCCGGAACAAATCCGACCGAAACGTACACGCGAACTCCAAACCGCAAAGTACGATGCAAGGCGCGAAAACCACGACCGAGTCGGACGGAGGACAAGCCGTACGACCGACACGCATACAAAACCGAGCCGAAGTAACACAAAACACCGCGACCGACGCGTACGCAGCATAGAAAACTGCACAAACACAGCGTGAGCGAAACGGAGAACACCGTAGGAGACAAATGCAGGGTCCGACTCGGTCACAAGAACGTTTCCAACATGCACAGACAGTACAAAGGAAAAATTACACAAAAAAGGCCAAACAAGCAATTACAAAGCCAATAAATACTGTGGGGGTGGGGACAGAGAACAAAGACACACCCACAACTCCACCCATATAAAGGACACAAATCCCAACCATGATCCTTTGCAAATGCCATTCCACTGCCAGCACCCAACAGACAGCAACCACACACCCACAGCTCATCCCTCACACAAGCCACACACCATCAGCACACCAACAAATACCTACCTCACATACACCCAGCAAAACACACACTCACACACCCTCACCTGCACACCAACACACACATCACTCACCATCACCACCCATCACCATGCCCCCAAGAAGAATCACAAGTTCCTAGATTGTGAATTGGAAGTCATGGTAGACGAGATCCTCAGGGTAGAGCCACAGCTGTTTGGCACACTGGTCCAACAGACCCCCATCTCCCAGAAAACCAAGATGTGGGAGAGGATCATCAACAGGGTGAACGCACAATCACCATGTCTGCGCACAAAGACCGACATCCAGAACAGGTGGTATGACGTGCGCAGGAGGGTACGGGACCTGCTCAAGAAAGACTACCTCCTGAGCCAATACACCAGCAGTGGCCCTCCTGCCAAGCCAGTATACCTCAGGTCCTGGGAGGAGAAGGTGCGGGCCATCCTTCCGCCAGTGAGCGTATATGGACTAGAGAACATCCCAGAGCCTGGTGAGTACACAACAAATGTACACAATATTCTGCCACAATACACACACACATCACTGTCAAGGGGAGAGTCAAACCATGCACTCATAGCAATTACACAGCAACCAGAACAGAATCATCCCAAAATGTGTATGTCAGTCAGAGAAACACAACACATGCCATCTCAAAGTTACATTCAACCGTGCCATCACATGTACAAACACAACTACAACTACAGCTAGGCAGTGGCACAAATAGAACTAACAAACACATCCAGACATGTAGCCACCACAACAACACCAACACACAGTGAAGACCACTGAAAGGAAGGAATTCTGTGTATGCTGGCCAAGTCAGTGTAGCCAATAGCATCATGGGAGTCGTAGTCACACATATTGCCCCCCACAACTGTCCCATCAACACCACCATGAACCATGCGCACATCACAGGGAGTGGAGAAGGACTCACAAGATGGCTGACACTGGCAACTGCTGTGGGGAGCACATGGCCCTGCTGGCAACTGTGCACCAACAAACAGCAGGACACCACTGACTGACATCCTGAGAGACAACTTCCACTCCCTGCAATGGAAGCACGTTCCATGGTGGGATATCTGGCTGGCTGGGTGGGAAGGAGGACTCGCACCACTGACCATAGTCACAAGCACCTCCCCTCACACACACCCTCAACACATACTCCACATAACCCACCTGGGAGAATGCAATGCCACACATCCTAACTCAAGGTCCCACAAAGAACCTCCACCCTGGGTTATGTCGTGTGAAGCACAGGGACACTCATGGGACTTTCAGCCAAACAACTGCCAGGACAACACTCCCAGCCATCCTGTCAGCACAGGCAGCCCACCCCACAGGGAAGCAGAGTCAAAAGGAAGGAAGCATGGGCATGCTGGGAAGGGGGTGGAGGCAATAGCATGATGGGAGTGGTAGTCACAGCTATTACATCAGCCTCACCACATGGCCCAGCAAGCACCACACTGCACGCATGCTCACATCCCACAGAGAGTGGATAAGGACCCATCAAAGATGTCTGACACTGTTGCTGCTGCTGTGGGGAGCACAAGGGCATGCTGGGAACTGCACACCAACCAACAGCAGGACACCACTGTCAGCCATCTTGCCATTGCCCTCACACCCACACACACTGAACTCCCCACAAAACCAAGTAAGTATGGGAATGCTGGGAAGTGGGGTGGAGGCAATAGCATGATGGGAGTCACAGTCACAGACATAGCTCACCCCCACAACTGTCCCATCAACACCACCCTGAACCATGCTCACATCACAGGGAGTGGAGAAGGACTCACAAGATGGCTGACACTGGCTACTGCTGTGGGGAGCACAAGGCCCTGCTGGCAACTGTGCACCAACAAACAGCAGGACACCACTGACTGACATCCTGAGAGACAACTTCCACTCCCTGCAATGCAAGCACAGTCCATGGTGGGATAACTGACTGGCTGGGTGGGAAGGAGGGCCGGCTGTCAACCAAATACAACCAATGCAGACCATGTTCACACCCCAACAAATACATAGAAATGCCCAAATAATGCAGGACAATGTGCCACACCAATATCAACCCCTGACTGTGATGACTTAGGACAATGCAATGTACAGGCCCGCACCCAGAGGCACAGTCACAACTGTCAGGTGTGTCAACCATTGATGCCTGCAGAAACATAACATACATTGTGTGTGTCTCCCAAAAACAGGTGATGATGGGGACACAGCAGCAGACGCTGAGGAGTCCCAGTCCCAGGCTCAAGAGGATGCGGAGCTCACTGGTGTCGTACAGCCTCTGCCCTCCTCGGACGAAGAAGACCAACCTGGCACATCCAGTGCAAGTCTACATGCAGCACCAGCAGGACCACCAGCTGCAGCACCAGCAGGACCACCAGCTGCACCCCCTGCACCCACCCCTCCAACGACTGTCACCACAAATACCATCCCTGCCGACATGGACAGAACAAGGAGCAACACCAGCACAGGGACCCTGGACCAACCTGGGGCCATGGACACCACCACCACCACCAACCCCAAGGTGGACCAGGGTCATCTGTGCGTGCCACTGCACGCACTGCACATGTCAGCAGGGGTAGTGGGAGGGGTGGGAGACAGAGGTCGCTGCTTGCAGAGGTTGCTGGTATGCATGATGACCCACAACTGGTACGCATAGCTGATGCGTACCAGTCCAGCACCGGAGATCTCAGCCAGGTAGTGGGGCTCCTCAGAGACATGAAACAGCAGCAGGCTGCCCATCATGCCCGCTTGGACTCTCACATGTCCCACGTGGAGTCACACATGTCCCGCGTGGACTCACACATGTCCCGCGTGGAGTCCAAGTGGGATGCACTGCATGAGATGACGGCGGTGCACAGGGACATTTTACAATGCCTCCGCCAGATGAACAGCAACCAGTCCACACCTCCCTGTGTGCCAACAACATCTGGTGCTGAACAAACTGCAACTGCCACAGGGAGGGAGGATGACTCTGGCGGAGAGTCCCCTGCACCGCAGCAGCCTGTACTTGAGGGCCCCCCCAAAGAAGAGGGGTCGTCCGAGGAGGGGCAAGTGAGAGGCCGATGGCCAAGCGCAACTCCCAGGAAGCCTGAACCTGTTCTGGATGTTCACCTTTGTGCACAGACTGTTCACCCTGTTGACGGCAACACTACTCCCACACATTGCATGGGGAGTACAAGTTGGACCAATGTCTCAGACAACTGTGGCCCCGATACTGGGGATTTTGTCTACCAGGACTTTCAATTCACCTAGGAACTTCTGATTGCAAGATTTATGTACAGCACTACCCATCCTATGCACTATTCACACAAATGTATCACAATAAACACACTAATACACCATACTTGCCTCTGTTGTGATTCCAACGTGGGTGCTGTTATGGGGATGATGAACTGCCAAATTACACTGTGTATGCGAACTGCAACAGCAAGTACAACACAGGCATGTGAGTAAAGGCAACGTGACACATATGAGGGAGACACACCACCAGGGCTACACAACACATACACACCTAGGCCATCTGACTCATTGCCTACACTGATGTTGCCAGGGAAGACGGTGCAATGCACAGACACCACACCCATTCCCAGTTGTAGTCAAGTAGCCCACAGGTGCAGTAAGCAAATGGCAGTCAAATGTGTGACCACAGACCACGCACATCACAAAGTGAAGCACAGGTTTATTACACAGTTGCAACATGTCGTAACCACTACAGATGCAAGGTAATCCCACCTGGCAGCGGGCACACAGTCAACAACTGTAGACGGAAGGAAGTCCATGGGTGTGGCGCACATCACCTGTAGGGACACAACAGCTACCAGCCTGGAAGTGCAATCACGTCGTCGGTGGACACAGTTGACCAAACGAATCTGAAAGTACCCTGTGAAGGACAGAAATGACACACAGTCAAAAGCAATGGAGTACAGGACAGAACAGCAAAACTCATGCACAATACATGTTACAAGATACCCACCCAGAACCAAGTTAGCATGTCAACACTGTTGGGGAGTACAGCCCACCTGTAAGCACACATCGCAACACACATCCAGTCAAGTAGCCCATGGACACACTCCAACAGCACCAGAGCACCACCTACACATATCATGCCAACTCACATCATTGACATGACACCTCAGGATACTCACATTCAGCTAAAGAAGTTGGTGATGAGCTGTGTGCGGACATCACCCTCATCATCATCATCATCATCACTGGCATCGTGGTCCAGGCCAGGATCCTCCACAGGTGGCGGATGTTGGTCATTGTCATCCTGGATGAGAGGCAACTCCTTCCGCACTGCCAGGTTGTGGAGCATGCAGCAGACAATGATAATCTTGCACACTTTCGCAGGGGCATATGGGAGGGACCCTCCGGTCTTGTCCAGGCAGCGGAAGCGGCTCTTCAGGAGACCAAATGTCCGCTCAATCACTCTCCTGGTCTGATCATGTGCCTCATTGTAGCGCATCTGGGCTGGTGTCACAGGGTTCCTGAGGGGTGTCAGCAACCACGGCATGTTGGGGTATCCCGAGTCACCTACGGACAGACAAGTGCACATTAGCTGACTTGGAAAAGTGGGCGGAATACTACAGATCAGATCACACACAATGGCACAAAGTCAGTACACAGCGACAAGCCAGGCACGCTGGTTCTGCATCTGTGCCATCATCCTGGGGATGCGACTACTCCTCATCACAAAGGCATCGTGTGCTGAACCAGGGAAACGGGCACACACGTGTGTGATGGTCATATCTGCAAGACACACCACCAGTGCATTGACCGAGTGGTAGTGCTTGCGGTTCCTGTAGGCCTGCTCCTGGGCCTGTGGTGGTACCAAAGCCACATGTGTCCCATCAATGGATCCAATGACATGCGGCATCCTCCCCAGGGCATAGAAGTCACTCTTCACGTCAGTGAGTCGTCGCAGTCTAGGGAAATAGATGTACCGGTTCAGGAATAGCAACATTGCCGCCAAAGCATCGCGGAGCACACGGCTCAACATGGTCTGTGACATCCCACCAGCAGTCGCCACAGTATGTTGGAAGGTACCGGTGGCAAAGAAGTGTAGGGCTGCCATCACCTTCACCTTGGGGGTCAGCGCTGTAGGATACGGCCGGCCAGGCTGCAAATGTGGGGCCAACTGCACTGCCAAATCCTCAATCAGCTGCCTGGTGAAGCGGTACCGTCGGATGCTGTCCCGTTCCACCATCGTTGCCAGGTCTGGGAATGGTCGATGGACAGCAGGAGCCCTGCAGTGCAGAGGAGAAGTAAGCAAGATTGTCAGTCAGCCCACATATGCGGCATTGAACACACTCAATATCCCAACATACATCATTATGAGGCACAACTACATGAAGTGTGCAGTTCCGTAAGGACATGTATGGTACATACATGGCCAACATCTGTCATCACGGTCCAACAAGTGGCATCAATAAGTCCCAGGTTGGCCCATTGGATATCATGAGGCCGTGTCACAGTTCCCATCTCCTGCTGCCGTGTCACAATCACCCCCACAGTGACATGTGAGGACAGATGTGCCCCAGGCATCACAGCTCAACGACAGGTACATTCCCAGGGACCCTGTATTGCCACATGGACACTGGCATTACATGGAGTATCATGTATACACCACAGCAAAACAACTATGACCCCCACAGGTAGTGGTCCCACTTGCCACTGCAGGACAGACATGGACGTCTGTGACACACACACGCACAACATCAAAGTCCATGCACACACAACGTGGATGTGGAGACTGTCTCCCATTGTGCACATGAAATCAGAGACATTGTAAACACTACATGCACACAGACTGTGGAGGACCATCACTATTGTGCCACTGGGACACCCTGGCTCAAACATACCGTCCCACATGGGACTCACGGGGTATGTGACATGACATACACATACACCACCGTGAAATGTGACCATGGCACATGCACAGATATGAACAGTTGCACATCACAGTGGTCATGTACACGTAACACCCAGGATCCTGTCCCCATGAACACGTGCACAGCCTGGGGGTGGCTGCCCCCAGGTGACACCCACAGGACAACATGTACACCAACATACACACAATAGGAAATGCAGCCTTACATGCCTTATCATACAGTTTGGACAGGCTGTCGTGTTGTAGGTGTGCCCCTCACTCCCTGGGAGCTATCTGTGGCTGGCATACGTCAATCTGAGACAGGCATGGTGACATATGCCAGCCACTTGTACAGGGATGCGTTGAACAGCAATAGACCGATCGGTGCACCCGGCCGGCCCATTGCATTCAATGTGTGCAGGTACGCGTTGTACCCCTGTACGCGTTGATCAGCAATGGACCGATCGGTGCCCCCGGCCGGCCCATTGCATTCAATGTGTGCAGGTACGCGTTGTACCCCTGTACGCGTTGATCAGCAATGGACCGATCGGTGCCCCGGCCGGCCCATTGCATTCAATGTGTGCGGGTACGCGTTGTACCCCTGTACGCGTTGTACCGCAATGGACCGATCGGTGCCCCGGCCGGCCCATTGCATTCAATGTGTGCGGTGCATGCGTTGTGCCCCTGTACGCGTTGTACCGCAATGGACCGATCGGTGCCCCGGCCGGCCCATTGCATTCAATGTGTGCGGGTACGCGTTGTACCCTGTACGCGTTGATACCGCAATGGACCGATCGGTGCACCCGGCCGGCCCATTGCATTCAATGTGTGCGGGTACGCGTTGTGCCCCTGTACGCGTTGTACCGCAATGGACCGATCGGTGCCCCCGGCCGGCCCATTGCATTCAATGTGTGCGGGTACGCGTTGTACCCCTGTACGCGTTGATCAGCAATGGACCGATCGGTGCCCCCGGCCGGCCCATTGCATTCAATGTGTGCGGGTACGCGTTGTGCCCCTGTACGCGTTGTACCGCAATGGACCGATCGGTGCCCCGGCCGGCCCATTGCATTCAATGTGTGCGGTGCACGCGTTGTACCCCTGTACGCGTTGTACCGCAATGGACCGATCGGTGCCCCGGCCGGCCCATTGCATTCAATGTGTGCGGGTATGCGTTGTACCCCTGTACGCGTTGTACCGCAATGGACCGATCGGTGCCCCCGGCCGGCCCATTGCATTCAATGTGTGCGGGTACGCGTTGTACCCCTGTACGCGTTGTACCGCAATGGACCGATCGGTGCGCACCCATTGACAATGGCCTTGCCTGGCAACGGACGCGTTTTCGAAATTCGAACGAGTCGGTTGCTGGAAATTCAGTTGGTCACCCACAACAATGTTGCAAAATCATGTATGTCATGAAGTTGAAGATTTGAAGGATGCCGTGGGCGTGTATTGGTGCTGCTATTCCATGGATTGGCCAGATTCAGAAGATGCAAACGACTTGGACCTATCACTTTGGACACAAGGGACAGTATCTGCCTCTCCAGCACATATATATTGCTGGCTGTTCCCCTGAGAGCTCACTTGCCTGCACTACATGCTCCAGGACGACATCTGCCACTGCACTGCTGCTGTCTCTGCCCCTCTGGACCCTGCAATGGCACGTACTGTGGAGAGAGCCCCAGCCTTCAGCCTTGAGGAGAACCAGGCCCTGCTGGACAGCCTACT
The DNA here is from genome assembly GCA_963921515.1 of Calotriton arnoldi. Lineage (NCBI taxonomy): Eukaryota > Metazoa > Chordata > Amphibia > Caudata > Salamandridae > Calotriton > Calotriton arnoldi. The sequence continues at coordinate 1,504,680 of CAWUFW010003049.1, forward strand.
TCCACAGTACAGCAAGCTGTATGGGACACCAGGGGAGCAGGTGAGTGTTCTGTGCACTGCCTTTCTGAATGTGCATTTTGTCTGACTAGCAAGGCTGAAAGTCTGCACGCCACTGGCTAGCAGGCTCACTGAGTAGTTGTCACCCCCATAGTGTGTAGTGACATGCACTGGACAGGTATGGTGCAGTGACAGTGCATTTGAACAAGGTTTTACTTCCCATGCAATGATACCATGTAGTGACGTCTGGCAAACTGTCCATGGGCAGCGTTGCACTGCCTGTGTACATCATGTGCCCCTGTGAATGAGACATGTATATACAACTGTGTCATGCACGGATATGTTGCATGTGTAGTAATGGCCTTTTCACTTTGTCATCCTGACAGGTTAATGCCCATCGGAAGCAGGAGATCTGGAAGGACATCGTCTGGGCTGTCCGGTCCGTGGGGGTCTACAAGCGCCGGATCCGCAACTGCCAGAAGAGGTGGCAGGACCTTCGGGGCTGGACCCGGAGGATTGCACGGGTCCAGCTGAAGCTGTCGCCTCCTCGCAGGAGGGGCGGAACACGGACCCTGACCCCCACATGCTCCAGATCCTGGCGGTGGTGTTTCCAGACCTGGATGGGCAGCTGAAGGCCAGACAGCAGCAAGGAGGGGGTGAGTCAAAGACTGCACTGTGAACTCTGTATTACATGCTTTGTGCCCTCCTCTGGCCTGGTTCAACTGCCACAGTACAGCAGTCATGTTGTCCAGGAGCCATGTCCCTCTATTGTGCACTGCCCACTCCTCATCTGATACCCAGGTGTGGCCCTTACATTCAGGGAATTGTGTCACTTGGGACTGTGTCCTTGCAGTTTGCTTCACTAAAGGTGGGGGACAGCATCTGTTTCCCTAACTCTGTTGTGGGCATCATGGGTGGGTTCATTGTTCACACAACGCCTGTGTTCGGACATGTAATCTGCGTGTTGCTTTGATATGCGGTCCACTTGCTGAGCTGAGCCACCACATGTGCCTGGGGTATGTGGCACACGCCCATGCAGCGGGTGGGAACAATGTTTGGGCCCCAGGAGTGTGCAGATTACGTGTGTCACACATACATAGCCAGCTATCCACTGTCCAGGGCTCATCCCTCATTCATGTGGGGCAGGACAGTCATGCCTACTCCAGGCCATGCAATGCACTCTGTACTCCCACTCCCGTGTATCAGCTGACACATTGTGCGCAGTGATTTGACCCCTCAGGTGTCTGCCTCTGTGTCAGTGTGCTGTGGATTAGTTGCCAGGACTGCTGGGGTGTTTCTCGGTAGGGGCTCAGCATGCCACTGGAGATGTGACCATAGGAGACGATACTTGTGTGTCACATAGGTGTTTGATCAGCTGCCCGTGCAGACTGGGGTATGCGAATGTGAAGTTCAGGCAGCTGTTCCCCATTCACAGCAGATTGTGAGGGGCTCAGGTTCAGAGGGTAGTGTCACAGGTCTCCCATATGTCCAATCGGTATGACCTGGACAGATGAGGGTTAAAATGATGTGTTGTGTGGGGGATGTACATGTGCACTTGTGCAGCTCCAGGACTTGCATTCCCCATGACCTACTATTGTGACACAGTGCAGAGTGTTGTTGTCTGGCTGCCAAGTCATACATCACTGAGACAGTGATGTATGACTTAGCAGTCATGCCTCCGCCATGGCATGTGTCTACTTATTGGTGATCCTGCAGGGGAGTGACATGTGCTACATGCACACCATTGTGGCGATGGCTATCAGGACATGGGTGCATCATGGTGTCTGTCGCTGGTATGCATCACATGCATATCCTATTTGACTCTGGGCGTCCCTTTCATCCGGAAACCTGTACTGACTCAGTGGCAAGAGTTGTGATGTGTGCATGTCCACATGCTACACTGTGTCCTCTGCACTGTCCAACTACTGTGTAGTTGGTGCATGTGTCCACACTGGGGTGTTGCTATCCAACAGACACCAGACAGATGGGTGCAAGGCCATGTGGGATGTGAGTGCCATGGTTGGCATCAGACTGACAATTGGCTTCTCCTGTTCAGTTGGGCACTTTTAGCAATGTACAACTAATGATGCCAGGGCTTGCTCTGTAATGTGCTGTGCTCACAGTGGTGTGTGCGTTTGGTGCAGGTGACTGATGTCTGTCTGTTTCCCCATTGTTTGCAGATACATCCACGGCCACGGAAGGGGACAGCTCCACGGACCAGGAGGAGCCGGAGAGCCAGACTGGGTCAGCAGCCGAGGAGTGGTCGGAGGGACCCAGTGGCACGGAGGGCGAGGGGAGCCACACCGAGGAGTCCTCAGCACCATCCACCTCAGCTGAGGACCAGAGCAACTCGGAGGATGACTCCCTTATGGAGGCAGGTGTCAGCAGCCACCACACCCCAGCTAGTGTTGCTGTCCCCGCCACCACCAGCACCACCACCGCCCTCCCATCGGCTCCCATTCCCCAGGTCCGTGGAGGCTCCCATGTTCGGGAGCGTGTCTCCTTTGGGCCAGGCACCGCACCCCTGCCCCTGTGTCCCCTGCTGCCCTGAATGAGGAGTCTGTGTACCTCCTTCGCCAGCTCCATGTAGGGCAGACAGCCATGCTGAGTGTCCTCCATGCGCACACCGCTCTGTTGACTCAGCTGGTGTCGTTCATGGAGGGCATCTCATCGGGCATGTCTGACCTACAGAGGGGCAATAGGTCCATGGACTCCTCCCTGACGGCAGCAGTGTCCCTCCTCAGACAGTCCCTCACCCCTCCTGCCTCTGCTCCATCCACACTCCCCAGCACCTTACCCGTCCCAAGCACACACACACCGGCACAGGCACACACCAGCACACACACATCCAGCACACAGACACACACGCCACAAACAAAACGCACACGCACGCACAGTCAGGGGACTGAAACCAGACTCACAGGGGATGGGGCCCTGGAACACACACACGCATCCACGAGCACTGCGCAGTCCTCAGTTGCCTCTCCCTCCAAAACACCCTCCCTTGCCTCACCTGCAACCCCAAAGAACCAGCGGCTCTTCCTCAGTGACCTCGGCCTCTTCCCCTCCGATCCAGCTGATACAGCATTCAGGGGGAAGAGGAAGCCCACCCACACGGAGCAGAGTGCCCCTCGCCCCCGGACACCCTCCCCCAGGCGCAGACAGACTGAGGCCCCCACCCGCAAGTCCCCCCGGAGTCGTAAGAGCAAGACCCCGCCGCCGCCCTGCAGCTCAGGCACCAGGTCTCCTTCCTCCATCCCTCAGGCCCCCACTCCACAGGTGCCCCCACCACACCCTGCCCCAGGTTCCCCCACCCACAGATATACCATCCCCAAGAGGATCCGGCCTTCTCCCCCTGCCACTTGCTCTCCCGGCACCACACCCGCCGCTGCGCTTGTCTGTGCCACTGATGTGGTGAGGGTGTCCTCCCCCTCTGTCCAGCTCACCTTGCCTGTTCCCCATTCTCCTCCCCTGGTGGTAGGCACTGCAGTGGACTCCACTACCACCCTGTCTGACTTGGGCACTGCAGTGGCGGACCTCTCCACTCCATCTGCAGGGTCCACTGCAGTCGTGCCGGCACCCACAACATCTGAGTCATGCCCCCCAGTTGTGCCAGCACACACCATGTCAGACACCTCCACTGCAGTTGTCAGTGGCTCTCCAGCACCCACCACCCCTTCCCTGCTTCCTCCTGGTGAGCCCTGATCCTGTCCCTGCGGTGCCTGGTCTGCCCCCCCGGTTGCCCCTCCTAGTGGATTGTCCCTGGTTTTGTGCAGGCATGCGTAGGGTGACATCTGCCACTGTCACCCAGTTTGGACTTTGACAATGGACTGGACATTGGCCTTTGTGTTTTTTCTGGACTTTGTTTTCATTACACACATATGCTGAATAAAGCAACTTTCTGTTCTCTAGTGCTTATGCTTCTGATGTACATGTTGTTGATGATGCTAACCATGCCCTTGCTGCAGTGATGGTGATATTTGGTCTCATGATAATGAAGTGTTACTGTGCAGGAACCCATGTGGTCCAGGGGGAATGTGTCCTATCCTGTGGTGTATCCATGTCATCCATAGCAGCATCTGAGGGTGTCATGTGTTCAGTATTTGGCAATGTGATTTCCTACTTAGATTAGCTATTTCACATCTGTGGCTTCCACCCCTGCACATCTGTTGTGCCTGCCATTGTTCAATTCGTCTACTTCCCTGACCGTGTGGCCATCTCCACTGGACATGCAGGTTTGGGCATCAATGGGGAAGGACTCATCCGTGTTGTCAGTGCAACATTGCTATACAAGTGTGTTGGATCTGTGCTGATGATTACGTTGGCACTTCCATGACCAGGCTGATGTGACGGAAGCCCTCATTTGGTGCTAATTGTTGATTGTGTGACCAAGTGCTCAGCTGACATGATGGGGCCCTACTGAGGCAACATATGGCACAGCTTTCCTCACACAGGAGTGGAGTCCCCTCATGGCAGTGTGTACTCCTGTGACATTGCCTGCGCCCAAGGTGTGTGTTGTATGTGCATGTCTGTGTGTTCACTTCCGTTTAGCTGTGCATGCTGTGATCCCTAGTGTTGTACCTGTTTGTGATGCTTGCTGAGTTGACCTATGTTCCCCCAAAGTCTTCTCCCTGGGTTCTCTGTGATGTGGGTGCATGGCACATTACTGGTCATCAGGGTGTCACCCATAGGTGTGTTTGCTGTCAGGGCTGAGTTTGTGTGCAGACGCAGATGGGTCACAGTCAGGTTTCCCCTTAGCACTTGTTGTTTGCCCCTGTCATGTGATTTCCAGTTTGTGTTATCTTTCAGTGATTGTGACACGTTGTGTGTGGGACTGCTGGCACTCCTCAGGGTCCGGGCTGCAATGTTGGTTGTTGTCTATGTGTGTTCTTTGTGGGTGACCTTGGCTTCTTCATTGGTGTGTGACTGTGGCTGAGATCCCATTGGTTGGTGTGGTATTGCCGTCATGTCCATGTACAGCGTAGTGTGCAGTGTGTAAGACATTCAGGAGTCTTGTTGAGTGGCCATGTGTGATGTGTTTCTGCACCTTGGTTCCCACCCACCACCCTGGAATAGTCATGGGTGCATGTGCAATGTCACCAGTGCATGTGTGCTTCACTGCTGCACATTGTTGGAGGTCGAGGGGTGTGGTGTTGAGTGTGTGCAGATGAGAGTTGTTGCCCGGCTAGGCCCCTGCCTCCATGTTGGCCTTGGCTTACTGGCCATGCTGATTGATTTGTGCTTGTGTAGGTGTGATGGTAGTTTGTTGCTCAGGACACATGACTGTGGTTCACAGTGTGAACGACATTTAGCTTTGTCATCACAGTGGGATTGTAATGCAGCCCAGGGTCACCACATTGTGGGGGCCCTGGGGGTAGTGCTGTGGTGTGTCTGTGTCTTGCTGTGTCAGTTGCTGTTCCTACGTGCCTGTGTGACATGTGTGATTTGTGCTCCCTCTCATCTGACAATGCCTGCTTGCCCACATAGGGGATTTGGATCCATGAGTTACCTTTGTGTGGCACTGTATGCACATCTGTATGATTGGTATTCAGGTCTCCTCATGTGTTGTGTGGTTGCCTGGGGACACTGGCACCCCCTCACCTGTTGTGTATGATGTGCAGTGTGGGTCTGCCTGTTTGTGTTTGTGCATCTGCACCACTGCATTGGCATATCTTGGGTGTGCCATTGGCTGTATGTAGTTTGGTGGGTTTCCCCTGCTGTCCCTGGGACTCCTAGGTCATCGGTCAGCACAATGATCATGGTTTGTGTGTCCCATTGCTGCCATGGTATGGTATCTGTTCACCTCACATCTACAGTCTCCACAGGGTATCTGCATTTGTGTGCCCATTGGTGCAAATATGTGGGTCTGCATTCTGATGGTCACTTCTGTCATTGTGTCATTGATGAATGTTGACAGTGTCAGCCCCCATGGGTGTTGTTTGTCTGCACATGGCCAAAGGTATGTCTTATTTGCACTGCAGTATTTGGCTACCCCAATTTATGTTGCAATGGGACACATGCACTACTTTGCCACTGATGTGTTTTATGTTCTGTGACCAGGAATCATCCATGCAGTTTGGCAGTTGCAGCTCTTTCTTTGTCAACACTTACCTTTTGGTCACTGTGATGATGGGGGTTTGGACCCCATTGCCACAATGTTCAAAATGTGCTTCAGCTATGGACCCCACACTTACCTTTTGGTCACTGTGGTGATGGGGCATTAGACCCCATTGCCACAATGTTCAATATGTGCTTCAGCTATGGACCCCACACTTACATTTTGGTCACTGTGGTGATGGGGCGTTAGACCCCATTGCCACAATGTTCAGAATGTGCTTCAGCTATGGACCCCACACTTACCTTTTTGGTCACTGTGATGATGGGGGTTTGGACCCCATTGCCACAATGGTCATGGCCTGCTTGCATTGTGGGGGCCACACACATATATGTGTGGCACATGTGCTAGGGGGTCACATTGTATGTTCAAAGTCATGTTCAGTGTTGTAGGCATTTGACACAGTCTACACACGCTTGTCATGGTATTGGGGGATGTCTTTTTCTTGCATTCCCTAGGTGGTGGTGTGCTGGTTGTGTCATGCATTGTCCATCCTATTAGTGGGGGTGGTAGTGGTGGTAGGCATCCAGCCCTCCCTGGGTGAGGGTGGTAGTAGTGGTAGGCATCCAGCCCCCCTGGGTGAGAGTGGTAGTAGTGGTAGGCATCCAGCCCCCCTGGGTGAGGGTGGTAGTAGTGGTAGGCATCCAGCCCCCCCTGGCTAAGGGTGGTAGTAGTGGTAGGCATCCAGCCCCCCCTGGGTGTGGGTGGTAGTAGTGGTAGGCATCCAGCCCCCCCTGGGTGAGGGTGGTAGTAGTGGTAGGCATCTGGCAACCCCATGGCTAAGGGTGGTAGTGGTGGTGGGCATCTGGCACCACCCTGGCTAAGGGTGGTAGTAGTGGTAGGCATCCAGCCCCCCCTGGGTATGGGTGGTAGTAGTGGTAGGCATCCAGCCCCCATGGCTAAGGGTGGCAGTGGTGGTGGGCATCTGGCACCACCCTGGCTAAGGGTGGTAGTAGTGGTAGGCATCCAGCCCCCCCTGGGTGAGGGTGGTAGTAGTGGTAGGCATCCAGCCCCCCTGGGTAAGGGTGGTAGTAGTGGTAGGCATCTGGCACCCCCTGGCTAAGGGTGGTAGTAGTGGTAGGCATCCAGCCCCCTGGGTGAGGGTGGTAGTAGTGGTAGGCATCCAGCCCCCCGGGTAAGGGTGGTAGTAGTGGTAGGCATCTGGCACCCCCCTGGCTAAGGGTGGTAGTAGTGGTAGGCATCCAGCCCCCATGGCTAAGGGTGGTAGTGGTGGTGGGCATCTGGCACCACCCTGGCTAAGGGTGGTAGTAGTGGTAGGCATCCAGCCCCCCTGGGTGAGGGTGGTAGTAGTGGTAGGCATCCAGCCCCCTGGCTAAGGGTGGTAGTTGTGGTAGGCATCCAGCCCCCCTGGGTGAGGGTGGTAGTAGTGGTAGGCATCCAGCCCCCTGGGTGAGGGTGGTAGTAGTGGTAGGCATCCAGCCCCCTGGGTGAGGGTGGTAGTTGTGGTAGGCATCCAGCCCCCCTGGGTGAGGGTGGTAGTAGTGGTAGGCATCCAGCCCCCTGGCTAAGGGTGGTAGTAGTGGTAGGCCTCCAGCCCCCTGGGTGAGGGTGGTAGTAGTGGTAGGCATCCAGCCCCCCTGGGTGAGGGTGGTAGTAGTGGTAGGCATCTGGCACCCCCATGGCTAAGGGTGGTAGTGGTGGTGGGCATCTGGCACCACCCTGGCTAAGGGTGGTAGTAGTGGTAGGCATCCAGCCCCCCTGGGTGAGGGTGGTAGTAGTGGTAGGCATCCAGCCCCCTGGGTAAGGGTGGTAGTAGTGGTAGGCATCTGGCACCCCCTGGCTAAGGGTGGTAGTAGTGGTAGGCATCCAGCCCCCTGGGTAAGGGTGGTAGTAGTGGTAGGCATCTGGCACCCCCTGGCTAAGGGTGGTAGTAATGGTAGGCATCCAGCCCCCTGGGTAAGGGTGGTAGTGGTGGTGGGCATCTGGCACCCCCTGGCTAAGGGTGGTTGTTGTGGTTGGCATCCGGCCCCCCCGGGTAGGGGTGGTGGTGCGCATTCAGGCCCCTGTGTGCATATGTGGCATTGGTGATGGGCATCCCGCCCCTATGGTGCTGCTGTTGCTGGTGTAAGTATATTCTGCATCCCTCTGTGTGTGTGTGATGTGTCGTGTACGTGTTGTATGTGTTTTGGAGTTGGTGTCTGACTTACCTTCTGCGCCGTACGCGTCTGTGCCTGTTCCGGTAGTAAATGTAGAATATTGGTATGTTAAGGACGAAGGGATTCATGGTTGGTTTGTGTAGTTCGTCCTTCTCGTTGCTTCGCGTCGTCCTCGTCGCTTCACGTCGTCCTCGTCGCTGGCGTGTTCGTCTCGTAGCCGTGGATTGTGTTGTGGCACGAATCGGAGCTTATGTGCGCCTCTCCCGGCTGCTTTGACGTGCCGTGCGTAGCGACGGGTTCGGCGCGTACGGGAAGCGCATCGTACTTGTTCGGCCGGACGGAGCTGCATTTTCCCTTCCGTGCGACTCGATTCTGAGTTTCCGGATTCGCCTCGGTCGGAGAACAGGACCTGGATTGGGTGAGTACGGCTCGGCCGGATTCTGTGCTGTTGTGCGCATCGTACTTACTCGTTCGGTGTGCTGTACGGATCGGTCGGGAAACAGGCATTCGCATGGCTTTTTTCCCGACCGAATGGTATTGGGTGCGCCTCCGACCGAGATCGGAATCGGCCCCTTAGTCTCCCATACAAATTCTCAAGCAACCAATCAATAACCGATATAGACACTCATGTAGCTACTCACCAACCCATGCATTCAGTAAGACATTTAATCACTCACTTATACAGTCAGTCATGCACCTACTAAATCATCCATCCAGACACTTACACACCCACTCATTCTTCAATACACCTTGGCATATATATAAAACATATTTAAACTTTACAGAAACACACAGTCACTGGATGATGTCATCAGTGATATTATTTGAGATGTCATCAGTGATGTCACTGACCATGTCATGAATGATGTAATATGTGACGACATCAGCAGTGCATTGCGGGGGCACGAGTTATAGTTAGCTGAACTAACTATAACGGGGGAATTTCTCTGGTTTTGTACGAGTGAAATGTCCACCTAGCTATAATGTTCCTGAAACCTGTGGTTTTTTCAGTGAATATATATATATATATATATATATATATATTTCCTCCTTTGAATCTGCATGACAGCGGCATGCAGCCCAAACGCCAGGGGTGCTTGCAAAATGCACGGGCGTATTCAAATAATACCATTCTTCCTTTGTAAATAACTACCATAACGGGTCTCCTCATAGCTCATTCATTTGGCGGATACACACTAAATAAGTCAGACGTGTTTTGGCAAACTTAGCCTTTCTCTTGACGCCTGCACACAGTAAGCATTCTGATTATATCCTCTTGTGTCTACACTGAAAAAGGTCAATGAGCTTTATTTTCTCACGGCGGCCATCTTTAAACATGTTTTTAAATTCCCTTTGTCTTAGGACCTTAATATGCATACTCAAATTCTGCCCCATTGGGGACAAGCAATGAATTGCATATTCAAAACAAATTCGTATTCAAGGGATATTGTGCATATAGAGACAGTGTCAAATTATACTAACGAAATTTCATAAAGATATATATACATATGCATGAAAGAAAAGAAAATAGCACATGTTCAATCACATATTATTCATATACCAATTAATGTAGGCAACAGGGCCACTGTTTTCAATATCGAGGTTTGGGAATGCTGAATATTTGGAGTTTAAAAGACCAGTGTCATAGGAATGCAAAAGAGCTAAGATATCCAATTTTTTTAAAGATTTTGGGGCATATTAGCAAGACCCACGTTAAAATTATCGCCGTTTTAGCGGCAGGAAACTGCCGCTAAAACGACGATAATGGGCTTGCTAATATGCGTTATAGAATTCAATAGAAGCCCAGGTTAGATGTGCAGGACGTCTAACCTGAGCTTCGATTGGAATTCCATAACGCATATTAGCAAGCCCATTATCGCCGTTTTAGCGGCAGTTTCCTGCCGCTAAAACGGCGATAATTTTAACGTGGGTCTTGCTAATATGCCCCTTTATTTTTGATTATTTCATAATTTGAATTTAATCGACTATGCCCAATGGGGCGTGACTCAGTGGATGTTATATAGCCAATCAATTAGTGCAGTAATAACCAATTGGTTGTGATCTAGATTGAATTGGGACAGTGTTTTTATTATTTTTGTAGATCATTTGCACACATTAGAGGTTTAATAGAGGCCATGCATGTATGGGATAATTAGACAGACATTAATTGGTATATGAATAATTTGCCAATTAACGCATGCAGCCTACGGGCAATACTTTGAGTATCACTGCTCTAGCTCAAGACTGAGAAAATGTAATTGAACTTTGAATATTATAGGCACTTCCCCCCACAGAATATAAAGCCCTGTACAGACACTGTAATCTAAATGTCTACCCATAAGTTTATCAGTCTATTAGTCAGGTGGTCATATTTAAATGTCAAATAGCACACTAGACATCAATGATTGCAGCTATTTTTAACACATTCTCAAATGCAGCTGCATGGGAGCTAATCAACAATTTTGCTGCATGATGAATATAAATCTACACAAATACTACTTATGAAATCATTCTCTAGAAGCTAAAAATGAGTGATAGGTATGTGCCTGAGACTGGAACTCTTCCTGTTACCTGTATGAAGCAGAAATTGTCCTCTAAGTCTTAATCACAGAGACACAGTGAGGCATGCAGAGCCACCACTTCTGTCACCAGCAAAATAAACTAGTCCGGCAGGCTCCAGTAACTAAATGTTATAAATACTCTGAGGACAAAAATAATGGTGTATGGGAGGAAGAAAGCCAAGAAAACCAAATTCAACTTAGATCAGGTGACCATTGAGCGGGTATCTAGCTTCACATACCTGGGTGTCTAGTTCAACCAGCGTGGCTCGCACTATGCACAGCTTGAGGCGTTGAACTGAATGTTGGCTGCAATGATCTTCAGCTTTCAGAAACTAATAAAACAAATGAGAGGGCCAGATCTGTCTGCCATTTGTAGAGTCATTAGTTAATTCCAACATTGTCATATGGCTCCCTAATTTTTAAAAACAGCCTTGACTCCTGGTTCAACAAGGCCCAGTGACGCTGCTGCAGAAAAATGTTTCAGTTGCTAGACGCCACGCCATCTTCAAAAATCCACCTAGAATTCAACCTAAGCAAGCAAGTGACTTTTGGAGAAATCAAGATTTCGTAATTATTACCTCAAGCTTAAGGCTGCCCCACCTGGCACGTTGAGGGGGCTAATATGGTCAAACATGCAGAATAGTAAGCTGGCCTGGCCAGCATATGCAACAACTTCAATTAATGTTGTGGGTGCCCAGGAAATTATCGATTTGAGCCTTCCACCAAAACTGCGTCAAGCTGCTCACAAAAAATGCAAGGCTGAGATCCACAGATGACGATCGACAGGAACTATCTACAAAGGCTCATGCTAACTTGTGCACTTTTTCCTATCAGTCCAACGGGAGGGCTTCCTACCCAGCCTCCTCCATAAGTTTCGAGTTGAAAAAAGATCTAATCAGGCTAAGATGTGGCTTTATACCCCTAAAAGCCTATAAATATGGACGACGAATGGTTCAGAGGCCTTGAATTGTAAGTTATGTAACTACAAATCTTAATCATTTTTGCACTTGCCTGTGTTTGCAACAAACGAAAAGACTTGAGGTGTTATTGGTTAGTTCCCATATTCCGCAATTTAGAAATCAGCCCATGTCAAATGCAATAGCAGCATGCCTAAGGGGGACTCATGTTCAGATAACCTTAAGATTTTGGAAATTTCTGAAGGGAGCTTCAAAGTTATGAGCAAGAACGCCGAGCCAGCAACTAATTCTACATTTTAGCCTTTTTCAACAAGGGGCATTGCACCTTATTTCTGCATTTTTAATAGAATTAAGTTCATCACCCGAACTGTTGGGTAAGCAAAAAGGGGAAGACCTAACCTGACGACTCCTGCCAACAAAATGCATTTTACTTTCACACAATATGGAGAGTTTTGGGTCCTTTTTGCCCATCTTATCAATTGTAGAAAAGTTCACGCCTCATCTTACATTGAGAACGAAGTTTGTGTTTACCCGGTTTACTTCACATATTGCATTAACTTAGACAAAGCTTTTATCAAGTTGCAAATTTAAGAATATTTTATACCAAGAACGAAGTTTGTGTTTACCTTGCTCATTTTGCACATTGGATCCAACTTCTAGATGAAGGGTCAGGATGCAATTTAAGATTGTCACAAACCAAGAATAAAAGTCTGTGTTTACCCTGCCTATCCTGCAAAGTGAATACATTTTTAGACAAAGTACTTTTCATATCACAAACTATGAATGAAGCTGGCGTGTCAGTACTAACTAGCCCAATGCACTTTTTTTTTACTTTACTTTGCTCACTCTGATTCAACTTTTTCGCAAAGCAATTATCGTGCCTCAATTGAAGAATGTTGCTAGTGAGGCAGGTTTTCGTCAACTTAATGCATAATGCACTTTACGTGCTAGCAAATGCATGCAATTTAAGTTCGTCTAAAACTAATAACTGAGCTTGTGTTTACCTTGTTCATTTTTGCACACAGAATCAACCAACTCTTAGATGAGGAAGTTATTATGCTATTATGTAATAATGTATCGTGTGTGACAGCTCTAGTTAGCACAATGCACTTTATGCACCCTGTAAACAAGGCCAGTGCATACTTTGCTTATTTTGCACAGTAATTGAACTTCCTCATTTTGCACACCGATCACTAACTTTAGATGAAATGTTTATTTTATTCCATATTAAGAATGAAGTTTGTGCTTTCTAGTTCCGGCTAGTCTCACATATTTGGTGTTCTTAAACAAGGCATACTGTTCGGATTATTTCCACACCAGGATTCAATGCTTGACGATATGTTAATCAAGTCTTTTAGTTATGAAACCTGCTGCACCCTGGCTATTTTATGCTAAAATTGGTATGGTTTTAATTAATTATACAATAAAAGATTTACCTTTTTATTACCTAAATGTTACACAAATGTGTGGTGTTGCAAAAATGTACATGCATCATTTATTTTCACCTGTAAAGACTGCGGTGAAGGCGTCTGTTTTGAAGTGTTTTACAATCCACAAGAATACAGCAGGCTTAATATTAAACAGATACTGTGATATTAATTAACAGGCATTTGGATACATCTGTCATTCTTCAAAAGAGGACTATTTGTGTCACTAAGTCATAGTCTGAGAATATTTTGGGGACCTAAGTGAGTGTCCTATTTGTATACTAACTCACAGAAGATGGTAGCCATTTTTTAAGTAACAACAATTGGAAATATCATCATCTAATCAAATATAAAGCTGAATCTTAGATTTAAAATCCAATAGGTCAACTTTAAGATAACCCAAAACATGAAAGTCCAAATAATTTCACAAACCCAAAATATAACAGAATGTAAAACATTGCAAGGGAAATAGCTGTGAAATTATACACAGTCCAGTGCTAAAATCAGGAAACATGGTGTTCAAAGGGCACATTATTCATACATAACCTCTATGTTTTATGAACAATGCATCACCCCGTACCATATATTTCATAACTGGCAAGACTTTTTTATTCTGTTGTTTAGACCTTTTGGATCTAAAGTATCGAATAATCATTCAAATAGTTTCCTTTTGTACCGGTCACAAAGTCTAAAATGTTCATTATTTGAAATCTTGTGTGACATTGTGTATATATTTACTAACGTGCATAGCTACAGCATATCTGACATTCTTTTTTCAAATGTTGTTTTGAATTCTAGGACAGGTAGATTGATTTATCTCTGTGTTTTGCCTATCTATAACAGACTGTGTGGAAATTTCAATAAGTAGAGCCACTTCATTATGATACAACCCCTTATGCATTTTAATTTGGGCTTGTAACCCGTGTGGGGAGAGAAAACAAATGACTCTGAGATAACATTTTTTCAATATACACAGTTGCTGCTAGGGATATTTCGTATTTGACCATCTCGACTGGTGTATGTGTTTGTTTCCTGGCGACTAACTCTTTTATGCTCAAAGATTGTTGATACACAAAAAAGGCTGCACTGCGTATAGAGAACCAAAATCTTGTTATATATGTAATATCTCCTAGCCTGTTGTTTATTATCCTTTCAATGCCCATACTACTTGTTGAAAACATAGATACATGAAGCATGGCTTTGATTGTTTTGCAGATTAATGGCCTAATTTAGAACTTGATGGGACTCCTGTTGTCCCACCACAGCGGAGTTTACAAGTACTCTATTTTTGTGTGCACTGGCTGAATTGCCGTCCGTGTCGACAGGGTGTTTTCTATCACGTAAACGGTTCACCGCTGTCGGTGCAGCAGACTTCTCTGCTGGGTTCCATTACTCCATCAGGGCAGCGGGAATACACTGAGCCTATTTAGATGTTACATTTGTGCTGGTGGTGTTCTAGCGGTGGGTTGCCGATAGACTGATTCCGTCAGAGGAAGTGGGCAACATTGTACTATTCCTGTGGCTGTATGATGGATGCTAGCATTGCACACCTGATGTGTTTTGGCTCAATGTGTTCACCTCCATACCACACTATGAAACACGCTCCATTTCAGACCATGATCCTTTGCCATTCCTTTGCATCACAACATTTTCAAGCAGAACTCTTGCTAGTTAAGTCAGGTTTTTTTGGGCTTTCTCTGTTTCTTGTCCCTTACATCTTCTCTCATTTATTTTCTTGTCTGACATAACAATTATTTTTATTTTGCTTATATGATAACGGCAGGGAGGAGAAATTCATGCTTTACAGAGGGAGAATTGTCAGTCATGGTGAATGAAATTATTAGAGTAGAGTCACGATTGTTTGGAGCCCAAGTACAAAATACAACAATACCAGAGAAAAGGCAAATAAGAGTCAGAATAGTTGACAGAGTGAATGCTGTAGCAAACAACCTGCGCACACAGGAGCAAATTAGGAAGAGGTAGAATGACCTGCAAGGGACAGTGGTTTGCCTGGCCTCCAAGCATCACCTGGAGCCCCGGAGGACTTGTGATGGTTCTCCTAGCCCCCTTACAACTTTTCCCCTTTGATGAGGAGGTCCTACACCCTGAAGGCATGACAGGAATCCCTGGTGGAGAGGAGATTGTTCAGTGTTTTTCTTTTTTTTTTGAGTTATAAATAGCGCAAACTCGACCCAAAGATATCAGGGATCAGAACGCTTTACATGAGCATCAGTATCATTACAGATGGACACATATATTTTTGTTAGGCACAGGGAGATTAAGTGATTTGCCCAGAATCACAGGATGTTGAGCGTCCCTGCCGATACTGGAACCCGGTTCCCCAGCTTCGAGGTCGGTCGCTTTAGCTGCAAGGCTACATTCTCTCCCCAAGTTATATTTTACACTTTTGAATGTGTTAATAAACCTAAATCTCGTTTTGATTTCATTCAGCTGTTGCTAATGTGTTTTGTTCCTTTTGGAAACATACAAACATATCATTAGTATTTATCAATTCATTTGTTTGTTTGTTTGAATGTATTTTGTTGAATATAAGATTACATGTTTCAATGTCCATACCATGTCACCTGATTTAATGTTGCTTGTAAGTATTTTCACACCAAATAACTTATTGCATATATGTTTATTTATATTGTAAATGTCTCTTCTTTTCAACTGCATAGTTTCACTAGGTATGTTAAACTTACAAATTTGCAAGTGTTGTTAATGTTGAATTGAAATTACTACAACTACTGTGATCACCTTGATTTAGGTTTTTGAAAATCAGATAGAAATATTATCTTGCCCTTTCTCTCTTCCCCATCACATTTTTTACATATGTCAAAGTGTTATCAGATAGCAATGTTAGCTTGTCCATTCTCTCTTTCACATCACATTTTTTACATATGTCAAAGTGTTATGTATAGATCAATCTCTATATTATGCTATGTTGTGAAATGTTGGCTGACTAGGGTGCTGCATGATATTTTCACCCATATGTGCAGGGGTTTTTCAGAAACATATTCTCCTTTCTGTGGTCCAACTACATCTGGTCCAACTACATCTTCCTCAGCCACAGAAAGGGAGGCCCTGCCACAACAGGAAACAGCTGCACCACCTCAGCATCACCCACTGCAACTGTAGATCCATCACTCCCCCTCAGGAGGGGTTCACACGGACAACCAGAAGAGGATGGCAAGACCTCCACCAGCAAGAGACACAGAACCTAATTTCCTCCAGTGTGTGACTACCACTCACTCTGTGGACTATTTTCTAGACACATTTACCTATCTGATGGCAGTAGTATTTTGGACATTGGACTTCAAACAATTTTGGCTCTGCAAAACAATTTTCATTCACCATGACTGACTGTTTTAATTTATGGTTTGGTTTTTGACATCATCCTGTGTTTGTTTTTTTTTTGTTATGTTGAATAAAACAAAACTGACAAAGTCAAAGACTGTTGTTGTATTTCATCTCTCAATTGGTTCTTTTTTTCTTTCCATCACACATTTTAAAATGAAAACATTAAATGTATTGTTTAGTCATTAACAATTTCCAGTTAAGTAATGTGTCCCACATTTATCAAAACTTTGAAAAAATAACAACAGCCACAGACCAATAACTAGTAGTGTATTTACTAGGAAGAAATATATGTTTGGAATTTTTTTCTTAAACATTACAACCCATGCACCACCCAAATACTTAGTGCATTTTTCTCACTCACACTTCCAAACCTGGCCACCACAGAAGAACAGAATATAATCAAATACATCAGATTAAATAGGCTAACTATTATTGAGTTATTGTCATCAGCTAGAGCCACATCTCCTAGCTCACATTAGGAATCCCACATCAATAACACCAATAGTCTAAACCATGGCAGTCCTCCATTTAGGGGCCACATGATCATTCCAATGCAGGGTTGCAGTATGTGGTGCAATGTCACAAACAACTTGAAGTGTTGTGCTACACAAAGTTCTTTCTTCAATGATAACACATATACACAGCCTCAGACACTTAACACAAAATGAGGTTTTTGCAAATGTGAAGTGAGATTAGTATGTTTTGTGTCAACTACCACATGTGGTCAGTGCAATTCAAGCAGCACATATTGGCTTGGTGCCAACATTCCACAGAAAATAAGTCTAAAGCAATCTTGAAAACTTCAATTCAATCACTGTGCAAGCTGTATTTGTACAAGATGTGTACACCAAAGTCTGTGTGTGACTTTCACAAGATTAACCTATATTTTCTTTGTTCAGTAGCATATAACTGCATATGTCACAACTTTGAAATGTCCAAATGAAGATGACATGGTGATGGAACCTAAAACAGATTAAAAGACCGAAGCAATTAGTTGATTACATTACAACATTTTCACATAACAAATTAAAGATTTTGAGAACACATTTTCTAATAACTATAAAAGATAAACAATATAAATGAACAGAGTGCTCAATATGTCAAACTTTGATCAACAAACATCTTTACACTGTATTTTCCTTAACTTGCCATTTTAAAAAACGTTCCTGCACAGACTGTCATCCTCGTCAGATTAAACGTTGATTCAACATGTAATGTAATAAACTGTAAATATTTACTCACAATCGTGTGAAGAAGTTGTCAATAACATCTTGTCGTAATTCAATTCCTTCCTCTTCACCACTATCTTCTTAATTTGGCATTTCAACATCCTCACCCTGTGGCTCTTCATGGTCTCTATCCTCTGCAATGTAAGGAATGTTCCTTCGCAGGGCTATGGGGCATATTCTCAAGGACTTATCGCTGAGTTATCGGCACTTTAGCGCAGCAAAAGTGGCGAAAGAATTATCGCCCTATTCCCAAGCTGGTGCAAACTGACCACATCGCCAG
The DNA here is from genome assembly GCA_963921515.1 of Calotriton arnoldi. Lineage (NCBI taxonomy): Eukaryota > Metazoa > Chordata > Amphibia > Caudata > Salamandridae > Calotriton > Calotriton arnoldi. The sequence continues at coordinate 1,522,686 of CAWUFW010003049.1, forward strand.
TTTTCCAGCGATAGCTGCCGCAAAAAACATCGCCATGGATGAGAGAGACAACTTATGCTAATGATATGCAGAGTAGGCGTTCCCGTGCAAAAACACACAAAAACACCACTTCGTGACATTCACAATGACCAGCCAGATCTGCAATGAGATCCAAAAACAGCCGATAAGGCGCCTTAGCAGCAGGGATTTAACACCTGCCTTTTACTGGTGTTAAGCAGGACGACAAACTGCAGTAGAAAGGGAGCCCAGCCCAGAGCCACATCTGAAGACCAACAGATGCCATGGAGACAATGATCATGCAGCCTGGAGTCCCAAGAGGGCCACAACACCCACCGCAACCACCCCCAGCCCCCCGCACCCCCGACTACCACAGAGGCAGCACAGAACAGGACAGCGGACGTTCCCAAAACCCACCAGCCTCAGAGACTCAACGCCAGAGGAAGTCATTGCCCACTACAGGCACAAAAGGACAACCATCCTCCGCATCCTGACCCACATTGCCCACAGGCTGACGGTACCAACACGGCGGACAACCACCATCCCTCCGCAGACGAAGCTGCTGGCTGTGCTGCACCTGTTGACCCCTGGTACCTCCCAAACAACAACTGCCAGAGTCGGAGGAGTCTCACGGCCCGCCCTATCATACGTCCTCACCCATGTCATGGATTCATGTCCACAATAGCAACGGTGGGCCCCGGTCACCGCACCACACAACAGTTACAATTCGTAGTGTTCCTGCGCAACCAACCCCAATGCCAGCCGTTGCCAGACGCCCCTGTGCCCCAGATCCAAAACTGTAGTAACTGAAATGGGGGTGCGCACGGTCATGAAGTCCAGTAGTCAACAGGATTGTAAAAACAGTCCTTTATTACAAATACAACAATAAACAGTACGAAAAGCACAGCCAACGCCCAACGGGGAACTTCATCAGGGCAACGTGTGGATTCAAGTAACTGCATGTGCTGCGGGAACTCCCCAATACCATTCCACACTCCGGAAGTCAGTATCCAGAAACCTGTTGGACAAATGGTGACAATGGTCAAGCGTCCGTATAGTCACAAACCTAATCTGGTACAGTGTATAGCACTTGGACAAACCGGAATGCTCACAGGAAAGACAAATCCTGCACAAAAAGACCGTAACAGAAGTACGTGTTGTCGTAACCTTCGTAGGAAAGAAAAGGAAGGTTACGGTCACACTAACTTCTGTTACAGTCTCATGATGCAGGATTACTCATACCTGTAAGCATCATGGTTTGTATCAGCTTGATATCCCTGCACCTTCACTCCCCCACCCAGCCACGAGGGCGCCGCCGTGACCGGTGGTGCCTACGCGATCCTGTGCGCCTGCTGCACACCAGCCCTGGTCCCCAGACCAGTCCGCCAACCAGCGATGAGTGCCCGCCCCTGCACACCCAGGCCTAAATGCTCACCTGCCGCCACCGGCGTGTCTCCAAGAGGGCCCACCACGTGTTGGTGCAACCTCCTCAGCCGATTGCTGGATTCTGTGCCACAGGCCCCCAGCGCAACCTGCAGCACCGCGCCGCGGAGTCATGTCTGTGCAGCCTGCTGCCCTCGGCGTACACTGCGGTCCAGCTGGGATCACAATTCAAATCGAATCTTGATTGGCAGGACGGCGTATCTAGGCCTACGCATCATCGCAGGCTGCACACCCGCTCAGCTCTGGTGCCACTAACTCAGTGCACCGCAAGTCATCGCCACGTGGCGGTAGGCCCGTGCCGGTCTAAGTGCCTCGGATGCCACCAACTCTGTGCACCTCAAGTCATGGGCCCTTTATGATTGAGTCTCATCGTGCGGATGCCATCATGTCACCTCCGGCAGTGGGGAATGTGATGTGGCAGGGCCCTAGGCCCTCATGCACAAATAATGACCACACGGACACACTCAGCTAGATAGTGGAAATGGCCTCGGGCACGTGCGCCCGGCCCCTTTTATTGGCAGGGTCACATGTCCTATGACGCATGTGCTGGATGGGTGTGGTGTGGGTGTGAACCAGCCCTCAGGGAGTGGCTGTGGCATGCTGACAACTAGACCTGTGATAAGCAGATCACTACAGGGAGGACCTGGGTCATGTAGCATTGCCGTCCCCCCCTGTAAGCGTAAGCGGAGTGGGCTGGCCTGGCGTATGCCAGTCCAGCTTAGGGGTGTTAACGATGACCCCGGCGCTCTGGGCGTGGTTCCGTTCTGGGCTGGACAAGAAGGTGACTAATGCGTGTGTCTCTGATGTGGTGTCGGCGCCACCCGGTCCGCAATTGGTAATGTTGCACCCTGTGACTCAAGTCCCACAACATGTGCAACATGGACGTAAGGGGGAATCACTGACCAGACATTCATCCATACTTCCGTACTTGAATGATCATTGACATGACACATCTGTGTGAATTTAATTGTTTAATGCACATTCAGTGGAGTGTTGTAGCTGGAGCAGTACATGGCCATGCAAACCCCACTTTACATTGTTGGCCCGTGGAGGGCCAGCCAGAGTCCTTCAGGGAATGACAAGTACATCGGAAGAGGAAGAGTTCAGTCCGCAGTCTGATAGCTGTGTCATTGGTGACCAAACCGAATATGGCAGTCCATGTCGAGGTCCAAGGTGAGTGTCGCAGAGTGCATCGGGGGACAGTGGAAGGTGATGATGTGAGTGGTAGTGAGGTCTCAAGGTCCACTCTGACTGGACAGTTGTTCTTGTCTCAGAGTCAGGACTCCAGCGATGCCAGCCATGGACCGTTGGAGAGCATGGAGCGGACTGTGGATGTCCGTTAGGGACTGTAAGTGGTCCCTGATGGGACTTAGACACCCATGTATGGCATCTAGTTTGGCTGCCACGAGGTCAAACACCACCCGCACCTGATCAGCCATCTTCTCCTGGCACCCTAACACACGGCGTTGGAAGGCCATGTGTTGTTCGTGGTGGTCCTGGGAGACAGCCGTGGTGGTGGGTGCTTCCTGCTGTGTGGTCTGTGCAGGGGGTGGGGTTTCCTCGATGCAGCTGGGCTGCCCTGCTCCTAGAGGTGGGGTGCCGAAGCTGTCCATGAGCCGTTGGAGGGCATCGGTGTCAATGGAGGGGAGGTCCTCTTCATCATCAGTGAAGAGGTGTACCGTCTGCTCTGCAGGAGGGGTTGATTCACCCTCTGCAATGTAAAGGGGAGATGCAGTTTAACATTGTTTTGACATGTATGTTGATGCATTGTACAGGTTTACATACAAACTGCATGACAATGTACATTGTGACTGTTTGGGAGGAGCTGCCTATTTGATGCGGGACAGCGGACATTTCGACAACATCACGGATGTGTGTTTGTACTTGTGCATGGGTTTGTTGTGAGATTAGTGATGTGTGGGAGGGCCCCTCTGGGCACATAGTCGACGGGGGCCTACTTGCAGTTTCTAGGTGTGCTGCGGTGTGCCAAGGGGATCAGGGACATGCTCCAGAGTAATCGTGGGTGTGCACTGTGCTATGCTTAATTGTGCATGTGTGCGATTGTGCCCATCTCCCCCCGTCCCCCCAGTCCCTGGTCGTTATTCACCCTCTTGCTGTTGTGTCGGCTCCTGTCGAGCAATGTCCGGTCCCCCAACTCCTGCCACCGTCTCCACACTGATGACTGTGGAGACCATTTCCTCCATCTCGTCCAGCTCCTCCTGTGGCGCTGGACTCCCACCTCCAGTCTGCATTGCTGCCTTCTGGTTGTTGGCGAGTTTCTGCTTGGTTTTGCGCTTCACATCATTCCAGCACCTCTTGACCTCTTCCATTGTCCTCCTCAGCACTCTGATTGCATTCACCTTGTCCACGATGAACTGCCATATTCCATTTTTTGTCGCCAATGACACATTGGAGGTGACAAACAGTTGTTGATGGTATTTCATCACCGCCGTTATCAGGATCCTGTTTTCCTGCGGACTGAACCGCGTCTTCCTCTTCTTCCTGTCCTTGCCCTTCCCTGACCCCGAGGTCCTGGCCTGGTCCTCCGGGGGGCTTGTGGGGTTCTGCTCGTCCTCTGTTCCTGCTCCGTCTGCCTCCATTGTGCTTCACAGTTGTTTTGTTTTTGTTTGTGGGTTTTTTTTCTGCTTTTGTAGTGATTTTTCCCGCCTGACGTGTGTGAATTGCAGGCCTGGCGCTGCTTGTCACAGATTTTTCTATCGCGGTTGGGCCCATCGCAACTTTTTTCATGTTCGGGTTTCCTTTTTTATCGCCGTTGCAGTACTTGTATCGCGGACATTTGATGCGTTATCGGGGACTATCGCATGTTACCGCCGTGTTGGGAATACGACGTTGACACAGAGTTATTTTCCCGCGATATACAGCGATGTGAAAATGTGTGTTAGCCTTTTTTGGCGATGATTATCGCACGTTCTTGAGAATATCCCCCTATGCTCTGTAACATGCAGCAGGGCATGGTAATGTGGCACACCTTATTGGGTGAAGAGAGGGGGGCTCCACCAGTTATTTCCAGATATTGAAATCTGGCCTTTTTGAACTCAAAAGCCCGCTCCACCGGCCTCTGTGTTCTTCTCTGGGCCTCATTGAAGCAAACTTCCCCTGCCACTGTTGGATTCCTCAGTGGTGCCAACAACCTTGGTCCATTAGGATAAGCGGACTCTTCTATAAGCAAAACAAACTGCCCAAAAATGTTTCAATATTTTTGATCATTAAACTTGAATTTAACCAAACAATATATTGACAGATTGTACTTATCAACAAGCCAGGCCCTCTCAGGTCCAAGTTGTGACATTTACCGGGATATGCTGCTGTTCCGTAGTACAAATTAATCATGGGTTGATCCTGGGAAATGCGCACATCCACTTGTGATGTACAAATCTAGTAAGCAGACAACTTCCACATTGATTGAATGGAAGTTCTTTCGATTGCACTAGACTTGTTCTCTGGCGTGTGGTGGCACTAAGGCAATATGTGTGCCATCATTGCTCCAACCACTTGCAGTAGTTAACCCAAAGCCTAAAAATCTCCCTTCACATGGGAAAATCCTAGTTTGCAGGAAACTGAATGAAGCTGTTGATGTTTCTTATCACTGAGGAAAGAACTTCTTGAAGCACACTATTGAAAGTTGGTTGTGACATTCCACCAAATACTGCCACAGTGTATTGGAATGATCCTGTGGCCATGAAATGGAATACTGCCATTATTTTGACTATTGGTTTAATTGCTGTGGTATTCCTATTGTGAGGCAGAAGACCTGTCTCCAGCTGATGATATACATCAGGAATTGTTTGCCTATTCAATCTGAATGTTTTTAATAATATCCCATTCTTCCTTGATGGCAAGTTCTAGAAATGGTCTGAACACTTGAGGCTGTCATCTCCTCGCTCTTCCTGGGTTCATACGCATTTAAAACATTAAACATGTTGTAAATGTTTGCTAACATATTTTAAAATTAAAACACACATGTGTAAGTATTTTATGCATGTGTAAGTATTTTAGGTTTTAATGTGTAAATAATACATCGTAATGTATTATTTACACATTTTTTTAAAATGTTGTCATTGAAAATACAGTCAACGGCTGTATAAACAAAACAACACAAATATTGCATCTAACCACATTAATGCACTACATTACACTATTTTGGAAATACAAATGAACAACATTAGCATTTTCTATATATAAACAAAGTAGCCGCCATTTTGAGTGGTGGAGAAGCATTTAACATTCACAAACACACCATTTCACAAACTAAAATGGCGGGCACCTGACCTTGCTGTCAGGACATTTTTCTATCAGACGACCACAGCGGAAGTTAACCAGGTAGTGGTGTGATACTCCATGACGGACATATCCTTATGCTAACCTTTGCGATAGCAACGTACAAAATCCAATGGATGTACTCGTCTCCATTGACGATTTCATACGTCATGCACATGTACGCGCAATTTAAAGAAATCCCACTTGTCTCCTAACACTGAAGCCAACAACACCTCCTCAACTTTTAATGCTGTTTCTGCCCTCTGTGAGCTACAATGTGTAGGAAAGCAGGTGACAGTGCCCCAGCCTTCTCGCCAGAAAAGCTGGATTTGTGTCTACGGAGGTCCTGTCCCTGGACAGCCAGCTGCATGGCTCACCAGAGTAACAGGTACAAGTTAAAAATGAATATGTAATTCTGACTAACTGTTATTATTTTGCATACACAGGACTCTCCCTTTTAGTTCCTGAGTAAAGTGTGGGAATTAAAGTGAAGTTTAAATGACCTCAATCTGTGATGGTGTGTATTTTTAAACACATTATAATTACATAACACCACAACATTAGCATGTGTTTTGTGTTTGAGGCCCTATGATTTATTTGCTGTGTATTGCTATGTATATAAATTTGAATTTGATAGTTTCAGGTGAAATTTACTAAATTAACATCATTTTAATTTAGAAAACATATCATATTTTTAAAACAAATTAACATCCATGACCTCATCAGTGCCAGTCTTGGGTCCTCTCCTGTCACTGCACAGCAGGTAACCCCTGGCTCTCTGATACTTTCAACATGGATGTCTTCTACCCCATACCATTGACTCTTCTCCAGGGCTTCTGTACCCTACGCTTAGCTCATTGCCAAGAAAACAGTCTAGACGTATATCAAGACTGACAATTATCCTTCTCTGTGGAAGTAGGGTTACTAAGTCCACAGGGTGAACAGATTCCCACCCATGCATATATTCATTCCCCTGCAGCCAGTCTTGGAAGATACTGTTCTGGGGAAACCAGGCTTTCCAACACCATGGTATGGCTGGCGCAGGCATTCCTAGAGCAGTGATAGGAATCCCATTCACTATGACCTTGTATAGGTACTTCCTAGCACTCTCAGGTATCACCAGTTTACCTTCTGTGTCTACTTCCCAACTAAGGCTTCTCGGGTCTGCTCTGGTAATCCATCCCCAAAACTACAGCAGTCACCCCTATTGAATGTCCACTAGTGCAAACCTTCCTCTTGGGACATGACAAACCTCCCTTTTTGTGCCCCCGATGCAGGCAGTCAAAGCACACACCTTTCAAAGCATTTCTTTCCTCATGTGTTCCCACTACCATGCTTTTCATGAGTGGGTTGGGATTCTTTCCCCTTTTCAGTGCCCTGAGGATTTTTCTATTTGAGACCCGTTGCTCACCTCATTTGCATGGTGCAGACCTGCCCCACCTTTTTAGGATCTCTCCTATGAGATCTTTTTGGCACTACAGTCCAAACCTACGCATCAGCTGTACTTTCAAGCTTCCTCGGGTCGGTCAACTTGGAGTTCAAAGATACAGGTGTAATTCAGAAGAATAATTACTGAAGATATGCTCTGGCTTAATTAAATTGAATCGCCCTTCAAAAGTTTCTCCTGCATTGCCCTTCATCCTCTACTGTTTTTAATAAGATGTCTGCAAAATCTGCCCAAATGTTTTGCGACTCGTTCTGGGTGTCCCAGAAATTATTTTGGTACTCATCAAGTATAAAACCAAAGTTCTGCACTACAGCCTCTTTCATGTATGCGTTTGAATCAGTTACTCTGCACATCCTGGATACCTTTTCTCAGGAGGTGATCCATTTTTTCAATATTATCCCCCACAACAGAAATAGGCACAATACTTTTGGCCACATGAAGGGTGTGTGTTACCATATAGATATATCACCATTGCTGCCAACATCTTCACTGGACATCAGCACTAGTCTTGCCTTCTTCTCTTCTAAGGCTAGTCTCTTCTCGTCTAGTACAAAATTCCTTTCCTCCAGGGATAGGCCAGTCAGTTAGGCTTGATGATCTCTCTCAGACTACTTGTCATGGAAGTCCATCTGGCAAGCTGCGAGCTCTGAGAAGCTCAGTTTGTGGACACCTTCAGCTTCTTCCCTGGAAGGTGAACATGAGAAGCTTTTTGAGAAATAGCATAATTTGCCTCCCTCTCTCCTTGGGCTTCCTCAGTCTCTTTATCATTCTTCTCTGAGGTGATCTGTGCTTGGCAGACCTTTTCCCAGTCCATGAGGGCCTTTTCATAGTATGCCTTCTTGGTGTTCATGCCCATACTCAGCCAGCTTCCTGTCATTGTACACAGTCTTCATCTCCACTACTGTAAGACTAGCCAGGGTTGCAAGCTCCAACCCCATGTTCCCTTAGATTTAAGGTGCACAAATTGGAATCAAAAACAATTTAAAAAAACAAAATCAAAACAACCCAAAGACCTGATGCCAACGAAAATTCAAAAACTCATTTTTTGCTTTTATATGTGCTAGAATTCCATTGTATGTTGTCTTTTGTTTGTTAGGATCAATACATACACTAATGGGATGTTTGTGTTCTGATAGTAGCCATGTGTATATTTGACAGAATGATGGAGGGCACAGCTTAAAAGTGGCCACAATCATCAATGTGCTACATTTTGCTAAGGTTAGTAAATTGCTACTGATAGCAATAGGGTTGTCCACCCCAAGGTGTTTGCCTTTGCCCTCCATTGTTTGATGAAATGTGCTTTTGTTGGCCTTAGGACTGTTAACCAATGTTAAAGTGCTTGTGATCACACCATAAAGCCTGGTAAAATGGCCTTACACCTGATTGGCATATTTAATTTACTTATACGTCCCTTGCAGAGTAAAATTCCATATACACAGGGCTTCTAAATTAAATGCTACTAGTGGGCCTGCAGCATTTATTGTGTCACCCACTTAAGTAATAAAACATATCCCAGGCCTGCCGTTGTAGCCGGAATGCAGTTCTAAACTGCCAATTCAACTTGACAGTATGACTTTCCTTGACAAGCATTAAGCTCCACTTTTGTTACATATACGTCACCCCTAAGGTAGGTCCTAGGTAGCCCATAGAGCATGGTACATTGTAATTAAAAGGTTGAGCATGTACTTTAATGTTTTACAAGTCCTGGTAGTAAAAAACTCCTACAATTGTTTTTCACAATTGCCAGGCCAAGCTGTCCCATAGGATAACATTAGGTTGCCTTATCACATTTAACCCCTTGACCACGATCGGAATTCCGCTCGTGTGCTGGACATTCCGATCGTGGGTGGGGTCGTGACGAGCTCAGCTCGTCATGCGCACAGCGCTACCGCGCAGCATGACGAGCTGAGCTCGTCATGAGCATCGAAGGGGTTAAACAGTGCTAAAGTTTGATTGCATCCAGATAAGGATTTCATGTTTGCTATCTATGAAATTGTAATTAAAAATCTTTATTGGGCATTTCAAATTTTAAATCGAAATTTTGAAAATGCCACTTTTAGAAAGTAGGCGTTTTTTACCTGCAGCCTGTCCTAAGTCACATAACTGGGTGTAGTTGGCCGGTTAGACTTTGTGAATTCCCCCCCGGTGACTGTGTGTAGTTGGCAGTTAGACTCTGTGAATTCCTCCCAGACATTCATGCAATAGTCACACAATAGAGGGATTATGTGTGCCTGAATAGGCCATTTGCTGGGCACAGCCCCACTTGCAACTGAATAGGCTGTGCACTGCTTTCACACAAAGAGCTTGTCATCAATACATTGTCCCTGCAGCCAGCCTGGAGCCAAGGAAGGGAAGTCTTGAAATTCCCAAAACTTCACAGACAAACCTCTAGAAATGTTTCCTACTTCAAAGAAATCACCAGGTATAAAAATAAGATCCTCAGACCCACATTTCAGTTCACATTCCGGACCTGCAGAGGAACTCTCTGAGAACTACCTGCTGTGTACTCCACAAGGCTGCTTTGCTGCTTCTGGATGGACTGCCTTGCTGCCTGGAGTCTGCCTTGAACCCTCAGAGGCCTGCCCTGCTGTTGGAGCCTTGCTCTTCCTCCTGAACTCAGTATTACCAGAGTGACTCCAAGGGCTAGTTTACTGGCCTCCTCTTCAGAGCCACAGCGACATAACAGGCTCCAACCATCTTGAACTTGCACCTGAACCCAGCCTGGGTGAGTCTTACCCCCTCATATGGTATCCCTCCAGTCCAAGGCACCTTGGTGGTAGCGCTAAAGGGCCTAAATTGCCAAAATCCCAAACGTTTGGCTAAAAACTGCTCCAAGAACTAAGGGAAGAATGGGACCAATCTCCCCGTCTATCCGCCCAAGGTGCATCACCGGTCAGCCTGACTATGAAGTAGCTCCTGCTATGTTCTTCTCTGCAGCAGTAAATCCTGTTCAGCAGCCCTTCACCAAATGGATTTCCGGTCTCCAGAAACTCTCGCCGGCTTCTGCCTCCTGCATCATTCCGCTGGAAATTTTCGATTTCCAAAAAAGTGACTAGGTATGAACGTAGAAATCTTCAATGCAACTTTGTCCAGTGGCTCCACAATGATGACGCTCCCTCCTCAGACATTGCCTGCATCCTTGCTCCACTGCACCTTACTTTCTGAGAACTCTTTCTTCAAAATTTCTTCTAAGTCCGAAGGTAAGTGCTGACGGGGCCCAAACCACTTCTTGTATCCAACCGTATTCATCGAAGTCTGCCATATTGTTTTACTTTGACCCAGTCTCGCGTGACTGGATGTCCTCCGTTTTTTGCTATGCTCTTTAAGGTGCTAGTTTTCACTAAAAACTTTTAAAAAGTAGCTCTGGTTCCACTGATTGGATTTTTGTCATTTTGGTATCAAATAATGTATTCAATTTTAATTGATTTCTCTAAATTGGTGTCGGATTTTTCATGTGCTGTTCTTTCACTTTATCACTGTTTGTGTGCAGCATAAATACTGTAAACATTGCCTCTAAGTTAAGCCTGACTGCCTTTTGTGGCAAGCTACGAGAGAGTTAATTACAGGTTAATTCAGTGACTTTTGTGGTTCACCCTGGCAGGGATTGTGGCTGTTGATTCAACAGTGTTCACCCCCCATTCAACTAACAGCTCAATTTCTCACACAGGCCATATTGTAATCCAGTTTTGATAGGCCAAAAGAGATGGTAGCTTGAACCTTGTGAGGGAATCCCAGTTTTAGAAAGATGCATTGTAGTGTTTTCATTGTAAGAAAGCTTGATTTGGCTACCTTGTCCACTTGTGTATTTGTTGACAGCATGGTGTCCATGTTAATACTGAGGCCTCTTACCTCCTTAGATATTTTAAGCAGTGGTCCTTGATTGTCAGGCCAGACGCAGAGAGGGTCATTGGATTTCCAGTTGCAACAGGTAAGTATTTCGGTTTTGGAGACATTCATGTCATCTATTGGTCAACAGCCCAGAGGCAATTGAAGATTTTTTGGTATTTCACTGTACTTTGGGTTTTCCAATTTCAGATGTATCTGCGTGTCATCTTTGAGTTATAGCAGGTGAAGTGAAAACCATTGATCAGATCTGGTAATGTTTTCATATAGAATTTGAGAATCATGGATTAGATGATTGAGCCTTGAGGGGCTCCTGCTGCTTAATGTTGTACTGTTTAGAAGAAAAAGGAGGCGTATGTATAATATTTGTTTCATTATGTAGGTACGATGTGTTCCAAGCGAGAGCTGTGCCCTCTATTCTGGCTTCCTCAAGTCTTTGGATTAGTGTGTCATGATCCACTGTGTCAAAGGTTGCTGAAAGTTCCAAGTGAAGAAGGGCAGCAACCCCGTTCTTGTCTATAAAGTTTTTAAGGTCATCCTGGGCAGATAAGGGCTAATTCAGTGCCTCTTCCCAGATGGAATCCAGGTTGAAATTCAGAAAGTTTGGAATTCTCTTCAATGAATTATGATATCATGGAGAAAGTTGCTCTTTCTATAATTTTGCCTAGTGATCCAGCGCGATATTAGCAAACAGCATTCATACACCAGATACTCACTTGGGCCCATACATTAATACTACGCTAATACTTACGCTGGGTTTTATCAGTTGTTACTCTTTATCAAACTCCCTGCTACCAATTACCTTCTGATTGAAGAGTAAGGACTTACCAATTAATCCTTTGCTAATTGGGAAATTTAAAATGAGTGACATTCATTATAGTACATAATCCTGAAATAACCACTGAGTCAGGAAGTTTTAAAATGTTTATCTAAAGATTTAGCAGAGTAAAATACAGAGCCACATGGTACTTAATCGCAATACCCAAGATTAAGTATAGAAATGATTATTGCTAATCAATGACGGTGTTTAAAGAAAAGGAGAGGATAGAGACAGCAGCGCAACTAAAGGTTGCATTATATTTACCTAAGTGCAAGATCCAAACCCCTTGGCCAAGGAGTTGGAAAGAATAGGACCCAGGAAAGATGGAGAGCAAAGACTTCCTCCAGGATCAGGACAGGACCGGTGACCTCTCTACAACGACGCCTGCGTCGTTCCCCTCTCTGATACTCGGCTTCTACTCGATTCTCCCGTGCCTTCCTTCTAATGGACTCCGCCGCCCCCTCCTCAGAACCTCTTCTGGACAGGGATTCAGTCTGCAATCGATCAGCTTAGCGGTCTGGAGCTCTTCTTGTGCGTGCTGTGGTCTCTGCTAGAAGCCCGAAGCCAGAAGCTTGGACGCCTGTTCTCTGCAGCATCTCCTTCTAACTAATTAACTAATGCTATATTCTATTATACCCTTCTACGCGCATGTACATCCCCTAATGTTACTAAAATATGGGGCCACTACTTCTGATTGGACAGGGACAGGGGGTGGATTGTCGCACCATATCGATTTTGCCTAAATTGTAAAGCCTATTGTCTTTAAATTCCCACCCCTTCAAATTAATACATTCGCTTTATTTCCCACCCGTCTCATGACAAATGTAAACCAATTTTTATAGACAATGTATCAATGTGCAACAGGAAAGGCAAGAGTACAGCATCTTCGGCCATCGGGTCGCGGCCTTGGACGACGTCCAGATTGACTTCATTTGGCAGGCACACAGGACACATGCGCAGAACCATTTGCCTCTCGAGTTTCAGGTCACCAACCCAGGCCCAAGTTTACAAACTAATAAATGTGCAAGAAGCAAATATTAAAATCACAGAATAAAATGTTTCACTGTATGCCCACTTTTTCTACTCTATTCTCATTTAATTATAAATTCTATCCCGCGTTAGTAGCATTAGGAAACGACAATTTAGTAATGACATGAGAGCAAGCTGAAGCATGTGAAAACATCAAGCAGCCATTTTAATACACACTGCGCAGAAGCAGAAATTTCCCACAAAGCAAAGAAAGACGTCACACCATGTGATCTGGTTGAGACATGCGCAGATAGTTTCCCACGCTTTAGCGGCCATTTTAGATTACAGACAAGCGTTATTCATTAGTAAAACACATAGGCAAGCTTCCTTCCCTTTCGTGTCGTGAATGCAAAGGTTAGTATTAACAATACAAGTTTTAATAAATTAATACTGTGATGAGGATTGAATACAAGCAAGTTTCATTTATGAAACCTTGCTCCATCAATCCCCTCTCTGATGGCGTTTCTGAGCCATCAAAACACTACCCTCAATCAGATGCCAACTTCTAGGAAATTACTTCATTCTCATCTTTACACTTTCCATTTTTACAATCTCCTTTTAATTTCTTGTATAATTCACTTCTCCACTCTTCAAGTTCGATTTCATCTACCTTTCGTTTCTTTCCTCTTCCTGTCACCTTATATGTTCCATTCTTTTTACAGCATTTGCACCATATTGTTATTGCCAAGATTATTATTGCTATCCCTGCTAAGGGTAATAATATTTGACCTATAAGTCCTTTCCCTATATTAGCAAACCAGGTTCCAATTGACGAGATACTATTTGTCAATCTTTCCCATACACTATCAACTTCCAGTTGTTTAAGTTCTTTCTCAAGTTTAGTTATATTCTGTATATATGTTCCAATTTCTGCACTCTTATCAGGAATATAAGTGCAACAATGTTTCGTCTTCAATAATTTACAGACTCCGCCCTCTTTTGCCAATATAATATGAAGAGCAAGTCGATTTTGCATCACCATAGATCTAATCGCAATCATTTCCGCATTAATCATTAGAAATCCTCCAGCAGTATCCGTTGATAAACGATCAACCACTGTAGACAATTTACATATTTTCCTTGAGTTCAGAATTATTCCTTGTGAGAAGTTGGCCTGGCATATGCTGTCCACTATTTGTAGTGGGCACCTTGCACCAGTCCAAACAACCCCTTATTGGAGATAGGTTAAAGACAACCTTTATTGAAAGCTATCCTAGTGGTAGCTATGGAGAGCAGCCTTCAGGCTAAGTCTTGAAGGAATGTAAAGCAGCTTGTTTTACCAGTCTATAATCTCTTGAGTGACCAAATGAAAGAGGACCACACCAGGTATATATTCAAAATATATGTATTTATTACTAAACACACCCCGCTAGTCTCTTTATGAGGCTAGAGTTCGAAGTACATAAATTATAAGTTAGTTATCTACAGTAATAGCACAAATACACGTTTGAGCCCCAGGGTCGTACCAAACCATATACCAATAAAGTGGTATAAGAACCATGACTGAGCTAGACACAAGGCCTAGAGCCTGTAGAAGTGCTTGGACCACAAGGAACCACCCAAGGTAGTGACACAGGGGACCCACGGGGGACGCGTGCAGTGTATGAACACAGCCGCGAATCGCCGTTAACTTCTATGGGGAAAGTCGCGATTAGAATTTAAAAGAAAAGGGACACTTAGAGGAGGACTTGGAGCAAACCCTTTGAGAACTAGGCTGTTCTAGTGTCAATTCCCACGGGAGCACCGGAGTACTCGAGTTACCTCACCCAGGGGAGCCGGGTGCATAGGTGTCTTTCGGGGTCGGGTTTCGTCGTCGCTTTCAATGGCGATCTGCTGCAAAGTGCTGCTGGCGGCTAAGTCGAAAGTGTTCGGGTGGATCCAAAGGTGGATCGAAGATCTGAAGAACCTGAAAGCAGAGGGGACAGAGTCTGGGTCACTAGCCAGTGACCAGGAAGGCGATGAGCAGATGCCCACCGATGTCGAGTGCTTCAGGTAGGTTGATGGTTGTCTTGACTCTTCAGCCATGAGGTCCAGGAGGCATCGACGACGACCGGGAGCTGGATTCGAGCTGTCCCATGACGTCTGTCGATTGCAGGGGTGTCGGCGACCGGATTGCACCCAACAAGCCTTGGCAACGGCAAGTCTTGTGGAAATGGAAGAAGGACGATGTTGCAGACCAGCAAGGTCTGTGGGACTCACCCAGCAAGGGTTAGTCAGGGCTCGCCTAGAGCAACCAGGGAACCCAAGCAGAAAAAGATTGGCCTTCGGGAGGGCCTACTAGCCAACGGACTAGCGACCGCGAAGGAGCCTCAAGTCGATGCACGTGGAGCTGGCTCACAGGACACTCGTGGAGTGGAGGCCAGTGATCTTCGGTGCAGTTGGTGCTGGAGGCTGGGGCTACTCGGAGCCCAAAGCACGACTTCGTGGGAGACCCAGAAGAGGATGCACTTGCAAATGCGATTGGTCTCCAGGGGTCACGGTTCCACGTTACCCACGACAGCTACGGGCCTCAGCATTGCTGGGGACTCAGGGCAGCCTCGGGGAAGTCTGGAAAGCCACCTCTGGTGATGCAAAGACTTCGGCGTCCGACGGGAGCTTCAGCGATGCAGACCGGACAATTGCTTCTTTGGTGCCTGCCAAGCAGGGGAGTCACTCCTTGACCCCAAGGGAGATTCTTCAGTCCTCTAATCTTGAAGTAGAGTGTCGAAGGTCCAGGATTCTGTATCAGAGTTTCGTCCAGGTAAATCTAAAGTCCTAAGGACTGGGGTCCCCTACTTATACTAAGGTAGGGGGTTGGACATACTCTGTGGCCCCACCTATGGGAGGGTCAGGGCAGAGGGGTGGTTACACCCCTTTCCCTTTGTCCAGTTTTGCGCCAGAGCAGGGGCTGGAAGCCCCTGAGCCGGTTTGAACTGGGGTATGCACAGGGACACCAAGTGTGCCCCAAGTGCAGGACTTCAAAGCACCAGAGAGTGCTCCCGCCCAGCCCCAATACACACTATCCTGTCTGGGGAGGTGGTTACACCTCCCTGGGATAGGAAACCTATTGTCCAGGCCTCCCCTTCCGGAGTTTCGGTCAGCAGCAGGAGGCCAGACTCGTGTCTGTGGCAGCGGCATCCATTTTGTGATGCCAGGGCTTGGAAAGAAGTTACCGGGCAGGCCGGTGTGTACATGTCTCTCCCTCTAGAAGGGTGGAATGCTACCCCGCCGCCAGAACTGGCGGCGGGGTAGTATTCCAAGATGTTTGACACCAAACACGACATGTTTCCGTGCAGCCATCCCAAAGTTAGCATTTAACGCGAGGTTATAATGCGCTTAAGAGTATATGGTCGGGCTGCACTACAAACAGCATCAGAGAAGGGTCTCCGAATGCTGCAGAGGGGCCCAGCTCATGCGGGGGCACCCTCTCACATAGGAACCATGCACTCTGCCTTCAGGATTGATAAGGCCTGCCATAGGAGTGACTTATAGGTTTATATGTGTGTATGTATGTAGTGATATAGGTAGCCTATATCACAGTAAGGAGTGCATGCACCACCTTACCCAGGCTGCAGTAGCAGACCTGTGGTGTCCTTTTGGCTGGCCTTCCAGGGGTGGCACAATACATGCTTCAGCCCCTGGCAGGCCTCTGAGGTACCTATGCCCTGGGTACACAGTATACCATATACTAGGGACTTACAAGGGCACTCCAGATTCCAATCAGAGATGTGCCTAAGGCACATGGAAACCATTTTAGAGAGGAAGCAGCTAGGCTGGGGTTCTGATTAGCAGGGCCCCAGCCAGACTAAGGTCGAAAAACAGTGAAGCATCAGCAAAAAGTGGGGGTACCCATGTGAAGCAGATCCTACTCTCCTACACAACCCTCCCCAAACGTAGGGACATTAAACTAACCTTGCCCAGTTAAGTCTTCATGTTCTAAGTGGAAGTACCTAGAGAGTCCATCTGCATTGGCATGGTTACTCCCAGGTCTATGTTCCACTGTGAAGTCCATCCCCTGTAGGGAAATGGACCACCTAAGCAGTTTGGGGTTTTCACCCTTCATTTGTTTTAGCCATAAGAGGGGCTTATGGTCTGTTTGAACAAGGAAGTGAGTACCAAACAAGTATGGCCTCAACTTCTTCAGAGCCCAGACCACAGCAAAGGCCTCCCTCTCAATGGCTGACCAACGTTTCTCTCTAGGGGTCAGCCTTCTGCTAATAAAAGCTACTGGCTGATCCTGACCTTCATCATTCAATTGTGACAGTACAGCCCCTACCCCCAATTCAGATGCATCAGTTTGAACAATGAACTTCTTGGAGTAATCAGGACTCTGTAGAATGGGAGCAGTGCACATGGCCTGCTTTAGGTCATCAAATGCCTTTTGACAGCTAACTGTCCACTGAACCTTTTTGGGCATTTTCTTGGAAGTTAAGTCATTCAGGGGTGTCACTATTGATCCATACCCCTTGACAAATCTCCTATAGTACCCAGTCAGGCCTAAGAAGGCTCTCACCTGAGTCTGGGTAGTTGGAGCAGTCCAGTCCATGATGGTCTGGATCTTGCTCTGCAGTGGTTGAACCTGGCCTCCACCCACAAGGTGGCCCAGGTACACAACCTGACTCTGCCCTATCTGGCACTTGGTGGCCTTGATAGTCAGGCCTGCTTTCTGCAGGGCCTGCAAAACATTTCTGAGGTGGACCAGGTGATCCTCCCAGGTGGAGCTAAAGACAGCAATATCATCTAGATATGCTGCACTATAGGCTTCCAGACCTGTAAGGACTGTATTCACCAACCTCTGAAAAGTGGCAGGTGCATTCTCCAGACCAAAGGGCATCACCACAAACTGATAATGCCCACTAAGGGTTGAGAATGCTGTCTTTGGCTTTGCATCATCTGCTAGTCGGATCTGCCAGTAGCCAGCTGTCAGGTCAAATGTGCTTAGATACTTGGCTGAGGCCAGAGTGTCTATTAGCTCATCTGCCCTTGGTATTGGATGGGCATCAGTCCTAGTGACTGCATTGAGACCCCTGTAGTCCACACAAAACCTCATCTCTCTTTTCCCACCATTGGTGTGAGGTTTTGGTACAAGGACCACTGGACTAGCCCAAGGGCTATCTGAGGGTTCAATAACTCCCAAATCCAACATATTCTGGACTTCTGTCCTGATACAGTCCTTGACATGGTCAGGTTGCCTATAAATCTTATTTTTAATAGGCAGACTGTCCCCTGTGTACACTTCATGAGTGCACCAGGTAGTCTGACTGGGTGTCAGTGAGAATATGTGTCTGAACTGATTGAGCACCTGTCTGCAATCAGTCTGCTGCTGGGTAGTGATGCTGCCTGCCAAGGCTACACCATCCACTGACCCATCATCAGGGTTCTGTGAGAGCAGGTCAGGGAGTGGGTCACTCTCTTCCTCCTGTCCCTCATCAGTAGCCATGAGCAAGCCCATGTCTGCCCTGTCCACATATGGTTTTAACCTGTTGACATGGAGAACCCTGTGGGGACTCCTGGGTGTTCCTAGGTCTACTAAGTAGGTAACCTCACCCTTCTGTTCAACAATGGTATGGGGTCCACTCCATTTGTCTTGGAGAGCTGCTGGGGCCACTGGCTCCAACACCCACACCTTCTGTCCTGGCTGGTAAACAGTCAGTACAGCATTTTGGTCATGCCAGGCTTTTTGAAGTTCCTGGCTAGCCTCAAAGTTTTTAGTTGCCTTTTTCATATACTCAGCCATCCGGGAGCGGAGACCAAGTACGTAGTCCACTATGTCTTGCTTTGGGGGCTTGAGAGGTAACTCCCATCCTTCTTTCACCAAGCACAATGGACCCCTGACAGGGTGACCAAACAAAAGTTCAAAAGGGCTGTAGCCAACCCCCTTTTGAGGCACCTCCCTGTATGCAAATAAAAGGCAGGGCAAGAGTATGTCCCATCTTCGCCTAAGCTTTTCTGGGAGCCCTTTAATCATGCCCTTCAAGGTTTTGTTGAATCTCTCAACTAAACCATTGCA
Organism: Calotriton arnoldi; assembly: GCA_963921515.1. Lineage (NCBI taxonomy): Eukaryota > Metazoa > Chordata > Amphibia > Caudata > Salamandridae > Calotriton > Calotriton arnoldi. The sequence continues at coordinate 1,541,532 of CAWUFW010003049.1, forward strand.
TTGTGGGTGATAGGGTGTGGTGAACTTGTAAGTCACTCCACACTCCTTCCACATTGCTTTTAAGTATCCAGACATAAAGTTAGCATCCCTGTCTGATACAACCTCCTTAGGGAAGCCCACTCTTGAGAAAATTCCCAGGAGGGCCCTTGCCACCACAGGTGCTGTAGTGGTCCTAAGGGGAATAGCCTCTGGGTACCTGGTGGCATGATCCACTACCACCAGGATAAACCTGTGCCCAGATGCTGTTTGGGGATCCATGGGACCAACAATGTCAATCCCCACCCTTTCAAAGGGAACCCCCACCACAGGTAGTGGTATCAGGGGGGCCTTTGTAGTGCCATTGGCCTGGCAGGTTACACAGGAGCGACAAAACTCCTTGGTGTCTTCAGACATGTGGGGCCAGTGAAAGTGAGGGACAATTCTGTCCCAAGTCTTGTTCTGGCCCAGGTGACCTGCTTAGGGAATATCATGGGCTAGGGTCAATAGGAAGCCCCTGAACTTCAGAGGTATAACCAACCTCCTGGTAGCACCAGGCTTGGGGTCTCTACACTCTGAGTACAAGAGTCCATCATCCCAATACACAGTATGGGGACCACTAGCTTTCCCAGCAGCCTCAGCAGCAGCTTGCTGTCTGAGGGGTTCAAGAGAGGGGCAGCTCTGCTGCTCCTGGCTCAGATCTGCCCTGGAAGGGCCCCCTGTCCCCAAGAACTCAACCTGGTCAGGTTCAAGCTCCTCTGGGACAGTTCCTTCCTCAGGACTGAGATCATCCCCCTCAAGGGACTGATCTTCCTTCTGAGCCAAAGGGGAAGGCACTGCCTTTACCCTACTACTCCTCTTCTTGGAGGTCACTTGGTCCATTATTCCAGAATCCAAGGCCTGTTCAGTGTTAGACATTTTGGCTTGTGACCTGGTCACAGCAAACACATCTGGAGGGATGCCCAGCATTTCTGCATAGGTCCTGAGCTCCACTTCTGCCCAAGCTGAAGTTTCTAAGTCATTGCCAAGCAAGCATTCAACGGGTAGGTCTGCACTTACCACAACCTTCTTAAGGCCAGTTACCCCTCCCCAGGAGAAGTTAACAACTGCCAGAGTATGGTCTGTTCTGACGTTGCTAGCATTGGTCACTTGGTACATTTCACCAAGTATAATCTGCCCAGGATTCACAAGGTCTTGTGTCACCATGGTGACACTTGCCCCTGTGCCCCTAAATGCCAAAGCCTCTCTTCCATTGATTAAGGGCTGTTGTCTGTACTTGCCCAGATTACTGGGACTCACAGAGGAGGTCATATCCATGCCTCCATCACAGACTAGGACAGCCTGAGTGAGTTCTCTGACTAGGTCAGAGCTCATCTCTTTACCCAGGGTCAACCCTACTAAACCCTTGGCTTGTGTAGTCCCACCACCAACTGTAACTGCACTAGGGGGAGCAGGTGCCTTAGGGGCATTGGTGGGGGCTGGAGTAGAGTCTTTGGACTTGGTTCAATCACTGGTCCAGTGGGTCTTTTGCTTACAGACCTTGCACCATGGTTTCCTTTGGCCTTTCCCTTTGGTAGACTGTGAATCCCCACCTGAAGAAGATTTTTGGGGGCCTTGTGAAGACTTTTGATCTTTGCCCTTCTCCCCACCCTTATCAGAGGTTTTCGAATCTTGCTTCTTAGGGTCACCACCTTGGTTCTGTACCTTCTGCTTCACCCTGGTTCTGACCCATTTGTCTGCCTTCTTTCCCAATTCTTGGGGAGAGGTCAGATCAGAGTCTACCAGGTGCTGATGCAACAGCTGATTTTGACAGTTATTAAGAATCTGCTCCCTCATGATCAGATTGTACAATCCTGTGAAGTCACATACCTTACTGCCCAATAACCAACCTTCCAGAGCCTTGGCAGAACAATTAACAAAGTTCACCCAGTCTTGAGTCTGTGCTTTTTGGGTATCCCTGAACTTTAACCTGTATTGTTCAGTGGTTAGGCCAAACCCATCAATTAGAGCACTCTTCAAGACTTTGTAATTATCAGCATCCTCCTCTCTAACAGTGAGGAGCTTGTCTCTACCTTTGTCTGCAAAGGAGAGCCACAAGATTGCTGCCCACTGCTCCTGAGGGACCCTCTGTACTTTACAGGCCCTCTCTAAAGCAGTTATCCATTTGTGGATGTCATCCCCACTCTGGTAGGGAGGGACAATCTTGCTCAGGTTTCTATGGTCATAAGACCTTTCCCTATCTTTGGGGAAACTGCTGCCACCATGGGACTCTAGTCCCAACTTTTGTCTCTCTCTATAGAGATCTAGGGACTCCCGGTCTATAGCCAATTGCTGTTTTCTGAGTTCAAGCTGGGCTTGCTCATACTGAATCAGTCTCTTTCTCCTCTCATGAGAGGATTCCCTCCTATGAGAGGAGACAGAGGTCCCTATTGAGGTGTCAGAGTGGTTAGACTCCTGAGAAGGATACCTAGACCTTCTGGGCACACTCAGAACTCTTCCTGGGGGGACAAAGGGGAGGTCAGTCTGATCCTCCCCCTCCTCCTCCACAGGAGGAATTGGGTTTTCCAGGACAAGGTCATTTTCACCTTCCTGGCCAGTTTCAGGGGGGGGGGCTGGGTTTCTTCACCCCTGGCCCCTTCCTCATCTTCTGCCCCACCCTCTTTGCCTAGCCCTTCAGACCCTAGGGGCCTGCTGAGATCATCAGCTAGTAACACCTCCCTGAGGTGTTGGGTGCTGGCACTTTTGCCTGCCTTCAACTTCCTAGTATTGCATAATGCTCTCAATTCCAAGAATGGAAGTTTATCATACTTGGAGGGAAGAAAACCACTGGCTTCTGGCAAGGGCTCACTGGGTCCTGGCTTTGAAGACATTACTAGTGAGGTGTGGTGTATGCACTACCTACTCTAGTGTGGCCTACTAAACTCTCTTGAGTTGTAGAAAGGGTGTGCTATCCCTTAACACACAACTCTAAGTTCAGTAGAACTTACTGTATTACTAAGCTTGATTTATATGTACCTTAGGTACCCTTAGTGGTTTTCAGTTGATCAATTCAATTGACATTATCTGGTAAAACAATAGCAAGCTGGAATCCCACACGCTGCACACCAATGTGAGAAGTTGGCCTGGCATATGCTGTCCACTATTTGTAGTGGGCACCTTGCACCAGTCCAAACAACCCCTTATTGGAGATAGGTTAAAGACAACCTTTATTGAAAGCTATCCTAGTGGTAGCTATGGAGAGCAGCCTTCAGGCTAAGTCTTGAAGGAATGTAAAGCAGCTTGTTTTACCAGTCTATAATCTCTTGAGTGACCAAATGAAAGAGGACCACACCAGGTATATATTCAAAATATATGTATTTATTATTAAACACACCCCTCTAGTCTCTTTATGAGGCTAGAGTTCGAAGTACATAAATTATAAGTTAGTTATCTACAGTAATAGCACAAATACACGTTTGAGCCCCAGGGGCGTACCAAACCATATACCAATAAAGTGGTATAAGAACCACGACTGAGCTAGACACAAGGCCTAGAGCCTGTAGAAGTGCTTGGACCACAAGGAACCACCCAAGGTAGTGACACAGGGGACCCACGGGGGACGCGTGCAGTGTATGAACACAGCCGCGAATCGCCGTTAACTTCTATGGGGAAAGTCGCAATTAGAATTTAAAAGAAAAGGGACACTTAGAGGAGGACTTGGAGCAAACCCTTTGAGAACTAGGCTGTTCTAGTGTCAATACCCACGGGAGCACCGGAGTACTCGAGTTACCTCACCCAGGGGAGCCGGGTGCATAGGTGTCTTTCGGGGTCGGGTTTCGTCGTCGCTTTCAATGGCGATCTGCTGCAAAGTGCTGCTGGCGGCCAAGTCGAAAGTGTTCGGGTGGATCCAAAGGTGGATCGAAGATCTGAAGAACCTGAAAGCAGAGGGGACAGAGTCTGGGTCACTAGCCAGTGACCAGGAAGGCGATGAGCAGATGCCCACCGATGTCGAGTGCTTCAGGTAGGTTGACAGTCGTCTTGACTCTTCAGCCACAAGGTCCAGGAGGCGTCGACGATGACTACGAGCTGGATTCGAGCTGTTCCATGACGTTTGTCGATTGCAGGGGTGTCGGTGACCGGATTGGACCCAACAAGCATTGGCAACGGCAAGTCTCGTGGAAATGGAAGAAGGACGATGTTGCAGACCAGCAAGGTCTGTGGGACTCACCCAGCAAAGGTAAGTCAGGGCACGCCTGGAGCAACCAGGGAGCCCAAGTAGAAAAAGATTGGCCTTCGGGAGGGCCTACTAGCCAATGGACTAGCGACTGCGAAGGAGCCTCGAATTGATGCATGTGGAGCTGGCTCACAGGACACTCGTGAAGTGGAGGCCAGTGATCTTCGGTGCAGTTGGTGCTAAAGGCTGGGGCTACTAGGAGCCCAAAGCACGACTTTGTGGGAGACCCAGAAGAGGATGCACTTGCAAATACAATCTGTGTCCAGGGGTCACGGTTCCACGTTACCCACGATAGCTACGGGCCTCAGCTTTGCTGGGGACTCAGGGCTGCCTCGGGGAAGTCTGGAAATCTACCTCTGGTGATGCAAAGACTTCGGTGTCCGACGGGAGCTTCAGCGATGCAGACCGGACAATTGCTTCTTTGGTGCCTGCCAAGCAGGGGAGTCACTCCTTGACCCCAAGGGAGATTCTTCACTCCTCTAATCTTGAAGTAGAGCGTCGAAGGTCCTGGATTCTGTATCAGAGTTTTGTCCAGGTAAATCTAAAGTCCTAAGGACTGGGGTCCCCTACTTATACTAAGGTAGGGGGTTGGACATACTCTGTGGCCCCACCTACGGGAGGGTCAGGGCAGAGGGGTGGTTACACCCTTTCCCTTTGTCCAGTTTCGCGCCAGAGCAGGGGCTGGAAGCCCCTGAGCCGGTTTGAACTGGGGTATGCACAGGGACACCAAGTGTGCCCCCAGTGCAGGACTTCAAAGCACCAGAGAGTGCTCCCGCCCAGCCCCAATACACACTATCCTGTCTGGGGAGGTGGTTACACCTCCCTGGGACAGGAAACCTATTGTCCAGGCCTCCCCTGCCGGAGTTTCGGTCAGCAGCAGGAGGCCAGACTCGTGTCTGTGGCAGCGGCATCCATTTTGTGATGCCAGGGCTTGGAAAGAAGTTACCGGGCAGGCCGGTGTGTACATGTCTCTCCCTCTAGAAGGGTGGAATGCTACCCCCGCCGCCAGAACTGGTGGGGGGTAGTATTCCAAGATGTTTGACACCAAACACGACATGTTTCCGTGCAGCCATCCCAAAGTTAGCATTTAACGCGAGGTTATAATGCGCTTAAGAGTATATGGTCGGGCTGCACTACAAACAGCATCAGAGAAGGGTCTCCGAACGCTGCAGAGGGGCCCAGCTCATGCAGGGGCACCCTCTCACATAGTAACCACGCACTCTGCCTTCAGGATTGATAAGGCCTGCCATAGGAGTGACTTATAGGTTTATATGTGTGTATGTATGTAGTGATATAGGTAGCCTATATCACAGTAAGGGGTGCATGCACCACCTTACCCAGGCTGCAGTAGCAGACCTGTGGTGTCCTTTTGGCTGGCCTTCCAGGGGTGGCACAATACATGCTTCAGCCCCTGGCAGGCCTCTGAGGTACCTATGCCCTGGGTACATAGTATACCATATAGATTCCAATCAGAGATGTGCCTAAGGCACATGGAAACCATTTTAGAGAGGAAGCAGCTAGGCTGGGGTTCTGATTAGCAGGGCCCCAGCCAGACTAAGGTCGAAAAACAGTGAAGCATCAGCAAAAAGTGGGGGTACCCATGTGAAGCAGATCCTACTCTCCTACATTCCTACTGAAGGTATCAATGCACCAAATATATCGCCTACAATTTCTGAAAAAATAGCTCTTTTACTACGTATTAATTCGCTATTGTTTTCATTGCTCCCAGTGTTTCTTTTTACGTGGTATATCTTTGTAAATACTATTCCAAAATAACAACTTCCATACCACCGTGCAGGAAGCCTAAAGTAAGCCTTATTCCCACACACATAATAGATTCCAGGAAAAACTGAATCTGTTCCTCCTTTGAGTCCCCAACCTCCAAGAATTAAAAAATTGTGTTCACATTCACTGGTACCGATGAAAACATTGTTATATTCAGTCTTTAACCTATGAAGACACATTTTTCCTGTCTTTACAAAATCCAGAGCCATAGCAGCTTGAGCCTTGCCAGGTGTGTAACTCCCTTCTTTCTCCGCCCAAGGTGGCAAATGAGCCTTATGCTCAGAAGCTTTCTTTTGAAAATCTTGTCTTCTATCTTCTACTAAATTCAAAAATATCTTTTCTTCTTCAAGTAAAGAACATGTTAGATTGTGTCTATGTGCATGTGTTATGTCTATTGATTTCATTGTTAAGAAAAATTCTCCCATAAACTGTGCGTCTTGACTACTAAGCACTGGGTTCATACTCTTGCGAATCGGAACCTCAGAAAATATCACATCTAAGTTTGAATAATAATACTGAAGTCTCCCTGTTCTAGAAAATAAACTAGACAAAACACTACATGATATGCCATATGTCAGTGGTAAGTGATGGTATGTTAATCCTTCTGCTACTGATTCAGGTAACTTCATACAGACATAACAATTACTAACTTCCATGGTATCTACATATTGAAACAATAACTTTGTGAAAAAGTTTAATCTAGTGTCGTTGTCAGCTACTTCATGATGAATTTCTGGTTCATTCTCTGCCATTAGTTCTACTCTATTGCCCTTCATGTTTGCTGTCCTCTCCTTAGTTTCATTATTAATCTTTTTATCCATTATCATAAGGTAAGGAACTGCTACTATCAGGACTAACCATACTATAAGCACCGTTACTAGACTACATATGCATATTGCACAACATCTTCTACAACATCTCTGTTTTGGTCTCCCAGCAACTCTATCGTCAGGCATTTTTCGACAAGGAAGATTGCTCTTCTTATCTTTTCTTCTTTTCTTTAGCTTATTCTTTTGTTTAGTCAGGGTGGTCTTGTTTCTTTTTCGTACGTCAGTTCTGCACTTGTTCTTTCGCCACCACTGTCACTTGACTCTGAGCTTTCAAAATCTTCAAGAATGATATAAGTCCAGTCAGGACCCTTGAATTTGTTATTCACAAGTTTCAGTCTTTTACTTTTTCTTTTCTCTGACTTTTTCTCTTGATCAGTTTGACTTGTTACTTCAGGTACTTGATCTGGATCTTCACTTCTGGTTGTTATGTGGTACTTTACTCTTTTAATGACACTCGGCCAATGATCTCCTTTTCTTGTTTTCTTTGTTGGCAATGCTTCTTTATTTTCGGCTTCAGAGATCTCGTTAATTTCACTGCTTAGTACTGCTTCGTTTTCTTCTATTACTGTTTCTTCTGTTTGCTCTTTTTCAGGTCTGATTGGTTTCTCTTCAGCAGCTCCACTATGAGTTTCCAATTTTTGACTTTGTTCTTGATTTAATTCTTCAAGTTCATGTCTTTCGAAATTTTCTTCTTCTTTGTACTCTTCTTGATCTGACTTGTTCTGATCAGCGCTTATTGCACTGTGAACTTCTGCAGCCTGACCGGATTCTTCTAGACCTGTCTGTCCCTGCTCAAAGTTTATCTGATCTTCGTTGCTTTGAGCCCAGTTTCCTTTCTCTATCTGACCTTGTTCAGGATTTCTTAATGTATTTTCTTCTTGTTCCTGAACTGCTTCTTCTTCACCTATCTGATCTTCTTCAATTTCTTCCAATTTCGCTTGACTTCTTGTTCTGTGATATACTTCAGGAACTTCTACCACTGGTATCCAATCCTGACTTGTGCTCGGTTGTTCTTCTTCAGCTTCTCTGGAATCTCGAACCTGAGATCCTTCAGCTGGGCAACCTTCAGCTTCTTCAGTGATTGGCGTTGTCTGAGGATTCTCTTCCTCGGGATCTGGTACTCTCTTGGTGTGACTTACATGAATCCAATTAGGAAATCTGGCACACTTCATTGCTGTATTCGTTGTCAGTATGACTTGACACGGTCTGCCCCATCTAGGTGATAGACACGTTTCTCTGGTGTGATTCTTCACTACCACCCAGTCACCAGGATTTAGATCATGTTCTTGTTCAGGCTGCCTGGAAACTGCGTCTTCTCCAACCTGATGAGAGACAGAACGCACTAGGTCAGCCAATCCTTTGCAATAGTCCAGAACCATATCATCAGATATATTCACCAGTTTGTTTGTGGGAACATGTGTTTGTCTCATTGCTCTTCCCATCATTATTTCGTGGGGCTCAATCCTGTGTTTCTGTCAGGTATACTTCTGAGTCCCATTAGAACACGTGGCAATGCATCTGGCCATTCTAATGATGTGGATGCACACATTTTTCCCAATCTTGACTTTATAGTGCCATTCAATTGTTCAACCACTCCAGAAGCTTCTGGACGATATGCACAGTGCAGTTTCTGTTGGATTTGGAATGCTTCACAGATTAGTTTGATCACTTCGCTGTTAAAATGTTTTCCTCTATCTGATTCCAAAGTTACTGGGAAACCAAATCTAGGAATGAGTTCTCATAGCAACAGTTTCGCAACTGTAATGCTGTCATTTCTCCTAGTAGGGTAAGCCTCCACCCACTTTGAAAACAGACACACTATGACTAGTACATATTTCAGCCCTCTACATGGTGGTAACTGTATGAAATCAAACTGAAGTCTCATAAATGGACCCTCTGCCTTTCCAATTTTCCCAAATCCAATTACTGTCTTCCTCCCTGGATTATGCATCTGGCAAGTTAGACATCTCTGGCAAAGACTCTCTGCAACAGCCCTGAATTTGGGATTGTACCAATTTTGTCTGAACAGCCTAATCATGGCATCTCTCCCTATGTGTGTGTCTCCATGATACATCCTAGCCATTTGTGAGAGTAAACAGTCTGGCATGACTGGTCTGCCATCAGCACTGATCCACACTTCATCATCTCCTCTTTGGGAACAACCCACTTTGATCCACAAATTCTTCTCACTTTCATCAACCTCATCTTGCAATTTCTTGACGTCATTCCAAGTTTCAGGTGGCATATACAGCATAAGTTGGCAGCTGATTCCCATTCTTTCCACCCTCTTATTGACTGACATTCTGGTTTTGGCACAATGTTTAGCCACCAGATCTGCATATCTGTTGCCGACTACCACCCAGTCATCTCCTGACTGGTGTGCGGCACATTTCACCACAGCCAATTCTTTTGGTGATTGTATTGCTTCTAGCAATTCCCTTACAAATTGTCCATTTTTCATGGGGGATCCTGAAGAAGTCATGAAATCCCTCTGCATCCATAGTTGGCCAAAATCATGCACAACCCCGTAACCATATTGGCTATCTGTAAATATGGTTACTCTCTGATTCCTCCCAATTTTGCATGCTTTTATCAACGCAATCAATTTAGCTACTTGTGCAGATTTGACTCCTGGTAAATAAGATGCTTCAACTATTCCAGTTAATTCACATACCGCATAGGCAGCAGTTAGTTTACCGTCTTCATGTCTTTGACATGAACCATCAACAAATAGCTCCCTGTCTGGCTTTTTAAGAGGCTGTTCCTCTATATCTGGGCGTGGTTTTGTGCATAATTCTGTAATTTGTATACAATCATGTTCATCGTCTTCATCATCTTTATTTCTCTCATGATATGGGTCTGGTAGTAAGGTTGCTGGATTTATTATAGTACACCTTACCATGTTCACATTTTCAGCACCCATTATTATTCTTTCATATTTAGTCAGCCGACTAGGAGTAAGATGCTGAGTTTGGGTTCTTGTCAACAGAATGACAACTGCATGTGGAACATACACTTTTACAGGGTGTCCCATCACAATTGACTCACTTTGTTCAATGCTCAAACACGTAGCCGCCACTGATTTTAAGCATCCTGGCAACGCGGCTGCTACTGGGTCCAATGTAGCAGAAAAATATGCTATAGGACGTCTTTCTAATCCATGTCTCTGAGTTAAGACAGAAAGTGCACAATTTTCTCTCTCATGACAGAACAATGCAAATTCTCTTTTATAATCAGGCATGCCTAAGGCAGGTGCTGAACATAGGGCATTTCTCAATTTTACAAAGGCTTCTACACTTTCATCCTCCCACTCCACAGGGTCCTTTGCTTTCTTTTTTGTCATGTTAATTAAGGGCTTAGCTAACAGGGAAAATCCTGGTATCCATTGTCGACAGTAACCTACTATTCCTAGGAACATTCTCACTTGTCTTTGTGTTACAGGCATTTGCATTTTCTTTATTAAAGCTACTCTTTCAGCTGTTACTCTTCTTTTTCCTCTCTCAATTTGGTGTCCCAGATACTTAACAGCTGTTGTACAGAATTGCAATTTTTCAGGTGAGACTGTATGTCCTTCTTCTGCCAAAAGATTTAACAATGCTATGGAATCAACAACACAGTCCTCTCTAGTATTCGATGCCACCAATAAGTCGTCAATATATTGGACTAAGACTGAGCTTCCTGGCATCACTAATTTTTCAAGGCACTTTTTCAGTATCTGTTTGAAAATAGAAGGACTTTATGTGTACCCCTGAGGAACACGATTCCACACATAGACCTTGTTCTCAAATTTAAATGAGAAAAGATACTGGCTGTCTGGATGTAATGGTATTGAAAAGAACGCTTGACACAAATCAATTACTGTGAACCATCCTGCACTCCAAGGGATCTGGTATAGAATTACTGCAGGATTTGGCACTATGGGACAACATGGTTCTACAATCTTATTTATTTTTCTCAGGTCCTGAACAATCCTATATTTTCCACTAGGTTTCTTTAACCCCATTATAGGTGAAGTACATGGGCTACTCATTACTTCTTTTAGGATATTTTGTTCTACCATTCGATTTATTTCTTCAATGACTCCTGCTTTTACTTCTGCACTCATTTTGTACTGTCTGGTATTTGGGAAAATTGCACCTTCCTTTACAGTAATTTTAACTGGATCTATTTTAGCCATAAGTCCTACTTCCTTTCCGGTGAAATCCCATACTATGGGGTTTACTGTACCTTTTAATTCTTCTGGCAACTCATCTTTTGTTATTAACGAAAACATTTCATCCACTTCTGTACCTTGTTTTGAAATCATAATTTTATATACATGGTCTTCAACTGGGGTCTGAACTGCCACACCATCCGGTGTGCAGAAAATGGTACAATTCATCTTGCACAATAAATCCCTACCTAATAAGTTTACTGGACTAGAATCACACACTACAAATTGATGCATTTCTCTGAAATTTCCGATTTTAACTTCCATGGGTTCGGTAAGAGGTGTTCTAATTCTTTGATTAGCTACCCCCACTACTTGGATATTTTCACCAGAGAGAGGAAGGTCTGGAATGTCTGCTGTTCTCACAGTAGACCGGGTAGCACCAGTGTCCAAAAGGAAAGTAATATTATTACCTTTCACATTCCATTTAACATATGGACCTGACTGATCTACCTGTAAGGATGCGCCAAGTATGCACTCCTTCTTCCCCTCTCCTAGGCACCGTCATGGACTGAATTGACAGAAATCGTCCTGCAAAAGAAATTGTGATGTCATATAATCATTCTTACCACTTCCTCCTTGATATCCGATGTCTGTACCATGCTTTGCTCTGCTTACATTACCCTGAATAGGTGCAGGTGGCAACTGACTCTGAGGATTTACACCCTGCTGTGAGTCATTCTGCGTCTGTGGATTTAAATTTTGATTTGGGCTATTATTATTCCGGATCTTTTTACATTCATCCTTCCAATGCCCCAATTTTCCGCATCCATGACAAGGAAATTTCTTTTTAGCTTCTTCTCTACTCATTCGTCCTCTAAATTTTCCACCATTCCCAGTATCACCATTCGTTCCAGAATTTTTTCCTTGATTTTCACTCGGATTTTCCAAATTGATTCCCTGTTTCTCAGCCATTTTCACCTGAGCCCACATCACTTTTCCCTGCAATTTCTTGTGTCTATCCTCAATATCGTCTCCACAATATTTTGCATACTTCAAAATCTCATCAATGGGCTTCCCTTGCCAACACAGCATATGCTGTTTAATCATTTGACAAATTTCTGGCTTTAAACCGTAAACAAACCGGTACACAAACTGACTCATGTTCTTGTCTCCAATGTCCTCAAATCCACTATACTGTTTAAATACCTGCAATAGACGCTCATAGTAGGAATGTACTGATTCATTAGCTTCTTGGGTAGTTCGATCTATTTTTACCCAATCTGTTTCTTTCAGGGGTATTTTTCCTTTCAGGTAAGTTATCACCTGCTGATACTTTTTCATTACATCATTTGACGGGGCACCTGTCTTCGGATCTCTAGGATATTCATCACTTGGCCAATCCACTGTGATTTTGCAATCTGTCCATAAATCGGCAGGTACCACTATATCAAACAACCCATCCAAATCCTTCAACAGTACCTCGACACCTTCACAAACCTGTCAACCTGCTTGTACCATTCAATTGGTTTTTCTCTCAACTTTGGAAAATCATTCGTAAATGACAAAATATCCTGTCTGCTCCATGGGACATGTACATATCCTCCTCCCGCAACTTCTCGCATTGAATACATTTGATCTGCTTTCCCTGTTTCCTTCATCACATATTCAGATGCTGATCTACTTGTTCGTGCTTCTTCCTTTTTCTTGGCCCACCTAGTTCTCCATTTATCTAGGTCTCCCCATTTTTGCAAAACTAACATTAATTCGCTTATTTGTAATCTTCTTCCAGAGGCATTCATATTTTCTAAATCTTTGTCTGAAAATTCTGCTCTATAGGGTTTCTGTAGTACCTTTGATCTCCCTATTTCTATTCCCATCTGTAGTGCTAAATTGGATAGTTTTTCATGAAATAACCTTACATTTCTGGTGATACTCCTGCACAGGAACAATAATTCTTCTTCATCATAGGTATTTAAGCGTTCTAATCCTACATTTCCTGCTATTATTTCTTCTAATTCGACTTTCAATATATGAATGTCCATTATTTTCGGAGGTGTGCACTGTTTAACTGACCCTTGTACCCATTTCTCTAGATCTTCGGGTGTTACTATGGTGGCACTTTTTGCTCCCGATGAAGTTATTAAACTTACATCTTTTGAACATCCAGGTACATCTTTTCTGGGAGTGCTATTTACAGTACCTCGAATAGGCAAGTCCATGAGTGATATTGTGGATTCACAGTCACTAAATTGATCCTCAATTATAACTGGAGCTTCAGGTTTGGAATTATTCACAGGAGTAGGTGCAAGTATCGGTAGAGGACAGCTTCCCGGAGTACCATATAATGGAACTACTGGACCAATTGTTACAGGTATGGTCAACGAATCAGGGTGTACTTTTATCTGAGTTATCTTCTGTATTAATTCTGTTCTGGTCTTTTCTAGGGCTTCTTTTTCTTTGTCATGAAGTATTCTACTAGGGGTGAATTCATGCATTACCTGTGGCACTAATGGAGTTTTTGGTGGTGCACTTGGGGTGCATCCACTTGTTCTTTCCTGATATGGTGGGGGGTTTCTTAACATTTCCTCCATAAATTCGTCTTCAGACTCCTCATTTCTCATTAAATGTTTTGTCTTTTCTGTGCATTTACTTCCTAATTTCTCCTCTGCTGAGAACAATGGATATAATCCTTCTGTTATCATTGCCCTTCTCCATTGTTTCATCTGACCGCTCCTAGACTCATGTAGGTATCTAGGGAAAAATCCTGGATAACCCCTATTACTCCTAGATTGGTCCCGCTCAAATGCCTCGGTTTCCCATTCCTCTAGAGCTTCGTACTGAGTTAATCTAGGTCTGGGTTCTAAGTCATTCATCCTCAATCTCAAGTTTTGCAGAATTCGCCCATTGAACGTGCCATTCTCGGGAAATGCTAGTATTCCATCATTTTTGGTATATTCTATCCAATTCTCCATCCATACACAAGTATGATAACGTCTCTTCATCATCATGAATGAAGCGGGCGTTTTAGCTGGTGGAATAATAATTCCTTCTCTAGTTTTGATTGGTTTGTCCTTTTTAAAATAATTCTTAATCTTTTGTAAAAATGACATTTTTCTCCTTTCTCCGTACATCTTGGGTAAGTACCGATGTATAAAATTATATTCTGCAAAGCCTAAATATCTCCTATCTTGACGCATTCCGGTTAAAGTCGGATCGTGTTTTAACATGCAATCCTTATCCACTAAGAATTTCACTTCTATATTTTTGACCAATCAAATGTCTGCTATCTTTTATTTCCGAGCCAATCCTTGCGCGGCCTTTTGGTGACGTTTATCTGTCAACCCCTCCTTTACAATCTGCTCTTTCCTGTCCTTGCTGGTTCTACCAATCCCAGCGCGGCACCTGTGACGTCAGTACTACTCCTGACTACTGACCCCTCCTTTACAAGGGTTTTTCCACACCCGCTGATTCAACCAATCCCAGCGCGGCGTTTTGTGACGTCAGTTCCCTCTCCGGCAACTGACCCTCCCTTTACAAAAATTTACGCAAACTTATTTTCTCTACAATTCTTAATTTCAGTAACAACATAAAACATTCGCTATCGTGCCAGTTTCTCTAAACTAGAAAAGATAGTTTCCTCCACACTTTAGTAAAACCTTTCCGTTTACTAACATATACTACGAGTAAAACCCTTCCGTTTACTCTTCACCAAAGCTCCAGAAGTACCTGTTACTTCTTCAATGTTACCCTTTCTAGGTGATATAACATCAAATTTTCACCAGCGTACTCTTTTGCTATTACTCACACGCATAGAGTCCCTAACGAGTACTGAAAGTCCTGCTTAACTTTTCAGTACTATCTCTGCCTGGCAGATAACCTCACTGCAGTATGGCTTCCACTTACCATCCGCTATTCTTTTTACCCCGTGGTTTCTAGACAACATAAAACAAAACTTTTGAATACACGGATGTTAGTTCATAAAAATAAAATTCTCATTACCCAATTAACAAAGAGTAACCATCCTCTGATTACCAGAAAACTGATCCAGCGCGATATTAGCAAACAGCATTCATACACCAGATACTCACTTGGGCCCATACATTCATACTACGCTAATACTTACGCTGGGTTTTATCAGTTGTTACTCTTTATCAAAATCCCTGCTACCAATTACCTTCTGATTGAAGAGTAATGACTTACCAATGAATCCTTTGCTAATTGGGAAATTTAAAATGAGTAACATTCATTATAGTACATAATCCTGAAATAACCACTGAGTCAGGAAGTTTTAAAATGTTTATCTAAAGATTTAGCAGAGTAAAATACAGAGCCACATGGTACTTAATCGCAATACCCAAGATTAAGCATAGAAATTATTATTGCTAATCAATGACGGTGTTTAAAGAAAAGGAGAGGATAGAGACAGCAGCGCAACTAAAGGTTGCATTATATTTACCTAAGTGCAAGAACCAAACCCCTTGGCCAAGGAGTTGGAAAGAATAGGACCCAGGAAAGATGGAGAGCAAAGACTTCCTCCAGGATCAGGACAGGACCGGTGACCTCTCTACAACGACGCCTGCGTCGTTCCCCTCTCTGATACTCGGCTTCTACTCGATTCTCCCGTGCCTTCCTTCTAATGGACTCCGCCGCCCCCTCCTCAGGACCTCTTCTGGACAGGGATTCAGTCTGCAATCGATCAGCTTAGCGGTCTGGAGCTCTTCTTGTGCGTGCTGTGGTCTCTGCTAGAAGCCAGAAGCTTGGATGCCTGTTCTCTGCAGCATCTCCTTCTAACTAATTAACTAATGCTATATTCTATTATACCCTTCTACGCCCATGTACCACCCCTAATGTTACTAAAATATGGGGCCACTACTTCTGATTGGACAGGGACAGGGGGTGGATGGTCGCACCATATCGATTTGCCCTAAATTGTAAAGCCTATTGTCTTTAAATTCCCACCCCTTCAAATTAATACATTCGCTTTATTTCCCACCCGTCTCATGACAAATTTAAACCAATTTTTATAGACAATGTATCAATGTGCAACAGGAAAGGCAAGAGTACAGCATCTTCGGCCATCGGGTCGCGGCCTTGGACGACGTCCAGATTGACTTCATTTGGCAGGCACACAGGACACATGCGCAGAACCATTTGCCTCTCGAGTTTCAGGTCACCAACCCAGGCCCAAGTTTACGAACTAATAAAAGTGCAAGAAGCAAATATTAAAATCACAGAATAAAATGTTTCACTGTATGCCCACTTTTTCTACTCTATTCTCATTTAATTATAAATTCTAGCCCGCGTTAGTAGCATTAGGAAACGACAATTTAGTAATGACATGAGAGCAAGCTGAAGCATGTGAAAACATCAAGCAGCCATTTTAATACACACTGCGCAGAAGCAGAAATTTTCCACAAAGCAAAGAAAGACGTCACACCATGTGATCTGGTTGAGACATGCGCAGATAGTTTCCCACGCTTTAGCGGCCATTTTAGATTACAGACAAGCGTTATTCATTAGTAAAACACATAGGCAAGCTTCCTTCCCTTTCGTGTCGTAAATGCAAAGGTTAGTATTAACAATACAAGTTTTAATAAATTAATACTGTGATGAGGATTGAATACAAGCAAGTTTCATTTATGAAACCTTGCTCCATCACTAGGAATGGTCCATTTGCAATGGGTATGTAGTTGTCGGGGTCTTGATTGTATAGGGTATTTTTTTTTCTTTTTTTATTAACAGGTGTATGTATGCCTTTTTTAAGTCTGCTTTTAAGGAGTTGTTGAACAGTGATCTGACTGGGATGGCTGCAGAAGTTGCTTTTAGAATGTTTTTCAAGGTTTCAGGTGGAGAAGGGTCACAGGGACAGCCTACTCACTTGCATTGACAAGATCCACTTGCACACTTAAGCTTATGGCAAGAAATTTGAAACATTCCTATAACTTTTATTAAATACCATGCACTACTACTTTATAGATGACCTTGTTTCGTGTTTAAACGTATTCCTATGGTTAAATAAAAAAGATTATCATATAGTTGGTACATGAACAAACATTGCTTGGGTAAGAACAAACTTAGATCTGCTAAGGCTAAATAGACTACAACTATGAAGCAGGGTGTTAAAATATTCCCATGAGCTGAAGTTGCAATACAAATGAACTATCAAGCTCAGACAAATCAAAAACAAAATACTACACCACATGTGTAGCGGAGGCCAGAAATCGCACTGTTTTGCATTCTGAGTAAAGTCAGCCAAGATACAATTTAATAGCAAGTAGGGTTTATCCTTGAGAAGACGCTTACTGTAATGCAGGGCAATTTTCCTATCCCGATATCTCTTCTAGAACTACAGCCATGCAATCAGAGCTTCAAATTAAGCTGGAGACCACCTCATAAGTAGAGTATGAAGTATTTATCATAATCATGAATAATACATATTTGAAAGATCCATGCCCCATTGTTTTGCTATAAAGCTTACTTTACATGCTATCAGTAATTTTATAAAAAATATTAATCAGAGATAGCAGCTCTGAAATAATTTACCCATTAATGGAAAACACCTAGATGTCTGCACAGGAATTCCAAAACAGGAGTAGCTATTGCACAAGAACAAGACTCTGGAACAGGAGTTATGGCACTTGAACTAGGGGTACGACCAAAAGAGCTACAGCAGCACAAAAGGACCTAAAAGAATAACAAGCTATAGAGACAAAACAGGAAAGGAAGAAGCTATAGCAGCAGAGCAAGCCTCAAAAGCGACTTTAGAAGAAAAGAGGAACCAGAAAACAAAATAGAAAGGAACAAGATACTGGTTTAACAGCAGGCTGCCAAACAAGATCAGATTTGAATAAATTCTCAGAATGAATATGGATGAAAGAACAAGAATAAGAGACTACCATCACTCATATAGCTTGCAGGCCATTGGAAAAAGACAGTTGCAGACAGTGAGCTTCGTTTGAGTGAGCAATTAGGCAGGTGATGGAAATTCCTATTATGCCTAGAGTAAAGACTGTGCAGGGACTGGCAGAGGGAAAGACTATTGAAGGCAGAGGCAGACAAATGAAATCAGGAATGGATAGTGGATCTGCACATATTAAGGAAAGTCTGAAAGGCAGTATATATGTTCCACTGCATTTGTATAGACCAAGAAACAGAGCACAATGGACCTCACAGTTAGGATATTATCTGAATAAGTGAGGTTTGAGGAAATAAATAAATACAATGACCACAGTGCAACAGTATGGTAAACTGAAAACCAGCCAAATGTAGAGTAAGGAAATGAATCTGGAATAAAAAAGATTTTGCTTTAGAAATAAACACATATCAAGGCTGAGGCTACTTCTGAACATTTACATAATCATTACAATAGTTTAGTAGTTAGCCTAAAGAATTGGCTTGTGCCTGAACACCATGATAATTTAGAATATGATGTCTGCACTGGCAAGAGGCAGAAGATGCTCTAAGGAGGAGCCGGGACTGATGCATGAGAGAGCACTGACGATTTCATGAAGTGGGGTGAGGTGGGCAAGGGATACCTGAGACCCCCGTGCCACATAAGGACTGTTCTAAGAAGGGGTGTGCCCTGTGAGCTGCACTCACCGGAGTGGAGTCTCACACCCCTGGGGCTCTGTGCAGGCCTCACCAGCTACTGAGCCGAGCACCGGAAGAGAAGGCGAGCGAGCTGTGAGTGACACCCTGCCCTCTCCCTCTGTTCTGGAGTCACTCATTCTTCTTCCTCTTCCCTCCCTACTCATCATCACCTTTCACCCTTCATCCTCTTCCCTCCACCCTCAATGTTCTTCCTCTTCCCTCCCTCCTCACCATCCCTCACACATCATTCTCTTTTCTCTCTCGCACCACATTGTTTAATGCTGTTATTTTTGGTGATGGTTCCTCACAGCAGAGTAAACAACATTGGGAGCAAAGAGTGACTTGGCAGCGGCGCTCGGCGGCCTGTTAGTATGTTTGCAGTCTGTTTGGGCCCATGCAAGAGATGACAGAACTGAGGCAATATAAAGTTATTTGGAGCACCCAAGAACTATGTCTGACCCCCCCATCCTCCATCATAACGCATTTGGGCATTGTCCTGTCATTTGCTACACAGGTTGGGAGGCAGCAGAATCTGAAATATGTGCAGCTGTTTGACATTTGGTAAATTATTGGGTAAATATCTAGGGAAGTAAGGGTCAACAGCACAGGTAAACACATAGGGGCCGATTCCGATTCCGGCCGGAAATCTCTCCGACCGAGCCGGACCCGGAGAGAATTCCGACCGAATCGGACCCTAGCAGTCCGACCGGACGAGTACGATGCATTCGCATGCTATCGGACTCGATTCGGTCGGACTCCCATTGAAGTCAATGGGAGCCGGTCGTACAACGCGTACGCAGGCTCCCATTGACTCAATGGGTGCGAGGCGAACAAGGGCGCCCCCTACAGCGGGTACGCGTCCATGCGCATTGCGGCATACATGCACAGGTAGGGGGGACCCATGGGTCCCCCCTGTGTGCGACTCGCACGCCTAAGCGTACAGGGGGGTTAGACGCGGACCCCCAAAGTCCGGCTCCGACAGCTTTTTCGAGCCGGACGGCGCGAGTCGGTCGGACTGCTCGCGGCGCGCATTGTACTTACCCGGCCGGGAAACGTCTCCATAGCGCGGTGCGAGTCGTGTCCATGCGAGTCGGTCGGAGCGTGTTGAAGCCGCGTACGAGTCGGTCGGCGATTTCACGGGTGCTTGTATCGTACTCGCTCGGCCGGACCCGCGTACGATTCGGTCGGGAAACAGGGCTCCGAATCGGATCCGGTAAATCCGAATCCGATTCGGAGCACTACCGGCCGAGATCGGAATCGGCCCCATACTCTTCTAAGCAGAGGGTGGTAAATTTTGTCTACAATTGGCAAGTAAGCCAATGCAAACAGCAATGAGCCTGCCTGGTGTGATAGATCCAGCCTCAGTCCTAAGCTGCTTTCTGTTTCTGTATCTTCCACAACAATGCTAAAGATTCTTTACAGCATGAGTTGGAAGACATTATTGCATTATAGTCAGCACTGATAATTTTAATATTTTTCTAAATGTTTTACAGTGTTAGGGGGATATTCTCAAGAACATGCGATAATCATTGCCAAAAAAGGCTGACGCACGTTTTCCTATCCCCGTCTATCGCCGGAAAATAACTCAGTGTTAACGTTGTATTCTCAACACAGCGGTAACATGCGATAGTCTCCTGAGAATGTGTCAAATGTCCGCGATACAACTACCGCAACGGCGATAAAAAAGGAAACCCGAACGTGAAAAAAGTTGCGATGAGCCCAACCGCGATAGAAAAATCGGCGACAAGCAGCGCCATGCTTGCAATTCCCACGTCAGGCGGGAAAAATCTCCATAAAAGCAGCAAGAAAACCAGAAATAAATAAAAAAAACAACTGCGAAGCACAATGGAGGGAGCTGGAGCAAGTACAGAGGACAACCCCAACCCCACAAGTCCCACGGAGGACCAGCCTGGGACCTCGGGCAAGGAGAAGAAGAAGAGTACGATGCAGTTCAGTCCGCAGGAAAACAGGATCCCGAGAACGGAGGTGACACTCCCACCATCCAATTGCCATTGGTGAAATTGTCAGCACTAAATGTTGCACATACACTTGTCAGAGCGATGTGCCAATGCAGAGGAGTGACATGCACACAGGGAATGTGTCTTGGAATGAATTCATTTGCACATGCTGTGCCTGTGGTCATTTTGACCTGTCCCATGATTG
This sequence comes from Calotriton arnoldi, assembly GCA_963921515.1. NCBI lineage: Eukaryota > Metazoa > Chordata > Amphibia > Caudata > Salamandridae > Calotriton > Calotriton arnoldi. The sequence goes on from CAWUFW010003049.1 coordinate 1,562,242, forward strand.
CTAAGGACAGTCCCTATGTGACGTGCTTATGTGAAGAAATTGTGAATGATAGTGTCCCTTCGGGCTATTCCAGCTGCTGGTGCACTGGGGTGTGGTCCACCTGCCTCATCATCATCATCTGGTGCATCTGGCACATGGATCCATGGGGCATTGGTGCATACACATATGTTGTGCAACACACAACATGCAATGATCATCTTGCACATTATTTGCGGGCTGTACAGGAGTCTTCCACCTGTGATATCCAGGCACCTGAAACGTGATTTCAACATGCCAAATGAGCGCTCCACAATGCCCCTGGTGCGTATGTGGGCCACATTGTACTGCCTCTGGGCCTGGGTGTTCGGGGCTCAGAGGGGTGTCATCATCCATGGGCAGAGTGCATATCCTTGATCACCTGTGACAGAGGAGAGAGATGTGTCAATCGGTGGTTCAGCATTCTGTGTTGGCAGGCTTATTAGTATATTGGTGTGTGATGTGTGGGACTTTGGGATACATGTCTGACATGTCTTGCATGTGGCAAATGAGCGGCATCCATGTGTAGTACGTTGCCTCACAGCTGCTCCTCACTCCCCCCGAGCCTATTTACTTGTGTGTGCTGCGTGGTTGCATCACTTGCACTCCTAGGACTCACCATTGTCATGACTGTCTGCGCATGTCTACAAGCCTGACAACGACACTGTGATATTGGCCGTTGAAGGTGGTCGGCCACGTGTGTGTAGGCCTATGGTCAGGATATGGCGGAAACAGAGACACACGCAGTAGTTGCCTTGGTGGCCATCCCGGAAGTGAACCACGCCCTGAGCCCCGGGCTATTGAATCCCACTCCTACGCTGACCCAGCCCACTCCGCTTACGCTTACAGGGGGGGGGGGGCGACATAGCTAAATGTCCAGGGTCTACCCCACTGCCAGAGGTAACATGGTTACGCCCACTGTCTATGACACTACAAACACCAGCAGTATATGTCCGCATGGACATGTCTGTGCTCTGCATACTTAAGTCTGTCCAGCACATCACCGCCACACTTGGCATTGTGTACATTCTGATTCATGGGTCCCTTGCCTCCCTCGCACATATTTGGTTCCCGCCTCTCACCAAGGAAGGTTGCTGGTAGCTGCTTTGGGCTGATGAGGATGACATGGAAAATCATTCCTCTCCTCCCTTTCTCTGCAAGGAAAGTGGTGGTCCAGTCCCTTATTCTTTCTAGGCTCGACTACGCCAATGCCCTATACTTAGGAGCACCTTGCTCCACGGTTAAGAAACTGCAAATTGTACAGAACTGTGTGGCACGACAACTTTTGAATATTCCCAGCCGACAGCCAGCAGGGGCTGCTCTGGCCGCCCTTCACTGGCTGCCCATTCAGAGTGCAGTTCAAGGCTCTCTGCATTTCACACAAGGTACTGTTAGGTTCTGGCCCACCTATCACACGCTCCCTCATTTCCTCTTACCATCCTGAGAGAACCCTGCGATCATGCAATAAACAGTTGGCAGCTGTACCTAGAATCAGGAAAGCACGTACAGGGGGTCGCCTTTTTTCATATAACGCAGCAAGGCTATGGAACTCCCTCCCCCTTGCCATTCGGTGTGAAACTAACCATCTGGTCTTCCAGAAACGTATAAAAACATTCCTGTTTCCATAAACTGATATGTAGTTCATGAACTTCGGCCTCTAGAGCTGGGATGCCTTTGGTAACCATGCGCTTTACAAATGTTTTACAATTACAATTACCACATCCTGCTATTGTGTGGCAGAGGTGCCATGACATGGATGGCTTGTCTACATGTCTGGCCCCTGTTACCACAATTCCATGTGTTGTCATGTCTGGTAGGTGGGCATGTTGTTTGGCATGTCGTATGTGATGTTGTAACGTGTGCATTCCCACAGTTGCGAGTTGCATGATTGTGGATTAGAGCTGTGTGGTGTGTTCCGTTGGTACTTACCAACGAGCAGTGCATTTCCGTAGGTGCCATCCTCGAAGCGCTTGTTGATGATGGACTGTCGGAAGATGTAGGAATCATGCACACTGCCTGGATAGTTGGTGATGACGTTGGTGAAGTGTCCCCGGTGGTCCACTATTGCCTGCACATTGATGGAATGCGTGTACTTCCTGTTGCGGTAATTGTGTGCAGTGTCGGCAGGGGGCACAAGTAGGACATGTGTGCAGTCAATTGCCCCCAACACGTGCGGGAAGCCAACTATGACGTAGAAGCCTTGCTTGTTCTCCAGCTGTTCCTGCGCAGTGTGGGGGAAGTGAAGGTACTGCAGTACAAAGCTGATGATGGCATCCAAGACAGGTGTGAGGAACTTTGATAGGGCTGGCTGTGAGACTCCTCCGACTCTGGCAGTTGTTGGTTGGAAGGTACCAGAGGCCAACAGGTGTAGCACAGCCAGCAGCTTTGTCTGCGGAGGGATGTTGGTTGTCCGCTGTGTTGGTACCGTCAGCCTGTGGGCAATGTGGGTCAGGATGCGGAGGATGGTCGTCCTTTTGAGCCTGTAGTGGGCAATGACTTCCTCTGGTGTTAAGTCTCCGAGGCTGTTGTGTTTTCGGAAAGACCGCTGTCTCATTCTGCGCTGCCTCTGTGGTAGTGCGGGGGGTGGTCCTGGGGGGGTGGGGCACCTGGGGGGGGTGGCGGTGGGTGTTGTGGGCCTCTTGGGGCTCCAAGCTGCATGATCAGTAGCTCCATGACATGTGTTGGTCTGCCGATGTGGCTCTGGGCTGGGCTCCCTTTTATACTGCAGTTTGTCGTCCTGCTTAACACCAGTAGAAGGCAGGTGTTAAATCCCTGCTGCTACCGTGCCTTATCACCTGTTTTTGGATCGCATCGCAGATCTGGCTGGTCGTTGTGAATATCGTGAAGTGGAGTTTTCGTGTGTTTTTGCACGGGAACGCCTACTCTGCATATCATTAGCGTTAGTTGTCTCTCTCATCCGTGGCAATGCTTTTTGCGGCAGCTATCGCTGGTATACTGGCGATGTGGGGAGTTTGCACCAGCTTGTGAATGGGGCGTTAATTCTTTTGCCACTTTTGCTGCGCTAAAGTGCCGTTAACTCGGCGATGAGTCCTTGAGAATATCCCCCTTAGTGTGTAAGTGAAGCAGTGTACTCCGCTAACATATTATCAGACAGTGCACTGCAGGCGAGGCCTCTGTAGAATCCTAGTGTCACAGAAACTTGAGGTGTTGCTACCATCTTGTGGACTAGAATGGCGGTACTACACAACATTTGATTTCACTAGTAAGCACTAAGCAGCATCGGTGGTAATAAATGGGTTTCTAAAGTTACTCCGCCCATTCACGGAACTCTGCGGAATTTGGCAGAGTGTTCCAGCAATTCTGCGGAATTCCGCGGAGTGAAACTCCGTGAACTATGCCCAGGCTTAAATTCTCCAGCTGTGATTATGACCTCGGTTCCAGAGACTACATTTGAATAACAGTTCATCTTGACATCTCGCTCTCAGGCCTTTTTTACTTGGAATGTATAGCTACACCTCTCCGATTCCGTTTTCTTGCCAATAGGTGTGTTCATACTATTATTACTGTTTCTCTTCACCTCACTATGTGTATTGGATGATTGTCATTACTCTTCTACATGGAAATATTTAATCTAACATGGGAGCACAGTCTTATCTTTTTTATTCTCACTATGAACCACTTGGGTGTCTCTTTTCCTCTATGTACTACTTCTTGAATGTTTTTAGGATGTATTTTCCCTTCTCATGATACTTAACTTTATTTTTAATTGTCCCTGTCACAATGGTAGTTTTGTATCTGATGTTGTATTGTATATTTTACAGCCTTGAAGAAGTCACCTGTGTGACGAAACGTGTTGGCTGTGGCTGTGTATTTTAACAATGCTTACTTTGTGCTTTATACTTCATATTACCACAATAAAGTGAATTGGGCTCAATCTACTGTTATTCTTACACTTATGGACTAGATAGATGTTATATTGGACTTCTCCATGAGTGTTTTGGCATCTACTTGCAACAGCAACTTATAATGAGGAGTAGTTCCGACCATCCAAATTATAGATCTTGTAACTCCTATGTGCAGAAATTCAAGGAATTCATGAATTTCCTTTTATTTTTTTTACAGAAGTATCAATCCCTCTGTAGTTTTTGCAATAAATCAGCTTTTTGAAACAGCCACTCAGTAACACAGTTGTAAAACATGGAGTTTGATTTGCTTAGTATTTGCTTTCACTCAAGGAACACACTCACCTTTTAAAGATGCCTTCAAGTACACGTTCAAGGTGAGGGCTGACTTTGATATGAAAAAATAAATAGGCTTTTCGTCTGCCTACTGGAAGAATTCCGACCTAAATGAAAGTGTACTGTGGGGAGATTGGATACAGTTTTATCTTAGATCTGTGCCTATAATACTGCTCCAATAGCTAATGAAAATATCCTCTTGCTGGCCCACCAGGACAAACGTTTCCACAGTACATTGTCCTGAGCCTGATTGCCTATTGGGCCTTCTACCATAAGTGGGAGAAGAAAGACGTTTCTGGAAACCGGTATTTCTGTTTATGCATGGAAAAGACTAGTGGACCAGTAAGAAATGGCCATTTCTTCAGCCACACATGTGAAATATGTTACATGTGCTTGGGGACTGTAGAAGGCACAACAATTAGATTGAGTTGGAGCTGCTGCAGAGGAAAGTGTGGAACCTGCTTCAATATAACTATTTACCATGAACCTGACTGCCAATTCAGAGGCACATTTCCACAATGTGAGGACATACATCAGTGGACTTTCCAGAAAACATGGAGACCTGTAGAACACCAATCAAATTTCCCCTCAAAGTCAGGTATAAAAAAATATTCCTGGAAACTAGCACAAGGTGCCAAGGCTCCTCAAAAAAAAATCGGACCTCGCTAATGACATTTTACAGAAAAATTCTGGTCTGACATTTAACCATGATGTTTGAGGTAACTGCAGGAAAACCAAAAAATGTTAAGTTAGTCACAATGTCTATAGGAAAGGGTGTTGTTGGTCGACTGAGGAGTGAGCCCTGGTCAAGCAGCAACCACAATCCCTGTGACAGTAAGGCACAAGCAAACCGCCAGATCAACGCCATCTCCTCGACCTGCTTCAACACCTTCTGCATGCTTCGAAAGACTTTCAGATGGATCCCAACCGAAACCAGAAAAACTACCACACATGGACTCATCAGCAGCAGACTGGACTACGGCAACGCTCTCTACGCTGGAATCAACTAGAAACTCCTTCGCAGACTCCATGCTGCCCAGAACGCCGCAGCCAAAGTGATCCTCGACATCCCCCGTCGCAGCCACATCACCCAACAACTCCGCGATCTCCACTGGTTTCCAGTCAAAAGAAGAAGAATCTTCAAACTCCTCACCCAAGCATACAGGCCCTTCACAACACCGGACCTGCATACCTGAACAACCGCCTCTCCTTTCACGCACCCAAAAGACACCTCTGATCAGCCCAGCTCTCTCTGGCCAACGTCCCGCATATAAGCAAGACTAGAATGGGAGGAAAGTCCTTCTCCTACCTCACAGCCAAAGCCTGAAACACCCTCCCACCCACATACGGCAATCTCCCACTCTGCCACAGTTCAGGAAGGACCTCAAGACCTGGCTTTTCGGATGACCCCAGCACTCAATGGAGCCACCCCCTTCCCCCCAGAGCCTTTTGACCCTCACGGGAAAGATCCTCACGACTCCCGCCTACTGCAGCCGGGGGAGGTGCAACATAAGGTATCAGTTGGTCCTAACTGGGATGAAGGGAGACCGCGTGAGGTCTTGTGGTTTCCCTCTACCCTGGGCGAGCATTGGTGTCTTCTTCCCAAAATTAGCAGAGTGGGCAGGAATTCTCACTGGAGGTCCTTCTCGGCCTCCTGTTCATTGTGCTCACCTTGCGTGCTCCCTACACAGGTGGGCAGGCCTTGTTGGGGGTGGGACGTTAGAGACCGGGAGAGGTCTCCTATGTGTTCTGGTTACCCGCAGCTGCACGGTGCGATAGCAGGCAGCTGCTGATTTTTTCAGCCCTTTGGGGGATTTGCTTCACTCTGGTGGCCATTTTGGGGTGAGCCCAGGACAGGCTCCCACCGCATTTATCTCGGCGGCTGCGCCACGGGTCTGTGGGCAGCTTGCATCTCCCTATTGGGGGCAAGTTGGTTGAAATAAACACATTTGTGTCTAAGCACGGCCTATAATCACTGCATTTGTTTTAAATCCTGAGGTCAAGATTTATGTCATGTTATGCCCCAATGCTATATGGTGATTCAAGTGTTTTCTTGGTTGTAACCAAACAGATGATGTCTTTTCTGTATGCCCTGATGTTGTGTTAGGGGTCCGGGCATGCACCACAGTGACAGGCCAATGTGACTTATGTCAGGAGTGATATAATATGTACAGCGATGGTGTTATGCAGAATATTTTCACAATGCTTTTTTTTTTGACATGTGCAACTTTATTGCACTAAATGTGGTGTTCTGACAATTGCCTAGTTTGCAAAGTAATAGTGATTTATGTGATTGTGGTCTAATGTGTTTTGTGTATAATACAAAGGATTTTTTAAATATAACCTTGTGTGGAGTCTCTTTTTGTGGTGTGCCTAGTGTGTCACTGGTGTGTGTGTGCGTTGCGCAAACTCTTTATACATTGCCTCTGGAATAAGCCTGACTGCTCTGACAAGCTACTAAGGGGGTGAGCAGGGGTTATCTTGGGTGTGTAACTCCCTTACCCTGACTAGAGTGGTGGGTTCTGCCTGGCTGAGGTGCGTACCTTAGCCAACCAGAAACCCTATTTCTAACAGCTAGTCATTTGTAAAGTGTGGCTATGTCTAGGTACTCAAAATATTAGCTAAACTGAACTAACAATGTGTATGAGCTCTTCTATTGCCAATTAGCTTCAGAGAGTGCCTCGGTGCAAGTGACCTGCACCCATTGACTTTCACTTGTTTCAAGTTCCCATTGCTTCCTAATGGATATGTGCCGCACACTACTTTTCATTATTTTTGGTTTCTTGCTAATTATTGCAAATACTCTTTCTGACTAATTGAGTCTAGAATTTTTACAATATTTTATTGTTAACTCTAATGCTATTTACTTGTTAAAGGCTGAATAAGTTAAGCATTATACTTCATGTTTGTAGCACTATCGTATTTATATAATATTGCCACTGGGGCATGCCAGGAAGGGCTGGTCAACAGAAAAACGCTCTACTTGCTGATCTACTGTGCTGTAAGAGATAATACCAAACTGCATGTGCCAGTGAGGTTGGCTGATTCAGTCTGATAACGTGCTGTGCAGTAAAATGTTTTGTGCAAAGAAAATAGTTACTGTGCGTGTTGAAAACATAAGGCATGAGAGCTCCTTTGGTACATCTCTACTTCAGCTATGATTACTTCACAAATGACTCCTCTAGTTCATTTTGGCCTAAATTCATGATAGTTCCTACAGCACAGAGCTAGGTGAAATATTGAGCACTGTGTTGCTTGACTGAGGCTGTGCAAGCGTTGCATCTATTTGACATCATCGTTTGTGCTTGCGCTAAAATGCTGCTTTTGTGCGTCTGGAGGTGTTCTGCTACAGTGAAAAGGTGACTCAGCAGTGCTTTGCAAAAGATTTCAGCTTGAAGCACACCCACCAGTATAAATTTCAGTGCGAGGTCAACCATGCAAGGTTATGGCATGTAAAATTTGTAATTTCGCAAGATTTACACGTGTTATGTGTCGGAAAACCACGTGATGTTCACTTATCCATTATCTTTATTTCTTTTGATTTTAAGATTTCACGCAAATCCAGATCACCATATTTTGGTTGATGTGAGTTGATCTGATCTGTGTGAAAATATATGGTTGCTTATGCAAAGCAACCATACATTTTCACACAGATCCTCCTTCATCAAACATATTTTGCATAGATTGCAGGGTTCAGGTTCTCTAGGGTGTATAAGAATGTAGGGTTAGAATTATCAGTATTGCGACACCCTTTAGCCATGCAAGGGGCGCAAGAGTGAAGCAACACTAAAGTCAGATTTATCAAGCCATTCAAGGCCACCTTAGTTGGCTGTGCATGGCTTGGTGCATTTGGAGTAATGGAAGGCAGCAAAAATCACTGCCTTGAGTTACTCTGTCCCAGGGAGGCGTTTCATGGGTGGAGCATGGTGCATTCCCAGATTTATCATTAGTGGTGGACCTGGTAATGTGTCAAAATGCTACACTTCCCCAGGGGAGGTGTAACAAGGAGAAATATCTTTATTTCTCCTTGTTTTTACCTCTTTCTAGGTGTGCTGCATTGTGCAGCACACATAGAAAGAGGAAAATGCCTCTGATTGTTTTTGTTCAGAGAAGTGTCCATTCCTGCATGAAAGCAATCCTGACTGCAACGCAGGCACCCTTGCACCATGACGCAAGGGTGCCTGCTTTGGCGCTAGGCAGCCAAAAGTGCATCAGTGCAAGAAAAAGACAGGAATTTGCTGTATAATGTTAAATATGGCACATTCCTGCCCTTTAATTTTCATGCAGCGCAGCAAAGTGTCTTTCTGCATGAAAGTTTGATAAATATTGCCCTAAGTCTCAGTGATGGAGTCGGCTTTTAGCACAAAATTTTTTTTTCATACAAAAGCTAGTCGGAATTGCGTTGAATAAGTTTGAGTCTTGGTCTCTGTTCACAGTCAGTCTGCTTCAGTGTAACAAAGCATGAGAATTTTCATTCAGCAGTATCAATGAAATACTAACAACCAGACAGACAAATAAATATACTCTAGAGAAAAGGCTCTCCACAGAACATGAAAATCATTAGCTTAATCAACGAATTTATAATGTACTGCAAGGATATACACACTACGGGCATATTTCTGAGCCCCTTTGCATTGCTCTTGCACCATGCAATGTGGTGCAAAAGCAACACAAATTAAAAATGAGATTTCAGAAGCCACGCAAGGCCACCTTGCATGACCCTGAGTGGCTTCATAAGTCTCAAGAAATGCAACGCTGTGCAAATCGCTGCAGCAGTTCCATGTGAGCTGTGTGGGTGTTGCTAAGCAACATCCATGGATCTGGACAGATTCCCAGATTTACCAGAAGTGGAAGACCTGGAACTGCACCAAAAACCTACGCCTCCCCAGGTGAGGAGTAACGTGGAGAAATATGTTTATTTCTCCTTATTTTGTCCCATTTCTATGTGTGCTGCATTCTGGCTCTTACCTCACATCTTAAAACAATATGCTTCTGTGCTCGTCACCCAGGCTAGTTAACACCTCACACCTCTCAGGCTCACCTCCAGGTCATCGAGGCTCCTCCGACACAGCCTGGTCTGGGATTGCCATGTATTGATGTAAGGGGAGGGAGGAGAGAGTGTTCCTTTGTCTCCAGAGTCGAACGCAGGTCCAGCTGTGGATGGTCCCTCAAAGAAGCAGACCTATTCAGGCAAGAGTGTCAAAAGTCTGCCTTCCCTGAGTCACATGCAACACACATGAGTCTGTTCTTGTGTAGAGAAGTCCAGGTGGCAATAGGCCACTGTTTACCCCTAGAGTCTGAATGGCGGCTGCATTCCTGCCCGTACTTCACCCTATTTGCCAATGGCCCCTAGGTGTTCCGGGTTCGGTTGACTGCTTAGTTACTGTGTCCTGTGTGCCAACTGCTATCTCCAAGGCTCATCGGTCCTGCCTGGCATCTTCGGGTGTGCCACAGTGTCCGGTGCTCTCTCTCTGAAGACTCAGCATTTGTTGCCTCTGAGATGCAGGGCAGAAAGCTTCACCATCAAGTAGTTCTGTGGGCTGCTGCCACCTGCAGCTTCCAAAGTGGATCTTTTCAGTGGGGAGACCGGCATGTCCCCGGAAGGCCCTACTCCACATCAGGGAGGAGGGCCCACCCTTCTCCCTCCTCATCTGCTGGCCCATCAGTTCCCGATCCCCAGCCGAGGGCCTGCCTTCACTACAGCCCATCAGCACCACCTCTCCCCCGTCTCCGGGTGCCACATGGAGCATTTCCTGATGTTTCTTGCAGCTGCCGCACCCCAGTACTGTTCGCTCTCCTCAGCACAGGTCCTCTGTGGAGGGCTCTCCCTGCAACACTCAGAGGTGCCGGAGCCAGTAAATGCCAAAACCCAGAGCATGGCCTCCCAGTTCCTCAGGCGCTCGCAAGGATAGGCACCCTCACTGTCTCCCTGGAATGTACTTTGGTCCCTAATGCCAGGGTCTGCTCCAAGCAGCCGCCATCTTGGTTCCAAGGCCTGTCTCTGAGCACCATCATAGGTCTGACTGGTAGCACTGAACACAGCTGGCCCTCAACTCCACCATTAAACGGTGCTGGGCTCCCTATGACGCAGTTAGCTGTGTTTTTTTGGAGGCTGGATGGGCTCTGTATCGGCAAGATTATGTCAGGATTTGATTAGCTGGACGGAGCACCCAGAGGCTACGTCTAGCCCACCACCTTGCTGGCCATGCCCCACCATTCATTTTATTCTTCAATGCATTAAAAAAAGATATTTGTACACTTCAATCTTCTCACATATTTCAATACATCGATTTTCAGATTTAATATATTAACACTCTCCTCTGGACATAAACTCATACCTGTCCTAAGTAATGACAGCATATCTTTAGTGACTACATTACCTGATAAATTTACAACAATCAGATACAAAGCTCTAGTTTTTGATATGTCACCCTGGGCCCATCCAATTTTTTTTTTGTTCCATGACTATATTTGCATACCCCTCCTTTCGTATTGTTATTTGACCTCCTCTCTGACTCCTTCTTGTTTTCTTCCATTGTCTGTTCTCGGTTCGGTATTTGATCTTGATTGTCCATTCTGATTCTTATAACTTCCTTTAAAAAAGTATTACTAGTACTGTTTCAGTTTGCTGTACCTGCCTCACATCTTTGTCCTCACCTTCACTACTGGAGATATGACTCAGAGATGTTGCATTTCTATTAGCTGATGAAGATTTCTGATCTATTAATACAAGCTCATCCTTTTTGACCAAATTATCATATCTTTTTGCAAGTGTGAAACCCTTACTACTCTGATAGTCAGCCTCAACCCTCTTAAGTTTCCTAGCTTTCCTCTGTTTAATTTTCTCGTGGCACCTATTGGAATGCACCTATTGATTTAACCTGATTATTACAAAGAAATTTGTATTTTGTTTACCTTTAACTCTGATGAAATCGAAGTATTTACGCCAGTATGATGAAATACGTGTTGGCTAGAGGCTAGAGGCTTGAAGATTAAAATTAAAGAATCACAAGACTGGACACTTTTTGTGTGGACTATTAAATATAGTGTGCTCAAAGGTGTCTTCAAGAAATCATCTGAATCTTCCTACCGCTGAGGGAAACCTAGTTTAGTGGCACAGTATTCTGAGGCCAGATTTACAAAACGTCATATAATATAAAAAATGACTGCCTCTATTTTGTAGGGAATAGCACAGTGAAAGAAAAGGGTAACATTAATTAAAGCCCTCTCTTTTTAAGGATGGCAGCCTTCACCCACCTAGTGTGTGGCATGATTCACCATTGGGCTCACCCTGACACCATTCCTACGGAGTTAGGTGCAAACTACTACCTATTAACGTATTGGGGAGGTATACAGTAATACCACAATTGATTGAGTTTCTGCAGGAATTCATAAGTGGACCATAACATCACTACTGATCAAGTTTTCATTTAATGGTATTGCATTATTTTTGACTGGTCTATAGGCAGCATATGACACTGCTGTGTACCCATACATTCACTCTACTTGACATGCTCCAAGAATAGCACACGCATCATTGTAAAACATCCCTCAGAACATCTACTATGATTAGGTAGATCAGGCCAATGTAGCTGCCTGGTGTGAGTGGATGCTACATCTCCTGTATGTCCTAAATCACAACACTATTTCATATGTATGGAAGACTCAACTGCCATGTTTACATACATTTTTGATATTTTTTGCATTAAAACTGAAATCAGTTTTTGCAACACCTGTATGTTGACTTGACATTTATAACATATAGGTAAACTATTGTAGTGATGGCTGGACTACAATGGAGCACATTCGTATTAACAATAAAATAATATTTTGTTGTGCTCTATTTATCTTGACTTTCATTTTAAGCATAGAGTTGCAGTGAGAACCAGACTATAAGATACCACATTTCCGAGTAATTAGTGGGTATATTACACCTTCACATTATGCAGTCACACATATAAACAGCCTGACAGGAAGATGGTGTTCCCTTGTATTTAGGAGACGTCATTGCGCAGAGGCTGGGACTACACCAGGTGAGAGTTCTTTCTTTCAGTTTAAAGCAAACTTATCAGCATCTATGCATTAAAGATATTTCTTGCCCATCAAGTATTTCACACTGTGTTTACACCACACCTTGTAGTACATGGATGTTTAATATACTGATGTTAGTTTATCTTGTTACAGACCTACATCTCAGATTATTGAGACGGATACACAGCATTCCTGACACACATCAGTTGTGGGTAGCAGCCAACTAACCCTTTTACTTTGCTTTCATTATTTTCAGCAGAATGGGAGATCTCAGTCCTGCTAAGTGCCTCCGATACCTCCTTTGAGGTTTGAAAGGGCAGAAACATGTTGACCTATGCTATTAGGTAGAATTATCCACCACATGTTTCATATTCTGCCACTGAGGAATATAATAACATTTGAACATTCAACTCAGTAGGTAGCTTTAATTCAATTATTCTTCAGTCACCTCTATACATTACCCTCACACCTAGATTGACCAGAGCAGTGGCATTGTATATTATTTGTCACTAATTCCCCTTTTCCCCTATAAGTTAATGCGTATTATCTTGCACCTAACTCCATTGGAATGGTGCCAAGGGGGACCCAATGATAAAGCATGTCACCCACTGGTTGGTTGAGAGTTTCCGTCCTTTTAAGAGAAGGTTTTCATGAATGGTACCCTTTTCTTTCACTGAGCTGTTCCCTAAATATTAGAGGTAGCCAGGTCTTATGTGCAGTGTTGTAGTTAACAGGAACGTGCCTTTACTGTCCTTAATCCTCCTGACCATTTTGTGGTAGATGAGGCCAGATATACCCCACTGACCTATGTGAGCTTGACATAAACATAGGGGTTGCACTTCCTCTTTCCATTTTTTTCTTCAGAGAGATTTGATCAAAGATGAGAATTTAGAAAGTGTCCATAGATAATTGTGTTCATATACCTTCAAATGTTTCTGCTCCAGGTATGACCTCATCTCTCGAAAAATGTTTTCACCCCATTTTAACATCTGATCATCATCCAAGTCTATGGGCAAAGCAGTAATTGTTCTGTTTCTTTTACAGCACAACCAAGGTGCAAATGGTTTCTTACAGACCAACATCATTAATTGACTCAGAACGAAATGCATTTGGAAAAATTGTAATTGAGGGACTACTTTCAAGGGCTAAAGAGGCAGAGTTATTGATGTTTGCTCAATTTGGTTAGGAAGAAGGGGCTGGCATTATATATTTATAATTAAACTTATATATGTTTGCATCCAAATAAATCACTTTGAAAGTGGGAGTTATGTGTGTAGATTTTATGGAAATCAAAAGCATCCTACACTAAATTAATCACAAAAAATTGAGAGAAAGCACTGGAGGAACACCTATTTAATAGCATAGTTATGCTCCACTACCACCAGCCTTAATAACAGCTGTTAGATAAGGGCATAACAGAGAAATATGAGATCCTTTTGACTTAAATTTACTTTGCGCCTTAAACGTACACCTAATGGTATATCAAATTAGACTATTGACTCCGCTAAAGGTCCACAAAAATTTCGAATGCTTGTGCTTCATGCAGATTACATGGTACTCCTGTGAAGGGATTTCAATCTCTGGTCAACTTCTTCTGTGCCTACATGCATGATAGGCACTAATAAAAGTTATGCTTATGGACAGCACTTTCAAGAATCGGCATCAAGTTAAAAGAGGACATGTTGGAAAAGTAAACAGCTATCTTCGCATTTTGCAAGCATTTTAATCTGTGTGGTACTTTTCAGGACTGCTATAACTCTCTTGTTACAGGTTAATGAGCCAATGTCGAGATTTGGATACTATAATGGCATGAACCCGGTTTGCCAAAACTAATTTACAAATAGCCAACCCATGAGCAGTTGCCACACATGGAAGTGTAATGTTTGGTAAATGACTCGCTCACGCATTCAGAAAGTGGAGAATATTTTATGCTCTCTTCTTGGGGTTAAAGAATCCACCTCATCCTCTTAGCTTCATCAGGGACTGAATAAAATACTGTTAGACTTGCTATAATGACTCTCCCATGATGCCAGACAATGCAGCACTATTGGTGGCGATCCAAACTTCCGAAGAAGCCCTAGAATCGAGAATTGGGGAAGTGTGGTCTGAGTTGTCGCTCCTCCGACAGGACTTGCGGGATGTGGGGGAGTGAATGACGACAGCTGGGGGCAGAATCTCTGAACTTCAAAACACTTTCCAACCCCCTAAACAGGGGATTGCTATGGTAACATTGACCACCAAGGATCTTGCATGGAGAGTTGACGATGTCGAAAAAAAAAGCGAGGAAAAATAATCTGCAAATGGTGGGATTTCCGGACGGGGTCGACGAAGGCAACATGTTGGGATTCTTGGTCCAATGGCAAAGATCCACCTTTTCAGCTGAAATGTTCTCCACCTGCTTTGTCATTGAAAGAGCCCACAGAGCACTCAGTGGAAAGTCCATGCCTAGACCACCCCCAACACCATTCATTGCACACTTCCTAAACGTTTAGGATTGGGATACGATCCCAAAGGATGCCAGACTGAAAGGGATCATTAAATATGACACTTCGACAACCATGATATTTCCAAATATATTCTAGGGAGGTGCAGAAACATAAACAGACATATAATGTGGTCAAGGCCAAGCTCCACACTATACAGTTGCAATGTATGCTCCTTCATCTTTCATTCACCAGAGGAGGCATGGAGATGGCTTGAGGAACAGTTGTGACTTAAATCGACATGAGAGGGGCCACCGGTGAACAATCGATGAGCAGAATCAGGGACCCGACCTAAGCTCTGGAAAACACTAAATAGGACGAAAAAACAGAGCAGGTTGGGTAGAAGGAAACACACACCGCTACCAAAAGACAACCATGGGCCAGGGAGAGAGACGACTGACTCTGAGGGAGGCTCGCCACCCTTGATGCACCAGACCCACTCTAGAATGATGGGGGAGGCCCTGACCCTGCAAACCATGGACGATGGATGTGAGCAAAGCTCAGATGGAGCTACAATGTACCCTGATGTGGAGGACAGGTCATCAGATGAACAGGCTGATTGGCCCAAGGCGGCTGAACTATATGCAAGACTGGGGCAACCTTCTGTGTCAGCCCCCATGCACTGTGGCTCCTGGAGATCTTTTAGTTGTTGTGCATATTCTCTAGGTTGGTGCAATACCACAGAAGTGCCTGGGAGGCCCAAAGTGCAACATTGTTTTGTGGAAGTTGAAGTCATTTTTTGGAGGGGGACGTGGGCTACAGACCTCTCAATCCTTGCTCGCAAGTAGTTGTGGTTTAGGAATGTGCTGTATGCTCATGGGGGACTTATGAGGGTGGGGAGACGACGGGATCAGTTCTGTTTTTTATGTGTTTTTTTACAGTTTACAGAGGGAGGAGGCGTTAGCAATGCATCACAACTGGATTAATGGCAGGCAAATGTTCGGGTACTGTTAAATATTGTATCACTGGCACAGACGAGGTTCTTAGATGATCTATGATATTCAGTTTTAACATGGTACGTCAATAGGCTGGGGAACAAGGTCAAACATAGGCTATTAGTGCAATATGTGCGCCGCCTAAAGCCTGACATACTCCTCCTTCAGGAAAAACACCTCCAAAGGACACCTGGGCGATTTTTGGGCAGGGGAGCGAACATAACTTTCTGCTTTTACTTTTTTTTTATTAGTATTTAAAATTTAAAATTTGTTGATATACAAAATCAACCACTACACTTTCATGGTTACATAGCCATTGCACAGTGTGTCAAAAACAGCTAACACAAACATAACAATTGGGTGCAAGAGGTGTTGCATCCCATTATATCAGTCCCAGCCATCTTTATATCTGCACAGTGACAGGTATATGAAACTTCACAGTTTTATAGGTATACATTATACATAACATCTATCGGCAGTCTAAACAGCACATTTTGTTCTGTGAGCAGTGTCATCACCCATTGCAAGGACACTGATCAGTTACCACAGTACAGTAGGCTGCACCTGCAAAATAGGTTAACTAAAGGTTCGTTGGGCGGCTATATCACAAGGGGATGCTGCTGGGGTGAGGTTAGTTGCCTCTTTCCCCTTGAGTCAGTCTAGAAGTGGAACCCATATATCTTTAGGTCTAGAGGTGAGGGGCATAAGTTCCCAGAAATTGGATAGTTGCTCCTGACAAAATGCAACATCTTTTATCCAGGAGTCGGTAGACGGACCTTTGTGTCTCCCACAATTTATTGCTCGTTCTCGTTTGGCCAGTAGTAACAGCATCGCAATTAGCCGACGGCCAGCAGAGGGGACTTCTTTGGCAAATCCCATTAGGCCTACCAGTGGTGTGCGGTCTATGCCCACCCCTATAAGTCTTGCACTATACTGAACTCTTTGTCCCAGTAATTTGCTATCAGCGGGCAGTACCATGCAAATGTAGGAATGTGGCATCTGGTGTCTTGCATTTCCAGCAGTTCCTGTCTGCCCTTAAACGCATATTCAGGAGCTGCAAAGGAGTTCTCTAAAGTTGGTGTAGGAACTTGAAGTGAATTAATCTTAATCTATAGTTGGGGGGGGCAGCAGTTTCAACTGGCCACAGCAATAGAGCCATTGTTCCATTGTGATTGGGTTCTCAAGAACAGTGTTCCAGATCTCCAGCGCCCAGGGGTGGATTATTGGGTGCACTTGCTGTGTGGAGGTGTATAATCGGGTAATTAGTTTGAGTGGTGATGATTTCGTCAATAGATGTTCCAAGGGTGCAAGAGTAGAGGAGAGGGCCGGAAATGTATTGTGCAATTTCCTGCAGGTGGCTCTCAGTTGGTAGTATAGCAAAGTGTCTGATAGATTCAGGGGGTCTCCGTCTACTGGTTGCAGGGGGGACATGAATTCATGTCTAGGTAAAGATCTGCAAACTTAGTGATGTGGATCTTGCTTGTTCGAGTTATTGCACCCCTGTCCTGTAGCATGCGAAAGTGAGGATTTCATATCAATGGTATGGAGGGGGTGTACAAAACTGAAAAGCCCTCTCTCCTCCTTAATCCATTCCGTGCCCACCTCAAAGTCTTCACTGTATGTATTTCTTTGTTTTAATATTTGTATTTCTGGTACAGGACCGTGGAGAGCGGGAGTGGTGCAGCATTGTCCCTCTCTATGGCTACATGGGGCTGGAACGGGATTGGGTATAGTCAGTAATACAGAAATTGGGCTTGTGTGCAGTACGCGTATAGGTTGAAGTCCGATGCTCCCAGACCTCCTTGGCGCAGAGGTAGAGTTAAAACTTCCCAGGCAATTCAGGGTTCTTTACCTGCCCAGACCAAGGTAATTCATGTCTTTTGAAGAAGGCCAAAGTTAGATGTATGGGCAGATTTATGAATAGGTATTATAGTTTGGGCAGAATCACCATTTTTGCAATTGCTATGCGTCCCGCCAGTGAGATAGGCAGCTTTATCCAAATGGGTATTCTCTCCTCTATCCACGTCATTGCACAGCCACTGTTTGCCTCCCATAATTCTTTCATATCTCTGCTTCTCCACACGCCTAGGTACCTGACTGGTCCATCTGCCCACTTTAGTGGGAAGTCCAGCATGAATGTTTGTGTATTGTCAGTAAGTGGCAGTAGTATGGACTTGGACCAATTTATCAAGATCCCAGATAGCTGGCCAAATTTCAAAATTTCATGTATCATGGGATTTAGGTTGTCTGATGGGTTGGTGATATACAGTGCAATATCGACTGTGTATAGGGATGCCACTAGACTACTGGTTGTGAATCCCAGGCCTCTGTGGGCATGATGTTGCCGCAGTCTTGCGGCCAACGGCTCCATTACTATGACAAAAAGCAGTGGTGACAATAGGCACCCCTGCAATGTGCCACGGGAAATTTCAAGTGGTTCAGTCACTGCATTGTTAAATCTAATCCGTGCCATGGGGCTTGTGTATAGCAGTTGTATTTGCCATATGAATTGTGTAGTAAGACCAATATGAGTCAAGAGAGCGAACAGGTATGGCCACTCCAAGGTGTCAAATGCCTTAGTGGCATCCAACAGGGCAGCAACTGCAGACACTTGCGGGTGTAGGTAGTGTTACACTGCAAAAAGTGTCTGCAGGTTATGAGAGTTTGATCTGCCCAGAATGAAGCTGGATTGGTCAGGTCGGACTACTAGAAGCAAGAGCGGCTGTAGGCGAGAGGCCAGTAGTTTGGCATATATTTTGTTGTCTACATTAATCAAGGACAATGAGCAATTTGAATCGCAGCTGTTTGCCGGTTTGCCAGGTTTAAGTATTTTAATTATTAATGCCTCCCGCATAGATGGAAGAGTACGTCTCTCGAGAGCCTCCTGTTATACTTCAAGTTGGTGCGGTGCCAGTATCCGAGCATATGCCTTATAGAAGGAGGTTGTAATGCCATCCGATCCTGGGGCCCTATCTCCTGGCCCTATCTCCTGGCATACCTTGGATCACTTGTATGATGTCATCCTCGGTAAATGGGACGTTCAAATATTCCCTATGTGCTCTATCTAGCCAGGTTAGCTCTATTGTGTCCCAGTATTCGTTTAGTGTGGTTGTGTTGTGTGAGGAGCCAGATGTGTACAATTTCTCATAGAACTTTTTGATGACCTCTGGGAGTGTGGCCATGTCTCGCACCAGGTTAGAGCCTTCATCTATAAGTTCCACTATATAGGTGGGAGACTGAGGGTTTTTCAGTAGAGTGGCCCCCTCCCCGTATCTGCGGGCCTGTGTATATTTACCCAGGAATCAAATTTCTCTATTTGCCTCCTTGTTAAAGGACTGAATCTGTTCTCTGAGTGTGGTGAGTAGACTGGAATCGTGGGTCTGGTAGTATGCATTTTCAGTGCCCCGTATATCTTCCTCAATGTTGCTTAGTGTGCGCCTTATATCTTTAAGGACCCCCCTGCTTGGCAATGAAGGCCCCCCTTATCACTGCCTTGAACGCCTCCCACATGATTGCCAGGGATTGTACAGAGTATTCATTAATCGTGAAGTATTCCAATATCTCTTTATGGATTTCTTCTTGAAAAGCCAAGTCCACCAGTGCGTCTTGTGGAAGTCGCCACGTAAAGGCTCTTGAGGCTGTTTGGGGGAGTTGTAATTTGAGTAGTACTGGTGCGTGGTCTAACAGTGTGTGAGGAATGTGTTTTATTTCTATAGTCCAGGAGGTAGCGTCATTTGTCAATAACCAGAAGTCTAATCTAGACCATGCTTCGTGGAGTGTGTAGAGGCAGGTACCCTCTACCTTATCCGGATGCACTCGCCTCTGAATGTCAACAAGATAGTCCTCCCGCATGGTTGACTGCAGTTGGGCCATTGTTTTGGGGTGCAAACAACGAGCAGCACCAAATCTATCTTTTTTATCCTCTAGGATTGCGTTGAAGTCACCTCCCCATATCACCATGTCTCCACCTACTTTTATGATCCCCGCCCACACCTTGCAATAGAACTCAGGATCGTCTGTGTTAGGGCCGTAAATTGCCACCATTGTGATGCACTTCCCACCAATGTGACAGTTCACTATTATGTATCTGCCTTCTGGATCTATCAAGGATTGTACTGTGGTCTAGCCCAGGACCCTGCAAATGAGTACCAACACTCCCTGGGAACAGTTTGAATATGTTGCTGCATATGTGTAACCCCAGCATTTTGACCACAACCTAGACAGCAATTCCGTCGTGAGGTGGGTTTCCTGTAGGAAACATACATCTATATTGTGCCGGAGTAAGTAGGACTGTACCAGTTGTGCTTCCCTGTGGTCATTCAGACCGTGAAAGTTCCAAGTAAGGAACCTGATTGATGTAATTACAGAATATGTGATGTGCAGGCTATTTTGTCTAGACCTTGTGCCGTGTCTGAGAATTTTGTGTTTGTTACCTTTTGCCGACCTGTTGCCCAGTTCCTGACCAATGTGTTCATAGAGTGTGCTGGATGTGTGCCCCCGATCAGGTTGTACTCTCAAACCCACCCCCCACCCCAGCAATAGAACTTCATGCATATACATGTGAAAATGGGAGATATCCCTTGGGGGACAAGGTGTCACCAGCGAACTACCTCACCACGACCAGTCAGGTAGCAAAACATATCGGATGCCAAGCGGCCTCCAGCTGCACTCAATATCCATGCAGTAACATTCTAGTGAGGAAAGTGTCATTCACGTGTCACATTCTAAATTGTGGGGATCCACACTGCCACAGCGTCGACCCTTTACAGTCTTACCAGGGTTCTTGGGCCGCATGTGTCGTTAGGAAGCACCAGGATCTCGAGTTAGTAATTGTCACTCAAAGTGGCGTTCACCCCGTCCCTGGGAGATTTTGAAGAGGCATGTTTCAGGCCTCCTATGTGTTTAGCGTATTTCAGTACTGACTTAGCATCCGTAAAATAATGTGATTTCCCCTCATATGTAATATGCAGTTTTACTGGGTAGAGAAGGGCGTAGGGGGCGCCCACCTTCTGGAGCAACTGTTTCACTGGGGGAAACTCTCTGCGGGCAGCTTGCACACTGGGGTGAAGAAGGCCAGGGTGTTATCTTGATGCTGGATAGTGCCCCGTTCTTGTACTAAATGAAGGACCACATCCCAGTCTCTGTAATTTAATATTCATGCAATAATAGGTTGAGGAGTGGACCTGACCGGGGGTTTAGGGTCCAGAGCGCGATGGGCTCTCTCCACTATAAATACAGTAGATAAATCTGTGCCAAACGAGTCCCTGAGCAAGGATTCCACATATTTTTCCATTGTCGGCAGTTGTTTCAGGCACTCGGGCTTCAAGGTCTTCGTTCTTGGCTCTTATGACCGAAAGGACCTTTTTCATTTTTTTGCATCTGTTCCTTGGTGTTGATTTGAAACTCATGCACATCTACTGCTTTGTTTTCTAGCATATCTAGCCTGGTTTTGTGTGTGTCTACTCTTTTCTTTACTTGGTCCAAGCTGGCAGTCAGGACATCCAGTTTCCCATCTATGGTCTTGAGGCTAGATTGCACCTCCATTAGTATAGTGCGGAGGTCTATTTCTGGTTGCTGGGGTACTTCCCTAGATGACGCGTCTGTATCCTGCAGCGCCTCCGGATCCATGTGTCTGGTCTGCCGTTTATTATCAAAGCTAAGTTTTGACTGTTTAGTGTCTGTTTTCCCCATCTTGTGTTTACTTCGGCAGAGTGCACCACCACTTCGGCCTTGTGATATTTATTGGCTCAAATGCATATCGGTAGCTTACTAACTCTAGGCAGCGCTGGCCCATCCCCGTGTTTTCAGTTCGCCTGGGTCTGGTTAGGGCAGATGGTGTCTATCAGTTGGTTTTCAATCTGTGCAGGGCAGGTTCGCACTTATCTCTTGGACAAGAGTCGTATCACACCAACCATCTCCGCTTAATACCACTCTCTCCGAATTTGGGGGTGGTTTGGCTTGCGAACTCAGGCCTTTACAGTTAGATTGTGTAGAGTGAGTTGAACTATGCAGGTCAAAGTGTTGGGTCCATTCCCTGGTGTACCAAGGAAACTCGCGCCATATATAGCCTCCTCCTTATGCTGGGCGCCTCAGCTCCTGGTGCCATTTTTGCAGGCCTCTTCTGTCTTCTGTGTATCCCAGTACCGGCTCTCTGCTGTGCCCGGCATGCCCTTGGCAATTCCTCACAGCACGCCCGACTGTCACTGCCCCTCCTCACTTACTTGTGCTCACAGTGGGGACATGCCATGCCTCCACAGTGCTGGCTCCCAGCTGCCAGCTTACCCCGGCCTAGGAATTCAGTGCAGCAGCCGCAGCACCGGTCTCAAGTCGGGGGATGGGAGGAGGGGCACCGCTCAACTCATCCGCAGATTTGCTGGCTCACCGCCAGCAGACGCTGAGTGTACGGTAAGCGATGCCAGCAATCTCCTCTGCAGGTCAAGAGGGTTCCAGGCCTCAGCCAAGTCAGCACTCCTCATCAGCAGGTGTGCAGCGTCTCTTCTGCATCCTGCACCGAGGCTCGCAGGTCTGTCTACTGTGTCACAGGCATGGCTCACCGGTACTCTTTTCAGCCACGTTTATGTCAATTCTGGCAGCATGGATTGTCACTACAAAATCTGCATACCACGTTCGGTAGTGTGGTGCCTGGGATTCCCGCCGGGCAATGCAGATAAATGAAGAATTGTCTCTTTGGCCGGTAAAGCCCTCTTAGTGAGCGGATATTTGGCTGCATGGCTAAGCCACGCCCCGAGCATACATAACTTTGGAACAAACAGGCTTTACCTCAGATTCTAAGGGTGTAGCTAAACTGATTGAAAAGAACTCTCCCTTTAAGGTAATGCAAACAAGGGTAGACCCATATGTCAGTTAAGTAGGGAACGAGGGTCCGGGGGTTGAGAACAGATATTACCCTGCTGAGTGTCTATGCGCCTCCCCGATTGCAAGCACCTGTACTGGCTCTTGATCTAGATTATTGTGGGTCCACTACAGTGCCCACATTGGGCACACCTCTTGCTCGATTTGCAGCCATGCTAGGTCTGTCAAATGTGTGGAGGAGCCAACATCCAGAGGACTGATGTTACTCTTATTTTTGGGGGACACACAGGATCTTCTCTAAGCTCGACTATGTGTTTGTCCCTGCAGGAGAGATAGGTACCATAGAAAGGGCTGAATACCTGGCAAGGAGTCTTCCTGACTACTCCCCCCTTTGAATCTCTGTGGAGAGGAGGTGACAGCGGGCAGGCGTTAACTAAAAACAGACCCTTGGGAATTACTGAACTCCAAAGTGGCCCTAGACCTCCAAATTGACACAGAGCCTTACTTTACCGAAAATGAAGGGTAGGTGGAATCTGCAATGGTTTTATGAGAGGCGTACAAAATTGTCCCATGGGATAGATCTCAAAACATAATTACGTGAAAAAACAGGAGAGTGGTTGCAGAGATACAGGTGATAGAGCACCAACTAATGGAATTAGAGAACTCCCATGGGGCACTAGTTGACCCGCTTGTTCTTTAAAAGATTGCAATACTACACACTGAATATCATGATCTAGTGCAGCGGAAGGCGAATAAACAAATGCTAGCCACACACCATCATTTGTATGACACAGGAGATAAAGCGGGTAAACTACTGGCATGGATGAGCAGGAGTGAGGCAGAGACCCGATGGAGAGGTGCATCACTGACCAATCTGGGATGAAATACACACCAGACAGGCATATTGCAAATGAGTTTGTCTGGTACTATGGGTTGCTTTATAGAGTGCGTCCACTGGCACACACCACACAAATTATGGACTACCTTGACACTGCGGACACCATGGTTGTGTCAGCAGACAGCTGAGAGGCATTGGAGGGAGACATTATACTTGCTGAGGTTCAGGTAGCTATTGTGAATCTAAAGTCAGGTAAAACCCTGGGTCCCAATGGCATAGCAGTAGAGTTCTTAAGCAATTTGCCAGGCTCCTAGGATGCATTTGTTGAATCTATTCAGAGAGGTGAGGGATTAAGGGGCACTACCACCTTATCTTCAGTGTGCCATCATCACTATCTACAAAGAGGGCAAGCACAAGGAATGTTGTGAGTCATATTGTTTGATCTACTTGTGGAACATTGAAGCAAAAATATTGGCCATGATACTAGCCACCAGAACCCTTAAGGTCATTGTCCCTTTGATACACAGAGACGAGTCTGGTTTTATGCCTGGTAGGTCTACAAGGTTTGATTTGAGAAAGTTACATAACTGGATGGTCGAGATTCAAGACAGACAAGAGCCTCATGTTTTCTTCTCCTTAGATGCCAAAAAGGCATTTGATGCCATAAACTGGCCCTCCCTCGTTAAGACGCTGAAGAAGTTTGGTTTTGGTTCCACTACAGAAAGTGGATAGAATTGCTATTCCAAGCCCCACCAGCGTTGGTGAGGGTAAATGGTACCCTTTCGCCTGCATTTCCAATTGAGAGGGGGAATCGACAGGGTTGCTCCCTGTCTCCTCCTGTTTGCAGTCACCATTGAAACCTTGGCATGCTTAGTACAAGACCATCCCAAAATAAGGGGATTTAAGATATCTGACACAAACAAAGATGAGGAGATTGTCTTGCTCTATGCGCCAAACCCGCAATGATGATCCAAGTTGTCTTCCAGATTTGAAACTTATGGAGCTACTCCGGTTATAGAATAAACTGGGGGAAGTCATTGCTCCACCAGCCCTATGGATTGGTAGACTGGACTGCCTTCCTGTAGAGATTAAAGGTGGAGGCGAAGTCTTTCAAGTATCTTGGAATCTATATGACCCCACATAAGAAGCTGTGCTTAACAAGGAACTTAGCCCAGGTAATATAGAAATTTCAGGAAGATGCAGAGAGATGGAGTGGGTTGCCCCTGACGTTATTGGGAAGGGCTGCCATCTATTTTCAAGATGACCACACTCCCCAAACTCGTATATGCCCTCCGGATCACGTATTACAAAATTCCAGAAGATATGTTTACCAAAACAGATAGGGAGTTGAGGACCCTATTACCGAACAAGGGACAACCTAGAATAATTCAAAGGACGTTGTAGCGCAATCCCCATATATGGTTGGATTGCCCTCCCTGATATTAAGGCTTACTCTTGGGCTGCCCATTTGATAAATATTAATGACTGAATATTCGCACCCAGGGACCACTTGACACATCGGCTAGAGCGGGCTAAGCTACAGGAGTAAAAACACCTGCATTACATATATGGAGGGCAAGGAGTCCGACAGTTTTTCCCGGCAACACAGGTGATGATAGAGGCATGGGAGAAGGCAGCAAGATGTATATTTATTTGTATTTATTTATTTGAGGAGTTTTATATAGCGCGAAGAAGACCCGTCAGGGTATCGGAGCGCTGTAAAATTAGCAGACAAGTTATACATACAGGGAGAAATGTAATAAGAAAAAAGCAAGCAGCAATACAGATAATATAAAAATATATGAGTGGCTTTAGGGCTACGTTTGAAGGAAGCAGTCTAGGGGTTTGACTTGATTTCAGGAGGCAGTTTGTTCCATATTATTGGGGCTGGACCGAGGAAAGAGCAGTTGAAAGATTTCTTTTTGATGAACTTCTGTGGTTTCACCAATAAGGAATAGGCACTTTTTAAGGAATGACTAACCCCAGACAGTTTGAGTTAATTGGCCGAGTAGACGGGAGTGTTATGCTGAAGGGCCTTGTATGTCATGCAGGCTATCTTCAACTGGATCCTTGCTTCAAATGTGACCCACTTTGGATGTTTTAGGTCTGCTGTAATGTGGTTGAATCTTCTGGATCCCATGATGAGTCTAGCAGCTGAATTTAGTGTGGCCGTTAGTGGCACCAGCCTACCTTTGGGTAAGCTTGCAAGAGATGCACTCCTGTAGTCTAATCAGGAGATGATTAGGGATTGGACTGCTAAAAGGGTTTGAGTTTCATTAGTATATTCAGTTGGTAACTGGCTCCCCTACTGGCTGCACTAATATGATCTTGCATATTTAAGTATTTGTCTAACATTATACCTAGTGATCTAGTAGAGTCAATAATGTGGGGGGCGCAGTTGAGAGCTGTAAGATGTTTAAGCCATTCATTTATGGGGGCAGAGTGATTGGGGGGTGATCAGGAGGAATTTGGTTTTGAGTGTGTTGAGCATAAGGTTATAGCGGGTTAACCATTGTTTGGTTTTCAGTAGGGTGCAGTTGAGAGCTTTAGCATCTTCGGGTGAAGAGATTTTCAAGTACAGTTGCATATCATCTGCATACATGTGGTATTGGATGTTTCAGTGGTACATAATTTCGGGTAGAGGCTCCATGAACAAGTTGAATAAAGTGGGTGAGAGTGTGGATCCTTGAGGCACTCCAGTCGAGATGGGGTAATGTCAGAAAGGTTTTGATTGACTTTGATTCTTTGAGCTCAGTTATGTAGGAACAAGGCAAACCAGCTTAGAACAAGCCCAGAGAGTCCCATTCTCCTTTCCAGAAGGTAAATCATGCTGTCATGTTTGACCACATTGAATGCAGAGGAGAGATCCAGAAGTATAAGCAGGCACAGCTCGTTTTGATCAAGCAGTCCCAGGGTGTCATCTGCAATGTGTGTTAGGGCCGCCCTAGTGTTGTGTCCCATTCTGAAGCCAGATTGGCAATGGTACAGGAGATGTTCCTGCTCAATGTGATTGGAAAGTTGCAGGTGAATGCATTTCTCAAGTAGCTTTGCTAGTGTCTGGATCTTGGTAATTGGATGGAAATTGCTGAGGTCCAACAGGTGTGCATTAAGTTTTTCTAGGATAGGAGTGACTTGACCTATCTTTAACCAATCAGGATTAATGCCCTGAGAGAGAGAAGAATTGACAATCTCAGTCCAAAGCGGGAGTATAGAAAATCTAAGTTCTTTGATGAGTCTGGCAGGCAGAGGATCATTGAAGTGGTTGGAGGGTTTTATTGATATTATTGTTTTGAGGATATCAGCTTCATCTAGAAGTTTGAAGGCATTCCGATTAGCATTATTTTTTGTAGTATAACCAGTAAGAGGGGAACTCACCAGGTGCTGCATTGGGAGGAGACTGGGCAGGACCTGACTTGGTAGGTGCTGGGAGGTGAGTTGGAGATCTGATTCAATCTTCCTAGTCTTTTTGATTAAGTAGGCAGAGAATTCATCTCTACTAGGCTGTAACCGATAATCTACCGATTTTCTTTTTAGGTCTGTTTTTGGCATTTGTAAGTTGAGCCCTAAAGTGTTCTGCTTTTGAACTTTGGATGTGTTTAATATAGGAGCTTCTTATCAACCTCAAATGTTTGAAGTGAGCTAAAAAGGGAGAGACTCTCCATGATATTTTGGCAAGCCTTGGGTTGTGCCTTTCCTCATTAAGGTTGCTGTTGAACCAGGGTTTGCAGTGTCTACTGGGTATTCTTTTTAGATGCTTCGGAGCCATGGTATCAAGTATGTCTGTCATGGATTGGATGTAATATTTGGTAAGATCATTCACATTAGTCATGTTTGTGGGAGGAGGTTGCTGCTAATAGAAGCTACATCTGTTAGATTAATATTTCTCAGGTCTCTGGGCAATTGTCTGGGTTTAAGAGGTTGGCTCTGTCTAATAAGCACCCTTTCCAAGATGAGGAAGGAAGTTAATTTAGTGATCTCATAAATCACAGAGGGATATGGATTGCAATTGTATAACATTACCCTTGGCTATGATAAGATGAGGGTGTAGCCTCTAGTGTGTGAAGGGCCATTACAGGACTGGGTAAGGTTGAGGTCTGTAAGGAAGGCCTTGAAGGTATTCAGTATGGGTTATTTGTTCTTGTGAATATTGAAATCCCCAAGGAAAATCTGGTTGGTGTGTCGGCCTGCATTAGAGGAGATGATCTCCATTATTTGTTCGTTGAAAGGTACGTTTTTTCCCAGTGGGTGGTAAATTGTGTGGAGTTTGCACATGATCTTGTCATTGTTCCATATTTCGATACCTAGGTATTCAAACAAGGGCAGTGGAGCATTTTGTGCATGTTTCAAGGTGAACAAAGAGTGGTAAATGCATGCTATGCTTCCCCCAACTCTTCCAGATCCATCCAATCTGATGATTTCATAGTTGGGTGGAACTAGAATATCTAGAATTGGAAAGGAGGTATCATTGAGCCACATTTCAGTTAATATTAGGAGGTCAAGATCTTGTGCGAGGATAAGATTGGAGATGTTTGCTGCGTGTCTTACCGCTGGCTTGCAGATAAGAAGCATATACGTGATATGAGATTTGGTTGCTAATGTCACTTGGTGAGTTATGGGGACATTCAATAGATTGTGCTTGTTCATGGTTCTGTAGTTGAGATTGCATTCTCTGAGTGGGTTGGAGGGATTTTTTTGTATAGAGAGCGGTGAGGGTGATAAGTCCTTGTGTGTAGTAGTATATGATAATAGAAGGTAGTAAAAGTCACCTCAAATAACTGGGCTCTAAGCTTCTGGGGTCATGAGGAGGTATTGGGATGGGCCTAAATCTCCAATACATGATCGATGTATTAACAGTGACGGATGTCCAATGCCAGGAATAGCTTGTCCTTCCCCTTGTTGGTGGGCAATATATTTTTGTGTGTTGGGTTCTGTTAATCTCAGAGATGGGGTTGGGATTCCAAAGCTTCTTGAGTTTCAAGGTGATGTGTTTAAGGTTCTGGAGGTCATCTTTAACTAGCTGAAAATCTTGATTGAGATTAGCGAGTTTATCCTCAAGGGAGGGAGGGTCAATACAATAATGGATGGATTCATAAAGTAAACAGGGAAACACCATTGTGGGTGGGGTTATGATACAGGAACTAGGAAAGTTGATGGGGTTTGAAGCCTGGGACACAATAGGGATCTCAAAAATTGGTAATATCTTGGAAAATGTGGACCCACTGAGTACACTGAGAGGCAGGTGGGAGAGGGATGTGGGAGAGATGAAGGATATTGATTGTGAGGTCGCCCTGATGCACACAAGAGGTGTAACTATAAAGTTGAGGCTAATACAACTCAAGATACAACACAGGATTTAGTATTACTGGGAGCAATTTAATTCAATGGGGAGATTGGCATCCCCAGACTATGTGAAATGCAACAGGAATAGAGAGAGGATCTTTCCTACACAAGCTGTGGAGCTGTCCCGTCATTTAAGCCTACTGGTACACGATAAAACACTTGATATCCCACTTGAGCCGAAATACATCCTTCTTGGCATTCCGAATGATGTAGATGTCCTACGGGCCAAACTCCTTTTCAGCAACCTTGGTTTAGTAGTGACTAAGAGAGATGTCACCAAACAGTGCGGGGTACAGGAAGTTTCTACCCTAAAGGAATGGAGGAGGGTATGGACATGTATATGGCAGCAGAGAAAAGTTTTCAAGATTTGTGGAAACCAGATAAAATATTATGATCTAGGTCTGGTTGATGGAGAGATTGGACCTCAACTGCAACCAGATGTGAGCTATTGGCATTGCACCTTTTGCTATAAGTTTCAATCTGTGTTTGATGTATTGACAGAAGACTTGCACTGCGTATATTAAGTGAGATGATGATGTCCTCACCACTCTCTGGTGTTTTACTGTAAATAGTGTGTGGCTGCACCACATTATGTTGTTTAAACTTATAATGAAATTAAACATATTTTTTTTTAACTTTATTTACATTTTTGGTTGCAGTCAAACAAGCAGTACAAAGCAAGTATTTCAAATATGCATATTAGATTAAAATTCACGTTGAGCACAACAACATATGTTACAACACAGTGTCCGTCAGTGGTACCTTTATCGTGAAAGTGGTGGGGCCAGTGGCACATCAAGGTGCCAAGTGCTTGATGGCCCTTCTGTTTCATGTCCCCGCATGCCCGCTACCAGGTGGTGTCCACCTACCGACCCTCTGCTGCGTTCTGGTCCTGGTTATTTTGCCCACCCTGTTTGCTCTCTAAGGTTGACTGACGAATAAGGTATTCTTGGAATGGCCCCAAGAAATTCTTGGGCATACAGCGGGATGGGATTAGAGCATTATAATTATCAGATTGTGTAGAGCAAAAAGGTAAGTCCGAGTGCCACGCTGTGATTTTAGGTAGTGGCCCCCGCATCGAGCGCATAGCTATTCTATGCTTTGCCAACGAATAAACTGATGGCCGCCAATTTACGGGATGACTTTGGGATATCCTTATCATAGCCCAGCAATGCTACCAGGGGGGTCTCTGGGATCTGAATCTCCAGCATCTCTGCTACTGTGTGAAACACTTCCCTCCAAACTTTGCGGATGCCCGGGCAGTCCCACGCCAGGTGAGTAAATCCGGGCTCATCGGCCCCACAACGCAGGCACCTATCATCATCCCTTAGGCCATATTTGTGCAAACGGACTGGGGTGTAATAGACTCTATGAAGGTATTTGTAATGCACCAGCCTGTGCTTCCCATTCTGTGAGATCGACTTCATGTTGGCATAGCAATGTGCCCACTGTGCCTCTGTGATGGTGACCCCGAGCTCTTTTTGCCACTCCTCCTGTGTCCTGCGTAGGGCTTACATATTGTGTCTTTTGGTGAGTGTGTATAGTGCCGTAATGCAACGTCTTGGGGTGTTGGCCTGAAGGAGGAAGGTAAGGGAGCACATTTCCGGTGGCTCAGACAAGTCATCACCCAGTTTGTACTTAAGCGCCTGCCGCACCCTGTGGTATTGATATGCATCTAGAGTGGTTGTCTGGTGGGCGTGCCCTGTTGCCTGAGCCCACGTTTTTACTTTCCCATCTGCAAAAAAGTCCCCCATCAGTGTTATGTTCAACTTGTGGAGCGTTTGTATGATTGCCCTGTCTTCCCTGAATGGAGCCCAGTCGCACCACTCTATCGGCAGCTTAGGGTAGTATTTCAGAGTAAGTCGTTGTGTCAATGCCACTTTGTGTAAATGCGCCTTGGTGCAACCGGTTGGGTCTATTTCTCCCATTCTACCCTGGGGCCCGCCCAACAGTGTTGCCGCCAAAAGCACTGGGGCTGACTTTGGCAATTTCTATAAAGAGCTGTGGTAGACCTTGGGGTCCGTGGATCCAATAATGGGCATGCAGTAGCTGCGCAGCCCCTTTCTAGGTCAGGTGCGTTGAGGCCCCCCTCTGAATATGCTCTGGTCAGTACCTCCCATTTAATCCCGGGCTGCTTCCCGGCCCACGAGAGCAGTAGCATCAGGATGCACAGAGTGCAGAAGAATGACCTAGGTAAATGGATAGGAATGTGTATGAATAGAAAGAGAAACCGGGGAAGTATGACCATTTTCATTAACGCAATGCGGCCTATAAGGGACAGAGGAAGCCTGATCCCTTTCTCTATGGACTCTGATAATTTCTGTGTAGTTCGGCCGTAATTCTCACACATCACCACCTCCGGGTCCATGTGGACCTGGATACCCAGATAGCGCACAGGCTCCGCGGTCCCTTCAATAGAGTAGTCAGTAACCGTGGGGGTGGTCGAGGGCGTCAGTGGGAACATCATTGACTTATGCCAATTAATGTGTAGTCCTGAGTGTTGACTAAATATCTCCACCTCGCGGAGCATAGGGTGCAGATTCACGTCTGGGTTGCGTATATATAGCAAGGTATCATCAGCATACGCTGCGATAACTAAATTATATTGTGGAGATCTTATGCCTCTGTGGGCGTGATATTCCCGCATGGCACATGCGAGAGGCTGCGCCACCAGGCCGTACAATAGTGGGGACAGAGGACATCCCTGCCTAGTGCCTCTTGTAATTACTATAGGCTGAGTGAACATCCCATTGACTCTCACTCGCGCCATTGGGTTGGTGTATAGGACCTCGACTAGCTTCAGGAACACCTCACCCACCCCCACTCTCCTGAGCACGACATACAAGAATCGCCACTCAACAGAATCGAAAGCCTTTTCTATGTCAATATAAAGGGCTGCAGCATTAATTTTCGGGTCTATATGTTTGATCGTATCAAAGAGGGTTCTCAGGTTGCCTGTGAGGGAGCAGCCCGGAACAAACCCAGTTTGTTCTTGACCCACCAATTTGGGCAGCAGGGGAGCCAGCCTGTTGGCAAGTATCTTAGCAAACAGCTTTGCGTCTGTGTTTAACAGTGAGAGTGGTCTGTAGGACGAGCACTGGTTTGGTTGTTTCCCTGGCTTCAATAGAGTGATCAAGATGGCTTCGCACATGGTAGGCGGCATTTTGCCATCCTGCGCCATTTCTTCAAAAAGATTCAATAGGTGCAGTATTAGTCGGTCTTGAATGTTTTGTAAAAGGCCACCGTCAGCCCATCGGACCCCGGGGCTTTATCATTGGGCATATCTTTGAGTGCAGATAACATTTCAGTTGGACGTAGGGGGGCCAGGAGTCTCTCTCTATCAGAGTTGCTCAACCATTGCATTGCAATATACTCCAGGTATACGTCATCTGATTCGCTCAAGGTGGAGTTCCGTGTGGTGTACAATTGGGTGTAAGATGTGCGAAAGGCCTCTACTATCCCAGGCGTGTCCTCCAGCAACTCCCCACTTTCGTTGTATATGTGTGAAATGTCAGTATCACTTCTAGCGGGACGGGTCAGGGCGGCCAGCGTGGCGCTCGGCCTATCCCCTTCGGCATACGCCCTGGCCATAGCATATTTACCTAGATGTTTTATCTCAGAGCAAGCTAGCTTGTCAAAGTCTGCTATGCGTGTCCTAATTTGTGATAACATTTTCGAATCACTGCTTTCCTGAAATTGTCTCTCCAGGTTTTTCAAGTCCTTTTCTGCCTTGTCCAGTCGTGTGCGAATCGATCTGAGAACCCCTGAGTGTTTGGAAATAGTGATGCCACGAATATAAACTCTGAACGTCTCCCAAATTGTGCTCATCTTGGGGACACTCCCAATGTTAGTGGCAAAAAACTTGTCTATCGCCTTCTCGAGTTCGTCTTTGAAGACTGGATCTAATAAAGAGTATTGCAGGAACCGCCAAGTATTTTCCCCTCGAGGCATGTTACTGAGTGATAACGTTAGTAGGACTGGCAAGTGGTCTGAGTAGGTACTTGATAGGTGTGTGCAATCTACAATGGAAGGCAACAGTGAGCGCGAGACAAACCAGTAATCTATCCTGGTGTGTGTATTGTGCAATGAGGAGTAGTGTGTGTATCCCCTGCCCAGGGGCAACAGGTGTCGCCATGTATCTGTGAGGTTTTCAGCCTCTGCTATATCGGCAATGGCAGCGGCAGCTCTGGATGGATGCCTGGGTGGACCCTTTGACCTGTCCAGATCTGGATCATGTATACAGTTGAAGTCGCCGCCCCACAACTGAGGTGTATGAGAGTGTCTTGCAAGTTTATTATGTAAGGAATGATAAAATAGTGGATCGTCATGATTTGGCCCATATACTCCCACCAGGACCGCATTGAAACTCTTTTTGCTGCATCTGGCTATGACATATCTACCGCCAGGATCCACTTCCACCCCATGTATCTGCAAGCCTGAGCTCTTACGTACCCAGATCAACATCCCCCTTGCATGCGATGTAAAACAAGACGCCACGCACACACCCCTCATGCATTTCTGTGTCAACAGCTCGGTGTGGGGGGCCAGGTGGTTCTCTTGCAGTATGGCCACGTCTACATGCTGCCTATACAAGTAGGCTACCACTTTACAAATCTTTCTGTAGTCATTTAGGCCCCGCACATTCCAGGACATGAAATTTAGTGCTAGTGTTCATATGATTTTCCATGGTCGTAGTCACCCATTATCATGAAGTTGAATGTGAACCTCCCGTACCACAATGACCAGGATGCATGCCAAAGCGCTAAAAAGCTTGCCCCGCATGTTGCACGCAAAACTAAACCACCCCTATCCCCCACCCACGCCACGTCCCGAAACACATGGCTTAGTTGAAACATTGTTTACCCGTAACCCGAATCTAACCAGGAAAAACATATAGCAAACAAAGAAAACACAAGAGGGAAACTATTATAATAACCCCGATTGTGGAATACACGCGGGGGTGGTGGCTGACCGCCTCCTAAACATCCCCTTCCATTGCATACGCCTCTAATAAAGGATATACATCCAAGCTATCTAAGTCATAGCCCGCTTGTAGTGGCGAGCTAACCTTCCTCAATGTGGAGTCGCTGTCCATGGAACAAGATAGAGAGGACTGATTACACTTGAGGACCTGTGCGGCCCAAAGTACGGCCCATGACCAGCAACCAGCGCCAGTTACTGATGAGGTACCGCACCATTGTTCTCGGTGAGGCCGCTAACACAACTATGCACTGTAGGTGACGCTACCCTTTTTCTTACCACAGTGATATAGTTAGTCCTCTTGTTCACTGTGCGACCTTTCACCGCTCTCTGACTGCTCCTGGACAACCCTGTCAGCCCTGGCTTTACCAAGTATTTTGAGTTCCTGTTGCAAAATCTTGGGCTCATTGTAGATCTTGGTTTTGCCATCGCACGTGACCTTCAATCTGGCTGGGTAGAGCATAGCATAGTCTATCTTGAGCTCTCTCAGTTTACGCTTCATGGGCGAAAATTGTATACGAGCCTCTTGGGCCTGTGGTGTGAAGTCGGGAAACAGCGCAGTCTCTGAGCCCTCGTACTTGAGTACACGCAACTCTCTGGCTTTACGTAAACCAGAGTCCCTGTCCCTGTAGTTGAGTAGGCATGCTATTATAGGCCTGGGGGGGCCCCGGGGGAGGTTTTGGGGCTAAGAGCGGTGAGCACGCTCCACGATGAATACTTGGGAGAATGTGTTGCGCCCAAGTAAAGACACTAGCAATTGTTCAGTGAACAGTTCCATGTTGCTGGTCACCTTTGTCTCCGGTAGGCCCAAAATGCGCACATTGTTGCGCCTAGAGCGCGCCTCTAAGTCTTCAGCCTTGTCACGAACTAGGGTCACCTGCTTCCCCATCTGTTTCTGCGCGGCCGCTGACTCAACCTGCACATCTTCAGCTTCTGACACTCTGCGCTCAACCATGTCAGGCCTCTCAGCATGCTTGTCCACTCGCTCAGACATGCGAACCATCCTGTAGGAAAGCGAGTTGAGCTTACCTTCAGTTGTAGCTAGGCTTTTCTGCATGGCTGAGAGGATGTGGCGAATGTCATCTTCTTTGTCGGAGCCTGCTGCCCCCTGCTCTGTTTGTGCAGTGTCATCTTCTCCCTCTCTGATCTTTGACGATTTGCGGTGCTCGAACTGTATTTTGGTCTGCATCCTGTCAACCTTTCCCATCTTGCTTATGCTGCTCCCCGTGCAGGCGTATGTAGCCATGGGAAGATTATAAGGGAAAGCGACTGGGGCATTACTCTCAAATGGCACATTACTCCTGGCAGCTCATGCCGCTCACAGCCCCCCAGCAGCCCCCTGGGGCGGCCCGGTCATGCCGGTATCAGGTGAGCTCTCCAGACTGGCCGCCCGCAACTGCCAGCAGGAGACAGGCTGTGCACCTCGGCACCTCCGCTACTCTGCTCGCCTCGCCGCCATGCTACTAGGCCGCAATATTCATCTTGCTCGCTCACAGTGCGGCGCTCCTGAAATCACCAGATAGAGGCCTTCCCAGATGACTGGCGTTAATCCGGTCCTCCACATGCAATGACAGCAAAATTATAGGCTAGGATGAAGGCAATGTCTGCAGGATAGTTAAGGCGGCGATTGGAGCTCGCTTACAATGCGGCCATATTGGAGTCAGGCAGGCCACCCCCCTCCCCCCACCAATTAAACGCATTTTTTAAAAATTGATGCAGCAGAGATTGTTTATAATAATTTAAGTAATAAAGATATCTATGATAAACACTTTTGTCTATTAGGGATTGTGAAGAAGACCCTGTAACAATTACAAAGATTCTTTTGGAATTAGAGCTTTGTACCAAGCTATGGATAGATAGTGGGTTAAAACCAAAGTCAAGGTGGACTCCACAATTATCAAGTGGCAATAACTTGGATCTTTTCTATAAAGCAGATTGTTTAGATTTAGACAATAAATGAAAGGGTTCAGCACACACTGTAGATGTCTTTCAGGGATAATTTAACACAATTTGAATGTCTAAGCTTGAAACAATTGAAGGAGGATACTGATCTGAGAATAAGAGAGGCAGGCAAAGGAGGGAATATTGTTGTTATGAATTGTGTGGATTGTGATAATGAGTTTTATGGACAACTTAGTGACCCACTTTGTTACCAAAAATTGGACTATAATCCAATCATGGAATTGACTAAATGTATCATTGCTTATTTGAAACAATGGCATCAGTATAGTTTACTCAATGATGATGACCATACACTTCCAAAGATACATAGAAACCTCCCTTTCCCACCTGGCAGACCTATTGTTTCAGGTATTGGAGGACCAATAGAGAGGATTTCAGAATTTGTAGATGAGTTTCTCTGACCATATGTGGGTAATATACCAGCTTATATCCGGGACATCAAGTATATTTTGAATTTACTAAGTGATGTTGTATGGGAATCAAATATGATAATGGTGAGGTGTGGACAATACATTTTGCTCCACAGGCATGGAGTTTTGCCCTCTCCGTGTCATGCTTGGAACACGGAGTTCCGGCAAGATTCCGGTCACCACCACAAGCAGGGTTTTTTCTTGCATGTGGCTCACCAACATTAAGCTTGCAAATGTGAGTGAGAATTTGCATCCCCTAGTGCGACTTTTGGGCACTACAATGGAACACAGTGAGGTTTTCTCACCTGGGCAGTCACTACCGCTCGCAGTGAGAAAGCAGCCACTCAAGTAGAAAACCTACTCGAGCTGCAGCACAGAAGCAGCGCCCTCTGGTATGCCACTTGGTGCCGTTTGTGCTGAACAAGCTCCAGGCACTAAAAATCAGTGTGAGCAGCATGACATACCAATTTCTGCCCACTCACAGAACTGTGTGGAATCTCACAGAGTTTTTATGTAATGCAACAGAATTCCACAACGTGAAACTCTGTGAGCATTAAGGGCATTAAGTCACAGGATATATAAGATTGCAACCAGTCAAAATCCTGAGGAGAACCTTTTAACCATAGGAGGTTCGAAACGCGGCGACGTAAAGTCTTGGGGAGCATCTTGCAAGAACATTACAGTTTAGTAGGGTATTGTACAGAATGATCATCCCACGTTAACAAAATCATTTTGGAACCCCCCAAGAGACATTATTAACAAGAGGTTCACAGTGCAAGGAATAACAGTGATTGGTTACCTCTGTTTTTGTTTGTTAAGAATAATGTACTCGTACTAAGAGAACATTCTCAGGTTTGTTCATTAATGTGAATAGAGAATTTGAGTTTTGTAGTTGCTAAAATTCCTTTTTGCACAATTCACAGTTTATCACGTCATATGTTGTTCATGTTGAGCACTGATAAATTCAGCATAGTTCTGTGTTACATGATTATGTACATAAAAAGGTTAAAAAGTGGCCCTTCCATGACATGTTGTATGTTGTTGCATACGTAAAAATTATTTTGAAAAGAATTTTGACTAAACACAGGGGCCAAGCCAATTAATTTACTTGACCTTGTTTATAAAAAAATTTGTGATTAAAATAATACAGCTAGATCCCTTTTTTTGTACCATTGAAAGAGGCTCAGTCTAGCTGGCTAAGAAGGGCCCTACCCCTTTATACGTTAATGTTGGACTTTGACCTTTTTGCAGGGTCATCCCTGAACTTTTTGCCTTCCTCCTAGTAGTTTTTCTGAGCTGGTGTTGGTGGTTTTAGGACTCTGGGCACTTTATCACTGCTGTCCAGTGTAAAGTGCATGTGCTCTCTATGGTAACAAATGGTAAGATTGGTCTACACCTGTTTGGCATATTTAATTTACCTATCAGTCCCTTGTAAAGTGGTATCTCAGATACCCAGGGCCAGTAAATTAAATGCTACTGGTGGGCTTGCAGCGCTGCTTGCGCCACCCACCAAAGTAGCCTTTCAAACCTGTCTCAGGCCTCTGCCATTGCAGGGACTGCGCACACAGTTTACTGCCGCTGTGACGTGGCACATAAAGTGGGTGCCCCGTCTGTGACTCCCCTTTTACTACATATCAGTCACCCCTAAGGTAGGCCCTATCTAGCCCTATGGGCAGGGTGCAATGTAGGTAAAAGGTAGGACATGTGCCTTAACTGTGTGGCATGTCCTGGTAATGACAAACAGCCATTTTGGTTTCTCACTACTGTAAGGCTGCCCTCTCATAGGAATGCATTGGGGATTCCCTGATAAGTGTTTCAGTGGTAATTCCTGATCTGAGAGGAGTAGAGTGATCAAGTTTGGTATGTTTGGAATAGTGGTAATGAATGCTGCGTAATGGTGTGCACAGATTTATTATCACTATTTTAGAAATGCCACTTTTAGACGTGGGCATTTCTGTGTGCTATGTGTCTTTGTGCCTGCCTGATGTGTATTGCATGTCTGGCTCTGGAGTGACAGGGGCTGGGGAGGTGAAGTGGCTCCAGAGGGCCTGGGTGAGTCAGCGCTAGGCTGAATGGGCCTGATCTGCATTTGGAGTAGTGGGAGGAGTAGCCCCTGACCCTGAATAGATCTGTGCCTGCCTTGTGCAATGCTGGCTCCGCCCCCCTGTGGTGTTTCTGGGGCCAGAACCTACACTGTCAATGGGGACTGTTGTGCACTTGTTAAGTGCCCCCCAGAACTGGTTTGAACTGGGTCCCAAGCCCTGTGCCAGGGCAGAACAAAGATTGACATGGTATAAGGACTGGGGCTGTGACCCCATGTGTTGTTGTGCTTTTTGGTGCTTACTTGGGGCAGGCAGGCTGCCTTTCTGCCAGGAGGAACCGCCACCGGGGGACTGACCTGCTGCCCTGCTTGGCAGCTGGATGATCTGCTCTCTGCCCAGGAGACCCGGTATGCTGGCCTGCCTGTGCCCTTTTGGAAAAGAAGTGCTGCCTGTTCCCTGCTGTGTCAGCAGGTGTGAGCACCTTGCGAGCGCTGTGCTGTGCCTCCCCTCTCTGAACGAGGGGTGGTGGGCACTTTGGCCCAACCCAGGAGCAATAGAGTGGGAAGTGCTGCATTCCTGTACCTCTGACAAGAAGGGGTCCTGCCCACTAGAAGCGCATGGTGGGCACCTTGAGTGCCGTCTCTCTGAGCCCGAGACGTGTGTTCTTTTTACGGTCTACGGAGAAAGCAGTCAGCGAACTGGAAGTCAGGCAAGGAGTGCCTGACCGTGGGTGGGGCCTGCCAAAGGAAACAGAGCTGGAGCAAGAAGTCAGGTGGAGTACGCCTGGTCGTGGGGGGGGCTCCCGTGAGGTAGAGAGAGCCCGCATGCTGCCCGAGAGTGAGGCCCACTGGTATCCGAGAAGGAACGGTGTTGCCAGGCCATCAGAGGCCAAGACCGTGCTGCTCGACCCCGCGGGGGTGAGTCCCAAGGATTCGGCTTCACCCGAGATGTGGGTGAGTGTGTTGGGAACCGGGGCAGGAGAGGAAGCCGCGCCAAAACCGGAAGACAGGCAAAGATTGCCTCGTTGAGGGCGGGGCTCCCGTGCCGAGGAGGGGGAGCCCCGCGGGCCTGCAACCGAAGAGGGAGCCTCGCAAGCACCCTGCTGCTGTGTTCTCCCTGCTCCCGGCTGTTGCCTGCCACAAAGAGAAGCCCCGGTGAGTGGGGCTTGGAAGAAACACTGTGGGGCCTGTCTGTGCTGACAGCTACACCGCCAGATTGCGGGTAGCTGCAACAACGAAGGAGAAGCCCCGGTGAGTGGGGCTGGCAAGGCACACTGTTGGTGCCGGTTTCTCACAGCTGCATCGCCAGATTGCGGGCAGCTGCAATGACGGGGCCATTTCTT
This sequence comes from Calotriton arnoldi, assembly GCA_963921515.1. Lineage (NCBI taxonomy): Eukaryota > Metazoa > Chordata > Amphibia > Caudata > Salamandridae > Calotriton > Calotriton arnoldi. The sequence goes on from CAWUFW010003049.1 coordinate 1,601,632, forward strand.
TTACATAAGAGAAACAAGGGTGAGTTGCACCCTCTCCCCCATTAGAGTACGGGCCGGTGGAGGCCTTGTGATAGGAGAGCCCTGGCTTTTGGGACAGAGGGCATTACGGGACAGCCCCGATGGGCCCCCGAGGGAGGCCCGTTGGCCTAGAGATCACCTTGTGTTCTGGTGGGGCGCAAGTCCCTAAGGTGATGTGTGCACCTTACTAGTGTTACTGTGGTGCACTGCTGATTTAGGATATATGCCTAACAATGCTCGGCATAATGTGGTTGTGCTAAGTGTACCCTATTGCCAGTAGTTACTGGCTGCTTCACTATTTGTGTGTTCCCTCTATAAGTGTTCATGATAGGGCATGGAGGGTGTGAGTTATGCCTAATGTGCTGGTGCACTGTTACTGAATCTGGGTAGGCATAAGGGGCTATGCTGAGTACCACTATATGATGTATGCATAATATTTGGTACACGTGCCAACCTGTGAGGTTGTATGCCTAAGGTGTTTTGCTAAGTGCACCCTTACTAGTATATACTGGTTGTTTTCACTACCTGTAAGTTGTGATATGATGACAGTGGCCCGATTGGCCCTGTAATGTATATAATCCCCTGTAAAGTCATACCTAGTGGCAGGTGGCACAGTGTATATATGTGATTGCGTTCTAATGTGTTTTATGAGTAATACAAAGGCTATTTGTTTATATAACCTTGTGTGGAGTTTCTTTTGTGGTGTGCCTAGTGTGTCGCTGCTGTGTGAGTGTGTTGCGCAAACGCTTTACACATTGCCTCTGGGATAGGCCTGACTGCTCGTGCCAAGCTACCAAGGGGGTGAGCAGGGGTTATCTTTGGTGTGTAACTCCCTTGCCCTGACTAGAGTGGTGGTTTCTGCCTGGCTTAGGCGCATGCCCTAGCCAACCAGAAATCACATTTCTAACATTGTTAACTTTCAGAAAGTTGGCATTTTCTTGATTTATCCATTTGATGACTGCAGCCTGCCAGGGTCACATGACTGGATGTATTTGGCAGTTAGGCTTTGTGTATAATTCCTAGACAACCAACACAATGGGAGCTCAGGTGTGTCTGAATGGGCCATCACTGGCAGGATGGGAGGTATGAGTTGGGCCCAGCCTCACTTACACCTGAATAGGTTGTGTACTTTCTCCACACAAAGGGCCTAACGATCCTGTATTGTTACTTCAGTCAGCTTGGAGGCAGGGCAGGGGAGGCAGGGCATCTGAGCACTTCAAACTAATGCCTCTAGAAGCTTCTCCCAACTTCAAAGGCACAATTGTGTATAAATGAAGGACCTCAGACACCACCACTTCAGTACGCTTCTGGACCTGTGGACCCTCTGACAGGAAGAAGGACTGCTGTGCTGCTACAAGGACTGCCACTCTGCTGGACTGCTGCTCTGAAGGAGCTGCTGCCCTATTGTGCTGACCTGCTGCCTGCTGTCCTCTTGCCTGGGGAAGAACTGGACCTCCAACCTCCATCTTGAACCTAGGACCCTAAAGTGACTCAAAGGGCTAGTCTGCTGTCCTCCTGATCTGAGCCTCAGGGACATAACAGACTCCCCAGAGCTAGTGGACCCATCGTTAGGTAGTTCCTGACCCCCAAGAGGTGCCTCTCAGGTCCTGGACCCTTATTGTGGCTCTCAAGCTTTGGGCTCTTTGAGACCGCAAATGGTCCTGTTTGCACCAGAGCCATGCCTCTTGTATGGAAAATCAATGTGAGCCCCTGCAAGTCCATCTCTTCGCACAGTCAGCATCATTAGCCTGCATGAACCACCCACACAAGGCTTCAGTCTGCCCGTCCACAATGCCTGGCCTGCTCCTCTTGCCATGCCAACCAGCGCCACTCTCCTTGCTCCTGGCAACCTCCTTCAATGCAAAAGGTACTCTTGGCACAAACCTTGTGAAGGTAAACCCTCAGCTAGACTAATATGGGACTGTATCTGACCCGCGCCCCATCGCAGTCAACCGGAGCTTTTGACTTTGACCCGGTCCAGTATGACCAGATATCCTCGGTTGGGGCATAATGCTTTTAGGCGCTATTTAAAAGTTTATTCTTTATATATTCATACCTTTGAGTCTACTGTCTGGATTTTTGTCATTTTGGAATTGTTTTATGTATTACATTACTCTCTATTATTCTAACCTGGTGTAGGAATCTTTCTGTGTGGTGTTTTCACTGTTTGAAGTGTTGCAGAAATACTGTACATATTGCCTCAAAGTTAAGCCTGACTGATCTGTGCCAAGCTTCCGGTGCTTGCGCACAGGTTATTTTGGGGTTTGCTTGTGCCTTACTCTGACTGGGATTGTGGTTGCTGCTTGACCAGGTCTCACACGCTAGTCAACCATTAACCCAATTTCCATTTATGTGGCCTACAACTTTCAAGAATGCAGCATTGAAATCAGAGTCCCAGCTCTATCAGCATGGGGATGTAGGGATATGCAGAATACAGATCTTTCTTGCTTGCAGGATCCAGTGCCTCTCCAGAAATCAGTACACAACCTCACTAGTATTATGGCCTCCAGATCTTCTACCCAACCCAGGCGCCGGAGAGAAAGCACCTCACTCAGCTACTAGAACCGCTGCAGCCTTTGTCCATGTTAAGGTTACAGGCCCTTGGCTGCACTGCTGGTAGGGGAGTGAGGTTGGATTGAGAATATAGGACAGGTGAGGCCAACCGGAAACTGCGTTGCCTTTTTCTCAGGTTATACTGGTGTTAGAGCATTTTTAATAAACTGAAAATAATGCTTTCATTTAAATGTGTTTAGTTTGCTTAACCAGGCATGAGTTGACATGAATCGACTGAAGTAAGCCTTCATTGACATTTGTTTTGCAGTGACAGAAAAATGTGGCTTTAAAAAATATATGAACACATTTCCTACACACGTGTCTTTTCTGTGTTATTCCTTTTCAGAAAATAAGAGTAATAAAGTTAATTTTGGGATGTGCTTATTTTACTGAGCTTAAATGCGTTAATTTGCTGTTTCTCAAGATGGAAGATATTTGTTGAATGTTTCTTTTGCTGTGACATAATATAGGCTCTTTGCCTGGGTCTGCTCTAAACAGTTGTACTGTGTATTGTTTTCACTTGTTGGATAAATGTCATATTATCTCCTTATTTCCAATTTACGTTTTATTTTAATTATGCATGAAAGTAGGTGCTCATCAATGTTTCATCTTTGATGTTTCGTATTTTCTTGTTTACTTTTGGTTTGAGTACAAGTTACTTTATCAGAAAAGCCCTAATATGAGAGATTTCACCATGTCTTGAGTATTCCTTTCTCTTTCTGAAACAAATAAAATGTATCTTTTTGGGGATGTGTACCAGTCCTTTTCTTGCCTTTCAATCCTAGCAGTTTCTATGCCATTCTGCGCTCTTATTTATACTTAGACTTTCCTTGACTCTTGACCTGACTAGATTTATGCTAGTCCTTTACTGAACTATACTCTGGTTTTGGCTATTTACTTGCTTTGGATGGTTTGACTTTTCTTATTACCTTTCACAATTTGCATTATTTGATGCACTATTGATGCAGATTTGAATTTGACTAATTAACTACTCATTACCTTCTGAAATGATTGTTTAAATAAACATTTATGGGTTTGACTTTAAATTTGGTCTTGTGAACATTTTCTTTAATGACAAAGGGTAACTGTCTTTTGAGAGTCACATGATCCAGGGCCGGACTGGCTACTGGGCGCTTTGGCATGCTGCCGAGCTGGGGGCTGATTTAGTTGATGGGGACCTGCGTGTGCTGAACGAAATTCGTTTTGCTTTGTTTATTTCGTAGCACACGCAGGTCTCCATCAACGAAATTAGCCCCCACGGCAGTGACATCAGCCCCCAGCTCGGCAGCATTCCAAAACGCCCGGTAGCCAGCCCGGCCCTGCACATGACTCCGATCCTGCGTCTCAGTCCTTTTAATTTACTAGTTGAAAGCATTGACACTGGCATGCAATAATGATACTGCTCGTACCACCACTCTCTCCCCTATCAGAGACTACATGTTTAGGGAACAGATAGGGTCCTGTTTGGCATGAAAATGAGCCACCTCCTATCTGAAACCATGGATTGTCCACACATCAGTGGCCATCTTGGCTGCAACCCAAAGCCACATCTCTCCTTCTGCCTTTCCATACTTTCCATTTTTATTTCTCCTTTATTCATTCTCTGAAAACGTATTTTAATGTATTTTTCTCAAGCACTTTACTGCTGGGTTTAGTTTTCTCTGTTTCTCTCCACTTTGATTTGTTTACCATGTGTACCTTACTCCTCCATCAAATATTGTTTTTCTACTTCATCTCCTCATTGTTGTCTGGAGTCTCCTTACTTATTTCGTCATTACTCTCTTCCTTTTCACACGTTCCTCTAGAACCTCCTTTTTATGTCTGATAGAGACAGATGTTGCATGATAATGTTGATGTCACACACTATGAGAACATACATGGAGTTGGCTTTTAGGCCAGCGCATTTCAGTCATTAGTTTAGTTGCGTCCACCCTCTTCAGCCCTTGCTTTGACAAAAATGCCCTTCGTATTTTGCAGGAAATCAGAGGAATATGTGAATCTTACTGTTAGTTTTTGGCTTTTAGATGTGTTAGTCTGCCTGCCCTTAGAGTAGGGGGGGGGAAGCAAACTTCGTTCCGCCGGCGGAGTTCGCAACATTTTGTCACTTCATCCTCTGCTTGGAGCGCGGAGTTAAGCAACAACTCCACTTACCGCCGGCTGATCAGGGTTAACCGGGGGGAGCCGCTCACCCAATTCCTGCCAATCTCGTTACATTGTCTGTCCTAAGTGCTGCTTGGAGAAACCCACAGGCTATGATTGGGTAGCTCCATAAAGCAATGCAGACTCACATACATGGAAATACAAATGTGCACCACGTTGAATTGTTCCTTGATAAACACAATAAATGTTGACATCAATTTGATGGCCTATGTTCTAAACAGTCATCCCCCCAAAATTGGTCTAAAAGAATATACTGGAAAAGCATTGTGTAATGGAAAATGAAATAATGTTATGAAACGAATAGTTTTGTATTATCCGTAAAATAAATACACATATAAGCAAAAAATAGTGATATTGCAAACTAATAAGATTGCAAATGAAGTTTCAGTTCCTTAAAGTGAAACTGCTAATTTTAGCTTCCACTCTCTCTTTGAATAAATGGAGTAGATGCCATTGTAAAATGGCCACTGTGTTAAGAAACAGTTGGGTACGTCTACCTTTGTGATTGTGTGTGCAAATTTCCCATTCTATGTAGAGGCACTGACCCTCCATTGTGTACCACTGTTGTCAGCTCTGCAGCCATTGGTCCCAGTAAACAGGTTGCTTGAGTATTACGGACACCCTTCCAGCACCGAGGGAGCTAGCGTTCAAGGTCACACTGAGTATTGGCACCAGAACTTAATTTCCGTAGGACAGCACTGCTACTTCTCAGCAGACTGTTGTACTTTATTGAACAGTACCTGGGCTCCTCAGTATTGCCTTTTTAAACTGCATTGGGCAGTAATTACGTTTCTCAGTGAGCCTTTTAAACTGAAAAGGGGGATATTTTATATTGAGACCATGAAAATACTTCTCATTGGGGTTACTATTTATGTAACACAGCGGCACCAGAGTAGACGTGCTGATCCCCCGTGAAAACAGAAGCGCCACAACATGTTATGGCACTACACCCTGGCACCAGCACAGAGCAGAGCGCTCACGGCTGGGTTTTCAGACTCATGCCTTGGGCTGAGTAGTGATGCTTCGCCGTCAGGCTGGATTCAGGAAAGCACAAAATCTTGAGTCACATTAACACCACTGAAAATTGGTGACGAAAAAATAGCCTCGCCAGTCTGTCTCACTTTTGGGACCCAGCCAGAGAGCATTAAAAGTGCACAAAGTGGGTGGGAAATGCGAGGAAGCCTGTAATCTAGCACTTTTTAATGTGACGCGGCTTTACAGTTACAAGAATACCGCTTTTGTAATATGGAATACCACGTTATAGCGCAGATTAGGGTTGGCCAAGCAATACTCCGCCTGCTCACGGAATTCTTAATAGTTTTTCGGAAACTCCGCGGAATTGCGCTCAGTGAAATTCTAGGAGCTCTGCCCAGCCCTATTTTAGAGTGCCTTCTCTTGCAGTGCAGTGATGTTAAGCAAAACATTCGTGCTCTGCAATGGAGGCACATTTGTGCTCCTGAAAATATTCCCAAACTCCTGTTGATGTGACACTAAGGATTCAGTGGATGCATACTTATCCATACTTTGTCTGTATTCTTGCATTATGTAAAAGTTAAGCATAGCTACATTCTCAAACCTTTTTTGTATGACCACTCAAAGACCTGGTTATTTTATGGTTAGGCCTCTTTTGGAATACAAATGATTGTTTTGTTTTTCCGTGGTTTCTTTCGTTTTTTCAATTAGTGAAAATTGTTAATTTTGAAACCCATTATCCCTAATAACTCTCTTTCGTAAATTTCCGAGCAAGACCCAATGTAAGTTAAAATTTTATAAAACAGTAACAATAGTTGAATTACACATAGCATTCAGCACTTTCAAAATATAAAGTCAATTTTTATTACACCAAATGCATCTTTCTTCCCTAATATTCAAACTTGAAACAAATCTCTCCTAAAAAATATGAACACTGCAAGAAAGTGTTTCAATGTAAAAGGGATTGCTTTCAAGACACATGTTACTCCAGAAAACTTGCAATTACCACAACAGCCATATTTAAGATCGATCTGCATAACATCTGCAACCAAAAGTCAACGTCTCACTACCTAACAACTTACTGTATTTTTTTTCATTTTTGAGAAAATGTTTATTGAAAATATTGAAAATATTTTGGCATTTGCTGCTCCGATTTCAAATAATATTATTTGTCGTTTTTCCGAAACTTGGAGCGTGGGCAGTCCAAAAGAGGCCATGCCCCAGTTTTAACGGCGTTCACGCATTTATATTGCTAATTGTTTCATCCTACAGTGTGCAGCAGGGAAACCACATGTGGGCAAGCACAGAAGCGCATAATGAATTGCTCAAGGGCAGAGTCATGCTCTATAGCCTTATCTGATTTTAAATGGTAACTTTTTTGTGCCAGAGCTTCACAATTTTTTCAGAAATTCATCAGCTGAAAATTCATCAAGCTTTAATGGTACATTTAAGTTAATGTTTTACAACGTGCATGCCATAATAACTAATTGAGAGCTGAGACTAAGCATTTGTGACCGGCTTTGCACTGTCTACGTCACCATGATCCCATGAGGAAACGTGTTCGGTTATGACACAACTAAGAGGTTCAAAGAAAAACACCACCACAGAGGTACATAAAATACACTGTGAACAGTTGCGATTTTAAATTCCTTCAGACATGTGCTGCAGCAAATTTTGTCATTTGCAAATGCTTTATTAAAAATAATGTGCGGAGTTTAGTTTTAAAAATAAAATGAGTTAAATGCAAAATTTGTAGTAAGCAAAATGTTTAAAAACTATAGGCCTGTAAAATAGAAATGAAGCATGGGTTTTTAACTTGACATAACAGATGATGCCATGAATGAATAAGAAACTATATTAATACTGAAAGCTTGTTTTTCACATTAAAGGACAGTTGTGCAAGATATTTTTCTTCTGCTGCAGACATTGCAATTTTGGAAGCTACTGTTTATTAGCTACTGAATAGACACGTGTTTGTATTGGATGACTAATAGTGAGGTTCTCATAGCAAAAGATGCAGACGACAGGGACAATGATTCATGGGAAGAAGTTTTTGGAAAGCAAGAAAGGATGTGCCACAACATTCAAGTGCACATGGTTAAAAGATGATTGTACTCTGGTGAAAAGATGGGGAGTGACATGTTCCCATGAGCATGATTAAAATCTTATTGGTCAACATGAAGAAGAAGAATATTAATGTTGCGACATAGAAAATGTGTTTATATTAGTGCATGTTCTTAAACTAGTTGTAGGCGAATTGATTGAGATTTTCATTTTTCTTTTTCCATAGACAGAGAGCAGCATCTCATTCTATTCCCCTTTATTCCGACTTTCTCGGAGGAAACTCTTCATTGATTTTCTTGTATTTCTCTATATGAAAAGTCTGAGCTTATTTCTTGGTCTGCTGTTATTTAAGCTGAGAATACTTTACAGTTCATTATCCTAAAGTTTCATGCTTATGCTTGATTCTCTCATCCGGACCCTTCATGGGTGTGAGAAGTTGGACTGGTATATGCTGTCCACTAGTTATAGTGGGCACCATGCACCAGTCCAAACGACCTTTATTGATGATAGGTTTAAAGACAACCTTTATTGAAAGCTATCCTAGTGGTAGCTATGGAGAGCAGCCTTCAGGCTAAGTCTTGAAGGAGTGTTAAGCTGTTGTTTTACCAGTTTATAATCTCATGAATGACCAAATGAAAGGAGAACCACACCAGGTATATATATAAAATATATGTATTTATTACTAAACACTACCCAATAGTCTCTTTATGAGGCTAGAGGTCAAAGTACACAAGTTACAAGTCAAATAGCACAGTAAAGTAGCACAATATACGATTAGCCCTAGGGACGTGCCAAACCATATATTAAGAAAGTGGTATAAGAACCACGACTTAAGTAGACACAAGGCCTAGAGCCTGGAGAATCGCTGGGACCCCAAGGAACTACCCAAGGTAGTGACACAGGGGACCCACGGGGGCTGTGTGCAGTGTGTGAACACAGCCGCGAGCTCCGTTATCGTCTATGGGAAAGTCGCAGTTAGAGTTTTAGAGTTTAAGGACACTTAGAAATGGACTAGGACCAAACCCTCTTGGACTTAGACAGTTCTAGGGTCAACACCAACGGGAGCACCGGAGTACTCGAGTTACCTCACCCAGGGAAGCCGGGTGCATAGGTGTCAAATGGTGTCGGGTCGCGTCGTCGTTTTCAATGGCAGTCTGCAGAGAAGTGCTGATGCCGGGAAGATGCAAAGTGTCCGAAGAGATCCAAGCCTGGATCGAAGATGAGAAGAACCTGAAAGCAGAGGGGAGAGAGTCTGGGTCACTTGCCAGTGACCAGGGGCACGATAGTCGAATGCCCACCGATGTCGGGTGCTTCAGGTGAAAGAGGTGAATCTTGACTCTTCAGCCACGAGGACCAGGAGGCGTCGACAACAACCAGAAGCTGGATTTGAGCTATGCCACAAAGGATGTCGAGTGCTGCAGCATTGGTGTCCGGATTGAACACAACAAGCCTTGGCAACAGCAACCCACACAGAAAGGAGAAAGATGCTTCGGTGCAGACCAGCAAGGTCTGAGGGACTCACCACTTGGTGGGGAGTTAGGGCACATCTAGAGCAACCAGAAAAGCCCAAGGAAAATCAGAGTTGCCTTCACAGGGATCCACCAGTTGACGGACCAGGGATCGCGAAGGAGCCTCAAGTGAAAATGAAAGAAGCAGGCCCACGGGACACTCGTGGAGTGTAGGCTCACAATCTTCAGTGCAAATGGTGCTTGGTGCCTGGGCTATTAGTAACCCAAAGCAGGACTTCAAGAAACGTCGAGAAGTTGATGCACTAGCAAATGTGCACAGTGTCCAGGAGTTCCGGTTCCACGTCACTCGTGAGGGCTGCGGGTCTCAGCTTTGCTGGGGACTCGGGTCGGCCTCTGAGAAGTCTGGAAATCCTCTTCCTGGTCTGCAATTACTTCAGAGTCCGGTGGGAGCTTCAGAGATGCAGACCGGCAAATGCTTTGTTTGTGCCTGCCAAGCAGGGGAGTTACTCCTTGACCCCAAGGGAGATTTCTTCAGTCCTCTAGTCTTGAGTAGAGCGTCGAAGTTCCAGGATTCAGTTGCAGAGTTTCGTCCAGGGATATCTAAAGTCCTGTTGCCAGGGGTTCCTTACTTATACCTAAGAAAGGGGTTGGACTAACTCTGTGGACCCACCTATGGGAGGGTTTGGAAAGAGGGGTGGCTACACCCATTTCCTTTGTCCAGTTTCACACCAGAGCAGGGGCTGGCAGCCCCTGCAACCGGTTTGAACTGGGGTATGCACGAGGACACCAAATGTGCCCCCAGTGCAGGACTTCAAAGCACTCTTGGAGTGCACCCACCCAGCCCCAATCCACTAAGGCCTGTCTGGGAGGTGGTTACAACTCCCTGTGACAGGAAACCTATTGTCCAGGCCTCCCCTGCCGGAGTTTTGGTCAGCAGCAGGAGGCCAGACTCGTGTCTGTGGCTGCAGCATCCATTTTGTGATGCCAGGGCTCTGTTTAGCTGGTACCGGGTATACCGGTGCTGTTATGTCTTTCCCTCTAGAAGGGTGGGATCATTCTCCCACACCAGTTACTGGTGTGGGGGTATGATTCCAAGGTGTTTGACACCAAACACAACATGTTTCCGTGCAGCCATCCCAAAGTTAGCATTTACCGCGAGGATATAATGCACTTAAGAGTATATGGTCAGGCTGCACCACAGACAACCCCGGAGATGTGATTCCGAGGGCTGCAGAGGGGCTCTGCTCATGCATGGGCACCCTCTCACATATAACCAAGCACCCTGCCTTCAGGATTGATAAGGCCTGCCATAGGGGTGACTGATAGGTTTCTATGTGCAGTGATAGGTGAGATATAGTGAACCTATATCTCTGTAAGGGGTGCATGCACCACCTCACTCAGGCTGCAGTAGCAGTCCTGTGGTGTCATTTTGGATGGCTTTCCAGGGGTGGCACAATACATGCTTCGGCCCCTGGTAGGCCTCTGGGGTACCTATGCCCTGGGTACATAGTATACCATATACTAGGGACTTATAAGGGCACTCCAGAATCCAATCTGTGGTGTACCTAAAGTACATGGAATCAATTTATAAGAGAAATCAGATAGGCTGGGGACCTGAATAGCAGGTTCCCAGCCAAAGTAAGTCAAAAACCATCAAAACACCAGAAAAAAATGGGGGCAACCATGTAGTCAGATTCCACTTTCCTACATAACCCCCCCCAAACGAAAGGAGATAAGGCTAACCTTGGCCAGTTGAACCTTTATTGACTAAGTGGCCATATAAGGAAGTACCTGCACTAGCATGGTTACCCCCTGTCTTATGGTCCACTAAGCTATCCCTCACCCTAAGGGTATGAGAGAGTCTCCACCATGGGGAATTACTACCTGTGGTGTGCGTTGGTAAAGTAAAAGGCTGATGAGGTGTCTGAGTAGGGAAGTGAGACCCTAGGAAGGTTGGTCTCAGCTTCCTCAGATCACTGGTCACCATGTATGCCTGTCTTTCCATGGCTGAGTTGCACTTTGCTCTAAGGGTCAACCTTTGGCTGCCTACAGCTGGGGGTTGGGTCCCTTTGGATGGAACACTGGAGGGACATGGCAGGTTTGGAACCTTTTGGTCCCAGGTTTGCCCTTGCCTAACAGAGTCCTTCTGGGGGAGGCCCCTACACAAAGGTATGGGCGATCCCTCAGTGTGTTGAGGAATTTTCACCTGGCTAGGGCTACTAGATTGGGTGCCCCTAATCTGCTGGTGGGGGGGTTCCTCTGGACAGGGGGCCCTGTGGGGTCCACTGACCTCCCTGACCTCTGCAGCCCTGGGCTGACTGAGGCAGGGTAGAGAGGGGCAGGTTACCTGCTCCAGACTGGGTACCACCTTGGAAGGGTCCCCTGCCATCAGAGGGGTTGCCAGGCCAGGCCTGTCTACCTCTGGGGCAGTTCCTTCACTAGGGGTAGGATCAGTTCCCTGGGGAGGCTGACCCTTACCTATAGTCTGGGGGGAAGAAGACTTTTCTTCAAACCTTGTGCTCTCTTGTGGAGGAGAGTGGGCCATTCTTTCAGGCTCCATCACTCCAACATTTTCCTGGGGTGGGGCTGTGGCCATCACAGCCCCCCTAACTTTCTCAGGGATGCCCAGCATTCTCAGATGGGCTTTGTGTTCAACTTCAGCCCAGGCTGAAATTTCTAGATCATTGCCCATCAGGCAATCTACAGGCAAGGTTGGGGACACTGCCACTCTTTTTGGGCCTGTGACCCCTTCCCAGCTGAGATTGACCATGGCCATGGGGTGATCTGTTCTGACACCATCAATGTTGGTCACCTGGTATTTAAACTCAGGTAAAAGCTAGTGAGGGGGGACTAGTTTCCCTGCCACCATGGTGACACTAGCCCCGGTGTCCCTGAATGCCACAGCTTTCTGACCATTAATCAGTGGCTCCACTCTGTACCTGCCCAAGGCATTGGGACCCATGGTAAAAGTGGCAAATCCCATGCCACCATCACAGACTGAGGAGGCTTGTGAGGGGGGCCTGTCTAAACTAGGGCCCACCTCTGTTCCCCATGAGAATGCACCTAACTTTTTGGGTGCAACACTACCACCTGGGAGATTACTACTAGTAGTACCAGGAGGAGTGGTAGTGTTAGTTGGAGGAACATTTTCTTTATTGCCAATCCTGGGGCAACTGGGATCAATTTTCCAGTGGCCAGGCTTTTTACAAACATGGCAATATGGTTTCTTTTCAGGAGAGGAAGGAGTTTGGGGCCCACCCCCAGAAGAGGACTTTTGGGGCCCTGTAGTGGATTTATCCTTAGATTTATCCCCACCTTTCTCTTGGGACTTGGTAGAATCTTTCTTCTGGTCACCACCCTGATTCTTAGGCCTTACACTGGTTCTGACCCATTTGTCTGCCTTCTTTCCCAATTCTTGGGGAGAGGTCAGATCAGAGTCCACCAGGTACTGGTGTAAAAGCTGGTTTTGACAATTATTAAGGATCTGCTCCCTCATAATCAAATTGTACAATCCTATAAAGTCATGCACTTTGCTGCCATGTATCCAACCTTCCAGAGCCTTAGTAGCACAATCTACAAAGTTAACCCAGTCTTGAGTCTGAGTCTTTTGGGTATCTCTGAACTTCAACCTATACTGTTCAGTGGTTAGGCCAAACCCATCAATCAGAACACTCTTCAATACTTTGTAATTGTCAGCATCCTCTTCTCTAACAGTGAGGAGCTTGTCTCTACCTTTGTCTGCAAAGGAGAGCCACAAGATTGCTGCCCACTGCTCCTGGGGGACCCTCTGAACTTTACAGGCCCTTTCCAGTGCAGTAATCCATTTGTGGATGTCATCCCCACTCTGGTAGGGAGGGACAATCTTGCTTAGGTTTCTATGGTCATGAGACCTTTCCCTATCCCTAGGGAAGTTGCTGCCACCATGGGACTCTAGTCTCAACTTTCTTCTTTGTCTATGAAGCTCTAGGGACTCCCTGTCTATAGCCAACTGCTCTCTTCTGATCCTAAGCTGAGCTTCTCCATACTTGAGCAGTCTCTCTTTCCTTTCATGAGAGGATTCCCTCCTATGAGAGGATGCAGAGGTCCCTACTGAGGTGTCAGAATGGTTAGACTCCTGAGAAGGAGATCTTGACCTTCTAGGCACACTCACAACTCTTCCTGGTGGGACAAAGGAGAGGCCATTCTTGTCCTCCTCCTCATCTGCAGGAGGAACTGGATTTTCCAGGTCAAGATCATTGTCATCTTCCTGGCCAGTTTCAGAGGTCAGGTCCTGGGTTTCTTCACTCCTGGTCCCTTCCTCATCTTCTGCCCCACCCTCTGTGCCTACCCCTTCAGAACCTGTGGGTCTTCTGAGATCATCCAACAGAAGCACCTCTATGAGGCGTTGGGTGTTGGCACTTTTGCCTGTCTTCAGCTTCCTAGTACTGCACAATGCTCTCAATTCCAAGAATGGGAGCTTGTCATACTTGGATGGTAGAATCCCATTGGCTTCTGGCAGGGATCCACTGGTTCCTGGCCTTGAAGACATCACTAGTGAGGTGTGGTGTATGCACTACCTACTCTAGTGTGGCCTACTAAACTCTCTTGAGTTGTAGAAAGGGTGTGCTAAGCCCTTGACACACAACTTTAAGTTCAGTAGAACTTACTGTATTTCTAAGCTTGAATTTATATGTACCTCAGGTACCTTTAGTGGTTTTCAGTCAGTCACACACTTGAGATTATCTGGTAAAACAAGGCAAGCTTGAATCCAACCACTGCACACCAACGTGAGAAGTTGGCCTGGTATATGCTGTCCACTAGTTATAGTGGGCACCCTGCACCAGTACAAATGACCTTTATTGATGATAGGTTTAAAGACAACCTTTATTGAAAGCTATCCTAGTGGTAGCTATGGAGAGCAGCCTTCAGGCTAAGTCTTGAAGGAGTGTTAAGCTGTTGTTTTACCAGTTTATAATCTCATGAATGACCAAATGAAAGGAGAACCACACCAGGTATATATATAAAATATATGTATTTATTACTAAACACTACCCAATAGTCTCTTTATGAGGCTAGAGGTCAAAGTACACAAGTTACAAGTCAAATAGCACAGTAAAGTGGCACAATATACGATTAGCCCTAGGGGCGTACCAAACCATATATTAAGAAAGTGGTATAAGAACCACGACTTAAGTAGACACAAGGCCTAGAGCCTGTAGAATCGCTGGGACCCCAAGGAACCACCCAAGGTAGTGACACAGGGGACCCACGGGGGCTGTGTGCAGTGTATGAACACAGCCGCGAGCTCCGTTATCGTCTATGGGAAAGTCGCGGTTAGAGTTTTAGAGTTTAAGGACACTTAGAAATGGACTAGGACCAAACCCTCTTGGACTTAGACTGTTCTAGGGTCAACACCCACGGGAGCACCGGAGTACTCAAGTTACCTCACCCAGGGAAGCCGGGTGCATAGGTGTCAAATGGTGTTGGGTCGTGTCATCGTTTTCAATGGCAGTCTGCAGAGAAGTGCTGATGCCGGGAAGATGCAAAGTGTCCGAAGAGATCCAAGCCTGGATCAAAGATGAGAAGAACCTGAAAGCAGAGGTGACAGAGTCTGGGTCACTTGCCAGTGACCAGGGGCACGATAGTCGAATGCCCACTGATGTCGGGTGCTTCAGGTGAAAGAGGTGAAGCTTGACTCTTCAGCCACGAGGACCAGGAGGCATCGACGATGACCAGGAGCTGGATTCGAGCTGTACTGCAAAGGATGTTGAGTGCTGCAGCATTGGTGTCCGGATTGAGCACAACAAGCCTTGGCAACAGCAACCCACGCAGAAAGAAGAAAGATGCTTCTGTGCAGACCAGCAATGTCTGAGGGACTCACTACTCGGTGGGGAGTTAGGGCACGTCTGGAGCAACCAGAAAAGCCCAAGGAAAGTCAGACTTGCCTTCACAGGGACCCACCAGTTGACAGACCAGGGATCGCAAAGGAGCCTCAAGCAGAAATGGAAGAAGCAGGCCCATGGAACACTCATGGAGTGTAGGCTCACAATCTTCAGTGAAAATGGTCCTCGGGGCCTGGGCTACAAGAAATCCAAAGCAGCACTTCAAGAGACGTTGAGAAGTTGATGCACTAGCAAATGTGCACAGTGTCCAGGAGTTCCGGTTCCACATCACTCGTGAGGGCTGCGGGTCTCAGCTTTGCTGGGGACTCGGGTCGGCCTCTGAGAAGTCTGGAAATCCTATTCCTGGGCTGTAATTACTTCAGAGTCCGGCGGGAGCTTCAGAGATGCAGACTGGCAAATGCTTTGTTTGTGCCTGCCAAGCAGGGGAGTCACTCCTTGACCCCAAGGGAGATTTCTTCAGTCCTCTAGTCTTGAGTAGAGCGTCGAAGTTCCAGGATTCAGTTGCAGAGTTTCGTCCAGGGATATCTAAAGTCCTGTTGCCAGGGGTTCCTTACTTATACCTAAGAAAGGGGTTGGACTAACTCTGTGGACCCACCTATGGGAGGGTTTGGAAAGAGGGGTGGCTACACCCATTTCCTTTGTCCAGTTCCATGCAGAGCATGCAACCGGTTTGAACTGGGGTATGCACGAGGACACCAAATGTGCCCCCAGTGCAGGACTTCAAAGCACTCTTGGAGTGCACCCACCCAGCCCCAATCCACTAAGGCCTGTCTGGGAGGTCGTAACACCTCCCTGTGACAGGAAACCTGTTGTCCAGGCCTCCCCTGCCGGAGTTTCGGTCAGCAGCAGGAGGCCAGACTCGTGTCTGTGGCTGCAGCATCCATTTTGTGATGCCAGGGCTCTGTATAGCTGGTACCGGGTATACTGGTGCTGTCATGTCTTTCCCTCTAGAAGGGTGGGATCATACTCCCACACCAGTTACTGGTGTGGGGGTATGATTCCAAGGTGTTTGACACCAAACACAACATGTTTCCGTGCAGCCATCCCAAAGTTAGCATTTACCGCGAGGATATAATGCACTTAAGAGTATATGGTCAGGCTGCACCACAGACAACCCCGGAGAGGAGATTCCAAGGGCTGCAGAGGGGCTCTGCTCATGCACGGGCACCCTCTCACATATAACCAAGCACCCTGCCTTCAGGATTGATAAGGCCTGCCATAGGGGTGACTGAGTTTCTATGTGCAGTGATAGGTGAGATATAGTGAACCTATATCTCTGTAAGGGGTGCATGCACCACCTCACTCAGGCTGCAGTAGCAGTCCTGTGGTGTCATTTTGATTGGCTTTCCAGGGGTGGCACAATACATGCTTCGGCCCCTGGTAGGTCTCTTGGGTACCTATGCCCTGGGTACATAGTATACCATATACTAGGGACTTATAAGGGCACTCCAGAATCCAATCTGTGGTGTACCTAAAGTACATGGAATCAATTTATAAGAGAAAGCAGATAGGCTGGGGACCTGAATAGCAGGTTCCCAGCCAAACTAAGTCAAAAACCTTCAAAACACCAGAAGAAAATGGGGGCAACCATGTAGTCAGATTCCACCTTCCTACAATGGGTCTCTCAACTGACACATATTTTCCTTCTCGCATTTAATTTTATTTATTTAGACTAGGGGAGTTTATATATGGAACACCCTTGTTGAATTATTATTATATAGAATGCATTATTGACTAAAATATTGATTTACTTTATTATCTAATATCGATTGATTGATTGATTACAATAACCTTTGATGTGAGACTTGGAAAATAATACTTTAATAAACATTTTGTATTGACAGCAGCTCCTTACATCTCTGCCAACATCAAAGATCCACCGACCTGTAGTGTGGTGGTTATGATCGATGAGTAGGTGGGAGAGAAAACCTGTGCTCCAACACATATGAGTAAAGAATGAGCTATTTGCAACAGGGCAAAAAAAGAAATCCAAAATCTGTTTCTAAAATGAAAATCACTGAGTGTCGTAGTTTGTCTGATGCTCAGAGCAGGAGTGGCTATTTTTCCAGCTGCCAAACCCCTGCGAGAATGGACCCAGGAAGGTGGTTCTTGAGGGTTAGAGGCCAGTTTAAGCCCAGGAGAGTTAGAGAGGTTGCCTATAGGTTTTTCCAAGGACCAGCTATACACTTCTCCCATTGCCCTCAGACTGTGTCTTGGTTGACACATCCTCACCTCCCCACCATTCCATGTGTACTGGGGAAAACACTTGAAAATAGCAGCAGTCCCATTCAAGAAGCTTTACCGATTCTTATGTGGATAATCTTTCTTAGATGAAGCTCGCAGCTAACTACCCTACAATTGGCTTTTATGTCATTTTATTTTAAGCATTTTGCTTTGTTATTTATTAATAATAATAGAGGACTTAACAAATTCACTCTCAAAACAGTTCAGTTTTAAACAACTTTTGATTAATAGTGCCTCTAGGTAATGTATCATAAAGTGTATTATGGATGCAACTGTCATGCTCTGCTGTCATTTCAATTATGGGATCTGTGTAGCCCTTTTATGCTATACATCTAAGATGTTGGCGTTTTATGCATTCTCTGTGGTTCTATCTAATCTTAACAGTTTCTGGGTGAATGGAAAATTGCCCGGTCTCCCCTAGTGTAGTAATAATGATACATGCATAACAGTACTGACGCAGTATCAAATAATGAACATTATTTCGATGGTTGCTTGTATTCTTTCTTTATTAGATTACTTGATGAGGCTTTTTATACAGGTTATATAGCCTCCAGCCAACATGTGTTTCCCACACACTGAGCTTCTTCAGGGTTGTTACAACATAAATACAAATCAATAACTAATACAGTTAACACATACATCATATTCTATACAAACTAAATACATACATAGGAATGTTTTTCTTAAAATTATAATTATTACTGCCAGAACATAATTTTATACAATGCATACTAATGGTGTCAAGAGGATGTTTCCCAAAATGCAGTGTTATTGAACTTCCCCTTCAATTCCATGAATGTTTATCATCTATAACTATAGAATCATAGACCAGCTCATTTAGCAAAACCTACTCTAGGGAACCCAATTGTAACTCAATCCGTTGTTTTGTATTAGCAGCAATGACCCATGTGAACCTGGCTACCTGTAGCTCTCATACTTAAATTCTGTTTAGAATTCAATAGTCAATTACCTTATATAAAAGGCTTCCTTCTCAAGCACTCATACCAAGTAAATTATGTCTTCTGGGATTGAAACATAATAATCTTTGTAATGGCTCTCTGTAATCAATAATTTTCTTGATTAACTATTATTTAAAAATAAAAGATATTCCCACATGACACATTAATATAACTATGTAGAAGTGCCACACACTTACTTTAGTGTCAATAGCAGATTTCTTCTTTTAACTAGTTTCTTCTTGTACTTAATTTATTCTCATGTATATATTCAGCATCTTTCTGAATTATATCTTCTTTGATAGAAATTACCTATTAAAATACATGAATATGTCTAACCTTAGTACTTCTGTTATGTTCTTATTTACCGTATTCCGATGATTCACCAATTCTCATGAAAAAACCTCTTATCTCAGAATGTCTTAATCATCTGATAGCTGTTGTTTAAGCAGCACGGGAGCATACAGGATGATCATTTGACATGTCTTTATTCAAAGAACCCTGATGGAAAGCAGTGGATAAATGGATATGCCTCTAGATACTGATAATAATACTACTAATTGCTGATGAAGATATAGAGGATGCCAGATAGTGTAGGGAGAAAAATAGAGTACAACCAGACAGGTCGACAAGGGTGCTAGCCTGGGGAAAGAAAACTACTTACAATATTTGGCTCATTCAGTAAAAATATTTATTTTTTAATATTTTCTTTTCTTTTTGAGTTAATGCTAGTTCAAAATGCAATTTTATAAAGCTGTTATCTGAAGAGAAGAAAAAAATATGAAACACCGTAGCAGTGTCTTGCTACTTATAAATAAGAAACCGCATAGAATGACGAAGGATCTGGTCGCACAGGGTAGTGTGTAGGGAGAGACTAATGAATTATGATCAGAATCACAGGTTCGATCCCATAGTTGGGAGGATCAGTAGTAAAAATATATGGTCTCTATTTTTTAATTTATACTTTTTTAATTTATATTTGTGTTTATGTATAGTAAAAGTGGAAAGAGTGGATATTTTGAAAACCAGGAACATATAACTGTGTGTTTTGGATTTTCTCATTATTTGTACATCATTTATGGATGATATATGTTCATGACATTGAAAGGGAAGTGCAATAACAGTGCACTTTGAGGAAACACCCTCTTTATACTATGCATTGTAAAAAATTATGTTCTGCCAGTAATAATTATAATTAAATCAAAAATCCTATGTATGATTTAGTTTGTATAGAATATGATGTATGTGTTGAATGTAATAGTTATTGGTTTGTATTTTATATATTTTTTATTTTGAAACAGCCCTGAAGAAGCACAGTGTGCGCCAAACATGTGTTGGCTGGAGGCTGTATAAGCTGTATCAAGAGACTCATCAAGAGATCTAATACAAGCAGACATCAAAAGAATATTAATTATTTGATATTGGAATTGTCTCTGTACTGTCATTCATATCTATCAATCTATCTATGTATCTCTCTCTCTCTCTCTCTCTCTCTCTATATATATATATATATATATATATATATATATATATATACATATATACATATATACATATATATATATATATATATATATATATATATATATATATATATATATATTCACTGAAAAAACCACAGGTTTCAGGGACGTTATAGTTAGTTGGACTTTTCACTCGTACAGAACCAGAGAAATTTGGCCGTTATAGTTAGTTGAGCTAACTAGAACTCGCGCCCCCGCAATGCACTGCTGATGACGTCACATATTACATCATTCATGACATGGTCAGTGACATCACTGATGACATCTCAAATTACATCACTGATGACATCACCGATGACATCATCCAGTGACAGTGTGTTTCTGTAAAGTTTAAATATGTTTTATATATATATATATATATGCCAAGGTGTATTGAAGAATGAGTGGGTGTATAAGTGTCTAAATGGATAATTTAGTAGGTGCGTGACTGACTGTATAAGTTAGTGATTAAACATGTCTTACTGAATGCATGGGTTAGTGACTAAATTGTGTGAATGTCTGTATCAGTCTCTCAGTTGGTGTGTAAGTGGCTGCATGGGTTGGTGAGTAGCTACATGAGTGTCTATATGGTTTATTGATTAGCTGTCTGAGTATCTGTATGGGTGCCTGAGTGTCTGTGTGGGAGGGTGGGGGGTGTGTGACTCTGTGAATAGATGTGTGAGTGGGTGATTCACTGGGTGTATGGGTTCAAGAGTGCATCTGTGAAGGGCTGTATGGGTGGGTGAGTGTGTGTATGGGTGTGCTGGTGAGTGAATGGATGTCTCAGTGGTACATGTGTGAGTAACTACGTATGTGAAAGGCAGTATATGTGAGTGTTGGAGTATATAAATGACTATATGTGAGAGTGAGTGATTGTGAGAGTAGCTGTATGGATGAGTGTGTGCTTATTTCAGTGATTGTATAAGAGAGTAAGTATGTGTTAGTATCTGTTTGAATAAGTGAGGTGGTGTGTGTATAACTGTGTAGGTGAGTAAATGGAAGTGTGATTGATTCTTTGCATGATTAACTAGGTGTGTGAGGAACTCTATGAATGAGTGGCGGTGTGTGAGTGTCTGTTTAGGTGTATGAGTGCATATGATAGTGCTGTATTGATGAGTGACTGCATGTATGAGTGACTGTAAGGGTGAATGAGTGGATGTGTGTGTAGACCTAGGAATCAGTGAGTGGGTATGTAGTAACTGGTATTCGTGTGTCTATGGTTTCGAAAATGGTAGTCTGTATTTTAGAGTGGGTGTATCAAAGGTTATATTAGGGTGTGAGGAGGTGCATCAGATTATCACGTGGATGATGTCATCAGTGATGTCATCAATGATTTCATTTGAGATGTCATCAGTGATGTCATCAGTGATGTCACTGACCATGTCATGAATGATGTAATATGTGACGTCATCAGCAGTGCATTGCGGGGGCCCGAGTTATAGTTAGCTCAACTAACTATAACGGCTGAATTTCTCTGTCAAACTAACTATAACGTCCCTGAAACCTGTGTTTTTTCCAGTGAATTCCTAAGGTTTTTTTAAATGCTAATTTCTAACTATAACGTCCCTGAAACTATGTTTTTTTCGGTGAATTTCAAAGTTTTTTAAAATGCTAATTTCTAACTATAACGTCCCTGAAACCTATGTTTTTTTCAGTCAAGTTCTAAGGTTTTTTAAATGCTAATTTTTAACTATGCCTACAGAGGTAGGACATGTGCAGGAAGAGGAAGAAAGGTGCAGAAAGAAGCAAGAGAAATGCAGAGAGAGGCAACAGAAGTCCAGAAAGAGGAAGAAAGGTGCAGAAAGAAGCAAGAGATATGCAGAAAGAACGAACAGAGGTGCAGAAAGAGGCCTTGTTGTAAAGTCATGCTTTGCCCTGGGCACCCCCCAACTTTCTGCTGACTGGTACTGGTGGTAACTGACTCTGACTGACCCTGGGCTCTGCCTAACCAGGTCTGGAGCCAGTGATATTCTGAAAGACACTTAGAATACAGTGAAAGCACCTACATACACTAGGGTAGACTATGGGTTGGGGTACCCCTGTGATTGGCAAGACCTCCCCTGTAATGCCCTAGTACATAATAGGGCAGGGGGATTAAAACTACCTCTAAGTCCCTAGCATATAATAGGGCATAGCAGTTTAGAGGACAGCAGCCCTTCTCTGCACTTGCATGTGTGCACTGCTGAGCCTGAGGTTAGTTTAAAAGTAGCCCTGTCTGTGCAGAAAGAGGCAAGAGAGGTGCAGAAAGATGGAAGAAGGGTACAGAAAGATGCATGAGAGGTGCAGAAAGAAGCAAGAGAGGTGCAGAAAAAAGCAAGAGAAGTACAGAAAGAAGCAACAGAGGTGCAGAAAGAGGGAAGAGAGGTGCAGAAAGAGGCAAGAGAAGTGCAGAAAGAAGCAACAGAGGTGCAGAAAGAGTCAAGAGAAGTTCAGAAAGAAGCAGCAGAGGTGCAGAAACAGGCAGAAGAGGTGCAGAAAGAGGGAACAGGGGTGAGGAAAGAGAGATGAGGGGTGCCGAAAGAAGCAAGAGAGGTGCAGAAATCAGCAAGAGAAGTGCAGAAAGAAGCAACAGAGGTGCAGAAAGATGGATGAGGGGTGGAGAAAGAGGCAAGCGAAGTGAAGAAAGAAGCAACAGAGATAAAAAAGGGGGAAGAGGGGTGGAAAAAGAGGCAAAAGGGGTGCAGAAAGAAGCAAGTGAGGTGCAGAAAGAAACAAAGGAAGTGCAGAAAGAAGCAACAGAGGTGCAGAAAGAGGCAAGAGGAGTGCAGAAAGAGGGAACATTGCTGCAGAAAGAGGCACGAGGGGTGCATAAAGAAGCAAGAGAAGTGCATAAAGAAGCAACAGAGATGCAGAAAGGGGGAAGTGAGGTGGAGAAAGAGGCAAGAGGGATACAGATAGAAGCAAGAGAGTTGCAGAAAAAAACAAAAGAAGTGTAGAAAGAAGGAACAGAGGTGCAGAAAGAGGCAAGAGGGGAGCAGAAAGAAGGAAAAGGGGTGCAGAAAGACACAGAAGGATTACAGAAAGAAGGGACAGAGGTGCAGAAAGAAGCAAGAGAAGTGCAGAAAGAAGCAACTGGGGTACAGAAAGAGGGATGAGGGGTGGAGAAAGAGGCAAGAGAAGTGCAGAAAGAAGCAACAGAGATGCAAAAACAGGGAACGGGGTGGAGAAAGTTGCAAGAGGGGTGCAGAAAGAAGCAAGAGAGGTGCAGAAAGAAGCAAGAGGGGTGCAGAAAGAGGGAAGAGGGGTGCAGAAAGAGGGAAGAGGGGTGCAGAAAGAAGCAAGAGAACTGCAGATAGAAACAAGAGAGCTGCAGAAAGAAGCAAGAGAAGTGCAGAAAGAAGGAACAGAGATGCAGAAAGGGGGAAGTGGGGTGGAGAAAGAGGCAAGAGGGATACAGTATGAAGCAACAGAGTTGCAGAAAGAAACAAAAGAAGTGCAGAAAGCAGGAACAGATGTGCAGAAAGAGGCAAGAGGGGAGCAGAAAGAAGGAAAAGGGGGGCAGAAAGACACACAAGGGTTGCAGAAAGAATGGACAGAGGTGCAGAAAGAAGCAAGAGAAGTGCAGAAAGAAGTAACAGAGGTGCAGAAAGACGGATGAGGGGTGGAGAAAAAGGCAAACAAAGTGCAGAAAGAAGCAACAGAGATGAAAAAAGGGGGAAGAGGGGTGGAGAAAGAGGCAAAAGGGTTGCAGAAAGAAGCAAGAGAGGTGCAGAAAGAAACAAAAGAAATGCATAAAGAAGCAACAGAGGTGCAGAAAGAGGCAAGAGGAGTGCAGAAATAGGGAAGAGGGGTGCAGAAAGAGGCACGAGGGGTACAGAAAGAAGCAAGGGAGGTGCAGAAAGAAGCAAGAGAAGTACATAAAGAAGCAACAGAGATGCAGAAAGGGGTAAGTGGGGTGGAGAAAGAGGCAAGAGGGATAGAGAAAGAAGCAAGAGAGTTGCAGAAAGAAACAAAAGAAGTGCAGTAAGAAGCAAGAGAAGTGCAGAAAGAAGCAACAGAGGTGCAGAAAGAGGGTTGAGGGGTAGAGAAAGAGGCAAGAGAAGTGCAGAAAGAAGAAACAGAGATGCAAAAACAGGGAACAGGGGAGGAGAAAGTTGCAAGAGGGGTGCAGAAAGACGCAAGAGTGGTGCAGAAAGAAACAAAAGGAGAGCAGAAAGAAGGACCAGAGGTGCATAAAGAGGCAAGAGGGGTTCAGAGAGAGGGACGAGGAGTGCAGAAAGAAGCACGAGTGGTGCAGAAAGAAGCAAGAGAGGTACATAAAGAAGCAAGAGTATGTATGTATTCTTTATTTGTATCAGTTAATTAAAACCATTACAAAAAATAAAAACGTAAAAACAACAGCCCGGTTCATGTGATTTCAGTAATACAACCAATCTAACATCATGTTTGCTTCAATCGTCTTACAATTACATACCCTAATATATTTAATGCGTATATACATTATGATATGAATGACACATTGAAGCAATTATTAGTTTAAACTGTCTAAATAAAGGGCAAGTACGAAATGTTTCCACTAAGCATAAAAGTACAATTCAATTTACAAAAATAAAGCGATGAAGTTGCAATTAGAATCATTTGCCATTATATCTAAATTTCATTGCTTAATTACTTTTAAATACTCGGTACGTTAAAATATTTGTGCAAACTTGAAATAAGGCTCCTTAGTTTTTAAAGTCCGCTTTCCGGAGGAGGGTACTTATTTGTGTTAAAAATGTTACACCTCGGCAAATCAATATACTAGATGATCCTTCCAACCAGCAGATTACGGCTTGTCTACAAGTGCGTATGTTTAGTTCATTAAAAATTGATTTCAAGAGTATCTTCCTTGAGTCGTTAACTACAGGGCAGGCGCACAACAAATGAGTTATTGTTTCATTGTAATATCCGCATAAACGACAATTTGATATTTGTGGTTTCTCTTTCCATGATGGTAGGAGATCCTTTGAGTCATGAACTCCCAATCGATACTTCACAAAGCTCCTTTTTAACCCTGTACGAAAATGTTCTGATAGGTAAGCTTGAGGTTTTAAAAACATGTAGGAGTTTATAACTGTCCAAGCATGTCGCGATTACTCAAGGTTTTTTTATCTTCTAAAAACGATTTCCTCTTTGTGGCTTTGTTACAAACCCTGTTGAATACTACCCTATCTTCCGCTCTATCCCACATTTCTTGAACTTCAAGTTCATCTAGTGATACTGTCAACTGTTCGCCCCATGAATTGGGTAATTTTTTATCCATTTGGGTCTTAATTTCATCCCAGCATAAGTTGTTCAATGATACGGATTCTGAGGATCGAAGCTTCCAGCACAATTTCACAAAAGAGTTCATACTTTGAAATTTCTGGTTCCGGAGACCAAATTCTAGGCGGAACGGGACTGGTGACGCGGATTTAGGGAGACCGAGTACTGCCTTATACACCTTAGTTTGAAGCTCGTTCAGTATTTCAGTTTCCTTACCGCGCCAAGATACTAAGCCGTATGACAGGGTAGGTAGTATTTGGCCTGCCATCACTTTCAGAAGGTGGCTATAAGACGGGCAACTCAGTTTTTTATTAAACAATTTATACGCAAAGATCAATGAGTGGGCTTTGGATCGTAATTCCTTTTTATGTTCTCTATTTGATGTCCCTCGCTCCAAATGTATGCCCAAATATTTGTATTCTCGTGTTTCTTCTATTTTTTCGCCCTCTGCGTACCAAGTGAATTTGCTGTCCTGAGTATCCACCAGGCGAACCACCTTAGTTTTCCTTTTATTCAACTCCAGACCTTGCCGGTCCAGATATTTCGTCAAATTGTTTATGACTCTTTGGAGACCAATCTGGCTTTGGCTCAAGACGACTATGTCGTCCGCATATTGTAGGTAGGGAATGGGTTGCTTAGCGAGGTTAGGAGGATGGCTTCCAGATGATAACATGTAGCTGTTTATGTCAGTTAAATACAGGTTAAAAAGACTTGGTGCCAAAACACAGCCTTGTTTCAGGCCATGCGTGGTATAAAACCTGGCTAACACTCTACTCCAATCTCCGAGTTTGACCCTCGCCCATGTATCACTATGAAGGGCGATCATTGCTTCAAGTAGATGTATTGGTAGTCCCCATTCTTTCAATTTTTCCCAGAGACGATTTCACAGGACTTTATCAAATGCGATTTCAGATCTACGAAGCAAGCAAAGAGTTTAGATTTTCTTTTTATGGCTTTTTCTGTGAGAAGTGCCAAGGTTGCTAAGTTTGTGATGGTTCCCACGCCAGACCTGAAACCTGTTTGGAACTTCGGTATTACACATTTTTCCTCCGACCATGCCTGAAGATGGACAAGAATACTGGATGCGTATAGTTTGGCCTCTACGTCCATCAAGGCTATTAGCCTGTAATTTTCTGGCAGGCTACGACTTCCGTTTTTAAAAATGGGATGAAATATACTCTCTTTCTAGAATCTTGGTAGCTTTTTCTGGTTAAAGATGTTATGTTATGTTATTTTATTTTATAACGCGCACAGATACTCAGGAGTGTCCTGGCGCGGAACCAAGAGGGGAGGGAGACTGAACTAAACAAAGAGATACGTTTTCAGGTTTTTTTTAAAAACCAATGGATCCTTGATGTTCCGAAGAGCAAAGGGAAGGGCGTTCCACACCACAGCAGCTTTCCGGGCGAGAGAGCTGCCACCTAACCTCTGGCATTTAAAGCGGGGAACCTGGGCAAGAAGTTGAGACGAAGAGCGCAGTTGTCTGAGAGGGGCATAGATGGAGAAGCGTTTTTGCAGGTAGGTAGGGCCGTGGCCATAGAGAGTGTGATGGGCAATGACTAATGATTTAAACTTAACCCTTACTGCCACGGGCAGCCAGTGCAATGAGCGAAGGTGTTGTCTCACACTACTTCTGGAGGGAATATCAAGGAGAAGTCTGGCTGCCGCATTTTGGACTACCTGAAGCTTCTTCAACAGATAACCAGGGATGCCCACATAGAGAGCATTGGCGTGGTCCAGCCGAGATAAAATAAGGGTGCAAATGACTGTCTCCTTCGCATCCCTAGGCAGGAGGGGGAGAAATTTCCTTAAGGTTTTAAGAAGACCGAAACAGTTTCCGGCTAACTTCTTAACCTGGGTAAGGAAGGAAAGATTTTCCTCAAACCACACCCCCAAGTTCTTACCAGGCTTCCCAAGTGAGGTTGGCAAGGGGAACTCGGGGGGCCAGAGAGTATCCCTAAACTTAGGTGGAAATCTCGGACTTCTCTTCGTTACATTTAAGCTGCGCAGAAGCAAGCCATTTAAAAACAGAAGACAGACAGTGGTTCGCAGAAGAGACTGAGTCCGTAATTTTCTCCCATGTAAAAAGGAGCTGAGTATCGTCAGCGTAGGTGATAATCTTCACCCCTAATTCTTCTGCCAGATAGACCAAAGGAGTCACGTAAATGTTGAAGAGAAGGGGGCTAAGAGACGACCCCTGGGGGACACCTGTGGTCACTATCTGGGGAGCGGAAGAGGACGGCAGAAGCCAGACCTGCTGGACCCGTCCTTCTAAGAAGGACCTAAGTCAGCCCCAAGCAGTGCCAGAGACCCCTATCTCGGCAAGTCGCGTGAGAAGCCGTGAGTGCGGGACCGTGTCAAACGCTGCCGACAGGTCGAGCAAAATCAATGCCGCCCTACTGCTGGCGTCCAAACACTCCCGAATGGCTTCCGAGACCTCCACCAGGGCAGACTCCATACTGTGGGAAGCCCTAAACCCTGACTGGGCCGGGTGCAGGAGGCCCGCGCTTTCAACAACCTCGTGAGTTATTTAGTCACCACCTTCTCACAGACCTTAGCTAGACTAGGTAAGAGGGAGATGGGGAGGTAATTCCCAGGGCTAAGAGGGTCCAAAGAAGGTTTTTTTAAGAGGGAAAGAATCTTGGCCTGCTTCCAAACCTCTGGAACACAAGCCTTCTGCAGGGACAGATTAATAATGCCGTTCACTTCAGCATTGATAGTCTCTGCAGCGGCAGCCAACAGTCTGGTTGAGCAAGGGTCCGAAGGTGAGCCCGACTTTAGGCCCTTAAGGATTTTGAGAGAGTCAGGCAGGTCCACGAGCCTGAATGCCTGCAAGGAATGAGTAGGGTTAGCCGATGAAGACACCGATGAAACCCCTGTGTCACTGCTGCAAGAAGAAAAAGTCACCTGGATGTTACAAATCTTATCCCTGAAAAAACAAGCAAGATTGTTGCACCAGGCGTCAGTAGATAGAGACGTACTTGATTGGGCGGTGGGGGACACAAAACTCTGGACAATAGCAAAGATTTCCTTGGCATTATTATTAGCTGAATCAATGCGGGCTGAATAGAAACGCCTTTTGGCTAGAGATATGGCCTCGTAGTAGGTTTTTTGTTTACGCCTAAGTTTCAGCTTAGCCGCTGGACAAAAGTCACTGCGGCGCCACATCCGCTCAAGAACTTTACATTCATGTTTGAGTGCTTTAAGTTCCCGGGTGAACCATGGTTTGGAAGGTGACTCCCTAGAAAACCTAGGAGGAGAGGACGGGGCTAATGTAGCCACAGCATTAGAGACCCAGTCTGTGAATCCAACAAGGCTGCCCTCAAGCTCCACAAGGAGGGCAGGCCTGGAGGCATCCAGGGCCTTATTGAACGCAAGCGGATCAATTTTGCTGAATGCTGGTTTAAGGCAGCTACGAGCAGGGGGTCGGCATTAGAGACAGCCCACGAAAAATAGGTTAAAAAGTGGTCCGACCAAGGGACCGGACACTGGTCTTCTACCAAGATGGGGAAATTGGTGCATATAGGGTCCAGAATGTGTCCCGCTTGGTGAGTGGGACAGCTAATCCACTGGGAGAGTTGGGCAAGATGTAAAATATCCAAAAAGTCAGTCGAGTCCCTGGCCTCTGACTGATCAAGGTGAATATTAAGGTCTCCTAGAACAATATAGTGGGAGAATCGAAGAGCCCGAGGAACCACCGCGTCACCAAATGATTGAATAAAGGTCCCAGCGGGGCCAGGAGGCCTGTAAATCAAAGAGCCTCCCAAAGTAAAATGGGCCGAGAAGCGGATACTGAAATCAAGTGCTTCACAATCACCCCATGAAGTGACATCGCCCCTAAGAAGGTCCCAGTAGTTTTTATAGATGATAGCCACTCCGCCCCCTCTACCATCAAGGCGGTCCGCAAGAAATCTTATACCCCTCGGGAGTGGCCAGAGTGACAATGGGATTGGATGTGGTATCTAGCCACGTCTCCGTAATGAACAGCAGGTCAACAGGTCTGTCGACAAGGAGGTCAAAAACATCTAGGTGGTGCTTCCTGAGAGAGCGGGCATTAATCAAGGCAGCCAAAATGGGGGAAGCCCTCATAGGTCTCCTAGGTGAGATGCTGATATGGCCAGAGTTGAGCGGCCCTGCGTCCAGCTTAAAACCACATGTCCCACAGGTGTGATCTTTACCCATAAACAGATCCCAATTACCTTGATGAACACAGGGGAGTGGACGGAGAGCCCGCAAAAAATCACTGGTGTATCGCAATCTTCTCTGAAACCCGGAAACCCGGCGAGCAGCATAGCTGGTGCTGGCTGCTTCCAGGACGCTGACGGGCGCAAACGGGCTTGCCTTAGGCGCGCCTTTGGCGCGCCAGCGGCGCAACCACGCAGCGCGCATCTTTATGGTCTCGGCAGCCACGCAAGCTAGAGCGCGCACTGCCCCAAGATGGCGGCTCTCAGTGGTGTGCAAGGGAAGCAGAAAGTAAGTGCCCTCCCAACCGCATCAAATTCAAGAATAGTATGAAGAATGTAGATCAAATTCAAGAACAGTGTGAGAAATGCAGTAAAACCAACACTTGTTTTAAAAATATAAAAACCAAACGGCAAGAGTGTGCAAAACAGCATTATGGGGGAAGAACGAGAGCGTAATACAGAGTAACCCCTCAAGGCGCCTGCGACCGCACAGCGCGCATTTTTATGGTCCCGGCAGCCACCTAAGCTAGAGCGCGCACTGCCCCAAGATTGCGGCTCTCAGTGGCGTGCAAGGGAAGCAGAAAGTTAGTGCCCTCCCAACCGCATCAAATTCAAGAACAGTATGAGCATTGCAGATCAAATTCAAGAAGAGTGTGAGAAATGCAGTAAAACCAACACTTGTTTTAAAAATATAAAAACCAAACGGCAAGAGTGTGCAAAATAGCGTTATGGGGGAAGAACGAGAGCGTAATACAGAGTAACCCCTCAAGGCGCCTGCGACCCCACAGTGCGCATCTTTATGGTCCCGGCAGCCACGTAAGCTAGAGAGCGCACTGCCCCAAGATGGCGGCTCTCAGTGGCGTGCAAGGGAAGCAGAAAGTAAGTGCCCTCCCAACCGCATCAAATTCAAGAACAGTATGAGCAATGCAGATCAAATTCAAGAACAGTGTGAGAAATGCACAGATGTAGTTAAAGAGAGGCGTAAAATAATCTGCCCAGAAACTTGGCGCCTGTTTGAATAGGGCATTTGGGTGTCCATTCGGCCCTGCTGCCCCTTCTGTTTTCAGTTTTTTTATTATTTCTTTAAGTTGTTTAGCATCAGTTAGGATGTATGGTCCGTTGGTATTTGAAACTGATGATCTTGCCACCAGTCGGGTGCTTACCAGGGATTGATGGTGAATAATTATCTCTCTGTGCCATCCCTCCGGGGGGGCATCCTGTGCCATGGTCTCTTTCTTTCTTATGATGTTGTCGGTGTTGTTAAACATTTTGAGGATGTGCTGTTTCCATACAGCTTCACTAATTCCTGCATCTTGATGTAATCCTGATCCTTTTGTTAAGTTGTTAATTGTTCCCCAAAATTCCTTACTGGTTGGCAATTTACTAGCCAAAAGTAATTTGCTCCATAGATTTTCTTTGTACGCCTTTTTTTCCTTCCTACAATTCTCCCTGTATTGCTTCCTCATTTCTTTTAATTTGCTCTTATCCATTGTTATCCCTTTTCTTGCTATCACGGCCTGTTGTCTCACCTCTCTTGTGATCTTTCTTTTCTGGTCGCGCAGCTGTAGGTTGAACCACGGTTCTTTTCTTATTCCAATGTTCTTCCGCTGTGCTAGTTTTGGTGGAAATTTTTGTATTAGGATTTGTCCTAGATGTTCCCAGTTTTCTATGGTATCTTTTTCTCTCAAAATACCTGTGCGGTTCACGTAGTCCTGAACAACATCCATGATTTGTTTTGTGTCGATTCCTCGCCATCTCGATTTTTTTTATTGTACCTTTCTGGAAGTTGAAGTATTGCTTTTGAAGTACTCGTTGGGAGCAATTCAATATTTATCTTCAGGGTTTGTGGGAAATGGTCGCTTTCTGGGCGTGGGCAAATTTGAAAGGAATCAGTCATTTGAAGGAGATCGTTACTCACAAAAGTGAAGTTGATGGTTGATTGCCTTATTCCACTCAAGAATGTGATAGCAACTGGTCTATCACTCTTTGTGTTTCCGTTTAAAATTGTTAAACCTAGTATTTCCAGCTCCTGTCTTAATTTCAGATTTTCTGGCTCTTTTTGTCTCAACCTCCTATTGGGGTTACTCGTGGTGAGATTGCTGTTGAAGTACCCTGAAATAATCATTTGACTGAGCTGGTGGGTCATTTGCAGCACCTTTATCAAGTTCACCAGACTATTGTCTTTCTTCCATTTTTTCTCAGGATGTATATATACATTTATTATAATTAATTGCCAAGTTGTTACTTTGGTAGGAAGTTTACACACTAATTTCAGAACTTGCAGCCAATTTTCTCCGGTGTCTAATACTTCTGAAGACCAATATAATTTTGCTGTGGCAAATATTGACAGGCCCCCCCTTGGGTGCCCAAAATTTGAGAGTCTTTCTGCAAAAACATGATGTTCTTCATAGCCTGTTAGTGTAATTGGTTCCAGATTCCATGTTTCTTGAAGTATTATAAGATCGAAACTTTGAAAAAATGCTAGAGTATCGTGATCTTGTCCCATTTCTTTAAAACCGTTGACATTCCATGAACAGATCTTTATGACGTACCCGTTGTTTTCACTTGGGTATGCCCCTTTACTTACATCAGGTCCGCCGTTGAGTCAGGGCCATGGGTAACCATGACCAGTCTTGTTTGTCTTCAGACTGTGTCTCGGTCCTTGGTGGACTTGGCCTGATTTCACTCTCAGCTGAATATTTCTGTACCTTGGGGCTTGTGCTTCTTGCGCCCCTCAGGCATGAGGTTTGGCCATTTGCAGTGACTTGACCAGTTTGTGGAGCCTCTTTTTTTTGTAAAAGAGGGTACGGATATTTTTGTTGTTTTAAAATTTTTAAAGTAATTCCCCAGGCTTCAAACACCAGTCTAGTCGCATAGATCCGACCCATTACTTCATTGGAGATCCAGGTTGTTAACGTTTCTTCTATTTCTGGACAATTTGCCTTTTGCTGAAACCCCACGGATAAGAGGTCTGATGTAGGGGTGGGTGGAATTTGCGTAGTCGCACTACGCAAAGCTCCGCAAAACGGTAAAAAATGTCCGCGAGCACGCAAAAGTTCCGCGAACACGCGGAATTGCTTGTTCCGCCCGTTCGTGATGCTTTTTTCCTGTTCGCGAACGCTGTTTGCGTGCTCGGGGAGAAATATCTCGCGAACACGCATTTTGAAAGCGCGAACAAGCAAAAAACTCCGCGAAGCCGCAGATCGCGGAATTTTGGACAATTTCGCGTTCTCCGCGGAACGCAAAATTACCCAAATTCCGCAAATTCCGCGAGCGGAACGGAATTTACCGCCCAGGCCTAGTCTGATGTTGTTATACCCCTTAAATCTGGAATCTCTTTAAACAATTTTAATAGGTTACCTCTATTTAGTACGTCTTGACTCCCCCTGGTTTTATATACAGGCACGAATTTCAGTTTTGATGTTAAATTTAATATTTCGTTTGGAATTTGCATTATCTGATTTGTAACTTTTTGGTGTTATTGGTAATTAAGATTTTCGGGAACTTGTGATTTTCTTTATCTTGAACCTCTTGATCCGCCCTATCATGAGATATGGTACTGGAATCACCTTCTCTTGGGATTACGGGGTCCGGGCTCCCAGCTTTTGTATGTGTTGGTTCCCGTGGGTACTCGGCCCTTGTTAGTTCATTGATGGGTAGTTTGCAAAGTCGTCCCTGCTTATTTACACTGACTTTTATTAAGTTCCCGCAATCTTGTTCTATATCCATTTGATAGCCTGAAGTTTTTACCACTAATGTTGCTTTCTCTTCAACTGTTTTTTTTGTTTGTTTTAGCAGCATTTTTATCTTCATTGTTTGTACCTCATGATTTGTCTCTCTGTGTCTTGGCTGTAATAATGCTGAATATTCCCTTCTGGTGCTTCTTTTGCCTTCTGTAGTATTCAATTGTTTGTGCTCTGATCTCAACCCCAGGCTTTTTGTTTTTGGATGCCCTTGTTGAGCTTCAACATATTCTGTTGTGTTGGTTTCTGCAGAAATTTTTGCATGACCGTTACTGGTGACTTGGTCGGGTGAGAATACTTGAGTTTGTTTTTTTAATGCAACTGAATGATGTGATGAGTTACACCCTGAGTTCAAGATGTCTGATGTTATTTCTATATTACTCATGTCTTTTATGCTTGGTCTTGACAGTTGTGTGAATATTGGATAGATTTGTCTAGATCCCACAATGGTTTGGTTTCTGAACTTGAGTCTGGCCTTTCTAGCACGTTTTCGTTGCCTTTTTGTTTGAACTCCATTTGGTGAACAGTGCGTTGGTGTAAAGTTTACAGGGTCTTGTTTTTTAGTTATGCATCTTACTTCCTCTGTTTCCACCTTTTAGTATTTCCAGTTTGAAGCAAGAGTAGTGCAGAAAGAAGCAACAGAGGTGCAGAAAGAGGCAAGAGGGGTGCAAAAAGAGGGAAGAGGGGTGCAGAAAGAGGCACGAGGGGTGCAGAAAGAAGCAAGAGTTGTAAAGCAAGAAACAAAAGAAGTGCAGAAGGAAGGAACAGAGGTGCAGAAAGAGGCAACAGGGGGTGAAGAAAGAGGGAAGAGGGGTGGAGAAAGAGGCAGGTGGGTGCAGAAAGAAGCAAGAGAGCTGCAGAAAGAAACAAAAGAAGTGCAGAAAGAAGGAACAGAGGTGCAGAAAGAGGCAAGAGGGGTGCAGGAACAGGGAAGAGGGATGTGAAAAAGACACGAGGGGTACAAAAAGAAGCAAGAGGCGGGCAGAAAGAAGCAAGAGAGTTGCAGAAAGAAACAAAAGAAGTGCAGAAAGAAGGAACAGAGGTGCAGAAAGAGGCAAGAGGGGTAAAGAAAGAAGCACTTGAGGTGCAGAAAGAAGCAAGAGATGTGCAGAAAGAAACAAAAGAAGTGCAGAAAAAAGGAACAGAGGTGCAAAAAGAGGGAAGAGTGGTGCAGAAAGAGGCACATGGGGTGCAGAAAGAGGGAAGAGGGGTGTGAAAAAGACACAAGGGGTACAAAAAGAAGCAAGAGGTGTGCAGAAAGAAGCAAGAGAGGTGCAGAAAGAAACAAAAGAAGTGCAGAAAGAAGGAACAGAGGTGCAGAAAGAGGCAAGAGGGGTGCAGAAAGAGGCACTTGAGGTGCAGAAAGAAGCAAGAGATGTACAGCAAAAAACAAAAGAAGTGCAGAAAGAAGGAACAGAGGTGCAGAAAGAAGCAACAGGGGGTGAAGAAAGAGGGAAGGGGCGGAGAAAGAGGCAATTGGGTGCAGAAAGAAGCAAGAGAGCTGCAGAAAGAAACAAAAGAAGTGCAGGAAGAAGGAACAGAGGTGCAGAAAGAGGCAAGAGGGGTGCAGGAAGAGGGAAGAGGGGTGTGAAAAAGACACGAGGGGTACAAAAAGAAGCAAAAGGCATGCAGAAAGAAGCAAGAGAGTTGCAGAAAGAAACAAAAGAAGTGCAGAAAGAAGGAACAGAGGTGCAGAAAGCGGCAAGAGGGGTGCAGAAAGAGGCACTTGAGGTGCAGAAAGAAGCAAGAGATGTGCAGAAAGAAACAAAAGAAGTGCAGAAAAAAGGAACAGAGGTGCAGAAAGAGGCAAGAGAGGTGCAGAAAGAGGCAAAAGGGGTGAAGAAAGAAGCGAGAGGTACAAAAAGAAAGAAAAGAAGTGCAGAAAGAAAGAACAGAGGTGCAGAAAGAGGCAAACAGGGTGCACGAAGGGGGAAGAGGGGTGTGAAAGAGGCACGAGGAGTGCAGAAAGAACCAAGAGGAGTGCAGAAAGAAGCAACAGAGGTGCAGAAAGAGGCAAGAGGGGTACAAAAAGAGTGAAGAGGGGTGCAGAAAGAAGCAAGAGATGTGCAGAGAGAAACAAAAGAAGTACAGAAAGAAGCAAGAGATGTGCAGAAAGAAACAAAAGAAGTGCAGAAAGAAGGAACAGAGGTGCAAAAAGAGGCAAGAGGGGTGCAGAAAGAGGCAAGAGG
This sequence comes from Calotriton arnoldi, assembly GCA_963921515.1. Lineage (NCBI taxonomy): Eukaryota > Metazoa > Chordata > Amphibia > Caudata > Salamandridae > Calotriton > Calotriton arnoldi. The sequence goes on from CAWUFW010003049.1 coordinate 1,636,812, forward strand.
CATACAGAAAGAAACAAGAGAGGTGCAGAAAGAAACAAAAGAAGTACATAAAGAAGGAACAGAGGTGCAGAAAGAGGCACGAGGGGTGCAGAAAGAAGCAAGAGGCATGCATAAAGAAGCAAGAGAGTTGCAGAAAGAAACAAAAGAAGTGCAGAAAGAAGGAAGAGGAGTGCAGAAAGAGGCACAAGAGTTGCGCAAAGAAGGGACAGAGGTACAGAAAGAAGCAAGAGAAGTGCAGAAACAAGCAGCAGAGGTGCAGAAAGAGGGATGAGGGGTGGAAAAAGAGGCAAGAGAAGTGCAGAAAGAAGCAAGAGAGATGCAGAAAGAAACAAAAGAAGTACAGAAAGAAGGAACAGAGGTGCAGAAAGAGGGAAGAGGGGTACAGAAAGAGGCAAGAGAGGTGCTGAAAGAGGCAAGAGGGGTGCACAAAGAAGCAAGTGAGGTGCAGAAAGAGGCAGCAGAAGTGCAGAAAGAGGCAAAAGCGGTGCAGAAAGTAGATATGATTTGCAGAAAGAGGCAAGAGAAGTGCAGAATAAGAAATGTGCTGAAAGAAGCAACAGAAATGCAGAAAGAGGCAAGAGAGGCGCAGAAAGAAGCAAGAGTGGTTTGCACACCATTAGTACCAATTTAACACCCACATTTAGCAATAAGTAACAGGTGACCATTCTAGGTTTGCAAAGGGCCTTCCACCACATTGTAACACTTGTCACTGCATTTTTGGTAACGTTTGAGCCGTTTGAGCTAGAAACAAGGCTTTTTTTGTTAAAATCTGCAGGTTAGGCAGCAGATGATGGATTATGTGGCTCAAGCGGAAAATGTATAATTGAGCAACAGTCAGTGCAGCCAAACAGCTGCATATTTCCAGTGGCCCTGCTCATACCTCTGACAAGGTCCAGAAGTGCTCCTCAGTGATTCTTTCTTTTTTTTGTCTCATTGAGTTCATAGTTTAGCTTCTATGAAAATGAGGAAGACTAAACCTGAGCTTACCACTCCGCAACACAGACTACCGTACCACATAATTGCTCTCCATAACACATAATCCCACTGTACATAATTCCTATACACTAAATACCACATACTTTCTATCCAGATAATTTCACTGCACAACATACCACATAATTCCACTACACACAACGTACATCCACTACACTCCAAAAAACATTAGTAAAAAACTTTTCCATTTACAACGCCAATAGCTCTAACTCTTGCAAATGCGAGACCTATTCAATTACAAATGCTTCTTTAACTGTTAGTCAGGTTTGCAGAGTGGTGGAGAAAGGGGACTGGGCCTCCAACCAGCGCTCAGGAATTCCGCTGCGCAGGACTTACAGGAGTAGGGTGGACTTCCTCCCCCAACCAGTACTGTGCCAGGAGGCATGTTTGCAGAGTGTTGGAGAAGGGGAGGTGTGGCCTCCGAAGACCTTTTAGCAATCCCACTGTGTGGGACTTAGTGAAGGTAACAGGAGGGGTGGTTGGCCCCCAAGGACAACCTTGGGGGCCAACTACCCCTCCTATTATCTCCAGTACGTCCCACACAGTAGCATTGCTAAGTTCTCATAGCAGGCCACGCCCCCTTTCCACAACACTCTGCAAATGTGCTCCCTGGCGCTCTTGGATGGGGATTTAAGTCTACTTTGCTGCTGGGGGTCCTTAGGGGCCAACTAGCCTACCTGATACCTCCAGTATGCCCCAGATAGTGGGATTGCTGATAGGTGGACACAGGCCATGCCCCCTTTGTCCACAACTCTGCAAACTTGTCTCCTGGCATGCTCTTGGCTGGGGTCTGAAGTCCCCTTGCCTCCTGAGGGTCCCTGGGGGCCAACTAGCCCACCAGGTACCTCCAGTAAGCCCCACACAGCTGGATTGCTGAGAGTGGTCTGAGGCCATGCCCCTTTTTTACACCACTCTGCAAACACGCCTCCTGGCGCACTGCTGCTCGGGGGCTGAAGTCAACTTCAGTCCTGAGGTCCTGAGGTCCTCAGGACACAAGAGGACCTCATCACCCTACCAGCAGTGTGCCAACAGGCACGTTTGCAGAGTGGTGTAAAAAGGGGCGTGGCCTCAGACCACCTCTCAGCAATCCCACTGTGTGGGGATTACTGGAGGTAATCCCCCAAATCAGAACGCTCCAGGAGGCGTGTTTGCACAGTGGTGCAGGGAGGGGGTGGGGCCTCCGGCGAGATGCCAGCTTTTCCTTTTTTTATATATTTTTAGAAGGGGGCTGTGTGGTCCCCTTCTTTTAGTATTTATTGGGCCCTGGGGATCCCATCCCCCAGGGCCTGAGCATTTTTTTTTTATTTAAAAAAAAAGGGAAGGGGGACACGTGCCCCCCCTTCCCTGGGCCACTATTGGCCCCGGGGGCCCCATCCCCCAGGGCCTGGCCTCGTTTCTAAAAAAAATCTCGAGAGGGGGGCCACGTGGCCCCCCTCCCCAGGGCCACTTCTGGCCCCGGGGACCCCATCCCCAGGGGCCTGGCCTTGTTTTTCTAGATTTTTTTAATTTTCCTGGGAGGGGGGCCACGTGGCCCCCCTCCCCTGGGCCACTTCTGGCCCATGTGTCCCCCGCATGCAATTAATTAGTGATTGCCCCCGGGACCTGGCCTACCTGGGGGCTTAAGTACAAGGAAGCGCGGGAGTCCGCACTTTGTTTTTTCTCTTCCAGATTTGCGCACTCAGCGAGAATATGGCCGTTGGCCCTGGGGTCCTTGTGGGACCCCCTCAGCAGGCCTAGGGGGTCAGGGTGTTTCTACCCTGCCCCCTTTTCTTGTTTTTTACCTTTTTCTTGAAACTCGGTTACCGAGTCACAAGATGGCTGCCAACACATTCTGGTTTAGAGTGTTGGCAGCCAATCAGAGCGAAGCTCGTGCCCGGGAGGGTTCGCGAACCCTCCTCGGTGCTCAGATATCGATATTTTTATTTTAATAAATTCTCAGCAACTACTGAACGGATTTACACCATTTAAAAAAAATCACGCTTTCTACACCAAGACCTAACTTTTTGCCAAATTTGGTGTAATTCCGTTCAGCAGTTCGGGCTGTGGCCTGTTCCAAAATTCCTATGGAAATTAACATGGGGGAAAACGCATTTTCGGACCCCCCTTTTTTCTCGGCCCCCGCTTGACAAATCACCCCGAACCTTTCAAGACAGGAGCTGACCGGAGCGCCCCATTAGTTTTGAAAATTTCGCAAAGATTCGTCAAACGGCACCAAAGATATTGGAAACTAGGTCCTACTATAACTACCTACTGGCGATCGCCAGTAGGTAATATATATATATTGCCCCCAGGCCCAAAAAAAGCATTTTTTTTTTTAATCGGCAGAATTCGCGCTGGGTGCGCGAATCCTGCCAAGAAAATAAGAAAAAAACGAAGTGCGGGCTCCCCCGCTTCATTTTAATGAGCCCCCAGGTGGGCCAGGTCCTGGGGGCAATGCGAAAATTATATAGCAGGGACCCGCACGGGCCCCCACACCCCCGGGGCTTGTTTAATTTGATGTGGGGAGCCTCCCAGGCTCCCCAAGCCCTGGGGACCACCACCTCCCCGGGGCTTTATTTAATTATGCACAGGGGCACGCAGCCCCCCCGCAGCCCTGGGGACAGCCACCTCCCCGGTGTTTTATTTTGTGGGTGGGGGTCCTCACGGATACCCCAAGCCCGGGGACCGCCACCTCCCCGGGGCTTTCGTAAATTATTTGCGAAGGGCCTCACTGCCCCCCCAAGCCCCGGGGACCACCATCTCTCTGGGGCTGTTGAAATGATGGGGGGGCCGCGCGGCCCTCCTCCTGGAGCCCTTGATGGCCCTGGGGTCCACCACCCCCCATGGCCATTTCCTGCAATGTCCCGGGGTACAAACCTCCGGGACATTGCTGTTGCTATGGCAGGGCGGGAGCACGGCTCCCACCCTGCCATAGCAAACACTGCTTTGCTTCATTGAAGCGAGAGCAGGAAACCTGAAAACGCGACTCCTGGCAGACAACGGGATGGGGGATGAAGTCCAATTGACTCTTGAGGGACTTTGGGGGCCAAGAAGCCCTCCTGGTACCTCCTGCAAGTCCTACGCAGCTGAACCCCTGAGCGCTGGTCGGAGGCCCAGCACCCTATCTCCACCACTCTGCAAACGCGACTACTAGTTAAAGAAGTGTTTGCAATGTAATAGGTTTCGCATTTGCGAGAGTTAGAACTATTGGCGTTGTAAATGTAAAAGTTTATTACTAATGTTTTTTGGAGTGGAGTGGATGTACGTTGTGTGTAGTGGAATTATGTGGTATGTTGTGCAGTGAAATTATGTGAATAGAAAGTATGTGGTATTTAGTGTATAGGAATTATGTAGAGTGGGATTATGTGTTATGGAGAGTAATTATGTGGTATGGTAGTCTGTGTTGTGGAGTGGTAACCTCAGGTTTAGTCTTCCTCGTTTCCAAAGAAGCTCAACTATGAACTCAGTGAGACAAAGAAAAAGGAATCACTGAGGAGCACTTGTGGACCTAGTCAGAGGTATGAGCAGGGCCACTGGAATTATGAGACTGTTTGGCTGCACCGACTTTCGCACAATTATACATTTTCTGCATTAGCCACATAATTCATCATCTGCTCCCTAATCTGCAGATTTGAACAAAAAAAGCCTTGTTTCTAGCTCAAACGGCTCAAACGTTACCAAAAATGCAGCGACTAGTGTTACAGCATGGTGGAAGGCCCTTTGCAAACCTAGAGTGGTCACCTGTTACTTATTGCTAAATGTGGGTGTTAAATTGGTACTAATGGTGTGCAAGCCACTCTTGCTTCCTTCTGCGCCTTTCTTGCCTCTTTCTGCATTTCTGTTGCTTCTTTCTGATATTTCTTTCTTTTTCTGCACTTCTCCTGCCTCCTTCTGCAAATCTCTTCTACTTTCTGCACCTCTCTTGCCTCTTTCTGCACGTCTGTTGCCTCTTTCTGCACCTCATTTGCTTCTTTCTGTACCCCTCTTGCCTCTTCCTGCACCCTTCTTCCCTCTTTCTGCACCTCTCTTGCCTTTTTCTGTACCCCTCTTACGTTTTTCTGCACCCTTTTTGCCTCTTTCTGCACCTCTGTTCCTTCTTTCTGCACTTCTTTTGTTTCTTTCTGCACCTGTCTTGCTTCTTTCTGCACCCCTCTTGCCTCTATGCACTCGTATCATGCTACATTAGGTTAGCAGTGTGTGGCTAAATAGATGCCATTTGTATTCACGTTATGCAACCCACTGAGTTATCCCTGCAACGTAAAAGCTTTAGTTAGCAAGTGTGACTCCATTCTGTATTTCATAATCCCTATTAGGCTGTGTCTGAACTAACCCTCATTAATTGCACTTCTTGCCTCAGCAGAATACTGTATTTAGTTATTATTTTCCTTTCCTGTTCAAGGCTGCATCCCAACTTACTAATGAATAGGCCATTCTGCCCTCGCATGCTTATCTGAGTGTGTAGTTCTGCTCCCACGTTAGGAGACACTGAGACTCAGCGCGGTAACCTTGAGTTGCCGATAACATGTACCCATCTGGCAGGTGGTAGCCCATCCATCTGTGCCTTCTTTGTTCATGTTCGGCCCAGGCCGGTAACTTTCCAATGTGGGCGTGGTTGGGGGGTTCTTGGAGGAATGATCATGCATTGCAGGCCGCTGGGGAGGCAGTCCCTCGGCAGACATCTTAGGGTGCAGGTCAGATTGGACTCCTCTTCAGAGTATTACTAATAAAGGTATGTTTGTATTCTCTACTGTCTGACCGACTCTTCATTTCTTGGGAAGGCCTAGCAGGTGGCTGTAAGTAACCCGGGTGGCCCCTAAGGGACACTTCTTTCAGTTGGGGCCCGAACAGGGACCCCGCATGGTGATCCAGCTCGCCCGTAATGGGGTTGCAGGGTCGGGGTTGCGTCTGGTCCGTCGGGCGGATCGGGGTACCCCACACGATCGAGCTTGGTTCTCGCAGCTGCCCCGCCTGTCTGATCGGGCGCCTCCTCGTCTAGTGGTCACCGGCTGGGGTCCTGAGAAGGCGAAACCTTGGAGTTGACCGTTTGGTCAGAAGAGTCGGCAGTGGAGAATAACTTGACTCAACTTGTGTGCACCAGGTGAGTGATATGATTCTTAGAAAAATGGCACCATTCTTGAACGGCACGAGTCTACGGGCTGTGTCTTGGTACAGTCTCCAGACTGTCTTGGTGCAGTTTTCGGACTGCCTTGCTTGAACAGCACGAGTGGCTGTGTCTTGGTACGGTCTTCGGGCTGTCTTGTCTTGAACTTGGTGGGTCTGCGGACCCTTGAAAAAGGCACAGAGTGCTTGTGAGCAGTTTACCAGACCAACTGGAAATTTGGCCCGCGCTTGGGAAGGTCTGGGACTGTTCGCGAACAATCTGCCAGGCCAACTGGTAATTTGGTCAATGCATGAAAAGGTCTGGGGCTAGAGCCTGTCTTCTTGAACTTGTTACAGTCTCCGGACTGTAGGGAGTGGTCTTTGGACCATTTGGTTTGGTTTCTGAATAATTTTTATTATTTATCTTTTCTTTATATTACTGTTGCTGGTGTTATACTTGCCCGTTAGGGACAGTGCATGTGTCTTATATTAAGATGCCTTGCTTAAGCAAATTGGGGTGTTTTGGATGTCGGTGTTGTTATACTGAGGCTCGATTGGAAGAGAGTCAGCCTGCGCCTCCAGAGGGTACCCCACATTTTGATGTATACGTCAAGCATGGTATTGGCCCTATTATGTTTAGCACATTGTTGAATAAATATACGAGGGACAATACTGAGTTACAGTGGCCACTTACTGGCTCGTTTGATGAGCAAAAATTGAATTTCTTGCAGGACAAATTGTTCGCCAAAAAGAGCAGGCAGTCGATGTTTGATTCTCTAAGAGTATGGCAGAAGGAAGCAAAGCAGCGGCGTATGAGAGCAGAGAAAGAGGCCCGGAAGAGGCAGACACAAACCATAACGCAGAAAGCAGTGGCCTATGAAAGGGCAAAGATAGAGAAAGGCATAGAATGTGCAGATAGAAAGTTTTGATTGCAGACAGATAAATGTTATGTCACTAGAGAGGAAGGTGATGTTTTCGTTGAAGAGCTATTGGATTCTCGCCCTCCTCCACCTTATGCTCCTGAGTGGATATACCCAAGGGTCCCCACATCTCAGTCCCTGGCCTCTGGTGCCGCTCTTCCTAGTATTTTGGCCCATAGTCAAACTGCTTCGGCCCCAGCCCCGCTTGCTTCCTCTCTGCTCACGCCAGTGACAGGGGCGGGAGCCGTTAGCTCTCCTATTCGTCTACTGACTCTGTATCTACTGCTACACCCCGTTTCACCCCTACAGCATTGTCTCCTTTCATGATGATACCTGTCTCCTCATCTGCTCTTTCTCCCTCAAGTATGACACCCCTAGCACTGCCGAATGGCGAGACCCCTGTACGTTGAATACATAAAGGGAACTGGGCGTCAGCACGAGACCGTTTGGACAAAGTGTTGGTGCGTTCTGCTGTGGGTGATGAGGAGAAGCAAATGGTGGCGAATCAGGTGGCTCAGTGGGCTCGGAACCCGATCTATAGTGTGGAAGATGTGTGGAGTGTAATGAGAGATTATGAGCCCTTCATACAGCAACATGCCCTTAAGCACATGTCGGCCACGCTAATAGGACTGTGGGAGCAGTGTTTTCAAGGTATTGCACCGCAGATCATCTATGACATACAGGACAGGGTATATGCTGCAGATATGGCTCCTAATGAGGTTTTTAGCAATGTAACAACATTGGTGGGTTATCGGGGCAGATTGCACCAAAAGGTTCCGACGATGGTGACCCAGTACCCCATGAGAGAGGTCCATCCCATTTATCATCTGGCTGAAATACCAGAACTGCACGACTCCACAAATGCTGTAGTTAGGCCGCGAGTCGATGCTCGGTTCCAGGAACAGTGGATCTACACCCCTTGGAAGAGGAGTGAGGTAATATCCCTTAAAAATCAGTTGCCAGACCCTCGGAAAAACCCGACTGCGTATTATAAAGAGTTGACAGAGGTGGCCTCCTCCATGGTGATGACGTTAGCAGATATTGAGTTGTTTTTTGGCTTGTTGGTACCGGTGGATATTTGGAGGCAAGTGCATACACAGGATCATGTAGTGGAATTGGGTGGAACATGGGATCAGATCAGTGCATGGGATAAGGACCGCAAGCCCGGTGACAAGTCGAGGGCGGAGATATTGGCTTTACCGGGCCGCATTATCACCTATATGCATTCCCTTATCCCGCCGAGACGGGTGGATTGGGACAAGTTGACTGCATGTCATCAGAAGAAGGTCGAGAGTGTGTCTGATTTCTTTACTAGGTTTGAAGGGGTGTTTCTCGACTTTAGTTGCCAGGATCTATCATTGGAAGGTGGTGTCCGGCTGTTTGTCAGCAGGTTCATTACCAATTTGCTTCCTGAGATTGCAACTAGGTTGCAGGCTTCAGAAAGCACCTGGAACATTTCTTCCCCGTCAGTAATTTTGAGTATGGCACAGTACTACGAGCATAGAGAGAATGAGGACAAAGAGAAGGTGGAGAAAAAGTCAAAGGATTTGAAGACGAGGGTGTTGATGCAGCAAGTTGCGAGAGGAAGAGGTTGGGGTTCGGCCCAGCGGCTGCCCCGTACTAACAGGGGTGGTACTTCTATTGCACCCCTTGGGCTCAATCAATGTGCATATTGCAAACAGGAGGGACATTGGCGGAATGAGTGCCCGGTGTTGTCGCAGAGAGGTGAGGCCCCAAGAGGTGGGGGGTTTGGAGGACGTGGATGGGGAGGAGGAGGTCGCGGGGACATGCGATCAGAGAACACATCATCTAATAGACAGAGCGGGAACTACTTCGACGACCACTGAGGGAGACAGTACTATCATGACGACTATGACATGGATGAAGTAACAGGGAAGTCTCACAGCTAGGACAGCCAGGGACAGGGTAAGGGACCAGTTCCAGTGCCTGTTGATCAGTGTGGACCCTATGTCTCCACAGATTTACATGGTACGACCGAGAAATTCTTAATTGACACTGGGGCTATGAATAGCTCTGCTTCCCGTTCACTGGTCCCGGGGGCAGCTCTGTCTGGCCAAAATAATGTTTCGGTGGGTTTCTCAGGCATGTTGGTTGTCAGCCCCATTTCCAAACCTCTTGCTTTGACTATTGGCCCCTTCACGATTGATTCACCATTTCTATTAACGTCAAATTGTGGGGAAAATTTGTTAGGGTTGGATTTGTTGAAAAAGTTGCATGCGACAATCTTTCGATCCCCAGACTGTGTTTACATGACTATTGGACCGCATGGGGCCTGTGCCAAACAATGCCTCGCAAAAGATGCCCCCCTCCCCGCTGAGTTTCAGGATGTGCCACGTACACTGTGGGCTACAGGAGACACGGATGTGGGGTTACTTCAGATCCCACTGGTCTCTATACAGTTCAAAGACAATGCTGTATTACCACGTATTCCCCAGTACAAGATATCCCAGGCAGGAGAAAAGGCCTTATTGCAAATAATACAGGATTTGATTAAGTCTGGTGTGGTTGAAGAGATAGCGGCGAATGTGTGTAACAGCCCTATTCTTCCTATTCTTAAAAAGGCACCCTTGGATTCTTCTGATGCTCACCCTGAAGTTTACCGCTTCGTAATTAACCTAAGAGAGGTGAACAAGATAGTGGTTCCCCAGTATCCTGTAGTCCCAGACATTACCGCTATTTTGACGATGATTCCCCCATCTGCAAAATTATTTTCAGTCATCGATTTGAAGAATGCTTTCTTCAGCATTCCGATCCATACAGATAGCAGACATCTGTTTGAATTTGCAATAGCCGGAAGAAGCTTTAGATTCGGCCGTGCTCCACAAAGCTATACAGAAAGTCTGAGTATCTATAGTCAAGCTTTGAAAGCTCAATTGGATTCTTTGGAACTTCCCCCTGGTAATGTGCTGTTGCAGTACGTTGATGACCTCCTGGTGGCTTCAGACACTGAAGATGGTTGTAAAGAGGCCACAGTTAAATTGTTGTTACATTTGGCACACCATGGACACAAGGTGTCACTTTCGAAATGTCAATATTGTCGACAGGAGGTCACCTATTTAGGTCACCTACTGTCGAAGGAGGGTCGCAGACTAACACCTGAACGCATAGCTGCTATTACTAATATGCCTGTTCCTAAGACCCAACGAGAGGTACGCGCCTTCATTGGCATAACTTTGTATTGTCGCCACTCCCGAAACCCCTCCTTTACCTGACCACTAAAGACGTGCATGAACCCTTGCCTTGGACATCTGCATGCCAGCAAGCTTTTGAGCAATTAAAAGTTGTGCTTTGCTCTGCTCCTCTGCTTGGTACTCCTGATTACCAGAAGCCTTTTGTGCTCTATGTACATGAGGCGGACGGTTGCGTGCTTTCTGTTCTAACACAGGGTTTTGGTGGTAAGCAGAGACCCTGCGCGTATTTCTCTGCTATTCTTGATAACATCGCCAGAGCTCTCCCGAGCTGCCTGAGGGCTGCCGCGGCGGTGGCAGTTTCTATCAGACAATCGGCAGGGCTCGTCCTTGATACGGATCTCACAGTCATGGTACCTCATGCTGTGGACACACTGTTGAATAAGAAAAAGACACAGCACCTTACTAGTGCGCGTCTGACTGGATATGACTTAACCTTGTTTTCTCCGCAAATTACCATCAATAGATGTGCTACTCTGAACCCAGCCACGTTACTACCCCTCCCTTCGGAAGAAAAGGACAATGATGTCCATGATTGTTTATTTCGGACTGAGGAAGAAACGAAAGGATGGGTAGACTTGACTGTTGTTCCCTTATCTGACCCCCAAGGGGAACTATATTGATGGCTTTTGTTTCAAACTACCAGATGGCACTACCACTGCAGCTTATGCAATCCCAACTTTACACACTGTAGTTGAGACATCCCATATGCCATACCAATCAGCCCAGGCTGCAGAGTTGGTTGCCCTTCTTAGGGCTTGCGAGTTGAGTGAGGGACTGACTGTCAATGTCTACATCGACAGCCAGTACGCTTTTGGGGTGGCCCATAGTTTCGGGCGCCTCTGGGCAGAGAGAGGGTTCTTGAAATCGCATGGATTGCGCATACAGCATGGTCCATTGATACATAGACTGTTGACAGCACTGACACTTCCTGATAAGTTGGCAATAATAAAATGTAGCGCTTACAATGCAGTAACAGACGATGTTGGAAGGGACAATGCTTTTGCACATCAGGCAGCTAAGGCGACAGCTAGATCGAAGATGAAAAAGATGTTTGTGGCAGGTCCCGCTAGGTGGGTTCCAGACAATGGAATGTCCGAGGACACATTAGACAATGTCAGGGAAATACAGAGTGAGGCGACAATAGATGAACTGGCAGAATGGGAGGAGAGGATAGGGCGTTTGGATGAGGATGGGTGTTGGACTGATTTGTCTGGGAAACAGAGATGGTTGCTGCCCAACGCATATGTGCTCCCTGTTGTTACCATGGCCCACGGCCCAGCACACATTAGTGCCAAAGGAATATGTAAGCTACTGGACCCAGTATGGCAAAATGATAATATCCCTAAGGTAGCCACACACTTAGTGAAACACTGCATCATTTGTCTGAAACATAATCCTGGGAAAGGTACTCCTACACCCGCAGGTAATTTTGCACCGCCTTCCTTCCCTTTCGAGGTTCTCCAGATGGATTTCATTGAAATGGAACGAGTTAACAATTTGAAGTATGTGCTGGTAGTGATTGGCGCATTCAGTAAAAAGATTGAGGCTTACCCCACTAAAGAGAATACGGCCATGGCGATGGCGCTCTTAAAAGAGTTCTTCTCGCGCTATAGATTACCACGTGTGATCTGGAGTAACAACGGAAGTCACTTCAATTCAAAGGTCATTGAATTTGTGTGTAAAGGCTTGCATATTAGACAGAAGTTTCATGCAGCGAACCACCCTCAGTCAGCAGGCTTGGCTGAGAAGTACAATGGTACTCTCAAATTGAAGTTAGCAAAGATTCAAGAAAGCACAGGATTGCGATGACCCGATGCTCTACCTTTGGCTTTGTTATCAACCAGAGCGACAGCGCATTCTAGAACAGGGTTGTCCCCGTACGAGGTGGTCTTTAGATGCACCGCCAACGTCTGGGGCGTCCCAAGACCCAAGCGCTTTTCCAAGGTAGAGTACCCCGTACTTGTGGACTATTTGTATGAGTTGTCTAAAGATCTTCGTTCTGTCCACCAACAGATTCACGCCACGCTGCAACCAGTACCAGAGGGGCCCGGGCATCAGCAACAACCCGGGAACTTTGTAATGGTCAAGAATTTTCAATGGAAGAACTGCCTGGAGCGGAGGTGGAAGGGGCCCCTGATTGTCCTGCTCGCCACCCGCACTGCAGTGAAGCTTGAAGGCCGGAAGCACTGGGTGCATGCATCGCATGTAAAAAGGGTACCTCTACCACTTCCGTATGATCAGTGGGCCCTCTACGGCATTGCTGACCAGGAAGGAGAGTGCGTGCCCCATTTTGTTCCTTTCTCTGACGCCCGATTGAGGTGGGCGCAGACAGATGAAGAAAATGACGAGGCCTTACTTGAGGCGGTCCCCCCAGAGATAAGGGCCGCCCCGGATGCTCCCGCTTCTGGTGCACAGTCACCTGAGTCTCAATGCCCTGCTGAGACTGAATTTCTTCCCCTTTTTGTTGATGAAGAAGTGCCTGGGGTTGCCAGGTACAACCTGCGGCCCCGACGGAAGGACAGTGTGCCAGTAGGACAGTCCAGGAGTTAGGGAAGGGTAGGAGAGTAGGATCTGCTTCACATGGGTACCCCCACTTTTTGCTGATGCTTCACTGTTTTTTGACTTTAGTCTGGCTGGGGCCCTGCTAATCAGAACCCCAGCCTAGCTGCTTCCTCTCTAAAATGGTTTCCATGTGCCTTAGGCACATCTCTGATTGGAATCTGGAGTGCCCTTATAAGTCCCTAGTATATGGTATACTATGTACCCAGGGCATAGGTACCTCAGAGGCCTGCCAGGGGCTGAAGCATGTATTATGCCACCCCTGGAAGGCCAGCCAAAATGACACCACAGGCCTGCTACTGCAGCCTGAGTAAGGTGGTGCATGCACCCCTTACAGTGGTATAGGCTACCTATATCACTACCATTGCACACACCTATAAACCTATAAGTCACTCCTATGGCAGGCCTTGACAATCCTGAAGGCAGAGTGCTTGGTTTTTATGTAAGGGGGTGCCCCTGCATGAGCAGAGTCCCTCTTCAGCATTCGGAGTACCTCCTCTGATGCTGTTTGCAGTGCAGCCTGACCATATACTCTTAAGTGCATTATATCCTCGCAGTAGAATGCTAACTTTGGACTGGCTGCACCAAAACATGTCGAGTTTGGTGTCAAACATCTTGGAATACTACCCCCTGCCAGTTCTGGTGGCGGGGGTAGCATTCCACCCTTCTAGAGGGAGAGACATGTACCCACCGGCCTACCCGGTAACTTCTTTCCAGAGCCCTGGCATCACAAAATGGATGCCGCTGCCACAGACACGAGTCTGGCCTCCTGCTGCTGACCGAAACTCCGGCAGGGGAGGCCTGGACAATAGGTTTCCTGTCCCAGGGAGGTGTAACCACCTCCCCAGACAGGATAGTGTGTATTGGGGCTGGGCGGGAGCACTCTCTGGTGCTTTGAAGTCCTGCACTGGGGGCACATTTGGTGTCCCTGTGCATACCCCAGTTCAAACCGGCTCAGGGGCTTCCAGCCCCTGCTCTGGCGCGAAACTGGACAAAGGGAAAGGGGTGTAACCACCCCTCTGCCCTGACCCTCCCACAGGTGGGTCCCCAGAGTATGTCCAACCCCTAACTTGGTATAAGTATGGGACCCCAGTCCTTAGGACTTTAGATTTACCTGGACGAAACTCTGACACAGAATCCTGGACCTTCGACGCTCTACTTTAAGATTAGAGGACTGAAGAATCTCCCTTGGGGTCAAGGAGTGACTCCCTGCTTGGCAGGCACCAACAAAGCAATTGTCCGGTCTGCATCGCTGAAGCTCCCGCCAGACGCCGAAGACTTTGCATCACCAGAGGTAGATTTCCAGACTTCCCTGAGGCTGCCCTGAGGCCCTAGCAAAGCTGAGGCCCGTAGCTGTCGTGGGTAACGTGGAACCGTGACCCCTGGACACCGATTGCATTTGCAAGTGCATCCTTTTCTGGGTCTCCCACGAAGTTGTGCTTTGGGCTCCTAGTAGACCCAGCCTCCAGCACTGACTGCACTGAAGATCACTGGCCTCCACTCCACGAGTGTCCCGTGAGCCAGCTCTAAGTGCGTCCACTCGAGGCTCCTTTGCAGTCGCTAGCCTGTTGGCTAGCAGGCCCTCCCGAAGGCCAATCTTCTTCTGCTTGGGCTTCTCTAGTTGCTCCAGGCGTGCCCTGACTTACCCTTACTGGGTGAGTCCCTCAGACCTTGCTGGTCTGCACCACCATCCTTCTTCTATTTCCACGAGACTTGCAGTGGCCAAGGCTTGTTGGGTCCAATCCGGTCGCCGACACCCCTGCAATCGACAGACGTCATAGGACAGCTCAAATCCAGCTCCTGGTTGTCGTCGACGCCTCATGGACCTCGTGGCTGAAGAGTCAAGACGACTGTCAACCTACCTGAAGCACTCTACATCGGTGGGCATCTGCTCATCGCCTTCCTGGTCACTGGCTAGTGACCCAGACTCTGTCCCCTCTGCTTTCAGGTTCTTCAGATCTTCGATCCACCTTTGGATCCACCCGAACACTTTCGACTTGGCCGCCAGCAGCACTTTGCAGCAGATCGCCATTGAAAACGACGACGAAACCCGACCCCGAAAGACACCTATGCACCCGGCTTCCTGGGTGAGGTAACTCGAGTACTCCGGTGCTCCCGTGGGTATAGACTCTAGAACAACCCAGTTCTAAAGGGGTTTGCTCCAAGTCCTCCTCTAAGTGTCCCTTTTCTTTAAAATTCCAACCGCGACTTTCCCCATAGAAGTCAACGGCGATTCGTGGCTATGTTCTCACACTGCACGCGTCCCCCGTGGGTCCCCTGTGTCACTACCTTGGGTGGTTCTTTGTGGTCCAAGCACTTCTACAGGCTCTAGGCCTTGTGTCTAGCTCAGTCGTGGTTCTTATACCACTTTATTGGTATATGGTTTGGTACGCCCCTAGGGCTCAAACGTGTATTTGTGCTATTACTGTTGATAACTAACTTATAACTTATGTATTTCGAACTCTAGCCTCATAAAGAGACTAGAGGGGTGTGTTTAGCAATAAATACATATATTTTGAATATATACCTGGTGTGGTCCTCTTTCATTTGGTCACTCAAGAGATTATAGACTGGTAAAACAAGCTGCTTTACATTCCTTCAAGACTTAGCCTGAAGGCTGCTCTCCATAGCTACCACTAGCATAGCTTTCAATAAAGGTTGTCTTTAACCTATCTCCAATAAGGGGTTGTTTGGACTGGTGCAAGGTGCCCACTATAACTAGTGGACAGCATATACCAGGCCAACTTCTCACATTGGTGTGCAGCGTGTGGGATTCCAGCTTGCTATTGTTTTACCAGATAATCTCAATTGAATTGATCAACTGAAAACCACTAAGGGTACCTTAGGTACATATAAATCAAGCTTAGTATACAGTAAGTTCTACTGAACTTAGAGTTGTGTGTTAAGGGATAGCACACCCTTTCTACAACTCAAGAGAGTTTAGTAGGCCACACTAGAGTAGGTAGTGCATACACCACACCTCACTAGTAATGTCTTCAAAGCCAGGACCCAGTGAGTCCTTGCCAGAAGCCAGTGGGCTTCTTCCTCCAAGTATGATAAACTCCCATTCTTGGAATTGAGAGCATTATGCAATACTAGGAAGCTGAAGGCAGGCAAAAGTGCCAGCACCCAACACCTCAGGGAGGTGCTACTAGCTGATGATCTCAGCAGGCCCCTAGGGTCTGAGGGGTAGGCAGAGAGGGTGGGGCAGAAGATGAGGAAGGGGTCAGGGGTGAAGAAACCCAGGCCCCCTTCTGAAACTGGCCAGGAAGGTGACAATGACCTTGCCCTGGAAAACCCAGCTATTCCTGTGGATGAAGAGGAGGATCAGGATGACCTCACCTTTGTCCCCCAGGAAGAGTTGAGAGTGTGCCAAGAAGGGCTAGATCTCCTTCTCAGGAGTCTAACCACTCTGACACCTCAATAGGGACCTCTGTCTCTTCTCATAGGAGAGAGTCCTCTCATGAGAGGAGAAAGAGACTGATTCAGTATGAGCAAGACCAGCTTGAGCTCAGAAAACAGCAGTTGGCTATAGACAGGGAGTCCCTAGATCTCTACAAAGAGAGAAAAAAGATGGGACTAGAGTCCCATGGTAGCAGCAATTTCCCCAGAGATAGGGAAAGGTCTTAAGACCATAGAAACCTGAGCAAGATTGTCCCTCCCTACCAGAGTGGGGATGACATCCACAAAAGGATAACTGCACTGGAGAGGGCCTGTAAAGTACAGAGGGTCCCTCAGGAGCAGTGGGCAGCAATCTTGTGGCTCTCCTTTGCAGACAAAGGTAGAGATAAGCTCCTCACTGTTTGAGAGGAGGATGCTGATAAATACACAGTCTTGAAGAGTGCTCTGATTGATGGGTTTGGCCTAACCACTGAACAATACAGGTTAAAGTTCAGAGATACCCAAAAAGCACAGACTCAAGACTGGGTGGACTTTGTTGATTGTTCTGCCAAGGCTCTGGAAGGTTGGTTATTGGGCAGTAAGGTATGTGACTTCACAGGATTGTACAATCTTATCATGAGGGAGCAGATTCTTAATAATTGTCAAAATCAGCTGTTGCATCAGCACCTGGTGGACTCTGATCTGACCTCTCCCCAAGATTTGGGAAAGAAGGCAGACAAATGGGTCAGAACCAGGGTGAGGCAGAAGGTACAGAACCAAGGTGGTGACTAGAGGTGGGCGGAATTTGCGTAGTCGCGCTACGCAAAGCTCCGCGAAATGGTAAAAAATCTCCACGAGCCCGCAAAAGTTCCGCGAACACGCGGAATTGCTTGTTCTGCCCGTTCGCGATGCTTTTTTCCTGTTCGCGAAGTTTGCATGCTCGGGGAGAAATATCTCGCAAACACGCATTTTGAAAGCGCGAACAAAGAAAAAATTGCGCAAAGCCGCGGATCGCGGAATTTTGGGCAATTCCGCGTTCTCCACGGAACGCGAAATTACCCAAATTCCGCGAGCGGAACGGAATTTACCGCCCAGGCCTAGTGGTGACCCTAAGAAGCAAGATTCTAAAAACTCTGATAAGGGTGGGGAGAAGGGTAAAGACCAGAAGTCTTCACAAGGCCCCCAAAAATCTTCTTCAGGTGGGGAGTCACAGTCTAACAAGGGAAAAGGCCAAAAGAAACCATGGTGCAAGGTCTGTAAGCAAAAGACCCACTGGACCAGTGATTGCACCAAGTTCAAAGACTCTACTCCAGCCCCCACCAATGCCCCTAAGGCCCCTGCTCCCCTAGTGCAGTTACAGTTGGTGGTGGGACTACACAAGCCAAGGGTTTAGTAGGGTTGACCCTGGGTAAGGAGATGAGCTCTGACCTAGTCAGAGAACTCACTCAGGCTGTCCTAGTCTGTGATGGAGGCATGGATGTGACCTCCTCTGTGAGTCCCAGTAATCTGGGCAAGTACAGGCAACAGTCCTTAATCAATGGAAAAGAGGCTTTGGCATTTAGGGACACAGGGGCAAGTGTCACCATGGTGACACAAGACCTTGTGGAACCTGGGTAGATTATACTTGGTGAAATGTACCAAGTGACCATTGCTAGCAATGTCAGAACAGACCATACTCTGGCAGTTGTTAACTTCTCCTGGGGAGGGGTAACTGGCCTTAAGAAGGTTGTGGTAAGTGCAGACCTACCAGTTGAATGCTTGCTTGGCAATGATCTGGAGACTTCAGCTTGGGCAGAAGTGGAGCTCAGGACCCATGCAGAAATGCTGGGCATCCCTGCAGATGTGTTTGCTGTGACCAGGTCACAAGCCAAAATGTCTAACACTGAACAGGCCTTGGATTCTGGAATAATGGACCAAGTGCCCTCCAAGAAGAGGAGTAGTAGGGTAAAGGCAGTGCCTTCCCCTTGGCTCAGAAGGAAGATCAGTCTCTTGAGGGGGATGATCTCAGTCCTGAGGAAGGAACTGTCCCAGAGGAGCTTGAACCTGACCAGGTTGAGTTCTTGGGGACAGGGGGCCCTTCCAGGGCAGATCTGAGCCAGGAGCAGCAGAGCTGTCCCTCTCTTG
The DNA here is from genome assembly GCA_963921515.1 of Calotriton arnoldi. NCBI lineage: Eukaryota > Metazoa > Chordata > Amphibia > Caudata > Salamandridae > Calotriton > Calotriton arnoldi. Next base: position 1,655,080 of record CAWUFW010003049.1, read on the forward strand.
AACCCCTCAGACAGCAAGCTGCTGCTGAGGCTGCTGGGAAAGCTAGTGGTCCCCATACAGTGTATTGGGATGATGGACTCTTGTACTCAGAGTGTAGAGACCCCAAGTCTGGTGCCACCTGGAGGTTGGTTATACCTCTGAAGTTCAGGGGTTTCCTATTGACCCTAGCCCATGACATTCCCTTAGCAGGTCACCTGGGCCAGAACAAGACTTGGGACAGAATTGTCCCTCACTTTCACTGGCCCCACATGTCTGAAGATACCAAGGAGTTTTGTCGCTCCTGTGTAACCTACCAGGCCAGTGGCAAGGCAGGTGGCACCACAAAGGCCCCCCTGATACCACTACCTGTGGTGGGGGTTCCCTTTGAAAGGGTGGGGATTGACATTGTTGGTCCCATGGATCCCCAAACAGCATCTGGGCACAGGTTTATCCTGGTGGTAGTGGATCATGCCACCAGGTACCCAGAGGCTATTCCCCTTAGGACCACTACAGCACCTGTGGTGGCAAGGGCCCTCCTGGGACTTTTCTCAAGAGTGGGCTTCCCTAAGGAGGTTATATCAGACAGGGGTGCTAACTTTATGTCTGGATACTTGAAAGCAATGTGGAAGGAGTGTGGAGTGACTTACAAGTTCACCACAACCTATCACCCACAATGCAATGGTTTAGTTGAGAGATTCAACAAAACCTTGAAGGGCATGATTAAAGGGCTCCCAGAGAAGCTTAGGCGAAGATGGGACATACTCTTGCCCTGCCTTTTATTTGCATACAGGGAGGTGCCTCAAAAGGGGGTTGGCTACAGCCCTTTTGAACTTTTGTTTGGTCACCCTGTCAGGGGCCCATTGTGCTTGGTGAAGGAAGGATGGGAGTTACCTCTCAAGCCCCCAAAGCAAGACATAGTGGACTATGTACTTGGTCTCCGCTCCAGGATGGCTGAGTACATGAAAAAGGCAACTAAAAACCTTGAGGCTAGCCAGGAACTGCAAAATGCCTGGCATGACCAAAAGGCTGTACTGACTGTTTACCAGCCAAGACAGAAGGTGTGGGTGCTGGAGCCAGTGGCCCCAGCAGCTCTCCAAGACAAATGGAGTGGACCCCATACCATTGTTGAACAGAAGGGTGAGGTTACCTACTTAGTAGACCTGGGAACACCCAGGAGTCCCCACAGGGTTCTCCATGTCAACAGATTAAAACCATATGTGGACAGGGCAGACATGGGCTTGCTCATGGCTACTGATGAGGGACAGGAGGAAGAGAGTGACCCACTCCCTGACCTGCTCTCACAGAACCCTGATGATGGGTCAGTGGATGGTGTAGCCTTGGCAGGCAGCCTCACTGCCCAGCAGCAAACTGATTGCAGACAGGTGCTCAATCAGTTCAGGCACATATTCTCACTGACACCCAGTCAGACCACCTGGTGCACTCATGAAGTGGACACTGGGGACAGTCTGACTATTAAAAATAAGATTTATAGGCAACCTGACCATGTCAGGGACTGTATCCGGACAGAAGTCCAGAAGATGTTGGATTTGGGAGTTATTGAACCCTCAGATAGCCCTTGGGCTAGTCCAGTGGTCCTTGTGCCAAAACCTCACACCAATGGTGGGAAAAGAGAGATGAGGTTTTGTGTGGACTACAGGGGTCTCAATGCAGTCACTAGGACTGATGCCCATCCAATACCTAGGGCAGATGAGCTAATAGACACTTTGGCCTCAGCCAAGTATCTAAGCACATTTGACCTGACAGCTGGCTACTGGCAGATCAGACTAGCTGATGATGCAAAGCCAAAGACAGCATTCTCAACCCCTAGTGGGCATTATCAATTTGTGGTGATGCCCTTTGGTCTGAAGAATGCACCTGCCACTTTTCAGAGGTTGGTGAATACAGTCCTTACAGGTCTGGAAGCCTATAGTGCAGCATATCTAGATGATATTGCTGTCTTTAGCTCCACCTGGGAGGATCACCTGGTCCACCTCAGAAATGTTTTGCAGGCCCTGCAGAAAGCAGGCCTGACTATCAAGGCCACTGCAGAGCAAGATCCAGACCATCATGGACTGGACTGCTCCAACTACCCAGACTCAGGTGAGAGCCTTTTTAGGCCTGACTGGGTACTATAGGAGATTTGTCAAGGGGTATGGATCAATAGTGACACCCCTGAATGACTTAACTTCCAAGAAAATGCCCAAAAAGGTTCAGTGGACAGTTAGCTGTCAAAAGGCATTTGATGACCTAAAGCAGGCCATGTGCACTGCTCCCATTCTACAGAGTCCTGATTACTCCAAGAAGTTCATTGTCCAAACAGATGCATCTGAATTGGGGGTAGGGGCTGTACTGTCACAATTGAATGATGAAGGTCAGGATCAGTCGGTAGCTTTTATTAGCAGAAGGCTGACCCCTAGAGAGAAACGTTGGTCAGCCATTGAGAGGGAGGCCTTTGCTGTGGTCTGGGCTCTGAAGAAGTTGAGGCCATACTTGTTTGGTACTCACTTCCTTGTTCAAACAGACCATAAGCCCCTCTTATGGCTAAAACAAATGAAGGGTGAAAACCCCAAACTGCTTAGGTGGTCCATTTCCCTACAGGGGATGGACTTCACAGTGGAACATAGACCTGGGAGTAACCATGCCAATGCAGATGGACTCTCTAGGTACTTCCACTTAGAACATGAAGACTTAACTGGGAAAGGTTAGTTTAATGTCCCTATGTTTGGGGGGTTGTGTAGGAGAGTAGGATCTGCTTCACATGGGTACCCCCACTTTTTGCTGATGCTTCACTGTTTTTCGACTTTAGTCTGGCTGGGGCCCTGCTAATCAGAACCCCAGCCTAGCTGCTTCCTCTCTAAAATGGTTTCCATGTGCCTTAGGCACATCTCTGATTGGAATCTGGAGTGCCCTTATAAGTCCCTAGTATATGGTATACTATGTACCCAGGGCATAGGTACCTCAGAGGCCTGCCAGGGGCTGAAGCATGTATTATGCCACCCCTGGAAGGCCAGCCAAAATGACACCACCGGCCTGCTACTGCAGCCTGAGTAAGGTGGTGCATGCACCCCTTACAGTGGTATAGGCTACCTATATCACTACCATTGCACACACCTATAAACCTATAAGTCACTCCTATGGCAGGCCTTGACAATCCTGAAGGCAGAGTGCTTGGTTTTTATGTGAGAGGGTGCCCCTGCATGAGCAGAGCCCCTCTGCAGCATTCGGAGTACCTCCTCTGATGCTGTTTGCAGTGCAGCCTGACCATATACTCTTAAGTGCATTATATCCTCGCGGTAGAATGCTAACTTTGGACTGGCTGCACCAAAACATGTCGAGTTTGGTGTCAAACATCTTGGAATACTACCCCCCCCCCGCCAGTTCTGGCTGCAGGGGTAGCATTCCACCCTTCTAGAGGGAGAGACATGTACCCACCGGCCTACCCTGTAACTTCTTTCCAGAGCCCTGGCATCACAAAATGGATGCCGCTGCCACAGACACGAGTCTGGCCTCCTGCTGCTGATCGAAACTCCGGCAGGGGACGCCTGGACAATAGGTTTCCTGTCCCAGGGAGGTGTAACCACCTCCCCAGACAGGATAGTGTGTATTGGGGCTGGGCGGGAGCACTCTCTGGTGCTTTGAAGTCCTGCACTGGGGGCACATTTGGTGTCCCTGTGCATACCCCAGTTCAAACCGGCTCAGGGGCCCCTGCTCTGGCGCGAAACTGGACAAAGGGAAAGGGGTGTAACCACCCCTCTGCCCTGACCCTCCCACAGGTGGGTCCCCAGAGTATGTCCAACCCCCTAACTTGGTATAAGTATGGGACCCCAGTCCTTAGGACTTTAGATTTACCTGGACGAAACTCTGACACAGAATCCTGGACCTTCGACGCTCTACTTTAAGATTAGAGGACTGAAGAATCTCCCTTGGGGTCAAGGAGTGACTCCCCTGCTTGGCAGGCACCAATGAAGCAATTGTCCGGTCTGCATCGCTGAAGCTCCCGCCGGACGCCGAAGTCTTTGCATCACCAGAGATGGATTTCCAGACTTTCCCGAGGCTGCCCTGAGTCCCCAGCAAAGCTGAGGCCCGTAGCTGTCGTGGGTAATGTGGAACTGTGACCCCTGGACACTGATCGCATTTGCAAGTATATCCTCTTCTGGGTCTCCCACGAAGTTGTAAGACCTGAGCAGGTGGAAGCAAAAGAAGGTACAAGCACAGAAAACAGAGACTCGGAACAGATTGTGCCTAGAAAAAATGAAATAAAAAGAACTGTACAAGGAGATAAAGAAGGTGAAAATGCAGTGCAAATCAAAAGAATCAGTAAGGGAGATAATTGGCCAACTGGAGTAAAGAAACTAAAATATCACTTGAGAAAATCTGAAAAGAGACCAGAACAAGTAAACGAAGTCACAAGTCAAACACAATCTAAACAAACTTTGGCAAAGATAACTCGAAGAAGTCCAAGTTTGAGAAATTTAAACAGGAGATACAAGGCTCCTGAATGGACTTTAGTCATACTCGAGGAATTTGAATCGCTAGATCTGACTGATGAAACAGAAGAAATTCATATTGTCCAGATTGATGAAAGCAAATTGAGGCCTCCTTAAAAACGAAAAGAAAAATAAAACTGACAAAGAAAAGATAAGAGAAAAGAAATTTTCTCAGGAGTAAAATGGCAGAAATTGAAGTGACCGGAAAACCAAAATGTGGATTAAAAGGAAAATGCTTTAGATTTTGTTTTTGTAGTATTTAATTAGTAGCATTAGTATGGTTATTCCTAATGTACCTCCATGGGTTGGGAAGGAGGGAATCTATGCTAGTGGCAAGGCTCATGCTGCGATGTCCCTGGATTTTGTAAAAGAGGAAAATTCTGCCTCCATAGATTAAAAACAGATTATAACAATAATTACATTGGTTCCAGTGAATGTGAACACAACTTCCTAATATTAGGAGGGTGGGGACTAAAAGGGGAACTGATACTGTATTTCCACGAGTGTATTATGTTTGTGGGAGCAATGCCTATTATAGGTTACCTGCAAGATGGTACGGGAGCTGCTACTTTGGAATAGTTTTTCCAAAGATCTATCATGTAGATAAAATCAGTGGAACCAATGGAAATTCTAATGGACTAACACGTAGAAGAAGAGCTAGTTTTTCTGAAATTGTAGGAGACATTTTTAGTGTACTGATACCCTCAGTTGGAGTCATTCTGAATTCACAGAAAATTTGTAAGTTATCAACCATAGTTGATCGTCTTTCTACAGATACTGCAGGAGGATTCTTAATGATTAACACAGAAATGTTGCAATCAGGTCTATGGTTTTACAGAACCATCTTGCTCTTGATATATTGTTACTAAAAGAAGGTGGAGTCTGTGGCATGTCGAAAATTCAACATTGCTGCACTTATATTCCGGACAAGAGCAGAAAAATTAAAGGATATATTGAAAACATTACAAGAATGCATAAAGACTTGACCCAACTGGAGGTTGACAGTGTGTTGGGAAGACTAACAAAAAGTATAACATCAATAGGGAAATGGTTTGTTGATTTTGGAAAAAGTTTTCTAGGTCAAATAATAATACCATTAGTTATGATAATAACAGTAGTAATGATATTAATGATTACATATAAGTGTTGTAGAAGAGGAAGGAAAGAGAAAGTACATTTTGAAAGAAAAGGAAAGGGACAGAAACGAAAAAGAAAATATGATGAAATACAGCTGGAAGAAATGAAAGCCAGATTATAAAAGAAGATGAGGGATTTAGAAGGAAACGAGTTGATTGATGAAAAATTGAGAAGAGAAATAGAGAAAACTGAGAAGTGCTAATGTTGGTATCTGGGATGGGATGGGTAATTTTGTGATGGCTTAAGATGCCATCAGAGAGGGGATTGATGGAGCAAGGACTCATAAATGAGACTTGCTCGGAAGCAATCCTTTCATTTTAACTCATTAACGAATTACTAACAACGTGTTTATAATTAATAATTCGCATTTAGAAAAAGACACGCGGGACAGTGAAGCTTGCTTATGTGTTCACTAACTGCAATAACATGAACGAAGGACTACAACGCACTTTAACAAGGGATCTTTATTGCGCATGCATCTACTACATCTACGTAGTATGACGTACTAATGCTTGGAGGGAAAATCTTGCGCCTGCGCAAAAGATGATAAAATGGCCGCTTGAAAGCTCACATGCATGGCACCTGCTTGGCTGAATTAGAAAATAAGTTTTATACTAACGCAAATGCAGAAAGGGTAATAATAAATAGAATGGGTTAGAGTAGAGGTTGGTGGTGTACAGTGAAGCCATTTACTTTTGAAAATAACATTTCTTCTTTTGACTTTATTATTAGTGCACATTTGGGCCCTCTACACTTGTCTGAATTGAGTTGACTGACTTGACCCTACGCATGCGCACCAGAGAGAGAATAAAGAAAGATGAGTAAGGACTTGTCACACGTCCAAGGCCAGCGAAGATGTGCCCTGGGAACATGAGGTTGAAGAGTTCATATGAAGGAGCTTTATTTATGACATCGCAACATTTTGTATTATTAAAGTTTTGAGATGTATGGGAAAGGAAATGATTTAATAAAAGTTTGAGGGGAGGGGTTTGAAACAATGGTTTAATGAAATAAGTTAAATGTAAGCATGGTGTGACGATCATCCCCCCTCGCCTGTCCAATCAGAGTTAGCATTTTGTGAAATTGAAACATTAATGGGTGGTACATGGTTATGGAAAGGTATAATTGAGGTAGTTTCAGTTAGTTAGTTTAGCTTTTTTTTGGCAGCAGACACGGGGAGAAGCAGAGGGGATGCAGAGCTCGGGATGCTGTCGTTGCTGGGGGTGGTGCTGAAGCTGTGAGACGCTGATGAAGAAAATCGAATGCAGAACCATCTATTTAACTTACTTGGGTTAGAAAGAAGATCGCGGAAGAACCACGAGGAGGAAGAGAGTGTCAGAGAGGGGTGCGGCGCAGTCGTCGGTATCTAGAGAGGTGAAGTATCCTGTCCTGATTCCTGTCCTGAAGTCTTTGTCTCCTGATCTATCCCGGGGGACCCTTACCAGCCCCTTGGCCAGGGGGTTGGTCTTCACACCATACTTGGTAATTATAAATTTATCGTATTGATAGATGTTCTTCTCTCTCTCTGTCCTCTTCTTTCTGAGCATAGTTATTGTGTGGATCTGAATTGCTATTGTCTTTTGAAACTTGATTGAATTGAATTGACACTCCTGCGAATGAGGGTGTTTGTAGTGAAACGGTTGAGATGGTTCACACGCAACTAATTTTGATAAAGATTTTAAAACTTCCAGAGTCTGTGATTATTTCATTTTAATCAAGAAATGTTTAATAAGTTATGTTAATTATCACCATCAACTAGTTCCAACTAATGGTCCATTGACCAGAGGAAAGAACAAATTGATCAGTGAAAGGTTTAATTAGGGAAAGAAATAACTAGATCTTGAAGTATGAAAATCATAAACTAAAGTTTCCAGCGGTCTACTTGCTGTTTTGTGGAAGTAGTTATATGGGCCCAGGTGAGTATATGGTAGTGGAGTATCTGCTGTTAGTACACCGCTGGATCAGTTTTCTGGTAGCAGAGTTATGGTTATTATTGACTAGTTTGGTGATAAGTATATATTATTGATTATTGATTTATGTTTAACAAAAAGAGTTAGCGTCCTTGTTTTATGTTCTCTGGAAAATTCCTGGGGAATGAATAGCGGGTGGCGATAGAAACCACACTGCAGTAAGGTTACTCGTCTGTTGGAATAACACTGAGAAGCTAGGTAGGGCTGGCAGTGTTAAAGTAGGGACTATTTTCTGTGTAAAAAGTGAGAGTGATTGATAGCAAAGAAGTTCGCTAGTGAAACTTTAGGCGTTATATCACCTAGAAAGGATAACCCTGAAGGAGTAGCAGGTTCTTCCAAGCTATATTGACAGCAAAAGGAGTTCGCTGGTGAAACTTTGGTCTCAAATTTCCCAAACGGGTGACACCGGAGGAGTAGCAGGTTCTCTGGAGCTTATATGAAGAGTAAGCGGAAGGTTTTAATCTTGGTAGAAAGAAATAAACTATCCTTTGATTTAGCGGAACAGACAGAGTAGCGAATGTTTTTATGTCGTTAATAACAAAGAATTTTAAAGAAAATATCGAGAAATAAAGTTTTCGTATTACCTTGTGAAGGGAGGGTCAGTTGCCGGAGTGGTACTGACATCACAGTGAGCCGCGCTGGGATTGGTAGAAACAGCGGGCGTGTGACAGGAGCAGCTTTGTAAAGGAGGGGTCAGTAGTAAGTAGCAGAACTGACGTCAGGAAAAGGCCGTGCTGGCATTGGTCAGATCACGGGCGTGAGCCTGATTTGATTGGATAGCTAGTTAGAAGCCACGCTAGGATTGGTGGAGAGAAAGATTGTATGCGGGATTTTGATTTGACTGTTAGTGCAAGACGTACAGGTAGAAGATTTCAAGGGTTTGCAGAATACAATTTCCTACATCGTTCCTCAAGGATGTATGGAGAGAAAAGAAAAATGTCATTTTTAAAGAAAATTAAGAAATTCTTTGTAAAGGATAAGCCTGTGTTGACTAGAGAGGGAATTCCTATTCCGCCAGCATCTTTTATGATGATGGAAAGAGGATATCATACTTGCGTGTGGTTGGAAAATTGGATAGAATATACAAAGGATGATGGAGTGTTAGTATTTCCTAAAGATGGTACGTTTCATAGGAGGGTTCTTCAGAATTTGAGATTGAAAATGAATGATTTGGAACCTAGACCTAGGTTAACTCAATATGAGGCTTTGGAAGAATGGGAGACTGAGTCATATGAATGACAAAAATGCAGAAGTGGAAGATATAGAGGTTTTTTTCCCAGATATTTGCATGAGTCACACGAAGGGCAGATGAAACAATGGAGGACAGCTATGGTATCAGAAGGTTTATATCCAGTGTTGATGGCTGAGGAACAGTCTGGAGGAAAGTGTAAGGAGAAAACAAAACACATGAACTCAGCAGGATATGGTGAATCAGATGACGAGTTGTTAGAGGATATTTTAATAAAAAATCCAACACCGTATCAAGAAGCAGCTAGTAAGGTTACCCCAAGTGCACCAGTAATGGGAATGCCATTAACCCCACAGATTTTACATGAGACGTCATATAACAGAGTGTTGCAGGATAATGAAAGAGATGCTTTGAATAAAACTAGAGAAGAACTAGTTCAAAAGATAAGTCAATTAAATGTGAATACTGAAGCTTTGACAGTACCAGTGACCATTGGTCCGGTAATCCCATTGTATGGAGATAATAAGATTTGCCAGAAACCACAATCTGTGACAATTCCATTAAATAGTCCTAGAAAAGAAATAATAATTACAGATGATCAGGTTAGCGAAAGTGAGTCAATTATTTCATTAATGGATCTCCCAAATGTGGAACCTTTAACGGAAACTCCAAAGAGAGTTACGCCCATGAATTTGAGAAAAAGAAGACCTTTGGTTCATACTGATACTGGAGGCGCAACAGTAGTTACCTCTGAAGAAATAGAAAGATGGGCACAGGAAAGAGATAATCAGAACCCAACACCAAGAATTTTAGACATCAGCAGATTGAAAGTGGAATTGGAAGAGATGATGACAGGATGTGTGGGTACAGAAAGATTGAACGCTTACAATGATGAGGAATTATTATTTTTATGTAAGAGTATAACCAGGAGAGCAAGAGTATTTCATGAGAGATTGACTGAAGTTGCTTCAGAGATTGGAATAGACATAGGGAAATCAAAGTTGTTACAAAAACCATATCGAGTGGACTTTACTGATAAAGATTTAGAAAGTGTAAATGCTTCTGGAAAGAGACTACAGATAAAGGAATTAATGAACATTTTGCGAAAATGGGGAGACATTGATAAATGGAGAATTAGATGGATAAGAAAGAAAGAGGAAGTACAAGCGAGAGAAGCAGCAGCTGCATTTCCAGTAAGAGAATCAAGCAAAGTGGAAAAATTGTGTCCAATAAGAGAGGTTCCTGGAGGTGGGTATGTTCATGTTCCTTGGAGTAGACAAGATATTTTGTCATTTACAAATGATTTTCCAAAGCTGAGAGAAAAACCAGTTGAATGGTACAAACAGGTAGAGAGATTTGTGAAGGTTTCAAAGGTTTTATTGAAAGACTTGGATGGTCTATTTGATATAGTGGCACCTGCTGATTTATGGACAGAATGTAAAATTACAATTGACTGGCCTAATGAGGAGTACCCTAGAGATGCAAAGACAGGGGCACCCTCGGAGGAGGTGATGAAAAAGTATCACCAAGTGATTACGTATTTGAAAGGGAAAATTCCTCCTAAAGAAACAGATTGGGTAAAAATAGATAGAACAACACAAGAACCAGATGAATCTCTACAGGCATATTATGAAAGGTTGTTACAGGTGTTTAAGCAGTATAGTGGCTTTGAGAATATCGGTGACAAGGATATGGGACATTTTGTGTATCGGTTTGGATATGGTTTGAAACCAGAAATCAGTCAGATGATACAGCAGCACATGTTGTGTTGGCAAAGCAAGACAGCGGATGAGATTTTAAAGTATGCAAAATATTGCGGAGATGACATTGAAGCCAGGCGTATAGGAAGCTAAAAGAGAAAATGATGTTGGCACAAGTTAAATTGGCAGAACAGCAAGAAGAGAAAACAAATGACCAAAATAATAATCAAGTGAAAGAACAGAGTCAGAATAATCAAGGAGCAAATGGTAATAAATATAGGGGACGAATGGAAAGAGAAGAAGCGAAAAAGAAGTTTCCTTGTCATGCGTGAGGAAAGCTTGGACACTGGAAGAACGAGTGTAAGAGTACTCAGAATAATAAGAGTAATAATGGGCCAAATCAAAATTTAATCCCACATATGCAGAATAAAGTACTTATGAATCAGCAGCAGCAGGTAGTTACTCCACAATATAAGGTGCCACCAGCTCCTTTGCCAAATTTTGTGAATCATCAAAGTTTCAGTGCGAACACCGGATTTCAAGGAGAAAGTGGTAAGAATAATAGAACAATTACACAATATTTTTTACAGAATGATGAAGAACATTCAGATGTCGCACAATGACAGTGCCTGAGGGGAGGAAGAGGAGTGCGTGCTTGGCGCATCCTTGCCGGTAGATCAGTCAGGTCCATTTGTTGATGGGAGAGTAGAAGGTAAAGACATTACTTTCCTATTGGATACTGGTGCTACCAGGTCTACTGTGAGAACAGCAGACATCCCAAACCTACCCCTCTCAGGAGAATCAATCCAAGTCGTAGGCGTGTCAAACCGACAGATTTGAACCCCAATCACCAAACCAATGGAGGTGCACATTGGAAATTTTAAGGAAATGCATTGGTTCATAGTTTGTGATTCCAGTCCTGTAAATCTGTTGGGAAGAGATCTTTTGTGCAAAATGAATTGCACGATCTATTGTACACCGGATGGTGTCGCTTTCCAAACCCCTGATGAAGACGTGGTATACAATATGATGCTAGCCAAACAGGGAACGGAAGTAGATGAAATGTTTTCACTAATAACTGAGAATGAATTACCAGAAGAGTTGAGAACCACAGTTAATCCAGAAGTGTGGGATTTTACAGGAAAAGACATTGGGCTAATGACGAATATAGACCCAGTTAAAGTGACAGTGAAAGAAGGTGCAGTGTATCCAAACACCCGACAGTACAAGATGAGTCCAGAAGTAAAAGCAGGAATTATTCCAGAGATTGAACAAATGGTTAAACAAGGTATTTTAAAAGAGGTGATGGGTAGTCCCTGCAATTTGCCAATAATGGGACTGAAAAAGCCTAGCGGAAAGTACAGAATAGTGCAAGATTTACGGAAAATAAATAAAATTCTAGTGCCATGTTGTCCAATAGTGCCAAATCCAGCAGTGATCATTTATCAGATACCTTGGAATGCAGGTTGGTTTACAGTAATTGATTTATGCCAAGCGTTCTTTTCTATTCCTTTGCACCCAGACAGCCAGTATCTTTTTACGTTTAAGTTTGAGGATCATATTTATGCATGGTGTCGAGTTCCTCAAGGGTACCCAGAGAGTCCTTAAATTTTTTATCAGATTTTGAAAAAGTGGCTAGAATCATTGGTTATGCCTGGAAAATCTGTTTTGGTCCAGTACATTGATGACCTATTGGTGGCATCAAAAACACGAGAAGATTGTGTCACAGACACAATTGCATTACTGAACCATTTGGCTGAAGGAGGACACAAGGTGTCTCCAGAAAAATTACAATTCTGTCAACGAGAAGTTAGATATTTAGGACATAAAATAGAAAGAGGAGTTAGAAAAGTGACACCGGAAAGAATAAAAATAATCAAAGAAATGCAATTGCCACAGACTCAAAGAGAAATGAGAATGTTTCTAGGAGTGGTTGGATATTGTAGGCAATGGATTAATGGTTTTTCGATGTTAGCAAAGCCATTAATACAGATGATCCGGAAAAGAGCAAAAGATCCGATTGATTGGAATGATGACTGCATAGAGGCATTTGTGAAATTAAGAAACTGTTTGTGTGAGGCTCCTGCTTTGGCCATGCCTGATTATTCAAAAGATTTTGCTTTGTTTTGCTGTGAGAGAGAAAATTGTGCACTTTCAGTCTTAACACAGAGACATGGATTGAGTCGACGTCCAGTGGCATATTTATCAGCTACATTGGATCCAGTGGCTTCAGCATTGCCTAGCTGCTTAAAAGCAGTAGCTGATACTTGTATGAGTCTGGAGCAAAGTGAGTCGATAGTGATGGAACATCCGGTAAAAGTTTTTGTTCCACACTCAGTTGAGATTCTTTTGACAAGAACAAGAACACAACATCTCACCCCTAGTCGATTGACTAAGTATGAAAGAGTGATTTTGGGAGCTGAGAACGTGACTGTGATAAGGTGTACGATTATGAACCCAGCTACCCTACTGCCAGACCCCTGCGATGAAGAAATGAGAGATGAGAGTGATCATGATTGTTTGGACGTGACTGAGTTATGCACGAAGCCCCGGCCTGATATAAAAGAGACACCTTTGAAAGAGGCTGAAAATGAGTTATTTGTAGATGGTTCCTGCCTCAGAACACAAGAAGGAGGATTAAGTGCTGCATATGCTGTTTGTAAAATATCTGGGGTAATTGAAGCATCCTGTTTACCTGGGGTCAAGTCTGCACAAGTAGCTGAATTGGTTGCCTTAACAATGGCATGCAAAAAGGGGAAAGATTGGAGAGTAACCATATTTACGGACAGTCAATATGGGTTTGGGGTTGTCCACGACTTCGGCCAGCTCTGGATGCAGAGGGGATTTCTGACTTCTTCAGGATCTCCTATCAGAAACAGCAAAAATGTGAAGGATTTGTTGGAAGCATTACAATTGCCAAAAGAGATAGCAGTTGTAAAATGCGCTGCACATCAGTCAGGAAATGACTATGTGACTGCTGGCAATAATTATGCTGATCAAGTGGCCAAATACTGTGCCAAAAATACAGTGGCCATAAACAGAAAAATTGAAACGGGTGAAACCAGATGACAACTTATGTTTTTCCCAGTACCAGAAACATGGGACGAGATTAGACAATTGCAGGAAGAAGTTGAGGAAAAGGAAAAGGAAATTTGGATAAAGGCAGCTTGTACAAAGAGACCACATGATGAGGTTTGGGTGTATTTAGATGGAAGACCAGTCATGCCAGATTGTCTGCTTTTAAAAATGGCAAGAGTGTATCATGGAGCAACACACATAGGGAGAGACTCAATGATCAGGCTATTCAGACAGAGTTGGTACAATCCGAAATTCAGGGTAGTCGCAGAGAGCCTTTGCCAAAGATGCTTAACCTGTCAGCAGCAATATCCAGGTAGAAAGACAGTGGTAAGCTGGGGAAAGATTGGAAAGGCAGAAGGACCCTTCACTAGATTACAGTTGGATTTTATTGAATTGCCCCCATGCAATGAACTGAAATATATACTTGTCATAGTATGCCTTTTCTCAAGATGGGTGGAAGCCTATCCCACTCGAAGAAATGACAGTCTTACAGTTGCAAAATTGTTGTTGAGGGAGTTAGTTCCACGATATGGTTTTCCAGTCACTTTGGAATCAGATAGAGGCCCTCATTTTAATAATGAAATAATTCGATTAATCTGTGCTGCGTTTAACATTGAACAAAAACTGCACTGTGCTTATCGTCCAGAGGCTTCTGGAATTGTTGAGCAAATGAATAGCACAATCAAGTCAAGATTAGGGAAGGTGTGTGCATCCACAAAGCTGAAATGGCCAGATGCATTACCTCTTGTATTGATGGGTCTCAGAAGTATTCCAGACAGAAAAACAGGAATGAGCCCACATGAGATTTTCATGGGAAGAGCCATGAGACAGGCATTTATTCCTGGAAATAAACTAATGAGTATAACTGATGATCTGGTATTGGACTATTGCAAAGATTGGCTGAAATGATGCGTTCTGTCTCTCACCAGGTTGGAGAAGACGCAGTTGAAAGACAGCCAGACCAAGCGCATGATTTGAATCCTGGAGATTGGGTGCTAGTGAAGAAACATGCAAGAAAGTCGTGCCTAGCACCAAGGTGGGACAAACCGTGGCAAGTCATACTAGTCACTACCACAGCAGTGAAGTGTGCAGGTTTGCCCAATTGGATTCATGCCAGCCATACCAGAAGAGTTCCGAGCCCATCAGAACCACAAGAGCCACCACTGACTGAACAGGCTAAAGCGTCAGGAGTTGTAAGCTGTGAGATTGAACAATCTAGAGTAATAGATTCTGAAAGACAACCATATGACGAACAGCCAAGTACAAGTCTGGAAGAGTGGATACCAGTGATTGAAGTAATTGATGATGTTATTGAAATAAGAAGAACAGAACTGAAAAGACAGGAAAGTAGTCAGGAAGAGACAGGGGAAGAAGAACACACTCAGGTGGAAAATAAAAAAGACTTACACAAACCTGAGGAGGGAAAAATAGAAGAACACGTTCAGGCGGAAGAAGTAAAGTTTGAATTAAGACCTGAACAAGGTCAGATAGAATTAGAAGACCAAGCTCAGGAATAAGAAGAACAAAATACGGTAAGACCTGAGCAGGTGGAAGCAAAAGAAGGTACAAGCACAGAAAACAGAGAATCGGAACAGATTGTGCCTAGAAAAAATGAAATAAAAAGAACTGTACAAGGAGATAAAGAAGGTGAAAACGCAGTGCAAATCAAAAGAATCAGTAAGGGAGATAATTGGCCAACTGGAGTAAAGAAACTAAAATATCACTTGAGAAAATCTGAAAAGAGACCAGAACAAGTAAACGAAGTCACAAGTCAAACACAATCTAAACAAATTTTGGCAAAGATAACTCGAAGAAGTCCAAGATTGAGAAATTTAAACAGGAGATACAAGGCTCCTGAATGGACTTTAGTCATACTCGAGGAATTTGAATCCCTAGATCTGACTGATGAAACAGAAGAAATTCATATTGTCCAGATTGATGAAAGCAAATTGAGGCCTCCTTAAAAACGAAAATAAAACTGACAAAGAAAAGATAAGAGAAAATAAATGTTCTCAGGAGTAAAATGTCAGAAATTGAAGTGACCGGAAAACCAAAATGTGGATTAAAAGGAAAGTGCTTTAGATTTTGTTTTTGTAGTATTTTATTAGTAGCATTAGTATGGTTATTCCTAATGTACCTCCATGGGTTGGGAAGGAGGGAATCTATGCTAGTGGCAAGGCTCATGCTGCGATGTCCCTGGATTTTGTAAAAAGAGGAAAATTCTGCCTCCATAGATTAAAAACAGATTATAACAATAATTACATTGGTTCCAGTGAATGTGAACATGACTTCCTAATATTAGGAGGGTGGGGACTAAAAGGGGGAACTGATCCTGTATTTCCAGGAGTGTATTATGTTTGTGGGAGCAATGCCTATTATAGGTTACCTGCAAGATGGTACGGGAGCTGCTACTTTGGAATAGTTTTTCCAAAGATCTATCATGTAGATAAAATCAGTGGAACCAATGGAAATTCTAATGGACTAACGTAGAAGAAGAGCTAGTTTTTCTGAAATTGTAGGAGACATTTTTAGTGTACTGATACCCTCAGTTGGAGTCATTCTGAATTCACAGAAAATTTGTAAGTTATCAACCATAGTTGATCGTCTTTCTACAGATACTGCAGGAGGATTCTTAATGATTAACACAGAAATGGTTGCAATCAGGTCTATGGTTTTACAGAACCGTCTTGCTCTTGATATATTGTTAGCAAAAGAAGGTGGAGTCTGTGGCATGTCGAAAATTCAACATTGCTGCACTTATATTCCGGACAAGAGCAGAAAAATTAAAGGATATATTGAAAACATTACAAGAATACATAAAGACTTGACCCAACTAGAGGTTGACAGTGTGTGGGGAAGACTAACAAAAAGTATAACATCAATAGGGAAATGGTTTGTTGATTTTGGAAAAAGTAATTTTGTGATGGCTTAAGATGCCATCAGAGAGGGGATTGATGGAGCAAGGACTCATAAATGAGACTTGCTCGGAAGCAATCCTTTCATTTTAACTCATTAACGAATTACTAACAACGTGTTTATAATTAATAATTCGCATTTAGAAAAAGACACGCGGGACAGTGAAGCTTGCTTATGTGTTCACTAACTGCAATAACATGAACGAAGGACTACAACGCACTTTAACAAGGGATCTTTATTGCGCATGCATCTACTACATCTATGTAGTATGACATACTAATGCTTGGAGGGAAAATCTTGCGCCAGCGCAAAAGACGATAAAATGGCCTCTTGAAAGCTCACATGCATGGCACCTGCTTGGCTGAATTAGAAAATAAGTTTTATACTAACGCAAATGCAAAAAGGGTAATAATAAATAGAATGGGTTAGAGTAGAGGTTGGTGGTGTACAGTGAAGCCATTTATTTTTGAAAATAACATTTCTTCTTTTGACTTTATTATTAGTGCGCATTTGGGCCCTCTACACTTGTCTGAATTGAGTTGACTGACTTGACCCTACGCATGCACACCAGAGAGAGAATAAAGAAAGATGAGTAAGGACTTGTCACACGTCCACGGCCAGCGAAGATGTGCCCTGGGAACATCAGGGTGAAGAGTTCATATGAAGGAGCTTTATTTATGACATCGCAACATTTTGTATTATTAAAGTTTTGAGATGTATGGGAAAGGAAATGATTTAATAAAAGTTTGAGGGAGGGGTTTGAAACAATGGTTTAATGAAATAAGTTAAATGTAAGCATGGTGTGATGATCATCCCCCCTCGCCTGTCCAATCAGAGTTAGCATTTTGTGAAATTGAAACATTAATGGGTGGTACATGGTTATGGAAAGGTATAATTGAGGTAGTTTCAGTTAGTTAGTTTAGCTTTTTTTTGGCAGCAGACACGGGGAGAAGCAGAGGGGATGCAGAGCTCGGGATGCTGTCGGTGCTGGGGGTGGTGCTGAAGCTGTGAGACGCTGATGAAGAAAATCGAATGCAGAACCATCTATTTAACTTAATTGGGTTAGAAAGAAGATCGCGGAAGAACCACGAGGAGGAAGAGAGTGTCAGAGAGGGGTGCGGCGCAGTCGTCGGTATCTAGAGAGGTGAAGTATCCTGTCCTGATTCCTGATTCCTGTCCTGAAGTCTTTGTCTCCTGATCTATCCCGGGGGACCCTTACCAGCCCTTTGGCCAGGGGGTTGGCCTTCACACCATACTTGGTAATTATAAATTTATCGTATTGATAGATGTTCTTCTCTCTCTCTGTCCTCTTCTTTCTGAGCATAGTTATTGTGTGATCTGAATTGCTATTGTCTTTTGAAACTTGATTGAATTGAATTGACACTCCTGCGAATGAGGGTTTTTGTATTGAAACGGTTGAGATGATTCACAAGCAACTAATTTAGATAAAGATTTTACAACTTCCTGAGTCTGTGATTATTTCATTTTAATCGAGAAATGTTTAATAAATTATGTTAATTATCACCATCAACTAGTTCCAACTAATGGTCCATTGACCAGAGGAAAGAACTAATTGATCAGTGAAAGGTTTAGTTATGGAAAGAAATAACTAGATCTTGAAGTATGAAAATCATAAACTAAAGTTTCCAGCGGTCTACTTGCTGTTTTGTGGAAGTAGTTATGTGGGCCCAGGTGAGTATATGGTAGTGGAGTATCTGCTGTTAGTACACCGCTGGATCAGTTCCAATTGCTTTCTATGGTGTATATGCACTATTATGCTGGCGCAATGAATATGGAACAGTCTGATTACGAAGCAGTGTTGGAATATATAGTGTTACACCAAGGATATACACCTGGGGCAGATGGAAAAGAGGGTACCCTATATCCAGAAGCTTGTATGAATATTTTCAAGGATAATAAAAATGTCACTTGGTTACAAAACAAAATGCTGGATTTTCAAGGGTTTAATGTTACTGAATATTTTAAATGTTTCCAGGAACGAAATATAACTGAAGACAAAGCCATGCCCGCCCGTCCTTGTGATCAATACAGCAGCCAGTTTCTGTGTTGAAGGTACAGGGAACATTCCAGTAGGCCAGAGTAGTTGTAACTATACATACCAATTGAACACTGATAGTAGCCCACCTTTGCTCACACCTCCATTTGTATACTTTGTTTACGGGGAGCAGGCCTATACCTGGCTCCCCAGGGGATGTTCTGGCCGGTGTTATGTCTCTTTTCTCTTGCCCCCTGTTCATATTGCACCATCCGACTATCACAAGGATCATAGACTACAGCGTAGAGATCTCCATTTGCATCGAGCCAAGAGAGTTGTCAATGCAGAAGATATAGATCAAACGGATACTTCCCTGCAGCAATTTACTGATATCATGAAGGGCATTCTGCCGTTCTGGGGCCCCATGTTCAATAGCCGTAATATCCGTCTCCTTGCTAGAGTAGTTGAAGGAGTTATTAACACTACTGCAGGTATTCTGACAGTGGAGCTTCAGGCTACGAGACTCGTTGCTCTTCAAAACCGGATGGTTTTAGATGTCATCCTTGCTGATAGGGGCGGAGCCTGCCGCGTCATCGGCAGCAGCTTTTGTGTTTACATTCCTTATACCGCCCCTAATGTATACTCCGCCATACAGAAATTACACAGGCTTACTTCAGATATCCATCAGGATAATGGTTCGTGGTCCCTCACAGGGTGGTTATGGGATCTGCTGACATCATGGGGTTGGAAGATACTACTTGCCCTCATAGCTATCGCAGGTGTCATCTTCACATGTTGCCTATGTATTAATTGCCTTCCAGCATGTTGCACCTATTGGATGAGCAAGCTCACCCCTACCCCTCAAT
Organism: Calotriton arnoldi; assembly: GCA_963921515.1. NCBI lineage: Eukaryota > Metazoa > Chordata > Amphibia > Caudata > Salamandridae > Calotriton > Calotriton arnoldi. The sequence goes on from CAWUFW010003049.1 coordinate 1,674,398, forward strand.
TTCCAGGACGTGATACTAAGGTCTCTGCAATGATGATGCAGGATATCCAGGATATCATGCTCATCGATGAAGGTATTTTTGAGTACTAAGTAGATGTTGATTCTCATGTGTTGCTTTCTTATTTCTTGTAACGTGAAGTGAGCATGCATTTTCTTCCTTCCACTTAGAATTGTAAAGACCCTACCGGACAGCCTCAATAAAGCCACATAATTCATAATCTGCTCCCTAATCTGCAGATTTGAACAAAAAAAGCCTTGTTTCTAGCTCAAACGGCTCAAACGTTACCAAAAATGCAGCGACTAGTGTTACAGCATGGTGGAAGGTCCTTTGCAAACCTAGAGTGGTCACCTGTTACTTATTGCTAAATGTGGGTTTTAAATTGGTACTAATGGTGTGCAAGCCACTCTTGCTTCCTTCTGCGCCTTTCTTGCCTCTTTCTGCATTTCTGTTGCTTCTTTCTGCACATTTCTTTCTTTTTCTGCACTTCTCTTGCCTCTTTCTGCAAATCTCTTCTACTTTCTGCACCTGTCTTGCCTCTTTCTGCATGTCTGTTGCCTCTTTCTGCACCTCATTTGCTTCTTTCTGTACCCCTCTTGCCTCTTTCTGCACCCTTCTTCCCTCTTTCTGCACCTCTCTTGCCTTTTTCTGTACCCTTCTTACGTCTTTCTGCACCCTTTTTGCCTCTTTCTGCACCTCTGTTCCTTCTTTCTGCACTTCTTTTGTTTCTTTCTGCACCTGTCTTGCTTCTTTCTGTACCCCTCTTGCCTCTCTCTGTTAGATTTGAAAATCCCATTCCTGCTATGCACTTGTATCATGCTACATTAGGTTAGCAGTGTGTGGCTAAATAGATGCCATTTGTATTCACGTTATGCAACCCACTGAGTTATCCCTGCAACGTGAAAGCTTTAGTTAGCAAGTGTGACTCCATTCTGTATTTAATAATCCCTATTAGGCTGTGTCTGAACTAGGACTCATTATTTGCACTGCTTGCCTCAGCAGAATACTGTATTTAGTTATTATTTTCCTTTCCTGATCAAGGCTGCATCCCGACTTACTAATGAATAGGCCATTCTGCCCTTGCATGCCTATCCGAGTGTGTAGTTCTGCTCCCACGTTAGGAGACGCTGAGACTCAGCGCGGTAACCTTGAGTTGCCGATAACAGGTACCCATCTGGCAGGTGGTAGCCCATCCTTCTGTGCCTTCTTTGTTCATCTTCGGCCCAGGCCGGTAACTTTCCACTGTGGGCGTGGTTGGGGGGTTCTTGGAGGAATGATCATGCATTGCAGGCCGCTGGGGAGGCAGTCCCTTGGCAGACATCTTAGGGTGCAGGTCAGATTGGACTCCTCTGCAGAGTATTACTAATAAAGGTATGTTTGTATTTTCTACTGTCTGATCGACTCTTCATTACTTGGGAAGGCCTAGCAGGTGGTTGTAAGTAACCCGGGTGGCCCCTAAGGGCCACTTCCTTCATCTCTCCACCCCTCGTCCCTATTTCTGCACTTCTGTTGCTTCTTTCTGCACTTATCTTGCTTCTTTCTGCACCTCAGTTGCTTCTTTCTGCACCTCTATTGCCTCTTTCTGCAGTTCTCTATCCTCCTTCTGCACTTCACTGGCTTCTTTCTGTATCTCTCTTGCCTCTTTCTGCACCTCTCTTGCCTCTTTCTGCACCTCACTTGCTTCTTTCTGCACCCCCTTTGCCTGTTTCTGCACACCTCTTCCCTCTGTGCAACTCACTTGCTTCCTTCTACACCTCTCCTCCCTCTTTCTGCACCACTCTTGCCTCTTTATGTACCTCTGTCCCTTCTTTCTTCACCTGTCTTGTCTCTTTCTGCACCCTTCGTGCCTCTTTCAGCACCTCTGTTGCTTCTTTCTGCAGTTCTCTTTCTGCACCCTTCCTGCCTCTTTCTGTACCCCTCTTGCCGCTTTGTGACCCTCTCCTACTCCTTTCTGCACCCCTCTTGCCTCTTTCTCCACCTCTGTTGGTTCTTTCTGCACCTCTTTTTCTTCGTTCTGCACTTCACTTGCCTCTTTCTGCACCCCTCTTCCCTCCTTCTGCACCTCTTTTGCCTCAGTCTGCCTACCTGTTCCCTCTTTCTGCCCCCCTTTTGCCTGTTTCTGCAACTCTCTTGCCTCTTTCTACACCTCTGTTACCTCTTTCTGTACCTCTTTTGCCTGTTTCTGCATCTCACTTTCCTCTTTCTGCACTTTTCTTGCTTCTTTTGACACCTCTCTTCTTCTTTCAGCAATTCTCCTGCCTCTTTCTACACTTTTCTTGCCAGTTTCTGCACCTCTCTTGCCTCTTTCTGCACCTCTCTTGCCTCTTTTTGCACCTCACTCGCTTCTTTCTGCACTTCTCTTTGCCTCTTTCTGCAACCCTGTTGCTTCATTCTGCACTTTCCATACTTCTTTCTGAACCTGTCTTGCTTTTTCTGCACCCCTGTTGTCTCTTTATGTACCTCTTTTGCCTGTTTCTGCAACTCTCTTGCCTCTTTCTGCAGTTCTCTTGCCTCCTTTTGCACCTCTGTTGCTTCTTTCTGCACTTCTCTTGCCTCTTTCTACACCCCTGTTGCTTCATTCTGCACTTTCCATGCTTCTTTCTACATCTGTCTTGCTTCTTTCTGCACCCCTGTTGTCTCTTTCTGCACTCGTCTTCCCTCTTTCTGTACCTTTCTTCCCTGTTTCTGCATCTCACTTGCCTCTTTCTGCACTTTTCTTGCTTCTTTCTACACCTCTGTTGCTTCTTTCAGCAATTCTCTTGCCTCTTTCTGTACTTCTCTTGCGTGTTTCTGCACCCCTCTTTCCTCTTTCTGCACCCATCTTCCCTCTTTGTGCAACTCTCTTGCCTCTTTGTGCACCTCTCCTACCTCTTTCTGCACCCCTCTTGCCTCTTTTTGCAAATTTGTTGGTTCTTTCTGCACTGCTCTTGCTTCTTTCTGCACCTCACTTGCCTCGTCCTGCACTTCTCTTTCTTCTTTCTAAACCTCTTTTGCTTTTTTCAGCAATTCTCTTGCCTCTTTCTGCACTTCTCTTGCTTATTTCTGCACCTCTCTTGCATCTTTCTGCACCTCTGTTGCCACTTTCTGCACTTCACTTGCTTCTTTCTGCACCTCTCTTGCCTCTTTCGGCACCTCTGTTGCTTCTTTCTGCATCCCTCCTGCCTCTTTCTGCACCACTCTTTCCTCTTTGTGCAACTCTCTTGCCTCTTTCTACATCTCTCTTCCCTCTTTCTGCACCTCATGTGCTTCTTTCTGTACCCCTCTTGCCTCTTTCTGCACCCTTCTTCCCTCTTTCTGCACCTCTCTTGCCTTTTTCTGTACCCCTCTTACGTCTTTCTGCACCCTTTTTGCCTCTTTCTGCACCTCTGTACCTTCTTTCTGCACTTCTTTTGTTTCTTTCTGCACCTGTCTTGCTTCTTTCTGTACCCCTCTTGCCTCTCTCTGTTAGATTTGAAAATCCCATTCCTGCTATGCACTTGTATCATGCTACATTAGGTTAGCAGTGTGTGGCTAAATAGATGCCATTTGTATTCACGTTATGCAACCCACTGAGTTATCCCTGCAACGTGAAAGCTTTAGTTAGCAAGTGTGACTCCATTCTGTATTTAATAATCCCTATTAGGCTGTGTCTGAACTAGGACTCATTATTTGCACTGCTTGCCTCAGCAGAATACTGTATTTAGTTATTATTTTCCTTTCCTGATCAAGGCTGCATCCCGACTTACTAATGAATAGGCCATTCTGCCCTTGCATGCCTATCCGAGTGTGTAGTTCTGCTCCCACGTTAGGAGACGCGGAGACTCAGCGCGGTAACCTTGAGTTGCCGATAGCAGGTACCCATCTGGCAGGTGGTAGCCCATCCTTCTGTGCCTTCTTTGTTCATCTTCGGCCCAGGCCGGTAACTTTCCACTGTGGGCGTGGTTGGGGGGTTCTTGGAGGAATGATCGTGCATTGCAGGCCGCTGGGGAGGCAGTCCCTTGGCAGACATCTTAGGGTGCAGGTCAGATTGGACTCCTCTGCAGAGTATTACTAATAAAGGTATGTTTGTATTTTCTACTGTCTGACCGACTCTTCATTACTTGGGAAGGCCTAGCAGGTGGTTGTAAGTAACCCGGGTGGCCCCTAAGGGCCACTTCCTTCATCTCTCCACCCCTCTTCCCTATTTCTGCACTTCTGTTGCTTCTTTCTGCACTTATCTTGCTTCTTTCTGCACCTCAGTTGCTTCTTTCTGCACCTCTATTGCCTCTTTCTGCAGTTCTCTTGCCTCCTTCTGCACTTCACTGGCTTCTTTCTGTAACTCTCTTGCCTCTTTCTGCACCTCTCTTGCCTCTTTCTGCACCTCACTTGCTTCTTTCTGCACCCCCTTTGCCTGTTTGTGCACACCTCTTCCCTCTGTGCAACTCACTTGCTTCCTTCTACACCTCTCTTCCCTCTTTCTGCACCACTCTTGCCTCTTTATGTACCTCTGTCCCTTCTTTCTTCACCTGTCTTGTCTCTTTCTGCACCCTTCGTGCCTCTTTCAGCACCTCTGTTGCTTCTTTCTGCAGTTCTCTTTCTGCACCCTTCCTGCCTCTTTCTGTACCCCTCTTGCCGCTTTGTGACCCTCTCCTACTCCTTTCTGCACCCCTCTTGCCTCTTTCTCCACCTATGTTGGTTCTTTCTGCACCTCTTTTTCTTCATTCTGCACTTCACTTGCCTCTTTCTGCACCCCTCTTCCCTCCTTCTGCACCTCTTTTGCCTCAGTCTGCCTACCTGTTCCCTCTTTCTGCCCCCCTTTTGCCTGTTTCTGCAACTCTCTTGCCTCTTTCTACACCTCTGTTACCTCTTTCTGTACCTCTTTTGCCTGTTTCTGCATCTCACTTGCCTCTTTCTGCACTTTTCTTGCTTCTTTTGACACCTCTGTTCTTCTTTCAGCAATTCTCCTGCCTCTTTCTACACTTCTCTTGCCAGTTTCTGCACCTCTCTTGCCTCTTTCTGCACCTCTCTTGCCTCTTTTTGCACCTCACTTGCTTCTTTCTGCACTTCTCTTTGCCTCTTTCTGCACCCCTGTTGCTTCATTCTGCACTTTCCATACTTCTTTCTGAACCTGTCTTGCTTTTTCTGCACCCCTGTTGTCTCTTTATGTACCTCTTTTGCCTGTTTCTGCAACTCTCTTGCCTCTTTCTGCAGTTCTCTTGCCTCCTTTTGCACCTCTGTTGCTTCTTTCTGCACTTCTCTTGCCTCTTTCTACACCCCTGTTGCTTCATTCTGCACTTTCCATGCTTCTTTCTACATCTGTCTTGCTTCTTTCTGCACCCCTGTTGTCTCTTTCTGCACTCGTCTTCCCTCTTTCTGTACCTTTCTTCCCTGTTTCTGCATCTCACTTGCCTCTTTCTGCACTTTTCTTGCTTCTTTCTACACCTCTGTTGCTTCTTTCAGCAATTCTCTTGCCTCTTTCTGTACTTCTCTTGCCTGTTTCTGCACCCCTCTTTCCTCTTTCTGCACCCATCTTCCCTCTTTGTGCAACTTTCTTGCCTCTTTGTGCACCTCTCCTACCTCTTTCTGCACCCCTCTTGCCTCTTTTTGCACCTTTGTTGGTTCTTTCTGCACTGCTCTTGCTTCTTTCTGCACCTCACTTGCCTCATCCTGCACTTCTCTTGCTTCTTTCTAAACCTCTTTTGCTTTTTTCAGCAATTCTCTTGCCTCTTTCTGCACTTCTCTTGCTTGTTTCTGCACCTCTCTTGCATCTTTCTGCACCTCTCTTGCCTCTTTCGGCACCTCTGTTGCTTCTTTCTGCATCCCTCCTGCCTCTTTCTGTAGGAGAGTAGGATCTGCTTCACATGGGTACCCCCACTTTTTGCTGATGCTTCACTGTTTTTCGACCTTAGTCTGGCTGGGGCCCTGCTAATCAGAACCCCAGCCTAGCTGCTTCCTCTCTAAAATGGTTTCCATGTGCCCTAGGCACATCTCTGATTGGAATCTGGAGTGCCCTTGTAAGTCCCTAGTATATGGTATACTATGTACCCAGGGCATAGGTACCTCAGAGGCCTGCCAGGGGCTGAAGCATGTATTGTGCCACCCCTGGAAGGCCAGCAAAAAGGACACCACAGGTCTGCTACTGCAGCCTGGGTAAGGTGGTGCATGCAGGCTACCTATATCACTACATACATACACACATATAAATGTATAAGTCACTCCTATGGCAGGCCTTATCGATCCTGAAGGCAGAGTGCGTGGTTCCTATGTGAGAGGGTGCCCCTGCATGAGCTGGGCCCCTCTGCAGCATTCGGAGACCCTTCTCTGATGCTGTTTGTAGTGCAGCCCGACCATATACTCTTAAGCGCATTATAACCTCGCGTTAAATGCTAACTTTGGGATGGCTGCACGGAAACATGTCATGTTTGGTGCCAAACATCTTGGAATACTACCCCCCGCCAGTTCTGGTGGCGGGGGTAGCATTCCACCCTTCTAGAGGGAGAGACATGTACACACCGGTATACCCGGTACTGACTTTCCAGAGCCCTGGCATCACAAAATGGATGCCGCTGCCACAGACACGAGTCTGGCCTCCTGCTGCTGACCGAAACTCCGGCAGGGGAGGCCTGGACAATAGGTTTCCTGTCCCAGGGAGATGTAACCACCTCCCCAGACAGGATAGTGTGTATTGGGGCTGGGCGGGAGCACTCTCTGGTGCTTTGAAGTCCTGCACTGGGGGCACATTTGGTGTCCCTGTGCATACCCCAGTTCAAACCGGCTCAGGGGCTTTCAGCCCCTGCTCTGGCACAAAACTGGACAAAGGGAAAGGGGTGTAACCACCCCTCTGCCCTGACCCTCCCATAGGTGGGTCCCCAGAGTATGTCCAACCCCATATCTTAGTATAAGTATGGGACCCCAGTCCTTAGGACTTTAGATTAACCTGGATGAAACTCTGACACAGAATCCTGGACCTTCAACGCTCTACTTCAAGATTAGAGGACGGAAGAATCTCCCTTGGGGTCAAGGAGTGACTCCCCTGCTTGGCAGGCACCAAAGAAGCAATTGTCTGGTCTGCATTGCTGAAGCTCCCGCCGGACGCCGAAGTCTTTGCATCACCAGACATAGATTTCCAGACTTCCCCAAGGCTGCCCTGAGTCCCCAGCAAAGCTGAGGCCCGTAGCTGTCGTGGGTAATGTGGAACCATGACCCCTAGACACCGATTGCATTTGCAAGTGCATCCTCTTCTGGGTCACCCACAAAGTCATGCTTTGGGCTCCGAGTAGCCCCAGCCTCCAGCACCGACTGCACCGAAGATCACTGGCCTCCACTCCACGAATGTCCTGTGAGCCAGCTCCACGTGCGTCGACTCGAGGCTCCTTCACGGTCACTAGTCCGTTGGCTAGTAGGCCCTCCCGAAGGCCAATCTTCTTCTACTTGGGCTCCCTGGTTGCTCCAGGTGTGCCCTTACTTACTGTTGCTGGGTGAGTCCTCCAGACCTTGCTGGTCTGCACCATCATCCTTCTTCTATTTCTACGAGACTTGCCGTTGCCAAGGCTTGTTGGGTCCAATCCAGTCGCCAACACCCCTGCAATCGACAGACGTCGTGGTACACCTCGAATCCAGCTCCTGGTCATCGTCGATGCCTCCTGGACCTCGTGGCTGAAGAGTCAAGATGACCATCAACCTACCTGAAGCACTCGACATCGGTGGGCATCTGCTCATCGCCCTCCTGGTCACTGGCTAGTGACCCAGACTCTGTCCCCTCTGCTTTCAGGTTCTTCAGATCTTTGATCCACCTTTGGATCCACCCGAACACTTTCGACTTGGCCGCCAGCCGCACTTTGCAGCAAATCGCCATTGAAAACGACAACGAAACCCGACCCCGAAAGACACCTATGCACCCGGCTCCCCTGGGTGAGGTAACTCGAGTACTCCGGTGCTCCCGTGGGTATTGATACTAGAAAAGCCTAGTTCTCAAAGGGTTTGTTCCAAGTCCTCCTCTAAGTGTCCCTTTTCTTTAAAATTCCAACCGCGACTTTCCCCATAGAAGTCAACGGCGATTCGTGGCTGTGTTCTTACACTGCACGCGTCCCCCGTGGGTCCCCTGTGTCACTACCTTGGGTGGTTCCACGTGGTCCAAGCACTTCTACAGGCTCTAGGCCCTGTGTCTAGCTCAGTCGTGGTTCTTATACCACTTTATTGGTATATGGTTTGGTACACCCCTAGGGCTCAAACGTGTATTTGTGCTATTACTGTAGATAACTAACTTATAACTTATGTACTTCGAACTCTAGCCTCATAAAGAGACTAGAGGGGTGTGTTTAGCAATAAATACATATATTTTGAATATATACCTGGTGTGGTCCCCTTTCATTTGGTCACTCAAGAGATTATAGACTGGTAAAACAAGCTGCTTTACATTCCTTCAAGACTTAGCCTGAAGGCTGCTCTCCATAGCTACCACTAGGATAGCTTTTAATAAAGGTTGTCTTTAACCTATCTCCAATAAGGGGTTGTTTGGACTGGTGCAAGGTGCCCACTACAATTAGTGGACAGCATATGCCAGGCCAACTTCTCACATTGGTGTGCAGCGTGTGGGATTCCAGCTTGCTATTGTTTTACCAGATAATCTCAATTGAATTGATCAACTGAAAACCACTAAGGGTACCTAAGGTACATATAAATCAAGCTTAGTATACAGTAAGTTCTACTGAACTTAGAGTTGTGTGTTAAGGGATAGCACACCCTTTCTACAACTCAAGAGAGTTTAGTAGGCCACACTAGAGTAGGTAGTGCATACACCACACCTCACTAGTAATGTCTTCAAAGCCAGGACCCAGTGAGTCCTTGCCAGAAGCCAGTGGGCTTCTTCCCTCCAAGTATGATAAACTCCCATTCTTGGAATTGAGAGCATTATGCAATACTAGGAAGCTGAAGGCAGGCAAAAGTGCCAGCACCCAACACCTCAGGGAGGTGTTACTGGCTGATGATCTCAGCAGGCCCCTAGGGTCTGAAGGGGTAGGCAGAGAGGGTGGGGCAGAAGATGAGGAAGGGGTCAGTGGTGAAGAAACCCAGGCCCCCCCCTCTGAAACTGGCCAGGAAGGTGAAAATGACCTTGACCTGGAGAACGCAATTCCTCCTGTGGAGGAGGAGGAGGATCAGAATGACCTCCCCTTTGTCCCCCAGGAAGAATTGTGAGTGTGCCCAGAAGGTCTAGATCTCCTTCTCAGGAGTCTAACCACTCTGACACCTCAATAGGGACCTCTGTCTCCTCTCATAGGAGAGAATCCTCTCATGACAGGAGAAAGAGACTGATTGAGTATGAGCAAGCCCAGCTTGAACTCAGAAAACAGCAGTTGGCTATAGACAGGGAGTCCCTAGATCTCTACAAAGAGAGAACAAAGGTGGGACTAGAGTCCCATGGTGGCAGCAATTTCCCCAGAGATAGGGAAAGGTCTTATGACCATAGAAACCTGAGCAAGATTGTCCCTCCCTACCAGAGTGGGGATGACATCCACAAATGGATAACTGCACTGGAGAGGGCCTGTAAAGTACAGAGGGTCCCTCAGGAGCAGTGGGCAGCAATCTTGTGGCTCTCCTTTGCAGACAAAGGTAGAGATAAGCTCCTCACTGTTAAAGAGGAGGATGCTGATAAATACACATTCTTAAAGAGTGCTCTGATTGATGGGTTTGGCCTAACCACTGAACAATACAGGTTAAAGTTCAGAGATACCCAAAAGGCACAGACTCAAGACTGGGTGGACGTTGTTGATTGTTCTGCCAAGGCTCTGGAAGGTTGGTTATTGGGCAGTAAGGTATGTGATTTCACAGGATTGTACAATCTTATCATGAGGGAGCAGATCCTTAATAATTGTCAAAATCAGCTGTTGCATCAGCACCTGGTGGACTCTGATCTGACCTCTCCGCAAGAATTGGGAAAGAAGGCAGACAAATGGGTCAGAACCAGGGTGAGGCAGAAGGTACAGAACCAAGGTGGTGACCCTAAGAAGCAAGATTCGAAAAACACTGATAAGGGTGGGGAGAAGGGTAAAGACCAAAAGTCTTCACAAGGCCCCCAAAAATCTTCTTCAGGTGGGGATTCACAGTCTAACAAGGGAAGAGGCCAAAAGAAACCATGGTGCAAGGTCTGTAAGCAAAAGATCCACTGGACCAGTGATTGCACCAAGTCCAAAGACTCTACTCCAGCCCCCACCAATGCCCCTAAGGCACCTGCTCCCCCTAGTGAAGTTACAATTGGTGGAGTGACTACACAAGCCAAGGGTTTAGTAGGGTTGACCCTGTGTAAGGAGATGAGCTCTGACCTAGTCAGAGAACTCACTCAGGCTGTCCTAGTCTGTGATGGAGGCATGGATGTGACCTCCTCTGTGAGTCCCAGTAATCTGGGCAAGTACAGGGAACAGCCCTTAATCAATGGAAAAGAGGCTTTGGCATTTAGGGACACAGTGGCAAGTGTCACCATGGTGACACAAGACCTTGTTAATCCTGGGCAGATTATACTTGGTGAAATGTACCAAGTGACCAATGCTAGCAACGTCAGAACAGACCATACTCTGGCAGTTGTTAACTTCTCCTGGGGAGGGGTAACTGGCCTTAAGAAGGTTGTGGTAAGTGCAGTCCTACCAGTTGAATGCTTGCTTGGCAATGATTTAGAAACTTCAGCTTGGGCAGAAGTGGAGCTCAGGACCCATGCAGAAATGCTGGGCATCCCTGCAGATGTGTTTGCTGTGACCAGGTCACAAGCCAAAATGTCTAACACTGAACAGGCCTTGGATTCTGGAATAATGGACCAAGTGCCCTCCAAGAAGAGGAGTACTAGGGTAAAGGCAGTGCCTTCCCCTTGGCTCAGAAGGAAGATCAGTCTCTTGAGAGGGATGATCTCAGTCCTGAGGAAGGAACTGTCCCAGAGGAGCTTGAACCTGACCAGGTTGAGTTCTTGGGGACAGGGGCCCTTCCAGGGCAGATCTGAGCCAGGAGCAGCAGAGCTGCCCCTCTCTTGAACCCCTCAGACAGCAAGCCGCTGCTGAGGCTGCTGGGAAAGCTAGTGGTCCCCATACTGTGTATTGGGATGATGGACTCTTGTACTCAGAGTGTAGAGACCCCAAGCCTGGTGCCACCAGGAGGTTGGTTATACCTCTGAAGTTCAGGGGCTTCCTATTGACCCTAGCCCATGACATTCCCTTAGCAGGTCACCTGGGCCAGAACATGACTTGGGACAGAATTGTCCCTCACTTCCACTGGCCCCACATGTCTGAAGACACCAAGGAGTTTTGTCGCTCCTGTGTAACCTGCCAGGCCAGTGGCAAGGCAGGTGGCACTACAAAGGCCCCCTGATACCACTACCTGTGGTGGGGGTTCCCTTTGAAAGGGTGGGGATTGACATTGTTGGTCCCATGGATCCCCAAACAGCATCTGGGCACAGGTTTATCCTGGTGGTAGTGGATCATGCCACCAGGTACCCAGAGGCTATTCCCCTTAGGACCACTACAGCACCTGTGGTGGCAAGAGCCCTCCTGGGAATTTTCTCAAGAGTGGGCTTCCCTAAGGAGGTTGTATCAGACAGGGGTGCTAACTTTATGTCTGGATACTTGAAAGCAATGTGGAAGGAGTGTGGAGTGACTTACAAGTTCACCACACCCTATCACCCACAATGCAATGGTTTAGTTGAGAGATTCAACAAAACCTTGAAGGGCATGATTAAAGGGCTCCCCGAAAAGCTTAGGCAAAGATGGGACATACTCTTGCCCTGCCTTTTATTTGCATACAGGGAGGTGCCTCAAAAGGGGGTTGGCTACAGCCCTTTTGAACTTTTGTTTGGTCACCCTGTCAGGGGTCCATTGTGCTTGGTGAAGGAAGGATGGGAGTTACCTCTCAAGCCCCCAAAGCAAGACATAGTGGACTATGTACTTGGTCTCCGCTCCAGGATGGCTGAGTACATGAAAAAGGCAACTAAAAACCTTGAGGCTAGCCAGGAACTTCAAAAAGCCTGGCATGACCAAAAGGCTGTGCTGACTGTTTACCAGCCAGGACAGAAGGTGTGGGTGTTGGAGCCAGTGGCCCCAGCAGCCCTCCAAGACAAATGTAGTGGACCCCATACCATTGTTGAACAGAAGGGTGAGGTTACCTATTTAGTAGACCTAGGAACACCCAGGAGTCCCCACAGGGTTCTCCATGTCAACAGGTTAAAACCATATGTGGACAGGGCAGACATGGGCTTGCTCATGGCTTCTGCTGAGGGACAGGAGGAAGAGAGTGACCCACTCCCTGACCTGCTCTCACAGAACCCTGATGATGGGTCAGTGGATGGTGTAGCCTTGGCCGGCAGCCTCACTACCCAGCAGCAGACTGATTGCAGACAAGTGCTCAATCAGTTCAGACACATATTCTCACTGACACCCAGTCAGACTACCTGGTGCACTCATGAAGTGGACACTGGGGACAGTCTGCCTATTAAAAATAAGATTTATAGGCAACCTGACCATGTCAGGGACTGTATCAGGACAGAAGTCCAGAAGATGTTGGATTTGGGAGTTATTGAACCCTTAGATAGCCCTTGGGCTAGCCCAGTGGTCCTTGTGCCAAAACCTCACACCAATGGTGGGAAAAGAGAGATGAGGTTTTGTGTGGACTACAGGGGTCTCAATGCAGTCACTAGGACTAATGCCCATCCAATACCTAGGGCAGATGAGCTAATAGACACTTTGGCCTCAGCCAAGTATCTAAGCACATTTGACCTGACAGCTGGCTACTGGCAGATCAGACTAGCTGATGATGCAAAGCCAAAGACAGCATTCTCAACCCCTAGTGGGCATTATCAATTTGTGGTGATGCCCTTTGGTCTGAAGAATGCACCTGCCACTTTTCAGAGGTTGGTGAATACAGTCCTTACAGGTCTGGAAGCCTATAGTGCAGCATATCTAGATGATATTGCTGTCTTTAGCTCCACCTGGGAGGATCACCTGGTCCACCTCAGAAATGTTTTGCAGGCCCTGCAGAAAGCAGGCCTGACTATCAAGGCCACCAAGTGCCAGATAGGGCAGAGTCATGTTGTGTACCTGGGCCACCTTGTGGGTGGAGGCCAGGTTCAACCACTGCAGAGCAAGATCCAGACCATCATGGACTGGACTGCTCCAACTACCCAGACTCAGGTGAGAGCCTTTTTAGGCCTGACTGGGTACTATAGGAGATTTGTCAAGGGGTATGGATCAATAGTGCCACCCCTGAATGACTTAACTTCCAAGAAAATGCCCAAAAATGTTCAGTGGACAGTTAGCTGTCAAAAGGCATTTGATGACCTAAAGCAGGCCATGTGCACTGCTCCCATTCTACAGAGTCCTGATTACTCCAAGAAGTTCATTGTCCAAACAGATGCATCTGAATTGGGGGTAGGGGCTGTACTGTCACAATTGAATGATGAAGGTCAGGATCAGCCAGTAGCTTTTATTAGCAGAAGGCTGACCCTAGAGAGAAACGTTGGTCAGCCATTGAGAGGGAGGCCTTTGCTGTGGTCTGGGCTCTGAAGAAGTTGAGGCCATACTTGTTTGGTACTCACTTCCTTGTTCAAACCGACCATAAACCCCTCTTATGGCTAAAACAAATGAAGGGTGAAAACCCCAAACTGCTTAGGTGGTCCATTTCCCTAAAGGGGATGGATTTCACAGTGGAACATAGACCTGGGAGTAACCATGCCAATGCAGATGGACTCTCTAGGTACTTCCACTTAGAACATGAAGACTTAACTGGGCAAGGTTAGTTTAATGTCCCTACATTTGGGGGGGGGTTGTGTAGGAGAGTAGGATCTGCTTCACATGGGTACCCCCTCTTTTTGCTGATGCTTCACTGTTTTTCGACCTTAGTCTGGCTGGGGCCCTGCTAATCAGAACCCCAGCCTAGCTGCTTCCTCTCTAAAATGGTTTCCATGTGCCCTAGGCACATCTCTGATTGGAATCTGGAGTGCCCTTGTAAGTCCCTAGTATATGGTATACTATGTACCCAGGGCATAGGTACCTCAGAGGCCTGCCAGGGGCTGAAGCATGTATTGTGCCACCCCTGGAAGGCCAGCCAAAAGGACACCACAGGTCTGCTACTGCAGCCTGGGTAAGGTGGTGCATGCACCCCTTACTGTGATATAGGCTACCTATATCACTACATACATACACACATATAAACCTATAAGTCACACCTATGGCAGGCCTTATCAATCCTGAAGGCAGAGTGCATGGTTCCTATGTGAGAGGGTGCCCCTGCATGAGCTGGGCCCCTCTGCAGCATTCAGAGACCCTTCTCTGATGCTGTTTGTAGTGCAGCCTGACCATATACTCTTAAGCGCATTATAACCTCGCGTTAAATGCTAACTTTGGGATGGCTGCACGGAAACATGTCGTGCTTGGTGTCAAACATCTTGGAATACTACCCCCCGCCAGTTCTGGCGGCGGGGGTAGCATTCCACCCTTCTAGAGGGAGAGACATGTACACACCGGTATACCCGGTACTGACTTTCCAGAGCCCTGGCATCACAAAATGGATGCCGCTGCCACAGACACGAGTCTGGCCTCCTGCTGCTGACCGAAACTCCGGCAGGGGAGGCCTGGACAATAGGTTTCCTGTCCCAGGGAGGTGTAACCACCTCCCCAGACAGGATAGTGTGTATTGGGGCTGGGCAGGAGCACTCTCTGGTGCTTTGAAGTCCTGCACTGGCGGCACATTTGGTGTCCCTGTGCATACCCCAGTTCAAACTGGCTCAGAGGCTTCCAGTCCCTGCTCTGGCGCGAAACTGGACAAAGGGAAAGGGGTGTAACCACCCCTCTGCCCTGACCCTCCCATAGGTGGGTCCCCAGAGTATGTCCAACCCCCTATCTTAGTATAAGTATGGGACCCCAGTCCTTAGGACTTTAGATTAACCTGGACGAAACTCTGACACAGAATCCTGGACCTTCGACGCTCTACTTCAAGATTAGAGGATGGAAGAATCTCCCTTGGGGTCAAGGAGTGACTCCCCTGCTTGGCAGGCACCAAAGAAGCAATTGTCCGGTCTGCATCGCTGAAGCTCCCGCCAGACGCCGAAGTCTTTGCATCACCAGAGGTAGATTTCCAGACTTCCCCGAGGCTGCCCTGAGTCCCCAGCAAAGCTGAGGCCCGTAGCTGTCGTGGGTAATGTGGAACCGTGACCCCTGGACACCGATCGCATTTGCAAGTGCATCCTCTTCTGGGTCTCCCACGAAGTCGTGCTTTGGGCTCCTAGTAGCCCCAGCCTCCAGCCCCGACTGCACCAAAGATCACTGGCCTCCACTCCACGAGTGTCCTGTGAGCCAGCTCCACGTGCGTCAACTTGAGGCTCCTTTGCGGTCGCTAGTCTGTTGGCTAGTAGGCCCTCCCTAAGGCCAATCTTCTTCTACTTGGGCTCCCAGGTTGCTCCAGGCGTGCCCTGACTTACCCTCGCTGGGTGAGTCCCCCAGACCTTGCTGGTCTGCACCATCGTCCTTCTTCCATTTCCACGAGACTTGCCGTTGCCAAGGCTTGTTGGGTACAATCCAGTCGTCGACACCCCTGCGATCGACAGACGTTGTGGCACAGCTCGAATCCAGCTCCTGGTTGTCGTCGACACCTCCTGGACCTCATGGCTGAAGAGTCAAGACGACTGTCAACCTACCTGAAGCACTCAACATCGGTGGGCATCTGCTCATCGCCCTCCTGGTCACTGGCTAGTGACCCAGACTCTGTCCCCTCTGCTTTCAGGTTCTTCAGATCTTCGATCCACCTTTGGATCCACCCGAACACTTTCGACTTGGCCACCAGCCGCACTTTGCAGCAGATCGCCATTGAAAACGACAACGAAACCCGACCCTGAAAGACACCTATGCACCCGGCTCCCCTGGGTGAGGTAACTCGAGTACTCCGGTGCTCCCATGGGTATTGACACTAGAACAGCCTAGTTCTCAAAGGGTTTGCTCCAAGTCCTCCTCTAAGTGTCCCTTTTCTTTAAAATTCCAACCGCGACTTTCCCCATAGAAGTCAACGGCGATTCGCGGCTGTGTTCTTACACTGCACGCGTCCCCCATGGGTCCCCTGTGTCACTACCTTGAGTGGTTCCTTGTGGGCCAAGCACTTCTACAGGCTCTAGGCCCTGTGTCTAGCTCAGTCGTGGTTCTTATACCACTTTATTGGTATATGGTTTGGTACGCCCCTAGGGCTCAAACGTGTATTTGTGCTATTACTGTAGATAACTAACTTATAACTTATGTACTTCGAACTCTAGCCTCATAAAGAGACTAGAGGGGTGTGTTTAGCAATAAATACATATATTTTGAATATATACCTGGTGTGGTCCTCTTTCATTTGGTCACTCAAGAGATTATAGACTGGTAAAACAAGCTGCTTTACATTCCTTCAAGACTTAGCCTGAAGGCTGCTCTCCATAGCTACCACTAGGATAGCTTTCAATAAAGGTTGTCTTTAACCTATCTCAATAAGGAGTTGTTTGGACTGGTGCAAGGTGCCCACTACAATTAGTGGACAGCATATGCCAGGCCAACTTCTCACACTTTCTGCACCACTCTTCCCTCTTTGTGCAACTCTCTTGCCTCTTTCTACATCTCTCTTCCCTCTTTCTGCACCACTCTTGCCTCTTTCTGTACCTCTGTAGCTTCTTTCTGCACTTCTCTTGCCTCTTTTGCCACCCTTCGTGCCTCTTTCAGCACCTCTGTTGCTTCTTTCTGCACTTCTCTTCCTTCTTTCTGCACCCCTCGTACCTCCTTCTGCACCTCTGTTGCTTCTTTCTGCACTTCTCTTAGTTCTTTCTGCACCGCTCATGCCTCTTTCTGCATTCCTCTTGCCTCTTTGAGCACCTCTTTTGCTTCTTTCTGCACTTATCTCACCTCTTTCTGCACCCCTCTTGCCTCTTTCTGCACCTCTGTTGCTTCTTTCAGCACTTCTAGTGCCTCTTTCTGCACCTCTCTTCCTTCTTTCTGCACCTCACTTGCTTCTTTCAGCACCTCTGTTGCTTTTTACTGCAGATCTCTTGCCTCTTTCTGCACCTCACTTGCCTCTTTCAGCACCTCTGTTGCTTTTTTCTGCAGAACTCTTGCCTCTTTCTGCACCCCTGTTTTCTCTTTCTGCACCTCTCTTGCCTCTTTCTGCACCCCTGTTCCCTGTTTCTGCACCTTTCCTGCCTGTTTCTGCACCTCTCTTGCCTCTTTCTGTACCTCTGTTGCCTCTTTCTGCACTTTTCTTGCTCTGTCTGCACCCTTCGCGCCTCTTTCAGCACCTCAGTTGGTTCTTTCTGCACTGCTCTTGCTTCTTTCTGCACCTCACTTTCCTCTTTCTGCACTTCTCTTGCTTCTTTCTACACCTCTGCTGCTTCTTTCAGCAATTCTCTTGCCTCTTTCTGCACTTCTCTTACTTCTTTCTGCCCCCCTCTTGCCTCTTTTTGCACCTCTGTTGGTTCTTTATGCACTGCTCCTGCTTCTTTCTTGTTTCTAGCTAAAACGGCTCAAACGTTACTAAAAATGCAGCGACTAGTGTTACAGCAGGGTGGAAGGCCCTTTGCAAACTGAGAATGGTCACCTGTTACTTATTGCTAAATATGGGTGTTAAATTGGTACTAATGGTGTGCAAGCCACTCTTACTTCCTTCTGCGCCTTTCTTGCCTCTTTCTGCATTTCTGTTGCTTCTTTCTGCACATTTCTTTCTTTTTCTGTACTTCTCTTGCCTCTTTCTGCAAATCTCTCCTACTTTCTCCACCTCTCTTGCCTCTTTCTGCATGTCTATTGCCTTTTTCTGCACCCTTCTTCCCTCTTTCTGCACCTCTCTTACCTTTTTCTGTACCCCGCTTCTTTCTGCACTTATCTTGCTTCTTTCTGCACATCACTTTCCTCTTTCTGCACCTCTATTGCCTCTTTCTGCAGTTCTCTTGCCTCCTTTGGCACTTCACTGGCCTCTTTCTGTAACTCTCTTGCCTCTTTCTGCACGTCTCTTGCCTCTTTCTGCACCTCACTTGCTTCTTTCTGCACCCCTTTTGCCTGTTTCTGCACCCCTCTTCCCTCTTTGTGCACCTCACTTGCCTCTTTCTGCATCTCTATTGCCTCTGTCTGCAGTTCTCTTACCTCCTTTGGCACTTCACTGGCCTCTTTCTGTAACTCTCTTGCCTCTTTCTGCACCTCTCTTGCTTCTTTCTATACCTCTCTTCCCTCTTTCTGCACCACTCTTGCCTCTTTCTGTACCTCTGTTCCTTCTTTCTTCACCTGTCTTGTCTCTTTCTACACCCTTCGTGCCTCTTTCTGTACCCCTCTTGCCTCTTTGTGCACCTCTCCTACTCCTTTCTGCACCCCTCTTGCCTCTTTTTCCACCTCTGTTGGTTCTTTATGCCCTGCTCTTTCTTCTTTCTGCACCTCACTTGCCTCTTTCTGCACTTCTCTTGCTTCTTTCTACACCTCTGTTGCTTCTTTCAGCAATTCTCTTGCCTCTATCTGCACTTCTCTTCCTTCTTTCTGCACCACTCCTGCCTCTTTCTGTACCCCTCTTGCCTCTTTGTGCACCTCTCCTACTCCTTTCTGCACCCCTCTTGCCTCTTTTTCCACCTCTGTTGGTTCTTTATGCCCTGCTCTTTCTTCTTTCTGCACCTCTCCTACCTCTTTCTGCACTTCTCTTGCTTCTTTCTAATCCTCTATTGCTTCTTTCAGCAATTCTCTTGCCTCTTTCTGCACTTCTCTTGATTGTTTCTGCACCTCTCTTGCATCTTTCTGCACCTCTGTTGCCTCTTTCTGCACTTCACTTACTTCTTTCTGCACCTCTCTTGTCTCTTTCTGCACCTCTGTTGCTTCTTTCTGCACCCCTCCTGCCTCTTTCTGCACCCCTCTTCCCTCTTTCTCTATCCCTCTTCTCTCTTTCTGCACCCCCTCTTCACTCTTTCTGCACCTCTCTCGCCGGTTTCTGCACCTTCCCTGCCTTTTTCTGCACTTCTCTTGCCTCTTTCTTCCCCCCTCCTGCTTCTTTCTGCACCTCTGTTGCTTCTTTCTGCACTTCTATTGCTTCTTTCTGCACCTCTCTTGCTTCTTTATACACCCCTCTTGCGTCTTTCTGTACCCCTCTTCCCTCTTTCTGCACCTCTCTTTCCTCCTTCTGCACCTCTCTTGCCTCTTTCTGCACCTCTGTTGCTTCTTTCTGCACCTTTTGCAGGACCCCTCTTGCCTTTGTCTGCACCAATGTTGGTTCTTTCTGACGTTCTCTTGCCTCTTTCTGCACCTCTCTTCCCTTTTTCTGCGTATCTCTTGCCTCTTTCTGCACCTAACTTGCCTCTTTATGCACTTCTCTTACTTCTTTCTAAACCTCTGTTGCTTTTTTCAGCAGTTCTCTTCCCTCTTTCTGCACTTCTCTTGCTTGTTTCTGCACCTCTGTTGCATCTTTCTGCACTTCTGTTGCCTCTTTCTGCACTTCACTTGCTTCTTTCTGCAACTCTCTTGCCTCTTTCGGCACCTCAGTGCATCAAGCGGCTCGTTTGCAGAGTGGTGTAAAAAGGGGCGCGGCCTCGGACCACCTCTCAGCAATCCCACTGTGTGGGGCTTACTGGAGGTACCTGGTGGGCTAGTTGGCCCCCAGGGACCCTCAGGAATGAAGGGGACTTAATCCCCCAACTTAGAACGCGCCAGGGGTCACATTTGCAGAGTGCTGCAGGGAGGGGGTGGGACCTCCGGCGAGATTCCGGCTTTTCTTTTTTTTAAAATAAGTAAATATTCGGGAGGGGGGCCGCATGGCCCCCTTCCCTGGGCACTTCTGGCCCCGTGGACCCCATCTCCTGGGGTCTGGCCAGCCTTTACATTTTTTTTTAATTTTGGAGGGGGGCTGCGTTATGGCCCGGGGGACCCCATCCCCGGGCCCTGGCCAGCCTTCTTTTTTTTTAATAAAACTTTTGTGATGGGGGCCAAGTGGCTCTAGTCCTCAGGCCAATTATGGCCCCGGGGACCCCATTCCCCGGGGCCAGCCTTCCGTTTAAAAAAAAAAAAAATCTTTTTCCGGGAGGGGGTTGCGTGGCCCCCCTCCCCTGGGCCACTTCTGGCCCCGGGGACCCCATCCCCCGGGTCCTGGCCAGCTTGTTTTATTTTTGGGGGAGGGGGGCCACGTGGCTCCCCTCCTGAGGCCAGTTATGGCCCCGGGGGACCCCATTCCCCGGGGCCCGGCCTTATTTTTTTAAATATCACAAGGGAGGGGGAATTTACACTATAGGGTGATTATGAACTATGAGTTCTAGAGCTTATGACTGGAGACCACTTTTAGCATGGCAAACAGAACAACAGAACAGAGGAATGTAACTTCGCATAGACAAAAACACAGTTGAAAAGTGTGCAGCGTTCTTGCGCAGGTCTAAGCTAGCTGATTTAGACTTACTGGGTGACACTGTACGTGAAATAACCTTGATTACACTGAGCCACTTGGCGCCAAAAACTCTGTAAGGGGGTACGTACAACTTAGGACCACTTAGAGATGGAGTATCTCCTTAACGAGTACAGCAACCCAGAATTGGGACTTCCCCAATTGAGCAACCCGGGGAATGAGAATTTTCTAAAATCACTCCTTTGCCTTTTCATCTCTTTCCTCCCCAAACTTTCTCTTTTGGAGATAATTTACTTGAATAAACAACATTGTTTTATTGTTTCCGCAAATATCCATTATGTATATGGACATCCTAAGAAAGATTGTATATTGACTCATAGCACCTGATGTCTGGAGGTTATGTTGATATGGCAAATATACATAGCACTTTGCTTTAGAATGTATGTACTACACTCCATTCCAAAATGGATGCCACAGTAACTGTGTTTACAATGAGATGCTTAAATGTCTGTCCTTTGTTTATTACTGCCCCTGACATTAAGAGAAGTGGTTTTGTAAACCAGCCAGTGTGTGAACAAGGGGACTGTGTTCCCCGAAACGTGTAACTGGATTAAAATCTAAGTTCTAATCGATCCTCTGAGAGATCGTTTTACTTCTTTTGCTGCGTATACCTATGACCGGTGAGCTTCGCCGGTGCACGCTCCAACTACCACGAGCTGGTTGGGACAGAAGAAGCACTGCAGTTCTTTGAAATATTCATATATATATTACCTACTGGCGGTCGCCAGTAGGTAGTTATAGTTAGGACCTAGTTTCTATAGGAAAAGCGTTTTTTGATTTGCCAATATCTTTGGCGCTGTTTTACGAATCTTTGTAAAACATTCAAAACGAATGGGGCGCTCCGGTCAGCTCCTGTCTTGAAAGTTTCAGGGTGATTCGTCAAGCGGGGGCCGAGAAAAAAGGGTGGTCCCAAAACACATTTTCTCCATGTTAATTTCCATAGGAAACGTTTGTTACAGCTACAGCCTGAACTGCTGAACGGAAATACACCAAATATGATAGAAAGGTAGCTCTTGGTCCAGAGTGCACTCTTTGCTTTAAATCTTGTAAATCCATTAAGTAGTTCCTGAGAAATTCATATTTTTAGAAATATTAGTATCTGGTAACCGTGGTGGATCCACGAACCCTCTCGAGCACGAGCTTGACTCTGATTGGATGCCAACACTTCAAACCAGGAAGTGTTGGCAGCCATCTTGTGACTCGGTTGAACCGAGTTACAAGAAAAAAGATAAAAAACAAGAAGAGGGGGCAGGGTAAGAACACCCTGACCCCCTAGGCCTGCTCAGGGGGTTCCACAGGGACCCTGAGGGCCCAAAAAAGCATTTTTTGTAAAAACAATTAGCGAGATTCACGTAGGGTCCGCAAATCCCGCCGCAAAAATAAAAAAAAATGAAGCGCGGTCACCTGCGCTTTGTTTAATTAAGCCCACGGGTGGGTTAGGTCCCGTGGGCAATTATGTAATATGATGTGGAGTCCCTGTGGGGCCCCCAGAGCCCCAGGGACCACCACCTCCCCGGTGCAAATTAAATGATATGTGGGGGGGCATGCGCCCCCCCCCTGCAGCCCCAGGGAAAGCCACCTCCCCGGGGCTTTTTGTAAACAAAACACATTGGGTGCTCCTGCCTGCCCCCACGCTGCCTCAGGGACAGCCACCTCACCAGGGCTTTAAACTTTGAATGCGGGGGGCCTCGCACTTCCAGCAGCCCGGGGACTGCCACCTCCCTGGTGTGAAGGGTTCCTGCCCCCCACACTGCCCCAGGGACCATCACCTCCCCGGGGCATAGATTGTGTAAATGTGGGGGTCTGTTGCAGGGTTATCTACACGATGAGAGGGGAGCTGCGCAGTCTCCCTCCAGGAGCCCTTCATGGCCCTGATGACCACCACCCCCCAGGGCTGGCTCCAGCAATGTCCCGGGGTGCCCAACCCCAGGACATTGCAGTTTGCTATGGCAGGGTGGGAGCACTGCTCCAGCCCTGTCATAGCAAACTTCTGCTTCGATTCGTGGAAGCGAGAGCAGGAAAACTGCAGAATTGCTTTTGGGCAAAGGGAGCTGCATGTCAGCAGCTCCCTTTGCCCAAAAGCAATGCCGGCTCCCGCAGGAGGCAGGGAGCCAGCAGGGACTGCAGGGGCCTTGGGGGCGCCCCCTGCTGTCCTCAACAAAGAGGCCATGACCCCGGGGATGGGGTCCCAGGGCCCAAAATGGCCCAGGAGGAGGGCCACTTGGCCCCCTCCCTTTTCATAAATTAAAAAAAAAAAAAGGTCCCCGGGGACAAAAACGGCCTGAGGAGGGGGCCCTCCTTTAAAAAACATTTTTTTCTTTTAAATGTCCAAGCCCCAGTGGATGGGGTCCCCGGGGTGGAAAATTGCCCAGGAGGGGGACCCCTTTTAAAAAAAAATACAAAAAGGAAGGCCTAGCCCCAGGGAATGGGGTCCCCGGGGCCGTAATTAGCCGCAGGAGGGTGACCGCTTGGCCCACTCTCTTTTCCATTTTTTTTTTTAAATGGCTCCGGCCCTGGAGGATGGGGTCCTCGGAGCCCAAAAGGCTCAAGGGAAGGGGGGCACACAGCCCCCTATTTAAAATTTTTAAAAAACAGCATCTCCTCTGAGGACCCACCCCCTCCCTGAACGACTCTGCAAACACGCATCCTGGCACGCTATGGGTTGGGGGATTAAGTATCTTTTGATCGTGAGGGTCCTTAGTGGCCACCTAGCCCACCAGGTACCTCCAGTAAGCCCCACAGAGTAGGATTGCTGAGAGGTGGTCTGCAACCATACCCCTTTTTTACTACACTCAGCAAACATGCCTCTTGGTGCACTGCTGGTGGGGTAATGGGGTCCCCTTGTGTCCTGAGGACTTCAGGACGAAAGTGGACTTCATCACCCAAGCAGCAGTGTGCCAGGAGGCACGTTTGCAGAGTGTTGTAAAAAGGGGCCGTGGCCTCTGGCCACTCTCAGCAATCCAGCTGTGTGGGGAGTACTGAAGGTAGCAGAAGGTGCTAGGTGGCCTCAGGGCCCCTCAGGAGGCAAGGGGACTTCATCCCCCAACCAAGGGTGCACTAGGAGGCGTGTTTGCAGAGTGGTGGAGAAAGGGGGTATGGCCGGTGTCCACCTCTCAGCAATCTCACTGTGTGGGGCTTACTGGAGGTAAGAGGTAGGCTAGTTGGCCCCTAAGGACACCCAGCAGCGAATGGGACTTCAATCCCCATCAAAGAGCGTGCCAGGGAGCGCATTTGCAGAGTGGTGGGTAAAGGGGGCATGGATTGCTATGAGAACTTAGCAGTCCTGCTCTGTGGAACTTACTGGAGGTAATAGGAGGGGTAGTTGGCCCCCAAGGATGTTCTTGGGTACCAACTACCCCTCCTGTTACCTCCAGTAAGTACTACACAGTGGGATTGCTAAGAGGTCTTCGGAGGCCACGCCCCCTTTCTCCACCACTCTGCAAACGCGCCTCCTGGCACACTACTGGTTGGGGGATGAAGTCCACTTTACTCCTGAGGGACTTTGGGGGCCAAGAAGCACTTCTGGTACCTCCTATAAGTCCTACGCAGCGGAATTCCTGAGCGCTGGTTGTAGGCCCAGCCCCCTTTCTCCACCTCTCTGCAAACACGACTACTAGTTAAAGAAGCATTTGCAATGCAATAGGTCTCTTATTTGCGAGAGTTACAGCTATTGGAGTTGTAAATGTAAAAGTTTTTTGCTAATGTTTTTTGGAGTGGAGTGGAGTGGAGTGGAATTATGTGGTATGTTGTGCAGTGAAATTATGTGGATGGAAAGTATGTGGTATTT
The DNA here is from genome assembly GCA_963921515.1 of Calotriton arnoldi. Taxonomy (NCBI): domain Eukaryota; kingdom Metazoa; phylum Chordata; class Amphibia; order Caudata; family Salamandridae; genus Calotriton; species Calotriton arnoldi. Next base: position 1,698,540 of record CAWUFW010003049.1, read on the forward strand.
AGTGTATAGGAATTAAGTGAAGTGGGATTATGTGTTATGGAGAGTAATTATGTGATATGGTAGCCTGTGTTGTGGAGTGGTACCCTCAGAATTAGTCTTCTTCGTTTCCATAGTAGCTAAACTGTAAACTCAATGAGGCACAAAAAAAGAAACAACCTCAGAGGAGCACTTCTGGACCTACTCAGAGGTATGAGTAGGGAAACTGGAATTATGCAACTGTTCGGTTGCACTAATTTTTTCATAATTATACATTTTCCGCATTTGCCACGTAATCCACCATCTGCTGCATAATCTGCAGATTTGAACAAAAAACCCTTGCTTCTAGCTCAAACAGCTCGAACGTTACCAAAAATGCAGCAACAAGTATTACTGCGAGGTGGAAGGCCCTTTGCAAAGCTGGAATGGTCACCTGTTACTTATTGCTAAATGTGGGTGTTAAATTGGTACTAATTATTGCTTTTTTTGTAAAGCGCAACAGCTACCTCCAACGGAGGTGTCCCAGCGCTAACAGCGAGTTGTGTGGGGAGGTAACCTGGTGAATAGGCTGGAGGGGAGGCTCTAAGGTAGACTAAAGAGCCAGGATTTAAGATTCTTCCTAAATATCGGTTCTGAGTTGGCCTTTCGGAGATGCTCCGGCATGGTGTTCCAGAGAGAGGCGGTTATAAAAGAAAATGAGCGACCGCCTAGTCTAGCTTTTTTAAAGCGTGGAATAGCTAGGAATCTCTGGTGATTCGATCTCAGTGTCCTGTTTTGGATATATTTGGGTAATCTTAGTTTTAAGTATTTAGGGCCAATGTCACTGATGGACCTGAAGGCCAGGGTCAGAGCCTTGAACTGGATCCTCTTTTTTACAGGCAACCAATGTAGGCTGCGTAGATGTGGGGAAATATGGTGGCGGAGACGTACATTCCTGATGAGCCTGGCGGCCGCATTTTGAATGACCTGCAGCTTTTTGATGAGGTAGTCTGGGAGACCCAAGTATAGACTATTGGTATAATCCAGTTGAGAGGTAATTAGTGCGTGCACCACCGTTTTCCTGCAGTCCATTGGTAGGAGATGTAAAAATCTCCTAAGGGTTTTCAGCTTACAGAAGCATGAGGACGAGACCTGGCCTATCTGGGCCTTCCCTGAGAGGGCGGAGTCAAATTTAAATCCTAAGTTTCTCGCCGACGGGACTGGCCGAGGAGGAGGATTAAGTTCTGTAGGCCACCAAAGTTCGGCTTTTGGGGGTGATGGCTGGTTAAAAAACAGAACTTCTATTTGTCCGTATTCAATTTTAAACAGTTGTCTGTCATCCAGGATGAAATGTTGATCAGTGTGAGAAGTTGGCCTGGTATATGCTGTTCACTAATTAAAGTGGACACCTTGCACCAGAACAATTCGACTCTTATGGTAGATAGGTTTAAGACAACCTTTATAGAAAGCTATCCTAGTGGTAGCTGTGGAGAGCAGCCTTCAGGCTAAGTCTTGAAGGAATGTAAAGCAGCTTGTTTTACCACACAATCTCTTGAATCACCAAATGAAAAGACACCACACAGGTATATATATCAAATATATATGTATTTATTAATAAACACTCTCTACTAATCTCTTTATGAGATTAGAGGTCAGGAACATATGTACAAGTCAAATATTATCAGGATAAGTTTAGCACAATTGAATGTTACAATCTTAGTTTGCTAGACCTAGGTCTAGGGCATCTAGAATCGAGGGACCCCCAAGAACCACCCCAGGTAGTTGTAGGAGACCCACAGGGGACGGACGCGGTGACCTGGCACCGATGCGAATCCTGTACGAGTCTATGAACTCAGACGCGATTGAAATATCAATGTTAAAGGTCCCTTGCGTGCTCGAGGCGAACACTCCGATCGGTCCTTGTACGAGTCGAAGGACGCGGTCACAGATAGAGATGCAAGGGAGATGGCCGCGCTGTGTCTAACACAGACGCGAACCTTGTGCGAGTCAGTGCAATTGTCGCACTTGGAAAGTTAGAGTTTTAGGACACTTCTAGGGAAGCTACAAGCAAGTCACTTACAGGGTAAGTAGTTCTAGGGCCCACACCCACAGGAGCACCGTAGTGCTGAAGTTACCTCACCCAGGGGAGCCGGGTGCATAGGTGTTCTTTGGTGTCGGGTCGCGGCGTCGTTTTCAATGGGAGCCAGTGAAGACCAACTGCAATACTGTCCATGCTATCTACCGCATCACTTGTCCTTGTGGCCTCATATACATAGGCATGACCAACAGAAAAGTAAAGACCCGCATATGTGAGCACCGCAGCACTATTCGCTGTAAGAAAAACATCACCAAAATGACACATCATTTTCTAGAGGCCGGGCACACCACCAACGATATGCGGTGGGTAATAATTGAGACACTGGAACCTACAACTGCCAATATCCAAAATTGCCTATTGGAAAAGGAACAGCGGTGGATTTACCGCTTATCCAGCCATCTGACTGGTTTGAACGATAATATTCCTTGGAACTCCCTCAGCAAATAACTGTGTTGCCTCTGAGTATTCGATCTGTTTCCAGCATTGTCCATCAATATGGTGACTTTCCCCCCACCGTTTTATCATTGTTATTTTTATTTTTATTTTTATTTTTACCCTTTATGGTGCCTACTTTATAGGTTCCCCCCTCTCACACCGGTATGAGGACGTCCAACTATTTCCTTCTGGCCTCCTTTTCCGTGTTTAATTCATGGTATTGATCAGGGTTCCTCCTTTTCCAATATGGCGCTTGTTATATGCATGGCCAGTACACCTAGAGACCATGTGTCTCCTCCTATCAAGATTCACTGCCGTAAGCAAGTTTCCTCACATACTCTCAATATGGCGCCTGCCCATGCGCAGTACTCACACTACGAGCGCTCTAGCGCCCTCCCCATGGGGCGTGTCCCCACGCCGACGTTCCTGCTACATAGCCCCTGGCACCGGCATGAACACCAGCAGCCGGGACCACGGGAGACCGCAATAGGTCGTAGCGGGATATCGGTCTTGATGAAGTAAGGTCTTTTCAAGTCGAGAGCGCGCACAGCCTCGCGCTTCCTCGTTGTTCGCTAGAGATGTTTAGTCATGTATACGTTTTCCGTATACCTTAATGCAACTTGTCTATACGTCTCACCCTTCTTCCCGCATTTCTTCCTTTGCTACAGAGTGTGACTACAGACGATTCCCCTCCCGGGCCCTGATTTCCTGCTAGACACTTAAACCGAGTGTAATTATGTTCTCTTTTTAACCCCTTTTCTACTTAGAATTTTTAAAGAACACGTGTTTTGCTGCACGCTGTAAAACAATGCCGGTTATTCATGATACGGTCAACACACCGGCTCGGCTTATACTGCATACCTATGCTGTGCTTAGTAGACTTGGTAGGGTGACACACGCCCTACACGATGTCACTTTTAGCATGCTGCATGTACTTCACAGTACCCTTCCGTGACATCACAAAATCATCAGTGTCCAGCATGCCACTTCCTCACCCGGTCTAGCCTTGCACAGCTCAATTTTACTCTTTCAGCAGGCCACTAGACCATATGGACTCACTGCGTTGCCCACTATATAGTCTTACACAAGTACAAGATCATACAAAAGATTGCATTTTATGTTGCTCTTCTTTATGTGTTGTTGTGTTGTCTTTTTCCCTTACAGGTTATTTCTAGTGGGGTCGTAAGTATCGACTCCCTTCAATTCTTTCCAACTCACCTTAGCGCGTGCGTTGTGATTTTTATTATTCACGTGGCCACATTTTGCCACTCATTCACATTTTTTCTCACCTGGTCCTGATGAAAGCCCCCTCTACTTCCTTGTAGGGGCTGAAACATGTAGACCCATCACAGACAACTACGAGTTTCAAGTAACTTTATTAGTTGCGCCTTTGGATTTTAATATATCCTGGGCCGCCACAATTAAATACAATTGGCAAGGATTCCCAGAGATATTTTTAAAATTTCACATCACACTATTACACCACACCAGCTCCGCTGTAATCAGGCGTTGTAGCACAACCGGGCGGCATTAGGCCACCCGGTTGGGACCCCAATGATGAAGCATGACACCAACTAGGTTGGTGTGTGAGGGGTCTTTTAATAAAACCTAAGGGTTGTGTGACACTGCTACTAGCACAGTGAGTCCCGATTCTTTGTTTCTTCAGTGGGCACGTCCACATTGTTTATATATTGAATTTGGGGAAAGGGACGTCCCTTGACTTTTCCTCGCTCTCCCACCCCTCCTTGTTGCATCACTAATTAAAGTGGACACCTTGCACCAGAACAATTCAACTCTTATGGTAGATAGGTTTAAGACAACCTTTATAGAAAGCTATCCTAGTGGTAGCTGTGGAGAGCAGCCTTCAGGCTAAGTCTTGAAGGAATGTAAAGCAGCTTGTTTTACCACACAATCTCTTGAATCACCAAATGAAAAGACACCACACAGGTATATATATCAAATATATATGTATTTATTAATAAACACTCTCTACTAATCTCTTTATGAGATTAGAGGTCAGGAACATATGTACAAGTCAAATATTATCAGGATAAGTTTAGCACAATTGAATGTTAGAATCTTAGTTTGCTAGACCTAGGTCTAGGGCATCTAGAATCGAGGGACCCCAAGAACCACCCCAGGTAGTTGTAGGAGACCCACAGGGGACGGACGCGGTGACCTGGCACCGATGCGAATCCTGTACGAGTCTATGCACTCAGACGCGATTGAAATATCAATGTTAGAGGTCCCTTGCGTGTTCGAGGCGAACACTCCGATCGGTCCTTGTACGAGTCGAAGGACGCGGTCACAGATAGAGATGCAAGGGAGATGGCCACGCTGTGTCTAACACAGACGCGAACCTTGTGCGAGTCAGTGCAATTGTCGCACTTGGAAAGTTAGAGTTTTAGGACACTTCTAGGGAAGCTACAAGCAAGTCACTTACAGGGTAAGTAGTTCTAGGGCCCACACCCACAGGAGCACCATAGTGCTGAAGTTACCTCACCCAGGGGAGCCGGGTGCATAGGTGTTCTTTGGTGTCGGGTCGCGGCGTCGTTTTCAATGGGAGCCAGTGAAGACTTGCTGCTTGCGGCGACAGGAGAAGTGTCCGGAGGAATCCAAGCCTGGAAGATGGAAGACCTGAAAGCAGAGGGGACAGTGTTCAAAGTCACTTGGCAGTGACTCGGGGCAAGGAAGATGGATGCCCAACGTTGTCGCAAGATTCAGGTTGTTCGCAGTTGCCTTGACTCTTCAGCCACGAGGTCCAGGAGGCGTCGATGATGACCAGGAGCTGGATTCGGCGTGTCCCACGATGTCTGCAGCTTACTGCGGTGTCGGCAACTCGATCGTAGCCAATAAGCCTTGGTAACAGCAAGTCTCAAGAAAAGTGTGAAGAGACAATGGCGCAGACCAGCAAGGTCTGTGGAACTCACCCAGCAAGGGTAAGTCAGGGCAGGCCTGGAGCAATCAGGGGAGCCCTTTGGTTTCTTTAGAAAGTCTTCTGGGGACCCGCAAGCCGGCTGGCAAGGGATCGCAAAGACGCCTCGGGAGGATTCTCTCACAGGGGCCCACGGTCACTCGCAACGTGGTAGGCCTCTGATCTTAGGAGGGATTCCTGCTGGAGGCTGGGACCACACGTGGTCCAAAGCAAAAGTTCTTGGAACGTTGTGAAGGGGTTGCACTCGACAATAGTGCATGCTACCCAGGGGTCGCGGTTCCTCGTTACTCTTGGGGTCCACTGGCCTCAGCTTCGCTGGGAACTCACGATAGCCATTGAGAAGTCAGGAAATCTACTTCTTGGGCTGCAGGTACTTCGGACTCCGGCGGGAGCGGCATAGTTTGCGACCATCGTTTGTAGTTTTTGGTGCCTGCCAAGCAGGGGAGTCACTCCTTGACTCCAAGGGAGATTCTTCAGTCTTCCAAAGGTAGTGGAATGTCGAAGGTCCAGGATTCTTCTTGTAGAGCGTCATCCAGGGAAATCTAGGGTGCAATGCACAGGTTCCCCCTCTTATACTAAAAGAAGGGGAGGGACTAGCTCTATGACCCTACCTATGGGAGGGTCAGGGGAGTGGGTGGCTACACCCACTTCCCTTTGTCCAGTTTCGCACCAGAGCAAGGACAGGTAGCCCCTGAGCCGGTTTGAACTGGCATATGCACAGAGGAGCCTTCTGCTCCCCCAGTGCAGGACTTCAAAGCACTCTAAGAGTGCACCCACCCAGCCCCAATACACTAAACCCTGTCTGGGAGGTGGTCACACCCCTTGGGACAGGATATCTATTGTTGGGCTTCCTCCACTGCGAGTGTTGGTCATCAGCAGGAGGGCAGCCCAGTGTCTGTGACTGGTGGCATCCATTTTGTGATGCCAGGGCTCTGCAGGATTCTACCACGTTTCCACAGTAGGTACATGTCTATCCCTCTAGAAGGGTGGAATGCTACCCCCGCCACCAGGACTGGCGGGGGGAAGTGTTCCAAGGTGTTTGACACCAAACACGACATGTTTCGATGCAGCCATTCCAAAGTTAGCATTTTACCGCGAGGATATAATGCACTTAAAAGTATATGGTTTAACCGCATCCACAAACAGCACCAGAGAATGGACTCTGAGAGCTGCAGAGGGGCCCTGCTCAGGCAGAGGCACCCCCTCACATAGAAGCCAAGCACCCTGCTCTCAGGATTGATAGGGCCTGCCTTAGGGGTGACTGATAGGTTCATATGTGTGTGCAGGAGAGATATATGGGACCTATATCTCAGTGAGGAGTGCTAGCACTTCCTCACTCAGGCTGCAGTAGCAGGCCTGTGGTGTCAGATTTAATCTGCTTCCCAGGGGTGGCATAATACATGCTGCAGCCCCTGGTAGGCCTGTGAAGTACCTATGCCCTTGGTACCTAAGGTACCATATACTAGGGACTCATAAGGTACCACAGTATCCAATCACTAGTGCACCTAGAGTGCACTCCAAATCGTTTAAAGAGAAAGCAGATAGGCTGGGGACCTGAATAGCAGGTTCCCAGCCAAACTAAGTCAAAAACCAACAAAACACCAGGAAAAAAGTGGGGGCAACCATGTAGTCAGATTCCACCTTCCTACAATCAGACACTGTTTAAAGTTAATAAAAGCAGCCACAGAGTGGTCCCTGAAAGAAAACACCAGCTGGGTGTCGTCAGAGTAGGAGACCACCTTGACACCATGATGCTCGATGATTGAGGCAAGTGGGGCGAGGTAAACATTAAAAAGGGTTGGGCTAAGGGCCGAGCCCTGTGGGACTCCACAGATAAGTGGGCGGGCGGTGGATAAGTGAGGACGTAGACAGATTTTCTGGGATCGGCCCTCAAGAAAGGAGCGGAACCAAGTTAGGACAATGTCTCCCATGCCCAACTGCTCAAGCCTCTCCAGAAGGATCAGGTGTGAGACAGTGTCAAATGCTGCGGACAAGTCCAACAGCACTAGCATTGAGTAATTGCCATGATCCAGGGTTTCTCGTATCGTTTCTGCCACTTCCAGTAGAGCTGTCTCTGTGCTGTAACCAGCCCTGAATCCGAACTGGGAATCATGTAGCAGATTGTTCGATTCAAGGTATGCTGAGAGTTGTTTCTGCACTTCCTTTTCCAATATCTTAGCCGGAGCTGGCAAGAGGGAAATCGGCCTGTAGTTCTTGAGTTCAGTCGGGTCAGCATCTACTTTTTTTAGAATGGGCTTTACTAATGCGTTTTTCCAGATAGATGGATAGGTGCCTGTGTTTAAAGAAGTGTTCCAAATCTGGTTTAGTGGGGGGTTCAGTAGTGGGGCAAGTGAAGTAAAAAACTTAGCTGGACACGGATCAGTCGGCGATCCAGATTTGACTTTAACAAGTTGTTTAAGGGAGGCTTCAGAGCAGAACCGGTGGAATTCACACCAGGTGACTGAGTCGTGTTGTTTAGGTGGGGGCGGGGGAGGATTTTTTGTAGGGATAAATGCTGAATATATTGCTTGGATTTTATCCTGAAAGAAGCAGGAGAGGTCCTCACACAAGGCAGCAGAAGGGGCAATGGTACATTTCAAGGCCTCTGGCTTGATAAATCCTTGGACAATCCTAAAAACTTCTTTGGTAGAGTTGTCAGAGGCGGTGATTTGATCAGCCAGAAAGTCCCTAATGGTGTGGCATTTGAGTTTTTTAAATTGTTTTAATGCTGCTCTGTAGGTGCTCCTAGTCTTAAAGTCATAATTTTTCCGCCATGTCCGTTCTAATTTTTTACAGAGACTTTTCTCTCTATGGAGTTCGTCTGTAAACCAGGGGGCGGATGGTTTGGTTCTAATCATTTTCGTATTTCTAATCGGGGCCACTTTGTCAAGAGCCATGGTCACCCAGTCATTGAAGGAAGAGGCATCCCTGCTGGGTTCCCCTGTAAGCAACAGAGGGGTATTTGAGAGTACCGGTCCCATTGATTCTAGTGAGACTTTCCTCCAATTAATTTTTTCTTCATATTTATTTTTCACTGGGTCTTTGTGGCTTGGACCGACGATAGTGAATGGTACTAAGCTATGATCTGACCATAAAAGTGGGACAGGATCTGCCACCTTTAAAGTTGGGATATTAGTAAAGATCAGGTGAAGTAGATGACCAGCTTTATGAGTGGGAAGTGCAACCATTTGGGTAAGGTTTAATCCCATTAGGGTGTTTGACAGCTGAGAGGCTAAGGGACAGTTATCATTGTCCATGTGGACATTAAAGTCACCCAGGACAATAAACTTTGCGTGTCTCAGTGAAAGATCAGCGATCAAATCGCACATCTCCAGCAGTTCAGACGGCTCAGAGTCCGGGGGACTGTAGACCAGTAGACCTGCCACAGCGAAAGTGGGGGAAATTTTAATGCTGAAGGACATTGCTCAATTTCTGGTCTGATCAATTCTTTTATGTGAGATCTCCCAATGGTCTCTTAAGATTACAGCAATCCCTCCCCCCCCCCTTCTGCTGCCTATCCGGTTAGCTGTGATTATTTTATAGCCTTCTGGAATAGCCAGCAGTATATCCTGGTTGGAGCAGTCCCTCAACCACGTTTCAGTGAGAAACATGAGGTCAAGAGTTTTTGATTCGAGTGTTAGCCAAATGTCATCTCTGTGTTTAGGGAGAGATCTACAGTTGATTAGACACGCGTTAATAGTGGGCCCATCGGTTGGTGTACGAACTTTGAACAATGTTTCTGTACTGATGTCCTTATGTTTGCATCCTTGGGACTGTCCATTATTAAAAGAAAAGGAGCATGCCTTACAATACCACTCTTGGCCAACATCACCTTGTTTAATGGTGTTAGGATCGAGGTTAGTTTGCATGTTGCAACCTCCCATGGACAACTCCAGCAGTTCATGCCTAGACCAGACAATTCTTGGAGTACAGTCCGGACAGGCAGTGTGGCTGGCGCTGGACGCGGGCCGGACGCGGACGGGCGCTGACGGGCTTGCCTCTGGCGCGCTTTCGGCACGCCAGCGGCGTGCCCGCTGCGCGCATCCGATGCGCGTCCGCTGTCTCATCCGCCTTTAAATGGGCACGCGCACAAACCACTCTTTCTTTTTTCTGCGCCTCTCTTGCCTCTTTCTGCACCTCTCTTGTTTCTTTCTGCAACCCTCTTGTCTCTTTTATCATTTCTGTTGCTTCTTTCAGCACCTCAGTTGCTTCTTTCAGTACTTCTCTTGCCTCTTTCTGCACTTCTCTTGCCTGTTTCTGCACCACTCTTCCATCTTTCTACACCTCTCTTGCCTCTTTCTGAACACCTCTTCCCTCTTTCTGCACCTCTCTTGCCTGTTTCTGCACCTCTCTTGCCTCTTTCTGCATTTCTATTGCCTCTTTCAGCACCTCTATCGCTTCTTTCTTCACTCCTCTTCGCTATTTGTGTATTTCTGTTGCTTCTTTCAGCAATTCTCTAGCCTCTTTCTGCATTTTTACTGCTTGTTTCTGCACCTCTTTTGCCTCTTTCTGCACCTCTGTTGCTTGTTTCTGCACCTCTCTTGCCTCTTTCTGCATCCCTCTTGCCTCTTTCTGCACCTTTGTAGGTTCTTTCTGCAACCCTCTTGCCTCTTTCTGCACCACTCTTCCCTCTTTCTGCAACACTCTTGCCTTTTTCTGCACCCCTGTTCCCTATTTGTGTACCTCTCTTAACTGTTTCTGTATCTCCCTTCCCTCTTTGTGCACTTCTCTTGCCTGTTTCTGCACTTCTCTTGCCTCTTTCTGCACATCTGTTGCTTCTTTCTGCACTTCTCTAGCCTCTTTCAATATTTCTGTTGCTTCTTCTGCACTTCTCTTGCCTCTTTCTGCACCCCTGTTACCTCTGTCTGTAATTCTCTTGCCTCTTTCTGCAACTCTGTTGCTTCTTTCTGCACTTCTCTCGCCTCTTTCTGCACCCCTCTTGCCTCTTTCTGCACTTCTCTTGCCTTTTTCTACAACTCTGTTGCTTATTTCTGCACTTCTCTTGCTTCTTTCTGCATCTCACTTGCCTCTTTCTGCACTCCTCTTCCTTTATTCTGCACATTTCTTGTTTCTTTTTGCACTTCTTTTGCCTGTTTCTGCAACTCTCTTGTCTCTTTCATCCCTTCTCTTGCTTCTTTCTGTATCTCTGTTGCTTCTTTCTACACCCCTCTTCCCTTTCTGCACCCCTCTTCCCTCTTTCTGCACCTCTCTTGCCTCTTTCTGCACCCCTGTTCCCTCTTTCTGCACCTCTCTTGCCTGTTTCTGTACCTCTCTTGCCTCTTTATGCACCTCTCTTGCCTCTTTCTGCACCTCTGTTGGTTCTTTCTCTACTTCTCTTGCCTCTTTCTGCACCCCCTTACCTCTTTCTGCACCTCTGTTGCTTTTTCTGCACTTCTCTTGCTTCTTTCTACACCTCTCTTGCTTTTTTTGGCACTCCTCTTGCCTCTTTCTGCACCCCTCTTCCGTCTTTATGCAATTCTCTTGCCTCTTTCTGCACCCCTGTACCCTCTTTCTGCAGTTCTCTTGCCTCTTTCTACACCTATGTTGCTTCTTTCAGCACTTCTCTTGCCTCTTTCTGCATTCCTCTTGCCTCTTTCTGCACCTTTGTTGGTTCTTTCTGCACTCCTCTTGCTTCTTTCGGCACCTCTCTTGCAAATATCTGCACCCCTCTTGACTCTTTCTGCACCCCTGGTCCCTATTTCTGCACCTCTCTTGGCTCTGTCTGCACCCCTGTTCCATCTTTCTGCACCTTGTTTTCCTGTGCGTGCAACTTTCTTGCCTCTTTCTGCAGTTCTCTTGCCTCATTCTGCACCTCTGTTGCTTCTTTGTACACTTCTCTTGCCTATTTATGCACTTCTCTTGCCTCTTTCTGCACCTCTCCTGCCTCTTTCTGCAGTTTTCTTGCCTCCTTCTGCACCTCTCTTGCCTCTTTTTGCACCTCACTTGCTTCTTTCTGCATTCCTCTTGCCTCTTCCTGCACCCCTCTTCCCTCTTTCTGCACATCTCTTGCCCCTTTCTGCACCTATGTTGCTTGTTTCAGCACTTCTCTTGCCTCTTTCTGCATTCCTCTTGCCTATTTCTGCACCCCTGTTCCCTATTTCTGCACCTCTCTCGCCTCTGTCTGCACCACTGTTCCATCTTTCTGTACCTTGTTCACCTGTTTGTGCAAATTTCTTGCCTCTTTCTGCAGTTCTCTTGCCTCCTTCTACAACTCTGTTCCTTTTTGTGCACTTCTCTAAACTCTTTCTGCACCCCTCTTGCCTCTTTCAACACCCATTTTGCTTCTTTCTGCACTTCTCTTGCTTCTTTCTGTACCTCTCCTGCTTATTTCTGCACCCCTCTTGCCTCTTTCTGCACCCCCATGTCTCTTTCTGCACCCGTCTTTATTTTTCTGCACCCCTCTTCCCTCTTTCTGCACCTCTCTTGCCTCTTTCTGCACTTCTCTTGTCTCTTTCTGCACCACTGTTGTTTTTATCTGCACTTCTCTTACTTCTTTCTGCACCTCTCTTGCTTCTTTCTGCAACTCTCTTGCCTCTTTCTGTATTTCTCTTGCTTCTTTGTGCACTGCTGTTGTTTTTTTCTGCACTTCTCCTACTTCTTTCTGCACCACTCTTGCTTCTTTCTGCACTTCTCTTGCCTCTTTCTGCACCCCTCTTGCCTCTTTCTGCAGTTCTCTTGCCTCTTTCTACACCTATGTTGCTTCTTTCAGCACTTCTCTTGCCTCTTTCTGCATTCCTCTTGCCTATTTCTGCACCTTTGTTGGTTCATCCTGCACTCCTCTTGCTTCTTTCGGCACCTCTCTCGCAAATATCTGCACCCCTCTTGCCTCTTTCTGCACCCCTGTTCCCTATTTCTGCACCTCTCTCGCCTCTGTCTGCACCCCTGTTCCATCTTTCTGCACCTTGTTCACCTGTTTGTGCAAATTTCGTGCCTCTTTCTGCAGTTCTCTTGCCTCCTTCTACACCTCTTTTCCTTTTTGTGCACTTCTCTAGACTCTTTCTGCACCCCTCTTGCCTCTTTCAACACCCATTTTGCTTCTTTATGCACTTCTCTTGCTTCTTTCTGTTTTTCTTCTCCTGCTTCTTTCTGCACCCCTCTTGCGTCTTTCTGCACCCTCATGTCTCTTTCTGCACCTGTCTTTATTTTTCTGCACCCCTCTTCCCACTTTCTGCACCTCTCTTGCCTCTTTCTGCACTTCTCTTGCCTCTTTCTGCACCACTGTTGTTTTTATCTGCACTTCTCTTACTTCTTTCTGCACTTCTCTTGCTTCTTTCTGCACCTCTCTTGCCTCTTTCTGCATTTCTCTTGCTTCTTTGTGCACCGCTGTTGTTTTTTTCTGCACTTCTCCTACTTTTTTCTGCACCACTCTTGCTTCTTTCTGCACTTCTCTTGCCTCTTTCTGCACCCCTCTCGCCTCTTTCTGCACCTCTCTTGCCTTTTTCTACAACTCTATTGCTTCTTTCTGCACTTCTCTTGCTTCTTTCTGCATCTCAGTTGCCTCTTTCTGCACTCCTCTTCCTTTTTTCTGCACATTTCTTGTTTTGCCTCTTTCTGCAACTCTCTTGTCTCTTTCATCCCTTCTCTTGCTTCTTTCTGTATCTTTGCTGCTTCTTTCTGCACCCATCTTTCCCCTTTCTGCACCCCTCTTCCCTCTTTCTGCACCTCTCTTGCCTCTTTCTGCACCCTTGTTCCCTATTTCTGCACCTCTCTTGCATGTTTCTGTATCTCTCTTGCCTCATTCTGCACCTCTCTTGCCTCTTTCTGCACCTCTGTTGGTTCTTTCTCTACTTCACTTGCCTCTTGCTGCACCCCCTTGCCTCTTTCTGCACCTCTGGTGCTTTTTCTGCACTTCTCTTGCATCTTTCTACACCTCTCTTGCTATTTCTGCACCCCTCTTGCCTCTTTCTGCACCCCTCTTCCCTCTTTCTGTAACTCTTTTGCCTCTTTCTGCACCACTGTTCCCTCTTTCTGCAGTTCTCTTGCCTCTTTCTACACCTATGTTGCTTCTTTCAGCCCTTCTCTTGCCTCTTTCTGCATTCCTCTTGCCTCTTTCTGCACCTTTGTTGGTTCTTTCTGCACTCCTCTTGCTTCTTTCGGCACCTCTCTTGCAAATATCTGCACCCCTCTTGACTCTTTCTGCACCCCTGTTCCCTATTTCTGCACCTCTCTTGCCTCTGTCTGCACCCCTGTTCCATCTTTCTGCACCTTGTTTTCATGTTTGTGCAACTTTCTTGCCTCTTTCTGTAGTTCTCTTGCCTCCTTCTGCACCTCTGTTGCTTCTTTGTACACTCCTCTTGCCTAATTCTGCACTTCTCTTGCCTCTTTCTGCACCTCTCCTGCCTATTTCTGCAGTTTTCTTGCCTCCGTCTGTACCTCTGTTGCCTCTTTTTGCACCTCACTTGCTTCTTTCTGCATCCCTCTTGCCTCTTCCTGCACCCCTCTTCCCTCTTTATGCACATCTCTTGCCTTTTTCTGCACCCATGTTGCTTCTTTCTGCATTTCTCTTGCCTCTTTCTACATTTCTGTTGCTTCTTTCTGCACTTCTCTTGCTTCTTTCTGCACATCGCTTGCCTTTTTCTGCACTTCTCTTGACTCTTCCTACAACTCTATTGATTAAACCTGCACTTATTTTGCGTCTTTCTGCACCTCTCTTGCTTCTTTCTGCACCCCTCTTGCCTCTTTCTGCACCCATCTTCTCTCTTTCTGCACCTCTCTTGCCTTTTTCTGCACCCCGGTTCCCTCTTTATGCACCTCTCTTGCCTGTTTCTGTACCTCTCTTGCTTCCTTCGGCACTTCTCTTGCCTCTTTCTGCACATCTGTTGCTTCATTTTGCACTTCTCTAGTCTCTTTCTGCATTTCTGTTCCTTCTTTGCGCACTTTGTTTGCCTCTTTGTACATTTCTATTGCTTCTTTCTGCAGTTCTCTTGCCTCTTTCTGCACCTCTGTTGCTTCTTTCAGCACCTCTCTTGCCTTTTTCTACACCCCTGTTCCCTCTTTGTGTACCTCTCTTGCCTGTTTCTGCACATATGTTGCTTCTTTCAGCACTTCTCTTGCCTCTTTCTGCATTCCTCTTGCCTCCTTCTGCACCTCTGTTGGTTCTTTCTGCACCCCTGTTCCCTATTTCTGCACCTCTCCTGCCTCTGTCTGCACCCCTGTTCCATCTTTCTGCACCTTGTTCACCTGTTTGTTACAAATTTCTTGCCTCTTTCAACACCCATTTTGCTTCTTTCTGCACTTCTCTTGCTTCTTTCTGTACCTCTTTTGCTTCTTTCTGCAGCCCTCTTGCCTCTTTCTGCACCCCCTTGTCTCTTTCTGCACCCGTCTTTATTTTTCTCTGTAGGAGAGTAGGATCTGCTTCACATGGGTACCCCCACTTATTGCTGATGCTTCACTGTTTTTCGACCTTAGTCTGGCTGGGGCCCTGCTAATCAGAACCCCAGCCTAGCTGCTTCCTCTTTAAAATGGTTTCCATGTGCCTTAGGCACATCTCTGATTGGAATCTGGAGTGCCCTTATAAGTCCCTAGTATATGGTATACTATGTACCCAGGGCATAGGTACCTCAAAGGCCTACCAGGGGCTGCAGCATGTATTGTGCCACCCCTGGAAGGCCACCCAAACTGACACCACAGGTCTGCTACTGCAGCCTGGGTAAGGTGGTGCATGCACCCCTTACTGTGATATAGGCTACCTATATCACTACATACATACACACATATAAACCTATAAGTCACTCCTATGGCAGGCCTTATCAATCCTGAAGGCAGAGTGCGTGGTTCCTATGTGAGAGGGTGCCCCTGCATGAGCTGGGCCCCTCTGCAGCGTTCGGAGACCTTCTCTGATGCTGTTTGTAGTGCAGCCCGACCATATACTCTTAAGTGCATTATAACCTCGCGTTAAATGCTAACTTTGGGATGGCTGAACGGAAACATGTTGTGTTTGGTGTCAAACATCTTGGAATACTACCCCCCCACCAGTTCTGGCGGCAGGGGTAGCATTCAACCCTTCTAGAGGGAAAGACATGTACACACCGGTATACCCGGTACTGACTTTCCAGAGCCCTGGCATCACAAAATGGATGCCGCTGACACAGACACAAGTCTGGTCTCCTGCTGCTGACCGAAACTCCGGCAGGGGAGGCCTGGACAATAGGTTTCCTGTCCCAGGGAGGTGTGACCACCTCCCCAGACAGGATAGTGTGTATTGGGGCTGGGCGGGAGCACTCTCGGGTGCTTTGAAGTCCTGCACTGGGGGCACACTTGGTGTCCCTGTGCATACCCCAGTTAAAACCGGCTCAGGGGCTTCCAGCCCCTGCTCTGGTGCGAAACTGGACAAAGGGAAAGGGGTGTAACCACCCCTCTGCCCTGACCCTCCCATAGGTGGGGCCACAGAGTATGTCCAACCCCCTACCTTAGTATAAGTAGGGGACCCCAGTCCTTAGGACTTTAGATTAACCTGGACGAAACTCTGACACAGAATCCTGGACCTTTGACGCTCTACTTCAAGATTAGAGGACTGAAGAATCTCCCTTGGGGTCAAGGAGTGACTCCCCTGCTTGGCAGGCACCAAAGAAGCAATTGTCCAGTCTGCATCGCTGAAGCTCCCATCAAATGTTGAAGTCTTTGCATCACCAGAGGTGGATTTCCAGACTTCCCCGAGGCTGCCCTGAGTCCCCAGCAAAGCTGAGGCCCGTAGCTGTCGTGGGTAACGTGGAACCGTGACCCCTGGACACCGATTGCATTTGCAAGTGCATCCTCTTCTGGGTCTCCCATGAAGTCGTGCTTTGGGTGCCGAGTAGCCCCAGCCTCCAGCACCAACTGCACTGAAGATCACTGGCCTCCACTCCACGAGTGTCCTGTGAGCCAGCTCCACCTGCATCGTCTCGAGGCTCCTTCGCAGTCGCTAGTCCGTTGGCTAGTAGGCCCTCCCGAAGGCCAATGGTTTTCTGCTTGGGCTCCCTGGTTGCTCCAGGAATGCCCTGACTTATCCTTGCTGGGTGAGTCCCCCAGACCTTGCTGGTCTGTAAGATTGTCCTTCTTCCATTTCCACAAGACTTGCCGTTGCCAAGGCTTTTTGGGTCAGATGCGGTCGCCCACACCCCTGCAATCGACAGACGTCATGGGACAGCTCGAATCCAGCTCCTGGTTGTTGCCGACGCCTCCTGGACCTCGTGGCTGAAGAGTCAAGACAACCGTCAACCTACCTGAAGCACTCGACATCGGTGGGCATCTGCTCATCGCCTTCCTGGACACTGGCTAGTGACCCAGACTCTGTCCCCTCTGCTTTCAGGTTCTTCAGATCTTCGATCCCCCTTTGGATCCACCCAAACACTTTCGACTTGGCCGCCAGCAGCACTTTGCAGCAGATCGCCATTCAAAGCGACGACGAAACCCGACCCCGAAAGTCACCTATGCACCCGGCTCCCCTGGGTGAGGTAACTCGAGTACTCCAGTGCTCCCTTGGGTATTGACACTAGAACAGCCTAGTTTTCAAAGGTTTTGCTCCAAGTCCTCCTCTAAGTGTCCCTTTTCTTTTAAATTCTAATCGCGACTTTCCCCATAGAAGTTAACGGTAGTTTGCGGCTGTGTTCATACACTGCACGCGTCCCCCGTGGGTCCCCTGTGTCACTGCCTTGGGTGGTTCCTTGTGGTCCAAGCACTTCTACAGGCTCTAGGCCTTGTGTCTAGCTCAGTCATGGTTCTTATACCACTTTATTGGTATATGGTTTGGTACGCCCCTGGGGCTCAAACGTGTATTTGTGCTATTACTGTAGATAACTAACTTATAACTTATGTACTTCGAACTCTAGCCTCATAAAGAGACTAGAGGGGTGTGTTTAGCAATAAATACATATATTTTGAATATATACCTGGTGTGGTCCTCTTTCATTTGGTCACTCAAGAGAGTATAGACTGGTAAAACAAGCTGCTTTACATTCCTTCAAGACTTAGCCTGAAGGCTGCTCTCCATAGCTACCACTAGCATAGCTTTCAATAAAGGTTGACTTTAACCTATCTCCAATAAGTGGTTGTTTGGACTGGTGCAAGGTGCCCACTATAATTAGTGGACAGCATATGCCAGGCCAACTTCTCACATTGGTGTGCAGCGTGTGGGATTCCAGCTTGCTATTGTTTTACCAGATAATCTCAATTGAATTGATCAACTGAAAACCACTAAGGGTACCTAAGGTACATATAAATCAAGCTTAGTAATACAGTAAGTTCTACTGAACTTAGAGTTGTGTGTTAAGGGACAGCACACCCTTTCTACAACTCAAGAGAGTTTAGTAGGCCACACTAGAGTAGGTAGTGCATACACCACACCTCACTAGTAATGTCTTCAAAGCCAGGACCCAGTGAGTCCTTGCCAGAAGCCAGTGGGCTTCTTCCCTCCAAGTATGATAAACTCCCATTCTTGGAATTGAGAGCATTATGCAATACTAGGAAGTTGAAGGCAGGCAAAAGTGACAGCACCCAACACCTCAGGGAGGTGTTACTAGCTGATGATCTCAGCAGGCCCCTAGGGTCTGAAGGGGTAGGCAAAGAGGGTGGGGCAGAAGATGAGGAAGGGGCCAGGGGTGAGGAAACCCAGGCCCCCCCTCTGAAACTGGCCAGGAAGGTGAAAATGACCTTGTCCTGGAAAACCCAATTCCTCCTGTGGAGGAGGAGGAGGAGGATCAGAATGACCTCCCTTTGTCCCCCCAGGAAGAGTTCTGAGTGTGCCCAGAAGGTCTAGGTCTCCTTCTCAGGAGTCTAACCACTCTGACACCTCAATAGGGACCTCTGTCTCCTCTCATAGGAGGGAATCCTCTCATGAGAGGAGAAAGAGACTGATTCAGTATGAGCAAACTCAGCTTGAACTCAGGAAACAGCAATTGGCTATAGACAGGGAGTCCCTAGATCTCTATAGAGAGAGACAAAAGTTGGGACTAGAGTCCCATGGTGGCAGCAGTTTCCCCAAAGATAGGGAAAGGTCTTATGACCACAGAAACCTGAGCAAGATTGTCCCTCCCTACCAGAGTGGGGATGACATCCACAAATGGATAACTGCTCTAGAGAGGGCCTGTAAAGTACAGAGGGTCCCTCAGGAGCAGTGGGCAGCAATCTTGTGGCTCTCCTTTGCAGACAAAGGTAGAGACAAGCTCCTCACTGTTAGAGAGGAGGATGCTGATAATTACAAAGTCTTGAAGAGTGCTCTAATTGATGGGTTTGGACTAACCACTGAACAATACAGGTTAAAGTTCAGGGATACCCAAAAAGCACAGACTCAAGACTGGGTGGACTTTGTTGATTGTTCTGCCAAGGCTCTGGAAGGTTGGTTATTGGGCAGTAAGGTATGTGACTTCACAGGATTGTACAATCTGATCATGAGGGAGCAGATTCTTAATAACTGTCAAAATCAGCTGTTGCATCAGCACCTGGTAGACTCTGATCTGACCTCTCCCCAAGAATTGGGAAAGAAGGCAGACAAATGGGTCAGAACCAGGGTGAAGCAGAAGGTACAGAACCAAGGTGGTGACCCTAAGAAGCAAGATTCTAAAACCTCTGATAAGGGTGGGGAGAAGGGTAAAGATCAAAAGTCTTCTCAAGGCCCCCAAAAATCTTCTTCAGGTGGGGATTCACAGTCTACCAAAGGGAAAGGCCAAAGGAAACCATGGTGCAAGGTCTGCAAGCAAAAGACCCACTGGACCAGTGATTGCACCAAGTCCAAAGACTCGACTCCAGCCCCCACCAATGCCCCTAAGGCACTTGCTCCCCCTAGTGCAGTTACAGTTGGTGGTGGGACTACACAAGCCAAGGGTTTAGTAGGTTTGACCCTGGGTAAAGAGATGAGCTCTGACCTAGTCAGAGAACTCACTCAGGCTGTCCTAGTCTGTGATGGAGGCATGGATATGACCTCCTCTGTGAGTCACAGTAATCTGGGCAAGTACAGACAACAGCCCTTAATCAATGGAAGAGAGGCTTTGGCATTTAGGGACACAGGGGCAAGTGTCCCCATGGTGACACAAGACCTTGTGAATCCTGGGCAGATTATACTTGGTGAAATGTACCAAGTGACCAATGCTAGCAACGTCAGAACAGACCATACTCTGGCAGTTGTTAACTTCTCCTGGGGAGGGGTAACTGGCCTTAAGAAGGTTGTGGTAAGTGCAGACCTACCCGTTGAATGCTTGCTTGGCAATGACTTAGAAACTTCAGCTTGGGCAGAAGTGGAGCTCAGGACCCATGCAGAAATGCTGGGCATCCCTGCAGATGTGTTTGCTGTGACCAGGTCACAAGCCAAAATGTCTAACACTGAACAGGCCTTGGATTCTGGAATAATGGACCAAGTGCCCTCCAAGAAGAGGAGTAGTAGGGTAAAGGCAGTGCCTTCCCCTTGGCTCAGAACCAAGATCAGTCCCTTGAGGGGGATGATCTCAGTCCTGAGGAAGGAACTGTCCCAGAGGAGCTTGAACCTGACCAGGTTGAGTTCTTGGGGACAGGGGGCCCTTCCAGGGCAGATCTGAGCCAGGAGCAGCAGAGCTGCCCCTCTCTTGAACCCCTCAGACAGCAAGCGGCTGCTGAGGCTGCTGGGAAAGCTAGTGGTCCCCATACTGTGTATTGGGATGATGGACTCTTGTACTCAGAGTGTAGAGACCCCAAGCCTGGTGCTACCAGGAGGTTGGTTATACCTCTGAAGTTCAGGGGCTTCCTATTGACCCTAGCCCATGATATTCCCTTAGCAGGTCACCTGGGCCAGAACAAGACTTGGGACAGAATTGTCCCTCACTTTCACTGGCCCCACATGTCTGAAGACACCAAGGAGTTTTGTCGCTCCTGTGTAACCTGCCAGGCCAGTGGCAAGGCAGGTGGCACTACAAAGGCCCCCTGATACCACTACCTGTGGTGGGGGTTCCCTTTGAAAGGGTGGGGATTGATATTGTTGGTCCCATGGATCCCCAAACAGCATCTGGGCACAGGTTTATCCTGGTGGTAGTGGATCATGCCACCAGGTACCCAGAGGCTATTCCCCTTAGTACCACTACAGCACTTGTGGTGGCAAGGGCCCTCCTGGGAATTTTCTCAAGAGTGGGCTTCCCTAAGGAGGTTGTATCAGACAGGGGTGCTAACTTTATGTCTGGATACTTAAAAGCAATGTGGAAGGACTGTGGAGTGACTTACAAGTTCACCACACCCTATCACCCACAATGCAATGGTTTAGTTGAGAGATTCAACAAAACCTTGAAGGGCATGATTAAAGGGCTCCCAGAAAAGCTTAGGCGAAGATGGGACATACTCTTGCCCTGCCTTTTATTTGCGTACAGGGAGGTGCCTCAAAGGGGGTTGGCTACAGCCCTTTTGAACTTTTGTTTGGTCACCCTGTCAGGGGTCCATTGTGCTTGGTGAAGGAAGGATGGGAGTTACCTCTCAAGCCCCCAAAGCAAGACATAGTGGACTATGTACTTGGTCTCCGCTCCCGGATGGCTGAGTATATGAAAAAGACAACTAAAAACCTTGAGGCTAGCCAGGAACTTCAAAAGGCCTGGCATGACCAAAAGGCTGTACTGACTGTTTACCAGCCATGACAGAAGGTGTGGGTGTTGGAGCCAGTGGCCCCAGCAGCTCTCCAAGACAAATGGAGTAGACCCCATACCATTGTTGAACAGAAGGGTGAGGTTACCTACTTAGTAGACCTAGGAACACCCAGGAGTCCCCACAGGGTTCTCCATGTCAACAGGTTAAAACCATATGTGGACAGGGCAGACATGGGCTTGCTCATGGCTACTGATGAGGGACAGGAGGAAGAGAGTGACCCACTCCCTGACCTGCTCTCACAGAACCCTGGTGATGGGTCAGTGGATGGTGTAGCCTTGGCAGGCAGCCTCACTACCCAGCAGAAGACTGATTGCAGACAGGTGCTCAATCAGTTCAGACACATATTCTCCCTGACACCCAGTCAGACTACCTGGTGCACTCATGAAGTGGACACTGGGGACAGTCTGCCTATTAAAAATAAGATTTATAGGCAACCTGACCATGTCAGGGACTGTATCAGGACAGAAGTCCAGAAGCTGTTGGATTTGGGAGTTATTGAACCCTTAGATAGCCCTTGGGCTAGCCCAGTGGTCCTTGTGCCAAAACCTCACACCAATGGTGGGAAAAGAGAGATGAGGTTTTGTGTGGACTACAGGGGTCTCAATGCAGTCACTAGGACTGATGCCCATCCAATACCAAGGGCAGATGAGCTAATAGACACTTTGGCCTCAGCCAAGTATCTAAGCACATTTGACCTGACAGCTGGCTACTGGCAGATCAGACTAGCTGATGATGCAAAGCCAAAGACAGCATTCTCAACCCCTAGTGGGCATTATCAATTTGTGGTGATGCCCTTTGGTCTGAAGAATGCACCTGCCACTTTTCAGAGGTTGGTGAATACAGTCCTTACAGGTCTAGAAGCCTATAGTGCAGCATATCTAGATGATATTGCTGTCTTTAGCTCCACCTGGGAGGATCACCTGGTCCACCTCAGAAATGTTTTACAGGCCCTGCAGAAAGCAGGCCTGACTATCAAGGCCACCAAGTGCCAGATAGGGCAGAGTCAGGTTGTGTACCTGGGCCACCTTGTGGGTGGAGGCCAGGTTCAACCACTACAGAGCAAGATCCAGACCATCATGGACTGGACTGCTCCAACTACCCAGACTCAGGTGAGAGCCTTCTTAGGCCTGACTGGGTACTATAGGAGATTTGTCAAGGGGTATGGATCAATAGTGCCACCCCTGAATGACTTAACTTCCAAGAAAATGCCCAAAAGGTTCAGTGGACAGTTAGCTGTCAAAAGGCATTTGATGACCTAAAGCAGGCCATGTGCACTGCTCCCATTCTACAGAGTCCTGATTACTCCAAGATGTTCATTGTTCAAACTGATGCAACTGAATTGGGGGTAGGGGCTGTACTGTCACAATTGAATGATGAAGGTCAGGATCAGCCAGTAGCTTTTATTAGCAGAAGGCTGACCCCTAGAGAGAAACGTTGGTCAGCCATTGAGAGGGAGGCCTTTGCTGTGGTCTGGGCTCTGAAGAAGTTGAGGCCATACTTGTTTGGTACTCACTTCCTTGTTCAAACAGACCACAAGCCCCTCTTATGGCTAAAACAAATGAAGGGCGAAAACCCCAAACTGCTTAGGTGGTCCATTTCCATACAGGGGATGGACTTCACAGTGGAACATAGACCTGGGAGTAACCATGCCAATGCAGATGGACTCTCTAGGTACTTCCACTTAGAACATGAAGACTTAACTGGGCAAGGTTAGTTTAATGTCCCTACGTTTGGGGGGTTGTGTAGGAGAGTAGGATCTGCTTCACATGGGTACCCCCACTTTTTGCTGATGCTTCACTGTTTTTCGACCTTAGTCTGGCTGGGGCCCTGCTAATCAGAACCCCAGCCTAGCTGCTTCCTCTTTAAAATGGTTTCCATGTGCCTTAGGCACATCTCTGATTGGAATCTGGAGTGCCCTTATAAGTCCCTAGTATATGGTATACTATGTACCCAGGGCATAGGTACCTCAGAGGCCTACCAGGGGCTGCAGCATGTATTGTGCCACCCCTGGAAGGCCACCCAAACTGACACCACAGGTCTGCTACTGCAGCCTGGGTAAGGTGGTGCATGCACCCCTTACTGTGATATAGGCTACCTATATCACTACATACATACACACATATAAACCTATAAGTCACTCCTATGGCAGGCCTTATCAATCCTGAAGGCAGAGTGCGTGGTTCCTATGTGAGAGGGTGACCCTGCATGAGCTGGGCCCCTCTGCAGCGTTCGGAGACCTTCTCTGATGCTGTTTGTAGTGCAGCCCGACCATATACTCTTAAGCGCATTATAACCTCGCGTTAAATGCTAACTTTGGGATGGCTGCACGGAAACATGTCGTGTTTGGTGTCAAACATCTTGGAATACTACCCCCCGCCAGTTCTGGCGGCGGGGGTAGCATTCCACCCTTCTAGAGGGAAAGACATGTACACACCAGTATACCCGGTACTGACTTTCCAGAGCCCTGGCATCACAAAATTGATGCCGCTGCCACAGACACGAGTCTGGCCTCCTGCTGCTGACCGAAACTCCGGCAGGGGAGGCCTGGACAATAGGTTTCCTATCCCAGGGAGGTGTGACCACCTCCCCAGACAGGATAGTGTGTATTGGGGCTGGGCGGGAGCACTCTCGGGTGCTTTGAAGTCCTGCACTGGGGGCACACTTGGTGTTCCTGTGCATACCCCAGTTCAAACCGGCTCAGGGGCTTCCAGCCCCTGCTCTGGTGCGAAACTGGACAAAGGGAAAGGGGTGTAACCACCCCTCTGCCCTGACCCTCCCATAGGTGGGGCCACAGAGTATGTCCAACCCCCTACCTTAGTATAAGTAGGGGACCCCAGTCCTTAGGACTTTAGATTAACCTGGACGAAACTCTGACACAGAATCCTGGACCTTCGACGCTCTACTTCAAGATTAGATGACTGAAGAATCTCCCTTGGGGTCAAGGAGTGACTCCCCTGCTTGGCAGGCACCAAAGAAGCAATTGTCCGGTCTGCATCGCTAAAGCTCCCGTCGGACGCCGAAGTCTTTGCATCACCAGAGGTGGATTTCCAGACTTCCCCGAGGCTGCCCTGAGTCCCCAGCAAAGCTGAGGCCCGTAGCTGTCGTGGGTAACGTGGAACCGTGACCCCTGGACACCGATTGCATTTGCAAGTGCATCCTCTTCTGGGTCTTCCATGAAATCGTTCTTTGGCTGCCGAGTAGCCCCAGCCTCCAGCACCAACTGCACCAAAGATCACTGGCCTCCACATCACGAGTGTCCTGTGAGCCAGCTCCACGTGCATTGTCTTGAGGCTCCTTCGCAGTCGCTAGTCCATTGGCTAGTAGGTCCTCCCGAAGGCCAATCGTTTTATGCTCTGGCTCCCTGGTTGCTCCAGGCATGCCCTGACTTATCCTCGCAGGGTGAGTCCCCCAGACCTTGCTGGTCTGCAACATTGTCCTTCTTCCATTTCCACGAGACTTGCTGTTGCCAAGGCTTATTGGGTCCAATCCGGTCGCCGACACCCCTGCAATCGACAGACGTCATGGGACAGCTCGAATCCAGCTCCTGGTTGTCGTTGACACCTCCTGGACCTCGTGGCTGAAGAGTCAATACGACTGTCAACCTACCTGAAGCACTCGACATCGGTGGGCATCTGCTCATCGCCTTCCTGGTCACTGGCTAGTGTCCCAGACTCTGTCCCCTCTGCTTTCAGGTTCTTCAGATCTTCGATCCACCTTTGGATCCACCCGAACACTTTCGACTTGGCCGCCAGCAGCACTTTGCAGCAGATCGCCATTGAAAGCGACGACGAAACCCGACCCCGAAAGACACCTATGCACCCGGCTCCCTGGGTGAGGTAACTCGAGTACTCCGGTGCTCCCGTGGCTATTGACACTAGAACAGCCTAGTTCTCAAAGGGTTTGCTCCAAGTCCTCCTCTAAGTGTCCCTTTTCTTTTAAATTCTAATCGCGACTTTCCCCATAGAAGTTAACGGTGGTTCGCAGCTGTGTTCATACACTGCACGCGTCCCCCGTGGGTCCCCTGTGTCACTGCCTTGGGTCGTTCCTTGTGGTCCAAGCACTTCTACAGGCTCTAGGCCTTGTGTCTAGCTCAGTCGTGGTTCTTATACCACTTTATTGGTATATGGTTTGGTACGCCCCTGGGGCTCAAACGTGTATTTGTGCTATTACTGTAGATAACTAACTTATAACTTATGTACTTCGAACTCTAGCCTCATAAAGAGACTAGAGGGGTGTGTTTAGCAATAAATACATATATTTTGAATATATACCTGGTGTGGTCCTCTTTCATTTTGTCACTCAAGAGATTATAGACTGGTAAAACAAGCTGCTTTACATTCCTTCAAGACTTAGCCTGAAGGCTGCTCTCCATAGCTACCACTAGGATAGCTTTAAATAAAGGTTGTCTTTAACCTATCTCCAATAAGGGGTTGTTTGGACTGGTGCAAGGTGCCCACTATAATTAGTGGACAGCATATGCCAGGCCAACTTCTCACATTCTCCACCCCTCTTCCCTCTTTCTGCACCTCTCTTGCCTCTTTCTGCACTTCTCTTGCCTCTTTCTGCACCACTGTTGTTTTTTTCTGCACTTCTCTTACTTTTTCCTGCACCTCTCTTACTTCTTTCTGCACCTCTCTTGCCTCTTTCTATATTTCTCTTGCTTCTTTGTGCACCTTTTTTCCTTTTTCTGCACTTCTCTTGCCTCTTTCTACACATCTCTTCCGCTTTCTGTACCTCCCTTCTTTCTCAACCTCTCTTGCTTCTTTCTGCACTTCTCTTGCTTCTTTCTTCTGCACCTCTCTTGCCTCTTTCTCCACCTCTCTTGCTTCTTTCTGCATTTGTCTTACCTCTTTTTGCACCCTTTTCCCTCTTTCTGCACCTCTCTTGCCACTTTCTGCACCTCTCTTGCCTGTTTCTGCACTTCTCTTGCCTCTTTCTGCACCTCACTTGCTTCTTTCTGCAATTCCCTTGCTTCTTTCTGCTCCTCTCTTGCTTCTTTCCTCACCCCTTTTGCCTCTTTCTGCACCTATGTTGCTTCTTTCTGCACTTCTCTTGCTTCGTTCTGCACCTCTCTTGCTTCTATCTGCACCCCTCTTCAAATTCCTCTGCACCACTCTTGCCTCTTTCTGCATTTCTCTTACCTATTTCTGCACCTCTCTTGCCTCTTTCTGCAGCTCACTTGCTTCTTTCTGCAATTCCCTTGCTTCTTTCTGCACCCCTCCTGCTTCTTTCAGCTCCCCTCATCCCTCTTTCCACGCCTCTCTTGCCTTTTTCTGCACCCCGTTCCCTCTTTTGTACCTCTCTTTCCTGTTCCTGTACCTCCCTTGCCTCTTTCTGCATTTCTCTTGCCTATTTCTGCACCTCTCTTGCTTCTTTCTACATTTCTGTGGCTTATTCTGCACTTCTCTTGCCTCTTTCTGCTCTTCTCTTGCCTCTTTCTGTACTTCTCTTGCCTCTTTCTTAAACTCTGTTGCTTCCTTCTGCACATCTCTTGCTTCTTTCTGCATCTCACTTGCCTCTTCTACACTTCTCTTCTTTTTCTGCACATTTCTTATTTTTTTCTGCAACTCTCTTGTCTGTTTCATCACTTCTCTTGCTTTTTTCTGCACCTCTGTTGCTTTTTCAGCACTTCTCTTACCTCTTTCTGCACTTTTGCCTGTTTCTGAAACTCTCTCTACTCTTTCATCCCTTCTCTTGCTTTTTTCTGCACCTCTGTTGCCTCTTTCTACACCTCACTTGCCTCTTTCTGCACCTGTCTTGCCTCTTTCTGCATCTCACTTGCTTCTTTCTGCACTCTGCTTCCTTTTTTCTGCACCTTTCTTGTTTCTCTCTGCAACTCTCATGTCTGTTTCATCACTTCTCTTGCTTCTTTTTGCACCTCAGTTGCTTCTCTCTGCACCACTCTTCTCTCTTTCTGCACTTCTCTTGCTTCTATATGCACCCAGTTCCCTCTTTCTGCAAGTCTCTTGCCTGTTTCTGTACCTCTCTTGAATCTTTCTGCACCTCCCTTGCTTCTTTCTTCATCCCTGTTGCCTCTTTCTGCACCCCTCTTCCCTCTTTCTGCACCTCTCTTGAATCTTTCTGCACTTCTCTTGCTTTTTTCTGCACTTCTGTTGTCCCTTTCTGCACCTCTCTTGCGTCTTTCTGCACTTCTCTTGCCTATTTCTGCACCTCTGTTGCTTTTTTCAGCACTTCTGTTGCCTTTTTCTGCACCCCCCTTACCTCTTTCTGCACTTCTGTTGCTTCTTTCTGCACTTCTCTTGCCTCTTTCTACAACTCTGTTGCTTCTTTCTGCACTTCTCTTGCTTCTTTCTGCATCTCACTTGCCACTTTCTGCACTTCTCTTCCTTTTTTCTGCACATTTCGTGTTTCTTTCTACACTTCTTTTGACTGTTTCTGCAACTCACTTGTCTCTTTCATCACTTCTCTTGCTTCTTTATGCACCTCTGTTGCTTCTTTCTGCATCCCTCTTGTCCCTTTCTGCACCCCTCTTCCCTCTTTCTGCACCTCTCTTGCCTCTTTCTGCACCCCTGTTCCCTCTTTCTGCACCTCTCTTGCCTGTTTCTGTACCTCTCTTGCCTCTTTCTGCACCTCTCTTGCCTAATTCTGCACCTCTGTTGGTTCTTACTGTGCTTCTCTTGCCTCTTTCTGCACCCACTTGCCTCTTTCTGCACCTCTGTTGCTTTTTCTGCACTTCTCTTGCTTCTTTCTACACCTCTCTTGCTTTTTTCTGCACTCCTCTTGCCTCTTTCTGCACCCCTCTTCCCTCTGTCTGTACCTCTCTTGTCTCTTTCTCCACCCCTGTTCCCTCTTTCTGCAGTTCTCTTGCCTCTTTCTGCACCTATGTTGCTTCTTTCAGCACTTCTCTTGCCTCTTTCTGCACCCCTCTTCCCTCTTTCTGCACCTCTCTTGCCTGTTTCGGTACCTCTCTTGCCTCTTTCTGCACCTCTGTTGGTTCTTTCTGTACTTCTCTTGCCTCGTTCTGCACCCCCTTGCCTCTTTCTGCACCTCTGTTGGTTCTTTCTGCACTCCTCTTGCTTCTTTCGGCACCTCTCTTGCAAATATCTGCACCCCTCTTGACTCTTTCTGCACCCCTCTTCCCTCTTTCTGCACCTCTCTTGCCTATTTCTGCACTTCTCGTGCCTCTCTCTGCACCTATCCTGCCTCTTTCTGCAGTTTTCTTGCCTCTTTCTGCAAGTCTGTTGCCTCTCTTTGCACCTCACTTGCTTCTTTCTGCATCCCTCTTGCCTCTTCCTGCACCCCTCTTCACTCTTTCTGCATGTCTCTTGCCTTTTTCTGCACCCCTGTTCTCTCTTTATCCACCTCTCTTGCCTCTGTCTGCACCCCTGTACTATCTTTCTGCATCTTGTTTTCCTGTTTGTGCAACTTTCTTGCCTTT
The DNA here is from genome assembly GCA_963921515.1 of Calotriton arnoldi. Taxonomy (NCBI): domain Eukaryota; kingdom Metazoa; phylum Chordata; class Amphibia; order Caudata; family Salamandridae; genus Calotriton; species Calotriton arnoldi. Next base: position 1,726,935 of record CAWUFW010003049.1, read on the forward strand.
TTCTGCAGTTCTCTTGCCTCCTTCTGCACCTCTGTTGCTTCTTTGTACACTTCTCTTGCCTATTTCTGCACTTTGCTTGCCTCTTTCTGCACTTCTGTTGCTTCTTTCTGCACTTCTCTTGCCTCTTTCTACTTTTCTGTTGCTTCTTTCTGCACTTCTCTTGCTTGTTTCTGCACCCGCTTGCATATTTCTGCACTTCTCTTGCCTCTTTCTGCAACTCTGTTGCTTCTTTATGCACTTCTTTTGCTTCTTTCTGCACCTCTCTTGTTTCTATCTGCACCCCTCTTGCCTCTTTATGCACCCATCTTCCCTCTTTCTGCACCTCTCTTGCCTTTTTCTACCCATTGTTCCCTCATTATGCACCTCTCTTGTCTGTTACTGTACCTCTCTTGCTTCCTTTGGCACTTCTCTTGCCTCTTTCTGCATATCTGTTGCTTCTTTCTGCACTTCTCTAGTCTCTTTATACATTTCCGTTCCTTCTTTCCGCACTTCTCTTGCCTCTTTGTACAGTTCTGTTGCTTCTTTCTGCACTTCTATTGCCTCTTTCTGCACCCCTCTTCCTTCTTTCTGCACCTCTCTTGCCTCTTTCTGCACCTCGTTTGCCTCTTTCTGTACTTCTCTTGCCTCGTACTGTACCCCTATTGACTCTTTCTGCACCTCTGTTGGTTCTTTCTGCACCCTTCCTGCCCCTTTCTGCTCGCCTCTTCCTTCTTTCTGCACCTCTTTTGACTTTTTCTGCACCCCTGTTCCTTCTTTGTGTACCTCTCTTGCCTCTTTCTGCACCTATGTTGCTTCTTTCAGCACTTCTCTTGCCTCTTTCTGCACCCCTCTTCCCTCTTTCTGCACCTCTCTTGCCTGTTTCGGTACCTCTCTTGCCTCTTTCTGCACCTCTGTTGGTTCTTTCTGTACTTCTCTTGCCTCGTTCTGCACCCCTTGCCTCTTTCTGCACCTCTGTTGGTTCTTTCTGCACTCCTCTTGCTTCTTTCGGCACCTCTCTTGCAAATATCTGCACCCCTCTTGACTCTTTCTGCACCCCTCTTCCCTCTTTCTGCACCTCTCTTGCCTATTTCTGCACTTCTCGTGCCTCTCTCTGCACCTATCCTGCCTCTTTCTGCAGTTTTCTTGCCTCTTTCTGCAAGTCTGTTGCCTCTTTTTGCACCTCACTTGCTTCTTTCTGCATCCCTCTTGCCTCTTCCTGCACCCCTCTTCACTCTTTCTGCATGTCTCTTGCCTTTTTCTGCACCCCTGTTCTCTCTTTATCCACCTCTCTTGCCTCTGTCTGCACCCCTGTACTATCTTTCTGCATCTTGTTTTCCTGTTTGTGCAACTTTCTTGCCTTTTTCTGCAGTTCTCTTGCCTCCTTCTGCACCTCTGTTGCTTCTTTGTACACTTCTCTTGCCTATTTCTGCACTTCGCTTGCCTCTTTCTGCACTTCTGTTGCTTCTTTCTGCACTTCTCTTGCCTCTTTCTACTTTTCTGTTGCTTCTTTCTGCACTTCTCTTGCTTGTTTCTGCACCCGCTTGCATATTTCTGCACTTCTCTTGCCTCTTTCTGCAACTCTGTTGCTTCTTTATGCACTTCTTTTGCTTCTTTCTGCACCTCTCTTGTTTCTATCTGCACCCCTCTTGCCTCTTTCTGCACCCATCTTCCCTCTTTCTGCACCTCTCTTGCCTTTTTCTACCCACTGTTCCCTCATTATGCACCTCTCTTGTCTGTTACTGTACCTCTCTTGCTTCCTTTGGCACTTCTCTTGCCTCTTTCTGCATATCTGTTGCTTCTTTCTGCACTTCTCTAGTCTCTTTATACATTTCCGTTCCTTCTTTCCGCACTTCTCTTGCCTCTTTGTACAGTTCTGTTGCTTCTTTCTGCACTTCTATTGCCTCTTTCTGCACCCCTCTTCCTTCTTTCTGCACCTCTCTTGCCTCTTTCTGCACCTCGTTTGCCTCTTTCTGTACTTCTCTTGCCTCGTACTGTACCCCTATTGACTCTTTCTGCACCTCTGTTGGTTCTTTCTGCACCCTTCCTGCCCCTTTCTGCTCGCCTCTTCCTTCTTTCTGCACCTCTTTTGACTTTTTCTGCACCCCTGTTCCTTCTTTGTGTACCTCTCTTGCCTCTTTCTGCACCTATGTTGCTTCTTTCAGCACTTCTCTTGCCTCTTTCTGCACCCCTCTTCCCTCTTTCTGCACCTCTCTTGCCTGTTTCGGTACCTCTCTTGCCTCTTTCTGCACCTCTGTTGGTTCTTTCTGTACTTCTCTTGCCTCGTTCTGCACCCCCTTGCCTCTTTCTGCACCTCTGTTGGTTCTTTCTGCACTCCTCTTGCTTCTTTCGGCACCTCTCTTGCAAATATCTGCACCCCTCTTGACTCTTTCTGCACCCCTCTTCCCTCTTTCTGCACCTCTCTTGCCTATTTCTGCACTTCTCGTGCCTCTCTCTGCACCTATCCTGCCTCTTTCTGCAGTTTTCTTGCCTCTTTCTGCAAGTCTGTTGCCTCTTTTGCACCTCACTTGCTTCTTTCTGCATCCCTCTTGCCTCTTCCTGCACCCCTCTTCACTCTTTCTGCATGTCTCTTGCCTTTTTCTGCACCCCTGTTCTCTCTTTATCCACCTCTCTTGCCTCTGTCTGCACCCCTGTACTATCTTTCTGCATCTTGTTTTCCTGTTTGTGCAACTTTCTTGCCTTTTTCTGCAGTTCTCTTGCCTCCTTCTGCACCTCTGTTGCTTCTTTGTACACTTCTCTTGCCTATTTCTGCACTTCGCTTGCCTCTTTCTGCACTTCTGTTGCTTCTTTCTGCACTTCTCTTGCCTCTTTCTACTTTTCTGTTGCTTCTTTCTGCACTTCTCTTGCTTGTTTCTGCACCCGCTTGCATATTTCTGCACTTCTCTTGCCTCTTTCTGCAACTCTGTTGCTTCTTTATGCACTTCTTTTGCTTCTTTCTGCACCTCTCTTGTTTCTATCTGCACCCCTCTTGCCTCTTTCTGCACCCATCTTCCCTCTTTCTGCACCTCTCTTGCCTTTTTCTACCCACTGTTCCCTCATTATGCACCTCTCTTGTCTGTTACTGTACCTCTCTTGCTTCCTTTGGCACTTCTCTTGCCTCTTTCTGCATATCTGTTGCTTCTTTCTGCACTTCTCTAGTCTCTTTATACATTTCCGTTCCTTCTTTCCGCACTTCTCTTGCCTCTTTGTACAGTTCTGTTGCTTCTTTCTGCATTTCTATTGCCTCTTTCTGCACCCCTCTTCCTTCTTTCTGCACCTCTCTTGCCTCTTTCTGCACCTCGTTTGCCTCTTTCTGTACTTCTCTTGCCTCGTACTGTACCCCTATTGACTCTTTCTGCACCTCTGTTGGTTCTTTCTGCACCCTTCCTGCCCCTTTCTGCTCGCCTCTTCCTTCTTTCTGCACCTCTTTTGACTTTTTCTGCACCCCTGTTCCCTCTTTGTGTACCTCTATTGCCTGTTTCTGTACCTTCCTTGCCTCTTTCTGCACTTCTCTTGCCTATTTCTGTACTTCTCTTGCCTCTTTCTGCACCTCTGTTGCTTCTTTCTGCACTTCTCTAGCCTCTTTCAACATTTCTGTGGCTTATTCTGCACTTCTCTTGCCTCTTTCTGCTCTTCTCTTGCCTCTTTCTGTACTTCTCTTGCCTCTTTCTTAAACTCTGTTGCTTCCTTCTGCACATCTCTTGCTTCTTTCTGCATCTCACTTGCCTCTTCTACACTTCTCTTCTTTTTTCTGCACATTTCTTATTTTTTTCTGCAACTCTCTTGTCTGTTTCATCACTTCTCTTGCTTTTTTCTGCACCTCTGTTGCTTTTTTCAGCACTTCTCTTACCTCTTTCTGCACTTTTGCCTGTTTCTGAAACTCTCTCTACTCTTTCATCCCTTCTCTTGCTTTTTTCTGCACCTCTGTTGCCTCTTTCTACACCTCACTTGCCTCTTTCTGCACCTGTCTTGCCTCTTTCTGCATCTCACTTGCTTCTTTCTGCACTCTGCTTCCTTTTTTCTGCACCTTTCTTGTTTCTCTCTGCAACTCTCATGTCTGTTTCATCACTTCTCTTGCTTCTTTCTGCACCTCAGTTGCTTCTCTCTGCACCACTCTTCTCTCTTTCTGCACTTCTCTTGCTTCTATATGCACCCAGTTCCCTCTTTCTGCAAGTCTCTTGCCTGTTTCTGTACCTCTCTTGAATCTTTCTGCACCTCCCTTGCTTCTTTCTTCATCCCTGTTGCCTCTTTCTGCACCCCTCTTCCCTCTTTCTGCACCTCTCTTGAATCTTTCTGCACTTCTCTTGCTTTTTTCTGCACTTCTGTTGTCCCTTTCTGCACCTCTCTTGCATCTTTCTGCACTTCTCTTGCCTATTTCTGCACCTCTGTTGCTTTTTTCAGCACTTCTGTTGCCTCTTTCTGCACCCCCCTTACCTCTTTCTGCACTTCTGTTGCTTCTTTCTGCACTTCTCTTGCTACTTTCTGTACCTCTCTTGACTCTTTCTGTACCCCTCTTCCCTCTTTCTGTACCTCTCTTGCCTCTTTCTATAGTTCTCTTGCCTCTTTCAGCGCCCCTCTTGCGTCTGTCTGCACCAATGTTGGTTCTTTCTGCAGTTCTCTTGCCTTTTTCTGCACCTCTCTTGCCTCTTTCTGCGCTTCTCTTGCTTCTTTCTGCACTTCTCTGGCCTCTAACTGCACTTCACTTGCTTCATTCTGCGCTTCTCTTGCTTCTGTCTGTGCTTCTCTTGCTTCTTTCTGCACTTCTCCTGCCTCTTTCTGCACTTCTATTGCCTCATTCTGCACCTTTGTTGGTCTTTTCTGCACTTCTCTTGCCTCTTTCTGCACCCCTCTTGTGTCTTTCTGCACCCCTCTTCCCTCTTTATGCACCTCTCTTGCCTCCTTCTGCTCCTTTCTTGCCTCTTTCTCCAGTTCTCTTGCCTCTTTCTGCACCTCTGTTGCTTCTTTCTGCACTTCTCTTACCTCTTTCAGTATCCCTCTTGCCTCTGTCTGCACCTCTGTTGGTTCTTTCTGCAGTTCTCTTGTCTCCTTTCTGAACCACTCTTGCCTTCTTCAGCACGTCTCTTGCCTCTTTCTGCACCCCTCTTGCCTATTTATGCACTTCTCTTGCTTCTTTCTGCACTTTTCTTGCTTCTTTCTGCACTTCTCTTGCTTCTTTCTACACCTCTCTTGCTTCTTTCAGCACCCCTCTTGCTTCTTTCTGCACCCCTCATCCCTCTTTCTGTACCTCTCTTCCATCTTGCTACACCACTGTTCCCTTTCTCTGTTCCTCTCTTGCCTGTTTCTGCACCTTTCCTGCCTATTTCTGCATTTCTATTGCCTCTTTCTGCACCTTTGTTGGTTCTTTCTGCACTTCTCTTGCCTCTTTATTCCCCCCTCCTGCCTCTTTCTCCACCTCTGTTGCTTCTTTCGGCTCTTCTATTGCTTCTTTATGCACCTCTCTTGCTTCTTTCTACACCCTTCTTGCGTCTTTCTGTACCCCTATTCCCTCTTTCTGCACCTCTCTTGCCTCCTTCTGTACCTCTCTTGCCTCTTTCTATTGTTCTCTTGCATCTTTATGTACCTCTGTTGCTTCTTTCTGCACCTCTTGCCTCTGTCTGCACCAATGTTGATTCTTTCTGCAGTTCTCTTGCCTCTTTCTGCACCTCTCTTGTCATTTTCTGCACTTCTCTTGCCTCTTTCTGTGCTTCTCTTGCCTCTTTATGCGCTTCTCTTGCTTCTTTCTGTGATTCTCCTGCCTGTTTCTGCACTTCTATTGCCTCTTTCTGCACCTCTGTTGGTTCTTTATGCACTACACTTGCCTCTTTCTGCACCCCTCTTGCCTCTTTCTGCACCTATGTTGCTTCTTTCTGCACTTCTCTTGCTTGTTTCTGTACCTCTCTGTAGGAGAGTAGGATCTGCCTCTTATGTTGCCCCCACTTTTTTTCTGATGTTTACACTGGTTTCTGGCTATAGTCAGGCTGGGACCCTGCCAATCAGGGCCCCAGCCTCTCTGTTCTCTCTAAACGACTTGGAGTGCACTCTAGGTGCACTAGTGATTGGATACTGTGGTACCTTATGAGTCCCTAGTATATGGTACCTTAGGTGCCAAGGGCATAGGTACTTCACAGGCCTACCAGGGGCTGAAGCATGTATTATGCCACCCCTGGGAAGCAGACTAAATCTGACACCACAGGCCTGCTACTGCAGCCTGGGTAAGGTGGTGCATGCACCCCTTACTGTGATATAGGCTACCTATATCACTACCTAGATACACACATATAAACCTATAAGTCACTCCTATGGCAGGCCTTATCAATCCTGAAGGCAGAGTGCTTGGTTCCTATGTGAGGGGTGCCCCTGCATGAGCAGAGCTCCTCTGCAGCATTCGGAGACCCTTCTCTGATGCTGTTTGTAGTGCAGCCTGACCATATACTCTTAAGCGCATTATAACCTCGCGTTAAATGCTAACTTTGGGATGGCTGCACGGAAACATGTCGTGTTTGGTGTCAAACATCTTGGAATACTACCCCCCAAGTTCTGTCGGCGGGGTAGCATTCCACCCTTCTAGAGGGATAGACATGTACCTACTGTGGAAACGCGGTAGAATCCTGAAGAGCCCAGTCACAGACACTGGGCTGCCCTCCTGCTGATGACCGAAACTCGCAGTGGAGGAAGCCCAACAATAGGTATCCTGTCACAGGAGGGTGTGACCACCTTCCAGACAGGGTTTAGTGTATTGGTGCTGGGTGGGTGCACTCCTAGAGTGCTTTGAAGTCCTGCACTGGGGGAGCAGAAGGCTCCTCTGTACATATGCCAGTTCAAACCAGCTCATGGGCTACCTGCCCCTGCTCTGGCGTGAAACTGGACAAAGGGAAGTGGGTGTAGCCACCCACTCCCCTGACCCTCCCATAGGTGGGGTCATAGAGCCAGTCCCTCCCTTCCTTTTAGTATAAGAGGGGGAACCTGTGCAATGCAAACTAGATACCCCTGGACGACGCTCTGAAGAAGAATCCTGGACCTTCGATGTTCCACTACCTCTGGAAGACTGAAGAATCTCCCTTGGAGTCAAGGAGTGACTCCCCTGCTTGGCAGGCACCAAAAACTACAACGATGGTCACAAACTACACCACTCCTGCCAGAGCCTGAGGTCCCTGCAGCCCAAGACGAGGATTTCCTGACTTCTCAAAGGCCATCGTGAGTCCCCAGCGAAGCTGAGGCCAGTGGACCCCACGAGTGACGAGGAACCGCAGTCCCTGGGTACCGTGCACTATTGTCAAGTGCAATCCCTTCACGACGTTCTACAAACTTGTGCTTTGGACCACGTGTGGTCCCAGCCTCTAGCAAGAATCCCTCTGAAGATCAGAGGCCTACCCCATCCCGAGTGACCGTGGGCCCCTGTTGAAGGAATCCCCGAGGCGTCTTTGCGATCCCTTGCCAGCCGGCTGGTGGGTCCTCAGAAGACTTTTCTAAAGAACCAAAGGGCTCCCTGGTTGCTCCAGGCCTGCCCTGACTTACCTCGCTGGGTGAGTTCCCCAGACCTTGCTGGTCTGCACCATTGACTTTTTACGCTTTCCACGAGACTTGCTGCTACCAAGGCTTGTTGGCTCCAATCGGGTTGCCGACACCGCAGTCAGCTGCAGACTTCGTGGGCACGCCGAATCCAGCTCCTGGTCATCATCGACGCCTCCTGGACCTCGTGGCCGAAGAGTCAAGACACCTGTGAACGACCTGAATCTGTCGACGACGGTGGGCTTTCATCTTCCTTGCCCCGGGTCACTGCCCAGTGACTTTGAACACTGTCCCCTCTGCTTTCAGGTCTTCCTTCTTTCGAATCCAGGCTTGGATTCCACCGGACACTTCTTCGGACTTCACAAGCAGCAAGTCTTCATTGGCTCCCATTGAAAACGATGCCGCGACCCGACACCAAAGGACACCTATGCACCCGGCTTCCCTGGGTGAGGTAACTCCAGCACTATGGTGCTCCTGTGGGTGTTGGCCCTAGAACTACTTACCCTGTAAGTGACTTGCTTGTAGCTACTGCCGAAATGCCCTTAACCTCTTAATTTCTAACCGCGACTTGCCCCATTGAAGTCTACGGCGATCAGCGCCTGTGTTCACGCACTGCACGCGTCCCCAGTGGGTCCTTTACTTAGCTGCCGTGGGTGGTTTCGTGAGGCCCCAACACTTCTGAAGGCCCTGGGCCTTGTCTCTTTGCAAGTTGTTGTTCTTAAGTCTCTTTCTTAGTATATGGTCTGGTACGCCCCTAGGGCCCCAGCCATATTGTGCTTAATTTATTGTGAAACGTTGATTTGTGCATATGTTCCTGACTTCTAATCTCATAAAGAGATTAGTAGAGAGTTGTTTAGTAATAAATACATATACATTTGATATATATACCTGTGTGGTGTCTTTTCATTTGGTGATTCAAGAGATTGTGTGGTAAAACAAGCTGCTTTACATTCCTCCAAGACTTAGCCTGAAGGCTGCTCTCCACAGCTACCACTAGGATAGCTTTCTATAAAGGTTGTCTTAAACCTACCTACCATAAGAGTCGAATTGTACTGGTGCAAGGTGTCCACTTTAATTAGTGAGCAGCATATACCAGGCCAACTTCTCACACTCTCTTGCTTCTTTCTGCACCCCTCTTGCGTCTTTCTGCACCCCTTTTCCCTCTTTCTGTATCTCTCTTGCCTCCTTCTGCACCTCTCTTGCTTCTTTCTATAGTTCTCTTGCCTCTTTCCACCTCTCTTGCTTCTTTCTGCACTTCTCTTGCCTCTTTCAGCATCCCTCTTGCCTCTGTCTGAACCTCTGTTGGTTTGTTCTGCAGTTCTCTTGCCTCTTTCTGCACCTCTCTTGCCTTTTCTGAGCATCTCTTGCCTTTTTCTGTACCTCCCTTGCCTCTTTTTGCACCCCTGCTCCCTCTTTCTGCAGTTCACTTGCCTCTTTCTGCACCTATGTTGCTTCTTTCAGCACTTCTCTTGCCTCTTTCTGCATTCCTCTTGCCTCTTTCTGCACCTCTGTTGGTTCTTTCTGCTTTCCTCTTGCTTCTTTTGGCACCTCTCTTGCAAATATCTGCACCCCTTTTGCCTCTTTTTGCACCCCTGTTCCCTATTTCCGCACCTCTCTTAACTCTCTCTGCACCCCTGTTCCATCTTTCTGCACCTTGTTTGCCTGCTTGTCCCACAGTCTTGCCTCTTTCTGCAGTTCTCTTGCCTCCTTCTGCATCACTGTTGCTTCTTTGTGCACTTCTCTTGCCTCTTTCTGCACCCCTCTTGCCTCTTTCAACTCCCATTTTGTTTCTTTCTGCACTTCTTTTGCTTCTTTCTGTACCACTCTTGCTTCTTTCTGCCCCCTTGCCTCTTCTGCATCCCCTTGTCTCTTTCTGCACCCACTTGTCTCTTTCTGCACCCCTCCTAATTCTTTCTGCATCCCTCTTCCCTCTTTCTGCACCTCTCTTGCCTCTTTCTGCACTTCTCTTGCCTCTTTCTGCAACACTGTGGTTTTTTTCTGCACTTCTCTTACTTCTTTCTGTAACTCTCTTGCTTCTTTCTGCGCCTCTGTTGCCTCTTTCTGCATTTCTCTTACTTCTTTGTGCACTTTTCTTCCTTTTTCTGCACTTCCCTTGCCTCTTTCTGCATATCTCTTCCGCTTTTTGTACCTCCCTTCTTTGTGCACCTCTCTTGCTTCTTTCTGCATCTCTCTTGCTTCTTGCTACTGCACCTCTCTTGCCTCTTTCTGCACATCTCTTGCGTCTTTCTGCATTTCTATTGCCTGTATCTGCACTTCGCTTGCCTTTTTCTTCACCTCACTTGCTTCTTTCTGCAGTTTTCTTTCTTCTTTCTGCACCTCTCTTGCTTCTTTCTGCACCTCTCTTGCTTCTATCTGCACCCATCTTCCCTCTTTCTGCACTACTCTTGCCTATTTCTGTACCTCTCTTTCGTCTTTCTGCACCTCTGCTGTCACTTTCTGCACCACACTTGCTTCTTTCTGAACCCCTCTTGCCTCTTTCTGTACCCCTCTTCTGTCTTTCTGCACCTCTCTTGCCTCTTTCTGCACACCTGTTCCCTCTTCTGCACCTCTCCTGCCTGTTTCTTCACCTCTCTTACCTCTTTCTGTAGTTCTCTTGCCTCTTTCTGCACCTCTGTTGCTTCTTTCTGAACCCCTCTTCCCTCTTTCTGCACGTCTCTTCCCTCTTTCTGCAATTCTCTGCCCTCTTTCTGCACCCCCATTTGCCTCTGTCTGCACCTCACTTGCCTCTTTATGGACCTGTCTTGCCTCTTTCTGCATCTCACTTGCCTCTTTCTGCACTTCTCTTCCTTTTTTCTGCGCCTTTCTTGTTTCTTTCTGCAACTCTCTTGTCTGTTTCATCACTTATCTTGCTTCTTTATGCACCTCTATTGCTTCTTTCAGCACTTCTTTTGCATCTTTCTGCACTTCTTTTGCCTGTTTCTGCAACTCTCTTGTCTCTTTCATCACATCTCTTGCTTCTCTCTGCACCTCTGTTGCTTCTTTTTGCACCCCTCTTGCCTCTTTTTGCACCCCTCTTCCCTCCTTCTGCACCTCTCTTGCCTCTTTCTGCACCCCTGTTCCCTCTTTCTGCATCTTTCTTGCCTGTTTCTGAACCTTTCTTGAATCTTTCTGCCCCTCTATTGCTTCTTTCTGTACCTCTGTTGGTTCTTTCTGCACTTCTCTTGCCTCTTTATTAACACTCTTGCCTCTGTCTGCAGCTCTGTTGCTTCTTTCTGCACTTCTCTTGCTTCTTTCTGAACCTCTCTTGCTTCTTTCTGTACCCCTCTTGCCTCTTTCTGCATGCCTCTTCCCTCTTTCTGCACCTCTCTGGCCTCTTTCTGCACCCCTGTTCCCTCTTTCTTTTGCAGTACTCTTGCCTCTTTCTGCACCTCTGTTGGTTCTTTCTGCACTAATCTTGCTTCTTTTGGCACCTCTCTTGAAAATTTCTGCACCCCTCTTGCCTCTTTCTGCACCCCTGTTCCCTATTTCTGCACCTCTCTTGCCTCTGTCTGCACCCCTGTTCCATCTTTATGCACTTTGTTTACCTGTTTGTGCAACTTTATTGCTTCTTTCTGCAGTTCTCTTGCTTCCTTCTGCACCTCTGTTGCGTCTTTCTGTACTCCTCTTCCCTCTTTCTGTACCTCTCTTGCCTCCTCCTGTACCTCTCTTGCCTCGTTCTATAGTTCTCTTGTCTCCTTCTGCACTTCTGTGGAAAGGTGCAGAAACAGGCAAGAGAGGTGCAGAAAGAGGGAACAGGGGTGCAGAAAGAGGGAAGAGAGGTACAGTGAGAGGGAAGAGGGGTGCAGAAAGAGGCAAGAGGGGTGCAGAAAGAAGCAAGAGAGGCGCAGAAAGAAGCAAGAGAAGTTCAGAAAGAAGTATAAGAAGTGCAGAAAGAAGCAACAGAAGTGCAGAAAAAGGCAAGAGAGGTGCAGAAAGAGGGAAGATGGGTGCAAGAGAAGTGTAGAAGCAGCAACAGAAATAGTGAAAGAGGCTGGAGAAGTACAGAAAGAAGCAACATAGGTGCAGAAAGATGCAAGAGAAGTGCAGAAATAGGCAGGAGAAGTGCAGAAAGAGGCAAGAGAAGTGCAGAAAGAGGGAAGAGGGATACAGAAAGAGGCAAGAGAAGTGCACAAAGAAGCAACAGAAATGTACAAAGAAGCAAGAGAAGTGTGGAAAGAAGGAACAGAAATACAGAAAGAGACTAGAGAAGTGCAGAAAGAAGCAAAAGATGTGCAGAAAGAGGTAAGAGATGTGCAGAAAGGAGCAACAGAGGTATAGAAAAAGGCAAGAGAGGTGCAGAAAGAGGGAAGAGGGGTGCAGAGAGAGGCAAGAGGGGTGCAGAAAGAAGCAAGAGAGGTGCAGAAAGAAGCAAAAGAAGTATGGAAAGAAGCAATAGAGTTTCAGAAAGAGGTAAGAGGGGTGCAGAAAGAGGCAAGCAGGGTGCAGAAAGAAGCAAGAGAAGTGCAGAAAGGAGCAACAGATATAAAGAAAGAGGCAAGAGAAGTGCAGAAAGAAGCAGCAGAAGTGCAGAAAGAGGTAAGAAAGTGCAGAAAGAGGCAAGAGAGGTGCAGAAACAGGGAGGAGAGGTGCAGAAAGAGAGAACAGGGGTGCAGAAAAAGGCAAGAGATATGCAGAAAGAGGGAAGAGGGGTGCAGGAAGAGGCAAGAGGGATGCATAAAGAAGCAGGTGAGGTGCGGAAAGAGGCAACAGAGGTACAGAAGGAGACAAGAAAACTGCAGAAAGAGGCAGGAGAGGTGCACAAAGAAGCAACAGAGGTACAGAAGGAGACAAGAGAACTGCAGAAAGAGGCAAGAGAGGTGCAGAAGAAAGAAGCAAGAGAGATGCAGAAAGAAGCAAGAGAGGTGCAGAAAGAAGGGAGGTACAGAAAGCGGAAGAGATATGCAGAAAGAGGCAAGAGAAGTGCAAAAAAATGAAGAAAAGTGCACAAAGAAGCAAGAGAAATGCAGAAAGAGGCAAGAGAGGAGCAGAAAGAAGCAAAAGAGGTGCAGAAAGAAGCAAAAGAGGTGCAGAAAAAAACGACAGTGGTGCAGAAAGAGGCAAGAGAAGTGCAGAAAGAGGCAAGAGAGGTACAAAAAGAGGGAAGATGGGTGCAGAAAGAATAAGGAGGGGTGCAGAAAGAGGGAAGAGGTGTACAGAAAGAAGCAAGAGAGGTGCAGAAAGAAGCAAGAGAAGTGCAGAAAGAAGCAAGAGAGGTGCAGAAAGAGGCAAGAGGGTTACAAAAAGAGGCAAGAGAAGTGCAGAAAGAACCAGCAGTGGTACAGAAAGAAGCAAGAGAAGTGCAGAAAGATTTAAGAAAGGTTCAGAAACAGGCTAGAAAGGTTCAGGAACAGGGGTGCAGAAAGAGGCAAGAGAAGTGCTGAAAGAAGCAACAGAGGTGGAGAAAGAAGCAAGATAAGTGATGAAACAGACAAGAGAGTTGCAGAAAGAAACAAGAAAGGTGCAGAAAAAAGGAAGAGAAGTGCAGAAGGAGGCAAGGGAACTGCAAAAAGAGGCAAGAGAGTTGCACGAACAGGCAAACAAGGTGCAGAAAGATGGAAAAGGGGTGCAGACAGAGGCAAGAGAGGTGCAGAAATAGGGAACAGGGGTGAAAAAAGAGGCATGGGGTGCAGATATTTGCAAGAGAGGTGCCGAAAGAAGCAAGAGGGGTGCAGAAAGAACCAACAGAGGTGCAGAAAGAGGCAAGAGGAATGCAGAAAGAGGCAAGGGAAGTGCTGAAAGAAGCAACATAGGTGCAGAAAGAGACAAGATAACTGCAGAAAGAGGGAGCAGGGGTGCAGAAAGAGGCAAGAGAGGTACAGAAAGAGGCAAGAGATGCTCAGAAAAAGGCAAGAGAGATGTAGAAAGAGGCAAGAGAACTGCAGAACGAACCAACAGAGGTGCTGAAAGAGGCAAGAGAAGTGCAGAAAGAAGCAACAGAGGTGGAAAGAGGCAAGAGAACTATAGAAAGAAGCAAGAGAGGAGCAGAAGGAGGCAAGAGAGGTACAGAAAGAGGGAAGAGGGGTGCAGAAAGACGCAAGAGGGGTGTAGAAAGAGGCAAGCAGGGTGCAGAAAGAAGCAAGAGAAGTGCAGAAAGGAGCTACAGAAATGTAGAAAGAGGCAAGAGAAGTGCAGAAAGAAGCAACAGAAGTGCAGAAAGAGGCAAGAGAAGTGCAGAAAGAGGCAAGAGAGGTGCAGAAACAGGGAGGAGAGGTGCAGAAAGAGAGAACAGGGGTGCAGAAAAAGGCAAGAGATGTGCAGAAAGAGGGGAGAGGGGTGCAGGATGAGGCAAGAGGGATGCAGAACAAAGCACGTGAGGTGCAGAAAGAGGCAACAGAGGTGCAGAAGGAGACAAGAAAACTGCAGAAAGAGGCAGGAGAGGTGCAGAAGGAGGCAAGAGAGGTGCAGAAAGAGGGAAGAGGAGTACAGAAAGACGCAAGAGGGGTGTAGAAAGAAGCAAGAGAAGTGCAGAAAGAAGCAATAGAAGTGCGGAAAGAGGCAACAGAGGTGCAGAAAGAGGCAGGAGGGGGGAATAAAATGGCAAGAGAAGAGCAGAAAGAACCAACAAAGGTGAAGAAAGAGGTTGCATCTTTCTGCAACTCTCTTGTCTCTTTCATCACTTCTCTTGCTTCTTTCTGCACCTCTGTTGCTTCTTTCTGCACCCCTCTTGCCTCTTTCTTCACCCCTCTTCCCTCCTTCTGCACCTCTCTTGCCTCTTTCTGCACCCCTGTTCCCTCTTTCTGCACCTTTCTTGACTGTTTCTGAACCTTTCTTGAATCTTTCTGCACCTCTCTTGCTTCTTTCTGTACCTCTGTTGGTTCTTTCTGCACTTCTCTTGCCTCTTTTTGTAATGCGCTTGCCTCTTTCTGCACCTCTGTTGCTTCTTTATGCACTGCTCTTGCTTCTTTATGCACCTCTCTTGCTTCTTTCTGTACCCCTCTTGCCTTTTACTACAGCCCTCTTCCCTCTTTCTGCACATCTCCTGCCTTTTTCTGCACCCCTGTTCCCTCTTTCTCTTGCAGTACTCTTGCCTCTTTCTGCACCTCTATTGGTTCTTTCTGCACTCCTCTTGCTTCTTTCGGCACCTCTCTTGAAAATTTCTGCAATCCTCTTTCTGCACCCCTGTTCCCTATTTCTGCACCTCTCTTGCCTCTGTCTGCACCCCTGTTCCATCTTTCTGCACCTTGTTTGCCTGTTTGTGCAACCGTATTGCTTCTTTCTGCAGTTCTCTTGCTTCTTTCTGCACCTCTGTTGCCTCTTTGTACACTTCTCTTACCTATTTCTACACTTCTCTTGCCTCTTTCTGCACCTCTCCTGCCTCTTTCCGCAGTTTTCTTGTCTCCTTCTGCACCTCTGTTGCCTCTTTCTGCATCTCACCTGCTTCTTTCTGCATCCCTCTTGCCTCTTCCTGCACCCCTCTTCCCTCTTTCTGCACATCTCTTGCCTTTTTCTGCACCCCTGTTCTCTCTTTCTGCACCCCTCCTCCCTGTTTCTGCACCTCTCTTGCCTCTTTCTGCACTTTCTTGCCTCTTTCTGCACTTCTGCTGCTTCTTTCTGCACTACTCTTGCCTCTTTATTTATATCTGTTGCTCCTTTCTGCACTTCTCTTGCTTCTTGCTGCACCCTGCTTGCTTCTTTCTGCACTTCACTTACCTCTTTCTGCACTTTCTTTTACCTCTTTCTGCAACTCTGTTGCTTCTTTCCATACTTTATTTGCTTCTTTCTGCACCTCTCTTGCTTCTTTCTGCACCCCTCTTGCCTCTTTCTGCACCCCTCTTCCCTCTTTCTGCACCTCTTTTGCCTTTTTCTATACCTATCGTGCTCCTTTCTGCACATCTCTTGCCTCTTTCTGCACATCTGTTGCTTTTTTCTGCACTTCTCTAGTCTCTTTCTTCATTTCTGTTTCTTCTTTCCACACTTCTCTTGCCTCTTTGTACATTTCTGTTGCTTCTTTCTGCACTTCTCTTGCCTCTTTCTGCACCCCTCTTTCTGCACCTCTCTTGTCTCTTTCTGTACTTCTCTTGCCTATTTCTGCACTTCTCTTGCATCTTTCTGCACCTATGTTGCTTCTTTCTGCACTTCTCTAGTCACTATTTCTGTTGCTTCTTCTGCACTTCTCTTGCACCCATCTTCCCTCTTTCTGCACCTCTCTTGCCTTTTCTGCACTTCTGTTGCTTCTTTCTGCACTTCTCTTGCTTCTTTCTGAACTTCTCTTGCTTCTTTCTGCACCTCTCTTGCTTCTTTCTGCACCCCTCTTGCCTCTTTCTGCACCCCTCTTCCCTCTCACTGTACCTCTCTTCCCTCTTTCAGCACCCCTCTTTCTTCTTTCTGCACCCCTCATCCCTCTTTCTGTACCTCTCTTCCATCTTGCTACACCACTGTTCCCTTTTTCTGTTCCTCTCTTGCCTGTTTCTGCACCTTTCCTGCCTCTTTCTGCACTTCTATTGCCTCTTTCTGCACCTTTGTTGGTTCTTTCTGCACTTCTCTTGCCTCTTTATTCCCCCCTCCTGCCTCTTTCTGCACCTCTGTAGCTTATTTCTGCACTTCTATTGCTTCTTTCTGCACCTCTCTTGCTTCTTTCTACACCCCTCTTGCATCTTTCTGTACTCCTCTTGCCTCTTTCTGCACCTCTCTTGCCTCCTTCTGTACCTCTCTTGCCTCTTTCTATAGTTCTCTTCCCTCTTTCTGCACCTCTGTTTCTTCTTTCTGCACCTCTTGCAGGACCCCTCTTGCCTCTGTCTGCACCAATGTTGGTTCTTTCTGCAGTTCTCTTGCCTCTTTCTGCACCTCTCTTGCCTTTTTCTGCGCATCTCTTGCCAATTTCTGCACTTTTCTTGCCTCTTTCTTTGCTTCTCTTGCTTCTTTATGAGCTTCTCTTGCTTCTTTCTGCACTTCTATTGCCTCTTTCTGCACTACTCCTGACTCTTTCTGCACCCCTCTTGCCTCTTTCTGCACCCCTCTTGCCTCTTTCTGCACCTATGTTGCTTCTTTCTGCACTTCTCTTGCTTGATTCTGTACCTTGCTTGCTTCTTTCTGCACCCCTCTTGTTTCTTTCTGCACCCCTCTTCACTCTTTCTGTACCTCTCTTGCCTCCTTCTGCACCTCTCTTGCTTCTTTCTATAGTTTTCTTGCATCTTTCCACCTCTGTTGCTTCTTTCTGCACTTCTCTTGCCTCTTTCAGCATCCCTCTTGCCTCTGTCTGCACCTCTGTTGGTTTGTTGTGCAGTTCTCTTGCCTCTTTCTGCACCTCTCTTGCCTTTTTCTGAGCATCTCTTGCTTCTTTCTGTACCCCTCTTGCCTCTTTCTGCACCCCTTTTCCCTCTATCTGCAGTTCTCTTGCCTCTTTCTGCACCTATGTTGCTTCTTTCAGCACTTCTCTTGCCTCTTTCTGCATTCCTCTTGCCTCTTTCTGCACCTTTGTTGGTTCTTTCTGCACTCCTCTTACTTCTTTCGGCACCTCTCTTGCAAATATCTGCACCTCTCTTGCCTCTGTCTGCACCCTTGTTCCAAATGTCTGCACCTTATTCGCCTGTTTGTGCAACTTTCTTGCCCCTTTCTGCAGTTCTCTTGCCTCCTTCTTCACCTCTGTTGCTTCTTTGTGCACTTCTCTTGCCTCTTTCTGCATATCTCTTCCGCTTTCTGTACCTCCCTTCTTTCTGCACCTCACTTGCTTCTTTCTGCACCTCTCTTGCTTCTTTCTTCTGCACCTCTCTTGCCTCTTTCTGCATATCTCTTGCTTCTTTCTGCATTTCTCTTGCCTGTTTCTGCACTTCTCTTGCCTCTTTCTGCACCTCACTTGCTTCTTTCTGCAGTTGTCTTGCTTCTTTCTGCTCCTCTCTTACTTCTTTCCTCACCCTTTTTGCCTCTTTCTGCACCTATGTTGCTTCTTTCTGCACTTCTCTTGCTTCTTTCTGCACCTCTCTTGCTTCTATCTGCACCCCTCTTCCCTCTTTCTGCACCTCTCTTACCTCTTTATGCACTTCTCTTGCCTATTTCTGTACCTCTCATGCCTCTTTCTGCACCTCTACTGTCACTTTCTGCACCTCACTTGCTTCTTTCTACACCCCTCTTGCCTTTTTATGTACCCCTATTCTGTCTTTCTGTACCTCTCTTGCCTCTTTCTGAACACCTGTTCCCTCTTCTGCACCTCTCCTGCCTGTTTCTGCACCTCTCTTGGCTCTTTCTGCACTTTCTTGCCTCTTTCTACACCTCTGTGTCTTCTTTCTGCACACCTGTTCCCTCTTTCTACACCTCTCCTGCCTGTTTCTTCACCTCTCTTGCCTCTTTCTGTAGTTCTCTTGCCTCTTTCTGCACCTCTGTTGCTTCTTTCTACACCCCTCTCCCTCTTTCTGCACATCTCTTCCCTCTTTCTGCACTTCTCTTCCCTCTTTCTGCACCCCCATTTGCCTCTGTCTACACCTCACTTGCCTCGTTCTGCACCTGTCTTGCCTCTTTCTGCATCTCACTTGCCACTTTCTGCACTTCTCTTCCTTTTTTCTGCACCTTTCTTGTTTCTTTCTGCAACTCTCTTGTCTGTTTCATCACTTCTCTTGCTTCTTTCTGCACCTCTGTTGCTTCTTTCAGCACCTCTCTTGCTACTTTCTGCACTGATTTTGCCTGTTTCTGCAACTCTCTTGTCTCGTTCATCACTTCTCTTGCTTCTTTCTGCACCTCTGTTGCTTCTTTCTGCATCCCTCGTGCCTCTTTCTGCACTACTCTACCCTCTTTCTGCACCTCTCTTGCCTCTTTCTGCACCCCTGTTCCCTCTTTCTGCACCTTTCTTGCCTGTTTCTGAACCTCTCTTGAATCTTTCTGCACCTCTCTTGCTTCTTTCTGCACCTCTCTTTCTTCTTTCTACACCTCTCTTGCTTCTTTCTGCACCTCTCTTGCCTCTTTCTGCACACCTCTTCCCTCTTTCTGCACCTCTCTTGCCTCTTTCTGCACCCGTGTTCCCTCTTTCTTTTGCAGTTCTCTTGCCTCTTTCTGCACCTCTGTTTGTTCTTTCTGCACTCCTCTTGCTTCTTGTGGCACCTCTCTTTCAAATTCTGCAGCCCTCTTGCCTCTTTCTGCACCCCTGTTCCCTATTTCTGCACCTCTCTTGCCTCTGTATGCACCCCTGTTCCATCTTTCTGCACCTTGTTTGCCTGTTTGTGCAACTTTCTTGCCTCTTTCTGCAGTTCTCTTGCCTCCTTCTGCACCTCTGTTGCCTCTTTATGCACCCATTTTGCTTCTTTCTGCACTTCTCTTGCTGCTTTCTGTACCTCTCTTGTTTCTGCACCCCTCTTCCATCTTTCTGCACCCTCTTCCCTCTTTCTGCACCTCTCTTGCCTCTTTCTGCACCTCTGTTGCATTTTTCAGCACTTCTCTTGCCTCTTCGTGCACCCCTCTTGCCTTTTTCTGCACTTCTGTTGTCTCTTTCTGCACTTCTCTTGCCTCTTTGTGCACCCCTCTTGCCTCTTTCTGCACTTCTGTTGCTTCTTTCTGCACTTCTCTTGATTCTTTCTGCACCTCTCTTGATTCTTTCTGCACCCCTCTTGACTTTTTCTGTACCCCTCTTCCCTCTTTCTGCACCTCTCTTGCCTCTTTCTGCACCTCTCTTGCCTCTTTATGCACTTCTATTGCCTCTTTCTGCACCTTGTATTGGTTCTTTCTGCACTTCTCTTGCCTCTTTCTGTACCCTCTTGCCTCTTTCTGCACTTCTGTTGCTTCCTTTTGCACTTCTCTTGCTACTTTCTGCACCTCTCTTGCTTCTTTCTGCACTCCCCTTCCCTCTTTCTGCACGTCTCTTGCTTCCTTCTGCACCTCTCTTGCCACTTTCTATAGTTCTCTTGCCTCTTTCAGCACCCCTCTTGCCTCTGTCTGCACCAATGTTGGTTCTTTCTCCAGTTCTCTTGCCTTTTTCTGCGCCTCTGTTGCCTCTTTCTGTGCTTCTCTTGCTTCTTTCAGTACCCCTCTTGCCTCTGTCTACACCTCTGTTGGTTCTTTCTGCAGTTCTCTTGCCTCTTTCTACACCTCTCTTGCCTTCTTCAACACTTCTCTTGCCTCTTTCTGCACCTCTCTTGCCTCTTTCTGCACTTCTGTGGCTTCTTTCTGTACTTCTCCCGCTTCTTTCTGCACTTCTCTTGCCTCTTTCTGCACATTTCTTGCCTCTTTCCTCACTTCTGTGGGTTCTTTCTGTACTTCTCTTGCTTCTTTTTGCACTTCGCTTGCTTCTTTCTGCACCTCTCTTGCTTCTTTCTGTACCCCTCTTGCCTCTTTCTGAATCCTTCTTCCCTCTTTCTGTACCTCTCTTCCCTCTTTCTGCACCCCTGTTCCCATGTTCTGCACCTCTCTTGCCCATTTCATCACCTTTCCTTCCTCTTTCTGCACTTCTATTGCCTCTTTCTGCACCTCTGTTGGTTCTTTCTGCACTTCTCTTGCCTCCTTCTTCCCCCCTCCAGCCTCTTTCTGCACCTCTGTTGCTTCTTTATGCACTTCTTTTGCTTCTTTCTGCACCTCTCTTGCTTCTTTCTACACCCCTCTTGCGTCTTTCTGTACCCGTCTTCCCTCTTTCTGCACCTCTCTTGTCTCTTTCTATAGTTCTCTTGCCTCTCTCTACACCTCTGTTGCCTCCTCCTGCATCTCACTTGCCTCTTTCTGCACTTCTCTTCCTTTTTTCTGCACATTTCTTGATTCTTTCTGCAACACTCTTGTCTGTTTCATCACTTCTCTTGCCTCGTTGTGCACCTCTCTTACCTTTTTCTGCACCTCTCTTGCCTCGTTCTACGCTTCTCTTGCTTCTTTCTGCACTTCTCTTGCTTCTTTCTGCACCTCTCTTGCTTCTTTCTGCATCCCTGTTCCCTCTTTCTGCACCTCTCTTGCCTGGTTCTGCATCTTTCCTGCCTCTTTCTGCACTTCTATTGCCTCTTTCTGTACCTCTGTTGGTTCTTTCTGTACTTCTCTTGCCTCTTTCTTCCCCCTCCTGCCTCTTTCTACACCTCAGTTGCTTCTTTCTGCACTTTTATTGCTTCTTCTGCACCTCTCTTGCTTCTTTCTATACCCCTCTTGCGTCTTTCTGTACCCCTCTTCCCTCTTTCTGCACCTCTCTTGCCTCCTTCTGCACCTCTCTTGCCTCTTTCTATAGTTCTCTTGCCTCTTTCTGCACCTCTGCTGCTTCTTTCTGCACCTCTTGCAGGACCCCTCTTGCCTCTCTCTGCACCTCTCTTGATTCTTTCTGCACCCCTCTTGACTTTTTCTGTACCACTCTTCCCTCTTTCTGCACCTCTCTTGCCTCTTTCTGCACCTCTCTTGCCTCTTTATGCACTTCTATTGCCTCTTTCTGCACCTTGTGTTGGTTCTTTCTGCACTTCTCTTGCGTCTTTCTGTACCCTCTTGCCTCTTTCTGCACTTCTGTTGCTTCCTTTTGCACTTCTCTTTCTACTTTCTGCACCTCTCTTGCTTCTTTCTGTGCCCCTCTTCCCTCTTTCTGCACATCTCTTGCTTCCTTCTGCACCTCTCTTACCACTTTCTATAGTTCTCTTGCCTCTTTCAGCACCCCTCTTGCCTCTGTCTGCACCAATGTTGGTTCTTTCTCCAGTTCTCTTGACTTTTTCTGCGCCTCTGTTGCCTCTTTCTGTGCTTCTCTTGCTTCTTTCAGTACCCCTCTTGCCTCTGTCTACACCTCTGTTGGTTCTTTCTGCAGTTCTCTTGCCTCTTTCTACACCTCTCTTGCCTTCTTCAGCACTTCTCTTGCCTCTTTCTGCACCTCTCTTGCCTCTTTCTGCACTTCTGTGGCTTTTTTCTGCACTTCTCTTGCCTCTTTCCGCACATTTCTTGCCTCTTTCCTCACTTCTGTGGGTTCTTTCTGTACTTCTCTTGCCTCTTTTTGCACTTCTCTTGCTTCTTTCTGCACCTCTCTTGCTTCTTTCTGCACCCCTCTTGCCTCTTTCTGAACCCCTTTTCCTTTTTTCTGTACCTCTCTTCCCTCTTTCTGTACCCCTGTTCCCACGTTCTGCACCTCTCTTGTCCATTTCAGCACCTTTCCTTCCTCTTTCTGCACTTCTATTGCCTCTTTCTTCACCTCTGTTGGTTCTTTCTGCACTTCTCTTGCCTCCTTCTTTCCCCCCTCCAGCCTCTTTCTGCACCTCTGTTGCTTCTTTCTACACCCCTCTTGCGTCTTTCTGTACCCGTCTTCCCTCTTTCTGTACCTCTCTTGTCTCCTTCTGCACCTCTCTTTCCTCTTTCTATAGTTATCTTGCCTCTTTCTACACCTCTGTTGCCTCCTCCTGCATCTCACTTGCCTCTTTCTGCACTTCTCTTCCTTTTTTCTGCACATTTCTTGTTTCTTTCTGCAACTCTCTTGTCTGTTTCATCACTTCTCTTGCCTCGTTGTGCACCTCTCTTACCTTTTTCTGCACCTCTCTTGCCTCGTTCTGCGCTTCTCTTGCTTCTTTCTGCCCTTCTCTTGCTTCTTTCTGCACCTCTCATTCTTCTTTCTGCACCCCTCTTACCTCTATCTGCACCCCTCTTCCCTCTTTCTGTATCTCTCTTCCTTCTTTATGTATCCCTGTTCCCTCTGTCTGTACCTCTCTTGCCTGTTTCTGCACCTTTCCTGCATCTTTCTGCACTTCTATTGCCTCTTTCTGCACCTCTGTTGGTTCTTTCTCCACTTCTCTTGCTTCTTTCTTCCCCCCTCCTGCCTCTTTCTGCACCTCAGTTGCTTCTTTCTGCACTTCTATTGCTTCTTTCTCTACCTCTCTTGCTTCTTTCTGTGAGAAGTTGGCCTGGTATATGCTGTCCACTAATTATAGTGGGCACCTTGCACCAGTCCAAACAACCCATTATTGGAGATAGGTTAAAGACAACCTTTATTGAAAGCTATCCTAGTGGTAGCTATGGAGAGCAGCCTTCAGGCTAAGTCTTGAAGGAATGTAAAGCAGGCTGTTTTACCAGTCTATAATCTCTTGAGTGACCAAATGAAAGAGGACCACACCAGGTATATATTCAAAATATATGTATTTATTGCTAAACATACCCCTCTAGTCTCTTTATGAGGCTAGAGTTCGAAGTACATAAGTTATAAGTTAGCTATCAACAGTAATAGCACAAATACACGTTTGAGCCCTAGGGGCGTACTCAAACCATATACCAATAAAGTGGTATAAGAACCACGACTGAGCTAGACACAAGGCCTAGAGCCTGTAGAAGTGCTTGGCCCTCAAGGAACCACCCAAGGTAGTGACACAGGGGACCCACGGGGGACGCGTGCAGTGTGAGAACACAGCCGCGAGCCGCCATTGACTTCTATGGGGAATGTCGCGGTTGGAGTTTTAAAGAAAAGGAACACTTAGAGGAGGACTTGGAGCAAACCCCTTTAGAACTAGGTTGTTCTAGAGTCTATACCCACGGGAGCACCGGAGTACTCGAGTTACTTCACCCAGGGAAGCCGGGTGCATAGGTGTCTTTCGGGGTCGGGTTTCGTCGTCGTTTTCAATGGCGATCTGCTGCAAAGTGCTGCTGGCGGCCAAGTCGAAAGTGTTCGGGTGGAGCCAAAGGTGGATCGAAGATCTGAAGAACCTGAAAGCAGAGGAGACAGAGTCTGGGTCACTAGCCAGTGACCAGGAAGGCGATGAGCGGATGCCCACCGATGTTGGGTGCTTCAGGTAGGTTGATGGTCTTCTTGACTCTTCAGCCACGAGGTCCAGGAGGCGTCGATGACAACCAGGAGCTGGATTCGAGCTGTCCCACGACGTTTGTCGATTGCAGTGGTATTGGTGACCGGATTGGACCCAATAAGCCTTGGCAACAGCAAGTCTCATGGAAATAGAAGAAGGACGGTGGTGCAGACCAGCAAGGTCTGAGGGACTCACCCTGCAAGGGTAAGTCAGGGCACGTCTGGCGCAACCAGGGAAAGCCAAGCAGAAGAAGAGTTGCCTTCGGGAGAGCCTACTAGCCAACGGACTAGCGACTGTGAAGGAGCCTCCAGTGGACGCACTTAGAGCTGGCTCACAGGACACTCGTGGAGTGGAGGTCAGTGATCTTCGGTGCAGTCGGTGCTGGAGGCGGGGGCTACTCGGAGCCCAAAGCACAACTTCGTGGAAGACAAGAAAAAGGATGCACTTGCAAATGTGCTCAGTGTCGAGGGGTCACGGTTCCACATTACCCACGACAGCTACGGGCCTCAGCTTTGCTGTGGACTCAGGGCAGCCTCAGGAAGTCTGGAAATTTACCTCTGGTGTTGCAAAGACTTTGGCGTCCGGCGGGAGCTTCAGCGATGCAGACCGGACAATTGCTTCTTAGGTGCCTGCCAAGCAGGGGAGTCACTCCTTGACCCCAAGGGAGATTTTTCAGTCCTCTAATCTTGAAGTAGAGCGTCGAAGGTCCAGGATTCTGTATCAGAGTTTCGTCCAGGTAAATCTAAAGTCCTAAGGACTGGGGTCCCATACTTATACCAAGTTAGGGGGTTGGACATTCTCTGGGGACCCACCTATGGGAGGGTCAGGGCAGAGGGGTGGTTACACCCCTTTCCCTTTGTCCAGTTTCGCACCAGAGCAGGGGCTGGAAGCCCCTGAGCCAGTTTGAACTGGGGTATGCACAGGGACACCAAATGTGCCCCCAGTGCAGGACTTCAAAGCACCAGAGAGTGCTCCCGCCCAGCCCCAATACACACTATCCTGTCTGGGGAGGTGGTTACACCTCCCTTCGACAGGAAACCTATTGTCCAGGCCTCCCCTGCCGGAGTTTCAGTCAGCAGCAGGAGGCCAGACCCGTGTCTGTGGCAGCGGCATCCATTTTGTGATGCCAGGGCTCTGGAAAGTCAGTACCGGGTATACCGGTGTGTACATGTTTTTCCCTCTAGAAGGGTGGAATGCTACCCCCGCCGCCAGGACTGGTGGGGGGGGTAGTATTCCAAGATGTTTGACACCAAACACGACATGCTTTGGTGCAGCCAGTCCAAAGTTAGCATTGTACTGCGAGGATATAATGCACTTAAGAGTATATGGTCAGGCTGTACCACAAACAGCATCAGAGGAGGGACTCCGAACGCTGTAGAGGGGCTCTGCTCATGCAGGGGCACCCTCTCACATAAAAACCAAGCACTCTGCCTTCAGGATTGGTAAGGCCTGCCATAGGAGTTACTTATAGGTTTATATGTGTGTGCAATGGTAGTGATATAGGTAGCCTATACCACTGTGCATGCACCACCTTACCCAGGCTGCAGTAGCAGACCTGTGGTGTCATTTTGGATGGCCTTCCAGGGGTGGCACAATACATGCTGCAGCCCCTGGTAGGCCTCTGAGGTGCCTATGCCCGGGGTACATAGTATACCATATACTAGGGACTTATAAGGGCACTCCAGATTCCAATCAGAGATGTGCCTAAGGCACATGGAAACCATTTTAGAGAGGAAGCAGCTAGGCTGGGGTTCTGATTAGCAGGGCCCCAGCCAGACTAAAGTCGAAAAACAGTGAAGCATCAGCAAAAAGTGGGGGTACCCATGTGAAGCAGATCCTACTCTCCTACACAACCCCCCAAACGTAGGGACATTAAACTAACCTTGACCAGTTGAGTCTTCATGTTCTAAGTGGAAGTACCTAGAGAGTCCATCTGCATTGGCATGGTTACTCCCAGGTCTATGTTCCACTGTAAAGTCCATCCCCTGTAGGGAAATGGACCACCTAAGCAGTTTGGGGTTTTCACCCTTCATTTGTTTTAGCCATAGGAGGGGCTTGTGGTCTGTTTGAACAAGGAAGTGAGTACCAAACAAGTATGGCCTCAACTTCTTCAGAGCCCAAACCACAGCAAAGGCCTCCCTCTCTATGGCTGACCAACGTTTCTCTCTAGGGGTCAGCCTTCTGCTAATAAAAGCTGCTGGCTGATCCTGACCTTCATCATTAAATTGTGACAGTACAGCCCCTACCCCCAATTCAGATGCATCTGTTTGGACAATGAACTTCTTGGAGTAATCAGGACTCTGTAGAAAGGGAGCAGTGCACATGGCCTGCTTCAGGTCATCAAATGCCTTTTGACAGCTAACTGTCCACTGAACCTTTTTGGGCATTTTCTTGGAAGTTAAGTCGTTCAGGGGTGTCACTATTGATCCATACCCCTTGACAAATCTCCTATAGTACCCAGTCAGGCCTAAAAAGGCTCTCACCTGAGTCTGGGTAGTTGAAGCAGTCCAGTCCATGATGGTCTGGATCTTGCTCTGTAATGATTGAACCTGGCCTCCACCCACAAGGTGGCCCAGGTACACAACCTGACTCTGCCCTATCTGGCACTTTGTGGCCTTGATAGTTAGGCCTGCTTTCTGCAGGGCCTGCAAAACATTTCTGAGGTGGACCAGGTGATCCTCCCAGGTCGAGCTAAAGACAGCAATATCATCTAGATATGCTGCACTATAGGCTTCCAGACCTGTAAGGACTGTATTCACCAAACTCTGAAAAGTGGCAGGTGCATTCTTCAGACCAAAGGGCATTACCACAAATTGATAATGCCCACTAGGGGTTGAGAATGCTGTCTTTGGCTTTGCATCATCAGCTAGTCTGATCTGCCAGTAGCCAGCTGTCAGGTCAAATGTGCTTAGATACTTGGCTGAGGCCAAAGTGTCTATTAGCTCATCTGCCCTAGGTATTGGATGGGCATCAGTCCTAGTGACTGCATTGAGACCCCTGTAGTCCACACAAAACCTCATCTCTCTTTTCCCACCACTGGTGTGAGGTTTTGGCACAAGGACCACTGGACTAGCCCAAGGGCTATCTGAGGGTTCAATAACTCCCAAATCTAACATTTTCTGGACTTCTGTCCTGACACAGTCCCTGACATGGTCAGGTTGCCTATAAATCTTATTTTTAATAGGCAGACTGTCCCCAGTGTCCACTTCATGAGTGCACCAGGTGGTCTGACTTGGAGTCAGAGAGAACATATGTCTGTACTGATTGAGCACTTGTCTACAATCAGTTTGCTGCTGAGCAGTGAGGCTGCCTGCCAAGGCTACACCATCCACTGACCCATCATCAGGGTTCTGTGAGAGTAGGTCAGGGAGTGGGTCACTCTCTTCCTCCTGTCCCTCATCAGTAGCCATGAGCAAGCCCATGTCTGCCCTGTCCACATATGGTTTCAGTCTGTTGACATGGAGAACCCTGTGGGGACTCCTGGGTGTTCCTAGGTCTACTAAATAGGTAACCTCACCCTTCTGTTCAACAATGGTATGGGGTCCACTCCATTTGTCTTGGAGAGCTGCTGGGGCCACTGGCTCCAACACCCACACCTTCTGTCCTGGCTGGTAAACAGTCAGTACAGCCTTTTGGTCATGCCAGGCTTTTTGCAGTTCCTGGCTAGCCTCAAGGTTTTTGGTTGCCTTTTTCATGTATTCAGCCATCCTGGAGCAGAGACCAAGTACATAGTCCACTATGTCATGCTTTGGGGGCTTGAGAGGTAACTCCCATCCTTCCTTTACCAAGCACAATGGACCCCTGACAGGGTGACCAAACAAAAGTTCAAAAGGGCTGTAGCCAACCCCTTTTGAGGCACCTCCCTGTATGCAAATAAAAGGCAGGGCAAGAGTATGTCCCATCTTCGCCTGAGCTTCTCTGGGAGCCCTTTAATCATGCCCTTCAAGCCAGGTTTTGTTGAATCTCTCAACTAAACCATTGCATTGTGGGTGATAGGGTGTGGTGAACTTGTAAGTCACTCCACACTCCTTCCACATTGCTTTCAAGTATCCAGACATAAAGTTTGTATCCCTGTCTGATACAACCTCCTTAGGGAAGCCCACTCTTGAGAAAATTCCCAGGAGGGCCCTTGCCACCACAGGTGCTGTAGTGGTCCTAAGGGGAATAGCCTCTGGGTACCTGGTGGCATGATCCACTACCACCAGGATAAACCTGTGCCCAGATGCTGTTTGGGGATCCATGGGACCAACAATGTCAATCCCCACCCTTTCAAAGGGAACCCCCACCACAGGTAGTGGTATCAGGGGGCCTTTGTAGTGCCACCTGCCTTGCCACTGGCCTGGCAGGTTACACAGGAGCGACAAAACTCCTTGGTGTCTTCAGACATGTGGGGCCAGTGAAAGTGAGGGACAAGTCTGTCCCAAGTCTTGTTCTGGCCCAGGTGACCTGCTAGGGGAATATCATGGGCTAGGGTCAATAGGAAGCCCCTGAACTTCAGAGGTATAACCAACCTCCTGGTGGCACCAGGCTTGGGGTCTCTACACTCTGAGTACAAGAGTCCATCATCCCAATATACTTTATGGGTACCACTAGCATTCCCAGCAGCCTCAGCAGCAGCTTGCTGTCTGAGGGGTTCAAGAGAGGGGCAGCTCTGCTGCTCCTGGCTCAGATCTGTCCTGGAAGGGCCCCCTGTCCCCAAGAACTCAACCTGGTCAGGTTCAAGCTCCTCTGGGACAGTTCCTTCCTCAGGACTGAGATCAACCCTCTCAAGAGACTGATCTTCCTTCTGAGCCAAGGGGGAAGGCACTGCCTTTACCCTACTACTCCTCCTCTTGGATGGCACTTGGTCCATTATTTCAGAATCCAAGGCCTGTTCAGTGTTAGACATTTTGCTCTGTGACCTGGTCACAGCAAACACATCTGCAGGGATCCCCAGCATTCCTGCATGGGTCCTGAGTTCCACTTCTGCCCAAGCTGAAGTTTCAAGATCATTGCCAAGCAAGCATTCCACTGGTAGGTTTGCACTCACCACAACCTTCTTAAGGCCAGTTACCTCTCTCCAGGAGAAGTTAACAACTGCCAGAGTATGGTCTGTTCTGACATTGCTAGCATTGGTCACTTGGTACATTTCACCAAGTATAATCTGCCCAGGATCCACAAGGTCTTGTGTCACCATGGTGACACTTGCCCCTGTGGCCCTAAATGCCAAAGCCTCTTTTCCATTCATTAAGGGCTGTTTTCTGTACTTGCCCAGATTACTGGGACTCACAGAGGAGGTCACATCCATGCCTCCATCACAGACTAGGACAGCCTGAGTGAGTTCTCTGACTAGGTCAGAGCTCACCTCTTTACCCAGGGTCAACCCTACTAAACCCTTGGCCTGTGTACTCCCACCACCAATTGTAACTGCACTAGGGGGAACAGGTGCCTTAGGGGCATTGGTGGGGGCTGGAATGGAGTCTTTGGACTTGGTGCAATCACTGGTCCACTGTGTCTTTTGCTTACAGACTTTGCACCATGGTTTCTTTTGGCCTTTTCCCTTGTTAGACTGTGAATCCCCACCTGAAGAAGATTTTGGGGGGCCTTGTGAAGACTTTTGGTCTTTACCCTTCTCCCCACCCTTATCAGAGTTCTTAGAATCTTGCTTCTTTGGGTCACCACCTTGGTTCTGTACCTTCTGCCTCGCCCTGGTTCTGACCCATTTGTCTGCCTTCTTTCCCAATTCTTGGGGAGAGGTCAGATCAGAGTCAACCAGGTACTGATGCAACAGCTGATTTTGACAGTTATTAAGAATCTGCTCCCTCATGATAAGATTGTACAATCCTGTGAAGTCACATACCTTACTGCCCAATAACCAACCTTCCAGAGCCTTAGCAGAACAATCCACATAGTCCACCCAGTCTTGAGTCTGTGCTTTTGGGTATCTCTGAACTTTAACCTGTATTGTTCAGATGTTAGGCCAAACCCATCAATCAGAGCACTCTTCAAGACTTTGTAATTGTCAGCATCCTCTTCTCTAACAGTGAGGAGCTTGTCTCTACCTTTGTCTGCAAAGGAGAGCCACAAGATTGCTGCCCACTGCTCCTGAGGGACCCTCTGTACTTTACAGGCCCTCTCCAGTGCAGGTATCCACTTGTGGATGTCATCCACACTCTGGTAGGTAGGGACAATCTTGCTCAGGTTTCTATGGTCATAAGACCTTTCCCTATCTCTGGGGAAATTGCTGCCACCATGGGACTCTAGTCCCATCTTTTTCTTTGCTTTTCAAGCTCTAGGGACTCCCTGTCTATAGCCAACTGCTCTCTTCTGAGTCTCAACTGAGCTTCTCCATATCTGAGCAGTCTCTCTTTCCTCTCACTTGAGGATTCCCTCCTATGAGAGGAAACAGAGGTCCCTATTGAGGTGTCAGAGTGGTTAGACTTCTGAGAAGGAGATCTAGGCCTTCTGGGCACACTCACAACTCTTCCTGGGGGGACAAAGGGGAGGTCATTCTGATCCTCCGCCTCATCCTCTGGAGAAGCTGGATTTTCCAGGTCAAGGTCATTGTCACCTTCCTGGCCAGTCTCAGAGGTTGGGTCCTGGGTGATGTCACCCCTGGCCCCTTCTTCATCTTCTGCCCCACCCTCTCTGCCTACCCCTTCAGACCCTAGGGGTCTGCTGAGATCATCTGACAGTAGCACCTCCCTGAGGTGTTGGGTGCTGGCACTTTTGCCTGTCTTCAACTTCCTAGTATTGCACAATGCTCTCAATTCCAAGAATGGGAGATTATCATACTTGGAGGTAAGAAGCCCACTGGCTTCTGGCAAGGACTCACTGGGTCCTGGCCTTGACGACATTACTAGTGAGGTGTGGTGTATGCACTACCTACTCTAGTGTGGCCTACTAAACTCTCTTGAGTTGTAGAAAGGGTGTGCTATCCCTTAACACACAACTCTAAGTTCAGTAGAACTTACTGTATCCTAAGCTTGATTTATATGTACCTAAGGTACCCTTAGTGGTTTTCAGTTGATCAATTCAATTGAGATTATCTGGTAAAACAATAGCAAGCTGGAATCCCACACGCTGCACACCAATGTGAGAAGTTGGCCTGGTATATGCTGTCCACTAATTATAGTGGGCACCTTGCACCAGTCCAAACAACCCCTTATTGGAGATAGGTTAAAGACAACCTTTATTGAAAGCTATCCTAGTGGTAGCTATGGAGAGCAGCCTTCAGGCTAAGTCTTGAAGGAATGTAAAGCAGCTTGTTTTACCAGTCTATAATCTCTTGAGTGACCAAATGAAAGAGGACCACACCAGGTATATATTCAAAATATATGTATTTATTGCTAAACACACCCCTCTAGTCTCTTTATGAGGCTAGAGTTTGAAGTACATAAGTTATAAGTTAGTTATCAACAGTAATAGCACAAATTCCGTTTGAGCCCTAGGGGCGTACCAAACCATATACCAATAAAGTGGTATAAGAACCACGACTGAGCTAGACACAAGGCCTAGAGCCTGTAGACATGCTTGGCCCTCAAGGAACCACCCAAGGTAGTGACCCAGGGGACCCACGGGGGATGCGTGCAGTGTGAGAACACAGCCGCGAGCCGCCGTTGACTTCTATGGGGAAAGTCGCTGTTGGAATTTTAAAGAAAAGGGACACTTAGAGGAGGACTTGGAGCAAACCCCTTTAGAACTGGGTTGTTCTAGAGTCTATACCCATGGGAGCACCGGAGTACTCGAGTTACCTCACCCAGGGAAGCCGGGTGCATAGGTGTCTTTCGGGGTCGGGTTTTGTCGTCGTTTTCAATGGCGATCTGCTGCAAAGTGCTGCTGGCGGCCAAGTCGAAAGTGTTCGGGTGGATCCAAAGGTGGATCGAAGATCTGAAGAACCTGAAGGCAGAGGGGACAGAGTCTGGGTCACTAGCCAGTGACCAGGAAGGCGATGAGCGGATGCCCACCGATGTCGGGTGCTTCAGGTAGGTTGACGGTTGTCTTGACTCTTCAGCCACGAGGTCCAGGAGGTGTCGACGACAACCAGGAGCTGGATTCGAGCTGACCCTCGATGTATGTCGATTGCAGGGGTGTCGGCCACCGGATTGGACCCAATAAGCCTTGGCAACGGCAAGTCTCATGGAAATAGAAGAAGTACGGTGGTGCAGACCAACAAGGTCTGAGGGACTCACCCAGTGAGGGGAAGTCAGGGCACATCTAGAGCAACCAGAGAGCCCAAGCAAAAGAAGAGTTGCCTTCGGGAGGGCCCAGTAGCCAACGGACTAGCGACCGCGAAGGAGCCTTGAGTGGACACACTTAGAGCTGGCTCACAGGACACTCGTGGAGTGGAAGCCAGTGATCTTCAGTGCAGTCGGTGCTGGAGAAGGGGCTACTCGGAGCCCAAAGCACAACTTCGTGGGAGACCAGGAAGAGGGTGCACTTGCAAATGTCCTCAGTGTCCAGGGGTCACGGTTCCACGTTACCCATGACAGCTATGGGCCTCAGCTTTGCTGGGGACTCAGCGCAGCCTCGGGGAAGTCGGGAAATCCACCTCTGGTGTTGCAAAGACTTCGGCATCCGGCGGGAGCTTCAGCGATGCAGACCGGACAATTGCTTCTTAGGTGCCTGCCAAGCAGGGGAGTCACTCCTTGACCCAAGGGAGTTTCTTCAGTCCTCTAATCTTGAAGTAGAGCGTCGAAGGTCCAGGATTCTGTATCAGAGATTCGTCCAGGTAAATCTAAAGTCCTAAGGACTGGGGTCCCATACTTATACCAAGTTAGGCGGTTGGACATACTCTGGGGACCCACCTACGGGAGGGTCAGGGCAGAGGGGTGGTTACACCCCTTTCCCTTTGTCCAGTTTCGCGCCAGAGCAGGGGCTGGAAGCCCCTGAGCCGGTTTGAACTGGGGTATGCACAGGGACACCAAATGTTCCCCCAGTGCAGGACTTCAAAGCACCAGAGAGTGCTCCCGCCCAGCCCCAATACACACTATCCTGTCTGGGGAGGTGGTTACACTTCCCTTCGACAGGAAACCTATTGTCCAAGCCTCCCCTGCCGGAGTTTCAGTCAGCAGCAGGAGGCCAGACCCGTGTCTGTGGCAGCGGCATCCATTTTGTGATGCCAGGACTCTAGAAAGAAGTTACCGGGTAGCCCGGTGTGTACATGTCTCTCCCTCTAGAAGGGTGGAATGCTACCCCCGCTGCCAGGACTGGCGGGGGGGTAGTATTCCAAGATGTTTGTCACCAAACACGACATGCTTTGGTGCAGCCAGTCCAAAGTTAGCATTGTACCGTGAGGATATAATGCACTCAAGAGTATATGGTCAGGCTGTACCACAAACAGCATCAGAGGAGAGACTCCGAATGCTGTAGAGGGGCTCTGCTCATGCAGGGGCACCCTCTAACATAAAAACCAAGCACTCTGCCTTCAGGATTGGTAAGGCCTGCCATAGGAGTGACTTATAGGTTTATATGTGTGTGCAATGGTAGTGATATAGGTAGCCTATACCACTGTAAGGGGTGCATGCACCACCTTACCCAGGCTGCAGTAGCAGACCTGTGGTGTCATTTTGGATGGCCTTCCAGGGGTGGCACAATACATGCTGCAGCCCCTGGTAGGCCTCTGAGGTACCTATGCCCTGGGTACATAGTATACCATATACTAGGGACTTATAAGGGCACTCCAGATTCCAATCAGAGATGTGCCTAAAGCACATGGAAACCATTTTAGAGAGGAAGCAGCTAGGCTGGGGTTCTGATTAGCAGGGCCCCAGCCAGACTAAAGTAAAAAAACAGTGAAGCATCAGCAAAAAGTGGGGGTACCCATGTGAAGCAGATCCTACTCTCCTACACTTTCTATACCCCTCTTGCGTCTTTCTGTACCCCTCTTCCCTCTTTCTGCACCTCTCTTGCCTCCTTCTGCACCTCTCTTGCCTCTTTCTATAGTTCTCTTGCCTCTTTCTACACCTCTGTTGCCTCCTCCTACATCTCACTTGCCTCTTTCTGCACTTCTCTTCCTTTTTTCTGCACATTTCTTGTTTCTTTCTGCAACTCTCTTGTCTGTTTCATCACTTCTCTTGCCTCGTTGTGCACCTCTCTTACCTTTTTCTGCACCTCTCTTGCCTCGTTCTGCACTTCTCTTGCTTCTTTCTGCACTTCTCTTGCTTCTTTCTGCACCTCTCTTGCTTCTTTCTGCACCCCTCTTGCCTCTTTCTGCATCCCTCTTCCCTCTTTCTGTATCTCTCTTCCCTCTTTCTGCATCCCTGTTCCCTCTGTCTGCACCTATCTTGCCTGTTTCTGCACCTTTCCTGCCTCTTGCTGCACTTCTATTGCGTCTTTCTGCACCTCTGTTGGTTCTTTCTGCACTTCTCTTGCTTCTTTCTTCCCCCGTCCTGCCTCTTTATGCACCTCAGTTGCTTCTTTCTTCACTTCTATTACTTCTTTCTGCACCTCTCTTGCTTCTTTCTATACCCCTCTTGCGTCTTTCTGTACCCCTCTTCCCTCTTTCTGCACCTCTCTTGCCTCCTTCCGCACCTCTCTTGCCTCTTTCTATAGGTCTCTTGCCTCTTTCTACACCTCTGTTG
Source organism: Calotriton arnoldi (assembly GCA_963921515.1). Lineage (NCBI taxonomy): Eukaryota > Metazoa > Chordata > Amphibia > Caudata > Salamandridae > Calotriton > Calotriton arnoldi. The sequence continues at coordinate 1,760,632 of CAWUFW010003049.1, forward strand.
CCTCCTCCTGCATCTCACTTGCCTCTTTCTGCACTTCTCTTCCTTTTTTCTGCACATTTCTTGTTTCTTTCTGCAACTCTCTTGTCTGTTTCATCACTTCTCTTACCTCGTTGTGCACCTCTCTTACCTTTCTCTGCACCTCTCTTGCCTCGTTCTGCACTTCTCTTGCTTCTTTCTGCACTTCTCTTGCTTCTTTCTGCACCTCTCTTCCCTCTTTCTGCACCCCTCTTGCCTCTTTCTGCACCCATATTCCCTCTTTCTGTATCTCTCTTCCCTCTTTCTGCATCCCTGTTCCCTCTGTCTGCACCTCTCTTGCCTGTTTCTGCACCTTTCCTGCCTCTTTCTGCACTTCTATTGCCTCTTTCAGCACCTCTGTTGGTTCTTTCTGCACTTCTCTTGCTTCTTTCTTCCCCCTCCTGCCTCTTTCTGCAGCTCAGTTGCTTCTTTCTGCACTTCTATTGCTTCTTTCTGCACCTCTCTTGCTTCTTTCTATACCCCTCTTACATCTTTCTGTACCCCTCTTCCCTCTTTCTGTACCTCTCTTGCCTCCTTCTGCACCTCTCTTGCCTCTTTCTATAGTTCTCTTGCCTCTTTCTACACCTCTGCCGCTTCTTTCTGCACCTCTTGCAGGACCCCTCTTGCCTCTCTCTGCACCAATGTTGGTTCTTTCTACAGTTCTCTTGCTTCTTTCTGCACCTCTCTTGCCTTTTTCTGCATATATCTTGCCTCTTTCTGCACTTCTCTTGCCTCTTTCTGTGCTTCTCTTGCTTCTCTCTGCACTCCTCCTGCCTCTTTCTGCACTTCTATTGCCTCTTTCTGCACCTATGTTGCTTCTTTTTGCACTGCTCTTGCTTGTTTCTGTACCTCTCTTGCTTCTTTCTGCACCCCGTTTGGGTCTTTCTGCACCCCTCTTCCCTCTTTCTGCACCTCTCTTGCCTCCTTCTGCACCTCTCTTGCTTCTTTCTATAGTTCTCTTGCCTCTTTCCACCTCTGTTGCTTCTTTCTGCACTTCTCTTGCCTCTTTCAGCATCCCTCTTGCCTCTGCCTGCACCTCTGTTGGTTCTTTCTGCAGTTCTCTTGCCTTTTTCTGCACATCTCTTGCCTCTTTCTGTACTTCTCTTGCCTCCTTCTGCACTTCTCTTGCTTCTTTCTGAGCTTCTCTTGCTTCTTTCTGCACTTCTCTTGCCTCTTTCTGCACTTCTCCTGCCTTTTTCTACATTTCTGTTGCTTCTTCCTGGACTTCTCTTGCCTCTTTCTGCAACCCTCTTACCTCTTTCTGCACCTCTGTTGCTTCTTTCTGCACTTCCCTTGCTTCTATCTGCTCCTCTCTTGCTTCTTTCTGCACCCCTGTTGCCTCTTTCTGTACTCGCCTTCCCTCTTTCTGTACCTCTCTTGTCTCTTTGTGCGCCTCTGTTGTCTCTTTCTGTACCACTCTAGCCTCTTTCTGCACTTCTCTTGCCTCTTCCTGTACCTCTGTTGCTTCTTTCTGCACTTCTTGTGCCTCTTTCTGCATCTCTGTTCCTTCTTTCAGCACTTCTCTTGCCTCTTTCTGCACCTCAGTTACTTCTTTCAGCACTTCTCTTGCTTCTTTCTGCACCTCTCTTGCTTCTTTCTGCACCCCTCTTGCCTCTTTCTGCACCCATATTCCCTCTTTCTGTATCTCTCTTCCCTCTTTCTGCATCCCTGTTCCCTCTGTCTGCACCTCTCTTGCCTGTTTCTGCACCTTTCCTGCCTCTTTCTGCACTTCTATTGCCTCTTTCAGCACCTCTGTTGGTTCTTTCTGCACTTCTCTTGCTTCTTTCTTCCCCCTCCTGCCTCTTTCTGCAGCTCAGTTGCTTCTTTCTGCACTTCTATTGCTTCTTTCTGCACCTCTCTTGCTTCTTTCTATACCCCTCTTACATCTTTCTGTACCCCTCTTCCCTCTTTCTGTACCTCTCTTGCCTCCTTCTGCACCTCTCTTGCCTCTTTCTATAGTTCTCTTGCCTCTTTCTACACCTCTGCCGTTTCTTTCTGCACCTCTTGCAGGACCCCTCTTGCCTCTCTCTGCACCAATGTTGGTTCTTTCTACAGTTCTCTTGCTTCTTTCTGCACCTCTCTTGCCTTTTTCTGCATATATCTTGCCTCTTTCTGCACTTCTCTTGCCTCTTTCTGTGCTTCTCTTGCTTCTCTCTGCACTCCTCCTGCCTCTTTCTGCACTTCTATTGCCTCTTTCTGCACCTATGTTGCTTCTTTTTGCACTGCTCTTGCTTGTTTCTGTACCTCTCTTGCTTCTTTCTGCACCCCGTTTGGGTCTTTCTGCACCCCTCTTCCCTCTTTCTGCACCTCTCTTGCCTCCTTCTGCACCTCTCTTCCTTCTTTCTATAGTTCTCTTGCCTCTTTCCACCTCTGTTGCTTCTTTCTGCACTTCTCTTGCCTCTTTCAGCATCCCTCTTGCCTCTGTCTGCACCTCTGTTGGTTCTTTCTGTTGTTCTCTTGCCTTTTTCTACACATCTCTTGCCTCTTTCTGTACTTCTCTTGCCTCTTTCTGTACTTCTCTTGCTTCTTTCTGCTCTTCTCTTGATTCTTTCTGCACTTCTCCTGCCTCTTTCTGCACTTCTCTTGCCTTTTTCTACATTTCTGTTGATTCATTCTGGACTTCTCTTGCCTCTTTCTGTAACCCTCTTACCTCTTTCTGTAACCCTCTTACCTCTTTCTGCACTTCTGTTGCTTCTTGCTACACTTCCCTTGCTTCTATCTGCTCCTCTCTTGCTTCTTTATGCACCCCTGTTGCCTCTTTCTGCACCTCTCTTGCCTCCTTCTGCACCTCTCTTGCTTCTTTCTACAGTTCTCTTGCCTCTTTCCACCTCTGTTGCTTCTTTCTGCACTTCTCTTGCCTCTTTCAGCATCCCTCTTGCCTCTGCCTGCACCTCTGTTGGTTCTTTCTGCAGTTCTCTTGCCTTTTTCTGCACATCTCTTGCCTCTTTCTGTACTTCTCTTGCCTCCTTCTGCACTTCTCTTGCTTCTTTCTGAGCTTCTCTTGCTTCTTTCTGCACTTCTCTTGCCTCTTTCTGCACTTCTCCTGCCTTTTTCTACATTTCTGTTGCTTCTTCCTGGACTTCTCTTGCCTCTTTCTGCAACCCTCTTACCTCTTTCTGCACCTCTGTTGCTTCTTTCTGCACTTCCCTTGCTTCTATCTGCTCCTCTCTTGCTTCTTTCTGCACCCCTGTTGCCTCTTTCTGTACTCGCCTTCCCTCTTTCTGTACCTCTCTTGTCTCTTTGTGCACCTCTGTTGTCTCTTTCTGTACCACTCTAGCCTCTTTCTGCACTTCTCTTGCCTCTTCCTGTACCTCTGTTGCTTCTTTCTGCACTTCTTGTGCCTCTTTCTGCATCTCTGTTCCTTCTTTCAGCACTTCTCTTGCCTCTTTCTGCACCTCAGTTACTTCTTTCAGCACTTCTCTTGCTTCTTTCTGCACTCCTGTTCCCTCTTTCTGTACATCTCTTGCCTGTTTCTGTACCTCTTGCCTCTTTCTGCACACCTGTTTCCTATTTCTGTACCTCTCTTGCCTGTTTCTGCAACTCTCTTGCCTCTTTCTGCAGTTCTCTTTCCTGTTTATGCACCTCTCTCGCCTCTTTCTGCTCCTCTCTTGACCTCTTTCTGCACTTCTCTTGCCTCTTTCTGTACTTCTCTTGCCTTTTTCTACATTTCTGTTGCTTATTTCTGGACTTCTCTTGCCTCTTTCTGCAACCCTCTTACCTCTTTCTGCACCTCTGTTGCTTCTTTCTGCACTTCCCTTGCTTCTATCTGCTCCTCTCTTGCTTCTTTCTGCACCCCTGTTGCCTCTTTTTGTACTCGCCATCCCTCTTTCTGCACCTCTCTTGTCTCTTTGTGCACCTCTGTTGTCTCTTTCTGTACCTCTCTTGCCTCTTTATGCACTTCTTTTGCCTCTTCCTGTACCTCTGTTGCTTCTTTCTGCACTTCTCTTGCCTCTTTCTGCATCTCTGTTCCTTCTTTCAGCACTTCTCTTGCCTCTTTCTGTACCTCTGTTACTTCTTTTAGCACTTCTCTTGCCTCTTTCTGCACTCCTGTTACCTCTTTCTGTACCTCTCTTGCCTGGTTCTATACTTCTCGCCTCTTTCTGTACCCCTGTTCCCTCTTTCTGTACCTCTCTTGCCTGTTTCTGCAACTCTCTTGCCTCTTTCTGCAGTTCTCTTTCCTGTTTCTGCACCTCTCTTGCCTCTTTCTGCTCCTCTCTCACCTCTTTCTGTACTTCTCTTGTCTCTTTCTACACTTCTCTTGCCTCTTTCTGCACTTCTCTTGCCTCTTTCTGCACATTTCTTACTCTTTTTGTACTTCTCTTGTTTTTTTCTGCAATTCTCTTGCTTCTTTCTGTACTTCTCTTGCCTGTTTCCATATGGAAATGGGAACTGCAAGCTGTCAAGTTTAAAGGTCTGCGTGCTCTAGTGACTGAGGTATATGTCTACCTGTACATGTAGTTACCAAAGTAGAGAGGGAGGCAGATGTAGAGGCTAGGTTTATCCTCCTGACAGTTACGTAGTTAGACAAAAATCGAGTATATTGAAGAAAACCTGCCCTTATGGAATCAGATAGGATGCAGCAAGAATTCATTGTAATCTCTTGTCTAGAAAAAATACTTTTTTTCTAGATACCCCTCACCCACCAGGGTTGCCCCTAGGTGGCATACTTCATCATTGGGGTTCCTCTCAATCCTCTATGGATTGAGGCGTGCTGCAACTTGCGAATTACGTAGGAGCACTTTTTATTGTAGAATATATGTAGTGCAGTGATGTGGAGTGGAAAGGGAAAGAAAATCTAAAAATAACTAACTAGTTGGCCACTCTTTTATTCCTGCCCCTAGTTGGTATGGTTAAAACTCAGGGGTCGTTTACTGAGAAGAAACCTGACCTTAATGAGTCTGGTTGTCTCAGTAATGTTTTTTTGTCAACATGTTTCAAGCTGTTCCCCTAAAAGCTCTTCATCAGGACTCCACGGGGTCCAGCCCTGAGTGTACCACTCCTAGTGAATCCTGCAATAAGGACACAAAACATGCACACCTAATGCACACTGTATACATACGGTTCTAGTGAATAATCTATGTCTGTAATTAGAAAGCAATAAGATATATTAAAAACAGTGACCTGTCAGCCGTGCTGGCAGGTCGCATTAGCATGATTGTGCAAGCAACTATCAAGTACCCCAAGACTTTTTCAGGGCTGAAAGGATGTACAACAAAAATGTCTCAGACATTTGAAAAGCAACAATGGTCATAGGATTGTGTGTGCATGACTACCAGTGCCTGGCGAGTGAGCACCCTACGTGACACATAAACCTGTGTTACAGGATCATAAGCATCCAAATGTCAAGTGCTAGAACCCTCGTGGATTGGTCAGAAGTGCTAGTGAACACGAATAATGTGACATGTTACAACAACATATTGTTTTTGACCAGTGACAAAGAGATGGTGTTGGGAGCAATGTGAGAGAGAGAACAGACTTGAAAGGGAGAGAGGGAGATGATGGGGAGATTGGACGTGAGAAAAAAGGAGAAACTGGAAATATCCATAGTCCCAAGAGAGGGCCAGATAGTCAGGAAAACCTGCTATCAAGAATGATCCAAGATTACTGTGAGGATCAGTATTCAGGAGAGAAAATAAAGTATGCAAGCCAGAGAGGTGGGAATGAGTCCCGCACTGGAGTGATGGAGATAAGCAAAGACAAATTCTCGCATGCTCTAGGACCGCAATTGTAGTGGGTTGACGCATCTAAGAATGGTGACGTTATGTGATAGTGATAACGCACGAGTACACAGTCCTACCTTATGGCAAATTAAAAATGATATTGATCTGAGGGAAATGACAACAAAAGGGGGAAAAAATCAGCAGTGAGTCGGAGTGCCCCCAAGGGATCACAAAGACCATCAGGTAAGTGGAAAGAGAGGTATCTCACCTCTCTGCCGGTTATACTTCTGTCCCGGCTGGTGAAGGGAAGTGAGTGTTCATATAATTGCGATAGGTCCGTGATCGAAGACCAAGATCTGGAGCCGAGAGTAGAGGCTTCACTGTGAGAGAGGACATGAGCGTAAGTCACAATCATTAAGGGTGATATGCGAATGGGTGAGGGTGAGACAGAGTCATATAACAACTAGCAACAGTGAGAGGGGACCTCGTGCAGGGTCCTGGGTCAGCTGGAGTATGCCTCAATGTGTCTCACGGAAGGAAATTACCACCCGGTGCTCCCAAACAACACTAAGGGATAGGACAATCTCGAGTACCGGGTTATGGATGACAGGGAGTGCAGACTCTACCTTGTAATGTGAGTCTAAGGCTGAAGGCCGGGAAACTGTGCCCGGCTCACGTCCGGGGTAGTAGAAGCCAAGTTGGTGTCTGGGGAGAGAGTATTAAAGAATGCTAAGCTCTGTCAGGAGGCGGGTGATCAGCAAAGCAATTTAAAGCGAGTTCGGGATAGTCTCACCTTTAGCAGCAAGTGTGCTGCGTGCATACACCTTGTAATGAGATGCCTGGATCTAAGGCAGCGTGCCAGGAAGTTGTGCCCGGCTAACGTCCAGGAGAGTAGAAGCCTATGTGGGTTTCTGGGAAGAGAGTGTGATAATGCTAAGTTCTTCAGAAGGTGGGTGATCAACAAGATAGTTAAAGCGAGTTTGGGGTACTCTCACCTGTGGCAGCGAGTACGCTGCATGCATCAGAAGACCGCAATGTCAGAGACAGGAAGTAGGGTCCCGACGTTGCGTGGTGTTTTAAGAGCAGAACGCAAGAAAGGCTGCACCGACAACCTAGTTGCAACAAAATGCCTAAACCGGAAGAGTATGGACGTAGAGTAATACGACCAAATTGAATGTGGGAGAAAGAGCATGGGACTGAATTCGTAATGTAGCAGCATGCCCTGAAATTAAGTCGTAAATCAAATTTATCTGTGGGGTCCCCACATACGAATACGGTTGGGGAAAGGAATGCTCAAAGAAAAGGGAATAGAAATAGGAAGGGGAAGTTGCAGATAGAGTATGATAGAACAAGTGACAGTCTAGAACATGGAAGAAGAGAATATTACGTTACTGGGATGTCACTTCTGTAGTTACGTAAACAAGATAGATTTGATAGTAGTCTCAGGTGATGTAGAACAATGATACATTAGTTCCTTCATTTTAACACAGATATCTATACATATGTTTGGTGACGTATTAACATCAGCAGGGTAGTTTGTATAAGCGAAGTACCAATCATAGAGATGTATATGGGAATTCCTTGTGGTGAGTGCATATTAATAAAGTTATCATTATACAAGGAGACATGCAGGCATGTGGGTACAGTGATGTGAGGAGCAACAATTACAGGTACAGACATTTGAGACACATAATTAAGGAGTAAAGCACGAGATCTTCTCCAGTGCTGCAAACTAAGCATAGTGTGCTCAAAGGCACTTCAGACATTTATCGTGGCATGTTAATTCTTGAGCACAAACGGAACATCTCGTATGCATCATTTTTACGCCCAAGAGGTTGTGGACCAAAGATTGATGCCAAGTTGTTGACAAGTCATATGTAAGGCTAATCTATCGCCCAAGAAGTATTGCATCTCGTGGTCGGTGTTTAGACCGCATTCTACTGCTTTTAATCGCATGATCCAGGTGGCCTCAGTGCGGCGTAGTAGACGTTCCCTGTTGCCCCCTCCCTGCTTAGGTGGGTGAGGTGCCTGGAGTGGTAAATGGCTTTTGTCAGTTTACAGCTCGGCATGGATAGCATTGTTGCAGAAAATCTTTATTTAGTCACCATACCGCTTGTCAGCTTCAAAGAAGCCTTGATCGCATAAAGGTAACCACCATTTTGAAAACAGTTTTAAAGCCATCATCAAAATGTTGTACGTGCATGAAACGAAAACGGTAAACATACTACATTAGCAACTCGTTCCCCCTTTTGTCATTTCATTAATACACATTCCTTTGGGAATAAAAAAATTAATTGAAAATCAAAATAAGACAATGCATGTTTATGTGTCAAATATTACTTAAATACTTTTAACATGTGCACAAAGTAATTCATGAACTTGTGCCCCTATGGGCTATTACCTAGTCCCTCAATGGCATACAACATGCAAAACTCAATCTCTAAATGAGAATTCATAATAAAATTCAATATGAACTGCCATTCTATGGAATGTCTCATTCTCATAGCGGATTTGATATACACTTGTTGGAATTATGCCCTTGTGGGCTGTTGTAATAAACACTGTAAACAGGCTATTCAGATGGCATAGAATCGTGTAAATTTTGCAACTTAATTCATACAACCAGAAATTGATATACCCATCAATTATAACCCATCATTGCATATAATACAGCAAACAAGGACCATACTTTGAATAGTAGGCACACATTATGTATGTACGGTGTAGTGCCACACATTATGCCCATGTGGGCTATTACATGCAAGTCAATTATAATGCACAAATTCATCTTCTTAGTATTATGATGCACCATAACAAAATTACATTAAACAGATTTCCGCATATTATAAGCTATATACCGACGGCTACCCATAAAAGCAAAACAAGTCAGGAAGAAAATAAATGATTCATATACATATGTAAAAAACTGGACATCGTCCACAACAGAGTTCCAGGAAACCAAACTAAATTTTGTTTTGTAGATGTGAGTGCAACTCTTCATCTATATTCAAGCCCCTTGGGGTATTACCGTCACATCTCAGTGTATAATTGGATTCAAGATTCCTCAAAGCTCTTTCACGGTCACCTCCCCTGATTTATTTAGATACAGAATAAATCACATAATACTGCAGAGACCTATCATTGTTATTATGTGTGGCCAAAAGATGTCTAGCAACCAGATATGTACTGTCACATTTTTTTTTATAGCTCGAATATGTTGTAGTACTCGTTTATGAACTGGGAGTTTGGTGATACCTATGTAGCGAAGTCCACAGGAGCATCCCAGGACATAAAAGGCATGATCTGTTTTGCAGTTTAGGGCTCCCTTAATTCTGGGTGGTGCTGGTTCCAAAGACTTGTGTATTGTGTTTTGTTGATGCCATATTCACATGCCTTGCACCTACTACATTTTCAAAAGACTTGACTTCCTGTGAGCCAGTTCCCTGTACTGGGTCCTGGCAGAGAATTCCTCACAAAATCATCCCTCATTTACTCATTTACCTCACTCTTTTATGGGTGATGCCCAATCTCCTAGGCAGTGTAGAACCAATCACTGGATTACTGCACATCAGGTGCCAAATGTAATCAACATCTTCCAAAGGATGCCATGCTGTACACTAAAATGTGCTATGAATCTTATTTTGGAGCTTTTTTATATCTATATTTCACTCTACATGGTTCGAACAATACTGCCTCCTGTTTTACACAACTGGTCTTCTCTATGGCTCGATTAACTATTTCTTCAGAATGTTCTCTCTTCTTGAATCTCTCTGCCATCTCTTCTATGGCTATCTGGAAGTCTGCATCATCACTACAATTTCTTAATGCCTCCCCATAGGGTATGCTAGTTATTAAACCTGTAGGATGTAAACTGTCCGCATGCAATACCATATTGCCTGCAGTTGGCTTTCTGTGTAGTTTGGAATGTAACTTACCATCCCTCAGAAAAACTAAAATTTTATATTAAAAAAACCAAAGGTTAAAAGGATGTTATAGTTAGGTTCTGAATTTACTCACACAAAATGACATTCAGCAGGTATATTTATGGTTAGCTGCAGTAACAATAACTTATGCCCTAAGGTAACTATAACTCGCGCCCCTGCCATGCACAATCTTTTCCTCAATACATTTATAGCAAATGTTACGGTGATATTATAAATTACGTTATCAAAGATGTCATGAGTGTTGTAATATGTGGGGTAATTAGCAGTGCATGGTGAGGGTGCAAGTTATAGTTACTTTGGGCATGAGTTATAATTACTGCAGCTAATCATATCTATAACTGCTGAATTTCTATGGTTTTGTGTGAGCAAATTTGGAACCCAACTATAACGTACCTGTAACCTTTGTTCTTTTTAAAGTGATTTTCTATTTTTTTTAAATCTATTTCCTAACTACAACATCCCTATAAACTTTGTTGTTTTTTTCAGTGAATTTTTTGTTTTTTTAAACATTAAATAATTTTAATTACTTCACATTAATTCATCCATTGCCTTGAACAGCCAGCAGTGGGGGATGGCCACAGAGCACTGAACCTGTCGCCATGCATGGCCTTCAACCGTGCATGGCAGGAGTTGCCCGCAAGGCCGGGTAACAGGCCAGGCCCTGCAGTCTACACCCTATACGCACCCAATCCCCCACCACGCACTGCCTTTGGATCAGTGCAGCAGGGGTGGCTATAGTGCCTGGCTTGTGGCCAGGTCCTGCAACCCACCCCTTATAAACACCCAACAGCATGCCACGCATTGCCTTCAACCATGTTATGTTATGTTATGTTATATACACTTATAGCGCGCACAGATACTCAAAGAGTGTCCCGGCGCGTACTTGAGAAAAGAAACCGAGGCCAGAGCGTCAACTAGAAGAGAAGAGTTTTTAGCTTTTTCTTAAAGATCGCCGGGTCCTGGATACCACGCAGTTCAAGGGGCAGAGCATTCCATGCTAAGGCAGCTTTCCGTACAAAAGAGCTCCCTCCGAGCCTTTGGCGGTTAAACCTAGGGGTCTGCATTAAAAGTTGGGAGGAGGAACGCAACTGTCTTGCTGGAGTATAAAAGCAAATCTCTTCTGTAGATAGATAGGGCCCAGGCCATAGAGAGCTCTATGGGCAATGGTCAGAGTTTTAAATTTTATTCGGGACTCAACAGGGAGCCAGTGTAAAGAGCGCAAATGAGCGCGTACACTGCACCGGCCAGACAGACCCAGCAATAGTCTGGCAGCAGAGTTTTGAACTACCTGCATTTTATTCAAGAGGTAGCCAGGGATGCCCACATAAAGTGCGTTGGCATAGTCCAGACGGGACAGAATCAAAGCACGAACAACAGTTTCTTTGGCTGGTCTAGGAAGGAGAGGGAGAAACTTCCTCAGAGCTTTCAGGGTGCCAAAACAAGACCCAGCCAGCTTTTTAACCTGAGAAGAAAAGGTCAGGTTCTCATTAAACCAGACCCCCAGATTTTTAGCGGCATTTCCCCTCCACTAGGTAGGGGAAGCCAGGGGCCATAACCTCTCTCTGAAATTGGCAGGAAATGTGCCATACAAGAGGACCTCCGATTTCTCTTCATTGCACTTCAGCTGTGCCTGAGCAAGCCAATGAAAAACAGAAGCCAGACAGTGCTGAACGGAGAGGACTGAATCATCGTCCCTTCCCCATGAAAACAGGAGCTGAGTGTCATCCGCGTAGGCCAATACCTTAGCCCCTAATGACTCCGCTAAGTAAACCAGCGGAGTAACATAGATGTTAAAAAGAAGGGGGCTAATGTGTGGCAGGATTGCCGTAGGGTCTAGCTTGCAGTAAGTATTCCATTAAATAGGCAGCACCGCGCCACACATGACCTTGCCAAAGACATTGGGCCAGGGTAGGAATACCCTGACCTACTTGCCTTGGTGCTAGTTTCCCCCTGGACCCAGCCATGGCAAAATAGTATTTTTTTTACATTTCTGCCTCAAATTTGTGGCAGATATGCAAATTTGCAGCAAAAAAAAACAACAAGCGTGGGCTCTTGCATTTGTTTTTAAAAAAGCACCAGGGTGGGCCAGGTCCAGGATGTATGCGCATTGGTTTTAAAAAATAACAGTGGGGGTTGCACAGGGTCCCCCTCCTGAGGCTCTTATGAGCCTCAGGGACCACCACCTCCCTGGGGCTTTACTGAAATTAAGGAGGGGGCTACATGGACCCCCCTCCATTGGGCACTAAGAGCCCTGGGGACCGCCACCTCCCGAGGCTTCTTTTAAAATAAAAGTGATTTGAGATGCCATGAGTGATATCATCAGTGATATCACTGACCATGCCATGAGTGATGTAATGTGAGGTCATTAGCAGTGCATTGCGGGCGTAAGTTATAGTTAACTCAGGTAACTATAACTGCTGAATTTCTATGGTTTTGTATTAGTGAACTTGGAGCATAACATCCCTGTAGCCTTTGGTTTTTGCAGTGAATTTCTATTGCTTTTTAATTCTATCTCCAAACTATAATGTCCCTGTAACCTTTGTATTTTGTAGTGAGTTTTGAGTTTTTTTTTAAATTTTACTTCCTAACTGTAACCTGTAAACTTCAAAGTGGGTGTGTAATTGGCTGTATGGGTGTGTGAGTGGTTGTATGGGTCTGTCAGTGGGAGTGGCTGTATGGATCTGTAAGTGGATGTATGAGTGGCTAAATGGGTGTGTGAGTGGGTGTGTGAGTGTCTGTATGGGTCTATTAGTGGGTGTATGAGTGGTTATGTGAGTGGGTGTGTGAGTGGCTCTATGGGTGAGTGAGTGGGTGTGCGAATGGCTGTGTGGGTCAGTGAGTGTAGTAAGTAAGTAAATTATTATGCTTGATTGATTAAAACCATTGTATATACATAGCACAAATAAATAACATAATTTAAGCAAGATTAAAATTTGTTAAAACTCCTTGTCTGATCTATAATGAGAAGTTGGTATGATTTAAAAGATCCCACAGGCAAATGTTTCTGGTTTTGGGTTTTCCTCACTTTGCCCAGTGGTGTCATTTGATTACGAGAGGGATCTTCGATGATTCCAGAAATAATTATTTTATTTTATTCATTTATTTTTTTATGTGCAAATCACCGCTGTGCAAAGTTGGCTATTAAAAACCCTGAGTTCGAGATTACTCTCTGTCAGTTTTGCGCCCTCGGTCCTTGCATTTTATTGTGCTGCTTGGCTGCCTTGGTACTGCCGTGTATTTCTGTATGCAGTCTCTTCTCTACTATGTTGAGAAATTTTGTGAATGTGCATAACAAGTGCATGGAATCAGAGTTGAAGCAGGCCAGCACTGCCTGTCTGCTAGTGCAGAACCCAGCTTGGTTATAGAGGGTTCGAAGAAGTAAACTTCATTCTTTTGCTAGGCTTGTGCAGCTGCAGATTATCTGGATAAGATCTTCTGGTCCATGAAAACATAGTCGGCAGGTGTTGCCTCCAGGCTTCCTCTTCCAGGGTGGAAGGTGAAGTAGGATAGTCATTATGCCCAGTCGATATTTTAAGTATTTCTCTTTCAATGTGATATTAAATCTTGCGCTCAGGTACGTTTGCGGTTTGGCTGTGATGTAGTTGTTAAGTACAAGGCAGCTGTGTGCCCCTTTTGCGAGTGAGACCTTATCTTTTGCCGTTGACAACACTCTGATGGATTTAGAGACCGCTTTCTTAAAGCTAGTATGGGTCGCTGATGATTCCCATGCAATTTCCAACCCTAATTGGTTTAGGGTGTCTCTGAGGTATACTCCGGCTGGTGAGGTCCCTCTTAGTGACAATTCAGCCCAGAGATGCCAATTTAGGGGCCGATTCTGATGCGGGTTGGAAAAGCTTCCCGACCGAATCGGTTGGGAAATGGTGTCCGACCCACTCGGATCGGGAATGTCCGACCGGCGGAGTAGGATGCATCCGGATGCTTCCAGATACGATTTAGTTGAACTCCCATTGACTTCAATGGGAACATTTGTTCCTAACTGCATCAGAATTGGGCCCTCGGTCGGGAAGACACGTTCCCGATCCGATTTGGAAGGAGCAAATGCCGTTAGGAGGCCTTCCTAACCGCATCAGAATCAGGCCCTCGGTCGGGAAGCTTTTCCAACCCGCATCAGAATCGGCCCCATAATGTGTTTTGCTCTGCTCCTCTGATCTTATGCCAGCCTTTTATAAAAGCACCTATTCTAGCCAGGGACTGTTTCTGCAGCCCAACTCTAGTCTCATTTGTGCAAGAGAGGCGTAGTTTGGAATATGAAAGATCGTTCTGTATGCCCTGGTGATTATTTTTTCCACGGTGATTGCGTCTGTTCCTCGCATTGCCTCACTCCCATATGTTATGGCCAGAATGAGTTTCGTTTGGATGACCTCGAGTAGAGGTGCCAATGAGCGCCTGGCGAGTGCTTTTTTTAGAGACTTCATGGCAAAGGTTATAGTGTTGCTTTTATGTCTTAGTGCTTCTATTTGAGGGTTGAAGGAACCTTTGTTGTCTAGCAGGACTCCTAGGTATTTATATTCCTTTGCTAGTTCCAGTCGTTGTGTATCCAGGTACCAATGAGGTGCTTTTTTCTTGGAAAAATGTTTTGCCATTGTTTTTGTCTTGTCTAGATTGATCTTAAGTGTGTTCTAATGTGAGTATTCTTGTGTTGCATTGAGTAAGTGTTGTAGACCAATTGGTGTTCGGCTTGCTAACACTAGGTCATCGGTGTAAAGAAGGTTGGAGATGGTCGAACTACCGATCTTAGGAGCATGCAAATTGCATTTGTCCAGCGTTACCAGTAAATCTGCCATAAAGAGGTTGAATAGCATGGGAGCAAGGATGCACCTTTGTTTTAGCCCTTTGGTGGTGGTGATGCACCTTGATAGATGTGTCCCCGTTCCCAGTTTGACTTTTACCCATGAGTCTGTGTGTAGTAATATGAGTTGCTTTAAGGGGGCTTTTGGTATGCCCCAATTTGTTAGCTTTTGGCATAGTCTGCCATAGTCTTGCTTGATCGATGTGGTCAAAGGCCGAGCTATATTCGATGAAGCACTGGAATAGCGGTTGCCTGGCCCGTTTTGCAGCATCAGTCGAGAGGGTTAGGGCCATAATGTTGGAAATTGTTCCCATGATTTTGCAGAAGCCAGTCTGGTTTAATGGTATGATGGATGAGGAGGATGCCCAAGATTTCAGTTCTTCCAGGATTAGTCCTGTGTAATATTTGGCGTTGTCAATCAGGGCAACAAGGCTGTACTTTTTCACGTCGCCCTTGTCACCCTGCTTGTAGATTGGTGAGATTATTCATCCTTTCCATGATTCTGGAATTATTCCGGTGACCATGATCTGGTTATATACTGGTTCCAGAATTTTGGACCAGTACTGGGGGTTGTGGTTGTATAGAAATGGTGGAATCTCATTCGGTCCAGGAGCTCCTTCCGGCGTTCCTTTCCCAATTTGCCTTATTATCTGTGGTTTTGTTGCTTTTGGTAATTCCTCTTGAGGGTTTTGATGTTTGTGTTTCGGGGGTGAATTTTCCTGCCTCAGATTCGTTTTTGCTGTTTTTTGTTCCCAGTTGTGCTTTGTCACCAGTGGTGGGCCAAGGTTCTTCCTTGTGCCCGTTTCTCTCTTGGCCAGAGCTATTAAAGTGGTTGTGGGGGTAGGTGGCCCAGTCTTCCTCTGAGAGGCAGGAATCTATTCCTTGTTGGGATTGGCATGGGAAGGTATTCATTGTTTGCCAGAATTTTGCACTATTCTTGCTTTTTGAGACATGAAGAAATCTGACCCACATTGTTTCGTTGCAAACACAAGGAGATGATGGACGGAGTGCTGAAACTTTTCAGACACTCACCCCCAGTCCCAGATCTGGGTTGAATCCATCATCGTTCTTTAGCTCACTTCGCCACCCTAGTTCAGACACAGCTATATGCAAATCAGTCTTGACCCTGTGCCTAATGGGAACAGTCCAGCCCGTACTGCCAAGCCATGTCTTCCCTGGACCGGAAACAAGCATCCTGGGACTGGTTTCGGCTTACAGCCCTCATCAGCCAGGCTAGCTTGAATCCAGTGGCAAAGTGAGCAAGGTGCCCACATCTGGGCATACCCTGCCAACTTTGGGCAAACAAGGCAAACACAAGGAGATGATGGATGGAGCGCTGAAACTTTTCAGACACTCACCCCCAGTCACAGATCTGGGTTGAATCCATCATCGTTCTTTAGCTCACTTCGCCACCCCAGTTGAGACACAGCTATATGCAAACCAGTCTTGACCATGTGCCTCATGGGGACAGTCCAGCCCGAACTGCCAAGCCATGTCTTCCCTGGACCGGAAACAAGCATCCTGGGACCGGTTTTGGGCAAACAGCCCTTATCAGCCAGGCTAGCTTGAATCCAGTGGCAAAGTAACCAAGGGACACACGTCTGGGCATACCCTGCCAACTTATGGCAAACAAAGCAAACACAAGGAGATGATGAAGGAAGCGCTGAAACTTTTCAGACACTCACCCCCAGTCACAGATCTGGGTTGAATCCATCATCGTTCTTTAGCTCACTTCGCCACCCCAGTTCAGACACAGCTATATGCAAATCAGTCTTGACCCTGTGCCTCATGGGAACAGTCCAGCCTGAACTGCCAAGCCATGTCTTCCCTGAACCGGAAACAAGCATCCTGGGACCAGTTTCGTGCTAACAGTCCTCATCAGCCAGGCTAGCTTGAATCCAGTGGCAAAGTGAGCAAGGGACCCACGTCTGGGCATACCCTTCCAATTTAGGGCGAACAAAGCAAACACAAGGAGATGATGGACGGAGTGCTGAAACTTTTCAGACACTCACCCCCAGTCACAGATCTGGGTTGAATCTATCATTGCTCTTTAGGTCACTTCAACACCCCAGTTCAGATACAGCTATATGCAAATCAGTCTTGACCCTGTGCCTCATGGGAACAGTCCAGCCCGAACTGCCAAGCCATGTCTTCCCTGGACCGGAAACAAGCATCCTGGGACCGGTTTTGGGCTAACAGCCCTCATCAGCCAGGCTAGCTTGAATCCAGTGGCAAAGTGAGCAAGGGACCCACACCTGGGCATACCCTGCCAACTTAGGGCGAACAAAGCAAACACAAGGAGATGATGGACGGAGTGCTGAAACTTTTCAGACACTCACCCCCAGTCACAGATCTGGGTTGAATCCACCATCGTTCTTTAGCTCACTTTGCCACCCCAGTTCAGACACAGCTATATGCAAATCAGTCTTGACCCTGTGCTTCATGGGAACAGTCCAGCCCGAACTGCCAAGCCATGTCTTCCCCGGACCGGAAACAAGCATCCTGGGACCGGTTTCGGGCTAACAGCCCTCATCAGCCAGGCTAGCTTGAATCCAGTGGCAAAGTGAGCAAGGGACCCACATCTGGGCATACCCAGTAACTTAGGGCGAACAAAGCAAACCCAAGGAGATGATGGATGGAGAGCTGAAACTTTTCAGACACTCACCCCCAGTCACAGATCTGGGTTGAATCCATCATCGTTCTTTAGCTCACTTTGCCACCCCAGTTCAGACACAGCTATATGCAAATCAGTCTTGACCCTGTGCCTCATGGGAACAGTCCAGCCCGAACTGCCAAGTCATGTCTTCCCTGGACCGGAAACAAGCATCCTGGGACCAATTTCAGGGTAACAGCCTTCATCAGCCAGGCTAGATTGATTCCAGTGGCAATGTGAGCAAGGGACCGACGTCTGGGCATACCCTGCCAATGTAGGGCGAAAAAAGCAAACACAAGGAGATGATGGACGGAGTGCTGAAACTTTTCAGACACTCACCCCCAGTCACAGATCTGGGTTGAATCTATCATCGTTTTTTAGCTCACTTCGCCACCCCAGTTGAGACACAGCTATATGCAAACCAGTCTTGACCATGTGCCTCATGGGGACAGTCCAGCCCGAACTGCCAAGCCATGTCTTCCCTGGACCGGAAACAAGCATCCTGGTACCGGTTTTGGGCAAACAGCCCTTATCAGCCAGGCTAGCTTGAATCCAGTGGCAAAGTAACCAAGGGACACACGTCTGGGCATACCCTGCCAACTTATGGCAAACAAAGCAAACACAAGGAGATGATGAAGGAAGCGCTGAAACTTTTCAGACACTCACCCCCAGTCACAGATCTGGGTTGAATCCATCATCGTTCTTTAGCTCACTTCGCCACCCCAGTTCAGACACAGCTATATGCAAATCAGTCTTGACCCTGTGCCTCATGGGAACAGTCCAGCCTGAACTGCCAAGCCATGTCTTCCCTGAACCGGAAACAAGCATCCTGGGACCAGTTTCGTGCTAACAGTCCTCATCAGCCAGGCTAGCTTGAATCCAGTGGCAAAGTGAGCAAGGGACCCACGTCTGGGCATACCCTTCCAATTTAGGGCGAACAAAGCAAACACAAGGAGATGATGGACGGAGTGCTGAAACTTTTCAGACACTCACCCCCAGTCACAGATCTGGGTTGAATCTATCATTGCTCTTTAGGTCACTTCAACACCCCAGTTCAGATACAGCTATATGCAAATCAGTCTTGACCCTGTGCCTCATGGGAACAGTCCAGCCCGAACTGCCAAGCCATGTCTTCCCTGGACCGGAAACAAGCATCCTGGGACCGGTTTTGGGCTAACAGCCCTCATCAGCCAGGCTAGCTTGAATCCAGTGGCAAAGTGAGCAAGGGACCCACACCTGGGCATACCCAGCCAACTTAGGGCGAACAAACCAAACACAAGGAGATGATGGACGGAGTGCTGAAACTTTTCAGACACTCACCCCCAGTCACAGATCTGGGTTGAATCCACCATCGTTCT
Organism: Calotriton arnoldi; assembly: GCA_963921515.1. Classification (NCBI taxonomy): domain Eukaryota; kingdom Metazoa; phylum Chordata; class Amphibia; order Caudata; family Salamandridae; genus Calotriton; species Calotriton arnoldi. The sequence goes on from CAWUFW010003049.1 coordinate 1,779,072, forward strand.
TTAGCTCACTTTGCCACCCCAGTTCAGACACAGCTATATGCAAATCAGTCTTGACCCTGTGCTTCATGGGAACAGTCCAGCCCGAACTGCCAAGCCATGTCTTCCCCGGACCGGAAACAAGCATCCTGGGACCGGTTTCGGGCTAACAGCCCTCATCAGCCAGGCTAGCTTGAATCCAGTGGCAAAGTGAGCAAGGGACCCACGTCTGGGCATACCCAGTAACTTAGGGCGAACAAAGCAAACCCAAGGAGATGATGGATGGAGAGCTGAAACTTTTCAGACACTCACCCCCAGTCACAGATCTGGGTTGAATCCATCATCGTTCTTTAGCTCACTTTGCCACCCCAGTTCAGACACAGCTATATGCAAATCAGTCTTGACCCTGTGCCTCATGGGAACAGTCCAGCCCGAACTGCCAAGTCATGTCTTCCCTGGACCGGAAACAAGCATCCTGGGACCAATTTCAGGGTAACAGCCTTCATCAGCCAGGCTAGATTGATTCCAGTGGCAATGTGAGCAAGGGACCGACGTCTGGGCATACCCTGCCAATGTAGGGTGAAAAAAGCAAACACAAGGAGATGATGGACGGAGTGCTGAAACTTTTCAGACCCTCACCCCCAGTCACAGATCTGGGTTGAATCTATCATCGTTTTTTAGCTCACTTCGCCACCCCAGTTCAGACACAGCTATATGCAAATCAGTCTTGACCCTGTGCCTCATGGGAACAGTCCAGCCTGAACTGCCAAGCCATGTCTTCCCTGGACCGGAAACAAGCATCCTGGGACCGGGTTTGGGCTAACAGCCCTCATCAGCCAGGCTAGCTTGAATCCAGTGTCAAAGTGAGCAAGGGACCCACGTCTGGGCATACCCTGCCAACTTAGGGCGAACAAAGCAAACACAAGGAGATGATGGACGGGGTGCTGAAACTTTTCAGACACTCACCCCCAGTCACAGATCTGGGTTGAATCCATCATCGTTCTTTAGCTCACTTCGCCACCCCAGTTCAGACACAGCTATATGCAAATCAGTTTTGACCCTGTGCCTCATGGGAACAGTCCAGCCCGAACTGCCAAGCCATGTCTTCCCGGGACCAGAAACAAGCATCCTGGTGATCCTGCGGCTTATTAGCAACAGATACTCCACTACCATATACTCACCTGGGCCCATACAACTCGCTTCCGCTAACACTAAGTAGACCGCCGGAACTTTTAGTTTATAATGATTCTCATACCTCAAGATCTAGTTATTGGTTCTTTAACTAAACCTTTCACTGATCAAACAGTTCTTCCCTCTGGTCAATGGACCAGTTAGGTGGAACTAGTTGATGGTGATAATTAACATAACTTTATTATACATTTCTTGATAAAAAATAAAATAATGACAGACTCGGTAAGCTTTAAAGTCTTTATCTAAATTAATGGGTTGTGAACCATCTCAAAGCGTTTCAGTACAAACACCCTCATTCATAAGAGTGCCAAATTCAATCAAAATTCATTAGAAAATAACAGAAATTCAGATTTGACGCAACAACAATGCTCAGAAAGAAGAGGATAGAGAGAAAAAAGCATTTATCAAACGATGAACTTCGTAGTTACCAAAGTATGGTGTGAAGACCAACCCCCTGGCCAAAGGGCTGGTAAGGGTCCCCAGGACAGATCAGGAGACAAAGACTTCAGGACAGGAATCAGGATAGGATACTTCACCTCTTTAGATACCGACGACTACGTCGCAGCCCTCTCTGACACGCTCTTCCTCCTCGTGGTTCTCCCGCGATCTTCTTTCTAACCCACCCAAATTAAGTAGATGGTTCTGCATTCGATTTCTTCATCAGCATTTCGGCGCATCAGCACCACCCCAGCACTAACAGCATCCCGAGCTCTGTATCGCCTCTCTCTGCAACGACAACGACGACAACCCTCTCCCTTCACTAACTAGAACTACCTCAATTATACCTTTCCATAGCCATGTAACACCCATTAATGTTTCCTTTTTACAGAATACTAACTTCTGATTGGACAGGCGAGGGGCGGATGATCATCACACCATGCTTATACTTCATTTATTTCTTTAAACCATTGTTTCCAAACTTCTCCCCTCAAATTTTTATTCCGCCCTTCCTTTCCCATACATCTTTAAACTTTATTAATTCAAATGTAACAGTTTTTCTCGAATAAGTTCCTTCATATGAACTCTTCACCCTCATGTTCCCAGGGCACATCTCCGCCGACCTTGGACGCGTGACAAGTCCTTAGTGATCCTTTCAAGCTTCCACACCAGGGCGCATGCGTTGCACCACGTCAGTCTGCTCGACTCAGACAAGTTTGACAGGCCCAAATACGCACTAATAATAAAGTCAAAAGAAGAAATGTTATTCTCAAAAATAAATGATTTCACTGTATACCACCAACCTCTACTCTAGCCCGTACCATTTATTATTTCTCTTTCTGCATTTGCATTAGTATAAAACTTATTTTCTAATTTCAGCAAGCAGATGCTATGCATGTGAGCTTTCAAGGGGCCATTTTCTAGCTCTTTGCGCAAGCGCCAGAATTTCCCTCCAAGCTTTAGTTCGTCATACTACGTAGATGCAGTAGACGCATGCGCAGTAAAGATCCCATCTTAAAATGCATTCTAGTCCTACGTCCATGTTATTGTAGCTAGTAAACACATAGGTAAGCTTCATTCTTTTCCCTCGTATGATGGAAATGCATATTATTAATCACAAAACACGTTGTTAGTAATTCGTTAATGAGTTTAAACGAGAGGATTGCTTCCGAGCAAGTCTCGTGTTCGAGTCCTTGCTCCATCACTGGGACCGGTTTCGGGCTAACAGCCCTCATCAGCCAGGCTAGCTTGAATCCAGTGGCAAAGTGAGCAAGGGACCCACGTCTGGGCATACCCTGCCAACTTAGGGCGAACAAAGTAAACACTTTTATGTTGCCCATTTTATCGTTTTTAGGCTGGCCTTGAGTTTCCTCAATTCCTCCCGGAGAGAGGTCTCTTGTGGGTTCCTGGGGAGTTTCCATATGGTTTGATTAATGGCAGATTTTTATTTTTTTGTTTGAAGCGTGTTGACATTGCTTAATTGTCGCTTACTTAGAGTTCTACTTCTGACTCTTGCTTTGGTTGTAAATTTTTCCCTGAGAATGATAGTGAAGTTCTCCCAAATAGCTAATGGGTACCTTGATTGATTGAGGTCTTCAGGGAGGAAAGATTTGGCTGATACTAGAAGCTTCTCCATTGAGTCGGTGTGCACTTGATCCTTTTGTTGTTAGTGGAATAATCTGTGGCTATTGTTTCGATTGCTATGTATATTGGGGGAGCAACACCTTTAAAGATCACTTCTTTAGGTGATTGGTCACTCTGATTCGGTTCCCCCAGCTGATAAGAATTAATTTTGTGAAGCAGTGAGAGTGTAGTAAATGTGTAATCAAAATGTTAGGTGGCAGCTGTTGAATAGAATATAGGAGCTGGCGGGTTGTCTTCTTGAAAGCATCTATTCAAGGCTCTAAGATTGAGGTGTTCGAGTTCCCTTAGAAGGTGTTAGCCTAATCCAGTCTGTTTGTTTGGAGTGCATTTCCCCTGCGCTGGAATTTTCCATGCCCTGTTTAGTTCTTGTAGCAGATTGTCTTCAGTGGGCGTTCCCATAAGATGCAGACTGAAATCACCTTTGACTATAACGTTATTGGTTTCTTCTTCCTCAATGATTCTTAGTAGCTCGGTGATCAGTTGTTCGACTCCCTTAGTTTTGTGCCTGGGATGTAAGTAGACATTTACTATTATAGTCGGGCATTCATCTTTATTGATTCCGATCGATGTTATTACGGCTAGGAGTTCATTGGGTGCCGGTATAGCGGCCTTCAAGTGTTTGACAGGCCCTAGTGTTGTAATTGATGCATAAATTGCCAAGCCTCTTTTTCAAAGCTATATCTAGCTTCTTTCTGTGTGAGGATGTGTTAGGAATTGTGCCCCTGCAGATGTATAGGTTGTTCTGCCCAGGTTTCTTGGAGAAGTACGAGATTAAAGAATTGCAGATAGGGCATTCATTGTGGGTCACTTTCTTTGTTGGACAGATCGCTGATGTTCGCTGATTGGTCTTGGCTCCGCCGAGTTGTGGTGGTTGTAGCGCAATACCTGTCATGGACTGTTGGTCATGTTAAGTGTTCGAGTTATCTGACTCTAGTTACTCCTGCTTGGTTCAACCAATGATTCTTATCTTTTCCTTGTCCTTGTTTCATTCTTGTCCCTTGGATGGTTAGGGTGAGTCGGAGCCGACGATGTGCTTCTTGCGCCCCTTAATACGGAATGGGTAGTCTGTTGCTCCTGTGGTCCGGTTGCAAATTGTTTTTCGGGTAACAGTGGAGTCAGATAGCCCGGGTTGTGGTGTGGGTATATCCTGATCCCCCAGTATTGGAAAATGGTTGATTCTTTCATTATCCTTTTTATTATCTCCTTTGTGGTCCATGTTGCTTTGGTTGCCACTAAGCCTTTAGGGTTATCAACATAAATAAATACTATGGATGTTAGATCTGCTGTGTTCACGTCCTCAATTACTTTGTTGCATGGAGGAGGCGCATTATGTTTCCTCTGTTTAGAATGTCTCATCTCCCCCTAGACTTGTATTCTGGCTGGAATATTATGGAGTTTGTTTGCCGCTGTTTGCTTTCGAGGCCCCTTTTGTGATGTGTTCACATCCCATCAGATTGTTTTTGGGGTGCATCATTTAAGTGGTGGTTGATTATGCGCTGCCTATTTTCGTGGAGTGCTTCATGCTGAAGCTTGATGTTGTTGTATTGTAAACAGGCTGTTTTCCTGTGGCCTTTGTTGCAAAGGTTTGTGCTTCGGTTGGTCCTTCCTCTGCTTCCAAGGACGTGGTATTGCAGGTGCCTTTGTCCTCCTCTGTTGATGTGTGAATTTCTGCCCGTTTAGTTTGAACCAGATTCGGCTTTGTATTCGGTTGGTCCGTATATTCTGAGGCTGTGGAAAAATATAGCGGTAATTAGTTTTGGCGTGCTTTTTTGATTTCGCCGTTGTGAAGTTTGCCGATGCACTTGCTGTTGCCTGCTCGAGATATGTGTGATTGCCCTCTGTGAGGTGGCCCTTCTATTTTTCCGGCCTGTGTCACTATCTCCTGGTTTAGATGCTCTTTCTTTTTTACTGCTAATACGGGTGAACCGCCAAGAGATGCCTTTTCAGTTTGTGTATTTTCAGTCCGGTTGGTCTCTCTTCCATTGGTTTTAATTTTGTTGCTCGGTGGGGTCATGGCTGTTCTTGGTCAGCCACACTTGGGTCGGTTGTTGTCCTTGTTTTCACGACCTCATGGAGTTGGAATAATGTTGGAGTGGCAGAGGATATTGTAGGCACTGTAGATACCATTGAGGGATTTTCAGGTTCATTAGTTTCCACTGGTGAGTGGGTGCTGTTTGTGCAGGACCTTTTGGTCGTGTTGTTCTGGTCAAGTGTGTCACCCCAGGTTGCTCTGTCGAGGACGGGGACACGGCGATGGCAACATTTCTGGATCCATAGCTTTGTTTTAGGTCCGTTAGTAAGCCATTTAACATGGTTGATAATGTAACTATTTTGTCCAATATTGGCGCGCAAGTGCAGTCTATTTGTGCCGATGCAGCTGCCTGGCCTCTTTTTATCAGCCCGTTTAGGTCTGCCAACTTATTGTTGATTCTGGATACAGAGTCTGCTAAAGAGTGACAAATGAACAACTGTAAGTCCATCTAGTCTGACTGATATTGTGAGGCAGTTACTGAATGCTGCATGGTACTGAGGAAGGTTGCCAAAAAGCGGTCTGATGCAGAAGCCTCATCGATTGCCCTTTTGTCCTTAAGGGCTGGGTGAGCTGGAGTGGCTGAGGGGTGTGTGCCTACATTCGTTTTTGTGTGTGTAGGAGGCTACCAGCTCTTCCCACACCTTGGATGCTAGGTATGACATATCGCAATCAGAGCCAAAGGATTTTGTTGGGAGTCTTCCTTTTTCTGTTTAGAAAGCAAATTGACCTCCAACTGCATTGGTGGCTCAAAACAAGCTACTACTATTGCCCTTGCCAGTGAGCTGTTTTGCTGTTGTAGGTGTGCCTGATGTGGCTGGTGAGGCTGTTGTGGGGAGCTGATTTCAGTGCAGGATTTTTCCAGATTATGCTGCCCATGCTGTCCGTGCATTGGTCCTTTTATCGGTGTGCTGTCTAGGTTTGTGCTGTCGTTGTCTTTGTCTTTGCCTGTGCCCTCGCCTGTGCCTTCGACTTGTGATGAGTCTAGATGGCAGGTCCAGAGGTTCTGTGCTATCTTTCTCCTGGTATTTCTTGTGGGCCAGAGGAAGACCCCCACTGTTCGGCAATTGTCTCCGTGTTTTGCTCATTGGCCTTCTTCTACCTGATGTTCCGCCTACTGTGTCTGTAATTCTGTTTTCCCCTTCCGACCCTGCTTTGCCCTCCAGTGAGGGTTTAAATGTCCTGCATGAGCCTTTTACGTGTGAGTTTGATACCTCTAAAGAGGGATTTGAAGGTGTTGGTTGTATCTTTATTGAGGAGGAAAGAGCATTGCCAGGGTCCTTTAAAAAAGTGAATTTGGTGTAAATTTTTGGTTGATAGGTACAGAACAGATTCCTGGCTTCTGTGTCTCTCCCTCAATGTGAATTAACTTTTCTGTGCTTTCCCTCCTTTGGATCTTGAGGTCCACGCAAATATCACTGTTGCTGTCACTGTTGTAGGTGCTGCTGTTATTTTCACTATACCCCTTCCCCTTTGGGCTCCTCTGTCCTTCTTTGCCCCTGGGAGAGGGCCTCTCACTTTGCCCAACCTCATATTCATATTCATATCCTCTGGTTAAAGGTTGTTGTAGTGCCCAAAAGTCCTGGTTTCCGATCCCAAAATTCTGTTGATCTGTAGCTCTCTGTCTCTCGACCTATGTCTTGTGTGTGGCCTCCGACACCTGCTCAGATCACTGCCTTGTAGGCTCAGGTATTTGCAGCTTTTTTTTGAGCGACCTTTACTTTCTTGAGGGGGGCACTAGCTGCTGGCCCCCAAAGTTGCTCTGGAGTGCTGGCGGGCAGGTAGGCAGGTTGGCAGGTGGGCTCTAGGGCTCTAAGGAGGTGAGTATCCATAAGGGAACAGGAGTGAATACATTAATTGTGCAGGTTTTCTTTTTTTGAGCAGCTGTATGCAGTTGCATGCAGTTGTTTGCAGTTGTGTGGTGATTGTCTTGTTGCTTGTTGGTTGTTTTGGGTGACTCACAAGACGAGCGGATGCGTGTGCTGGTGTTGAGGAAATCAAGTCAGGTGGGATAGTGATGGTAGCAGGGCAGCAAGGCAACAAGGGGGTAGAGGCCCATGAGGCACGGACTGAGAGGACCTGGAGTCATGTGCGTAGGTGGTTATGTGGTCAGCCCGAGCGGGAGGTCAGCAGACCAACCACAAGCCACACCCAGCCTAGCTGGGCCACTTCCGCAGGGGTCTGGGTGAACGCTCCGCAGTGGTAACTATTACAACAATGCTCGGGGCCTTACCTCACTTCCTGCACAGCTCACCCAGTCTCCTCCTCTGTCCTCTGCTCGACCGGCCTGGTCCTACTCCGGCTCTTCCCTGCTTAGCCGCTCCACTTCTCTCAATTGGCCTCTCAATCGTCTGTGCTCCAGCGGCTCCAGTGGCTCCTCTGTGGCTCGATGGAGCAGAACAATGCAGCTGCTTCTACTTCTTCTTCCGGGTCAAGAGCATAGGGCTCGGGTACGGGGCTTTGAGATGAAGGCAAAGGTATAGGGAAGCAAGAACGCAGGAGACAAGATGGCCCTCGGACGGAGGTAAACGGATACTTGAAGAGGCAATGAAGCTTCACTCTGTGAGTAGGCGTGTGAGTGACTGTATCAGTGTGTGAGCTGGTGTCTGAGTGGGTCTGTGAGTGTATGTGAGAGGGGCTGTATGGGTGTGTCAGTGGGTGTGTAAGTGTTGATGTGGGTGTGTAAGTAGCTCTGTGAGTGACTGGCCCAGAACGGAACCTCACCTGCCCCTTTATTGAACAAGAGTCTGTTGCAGGTATTCTGCCCAGGAACAGAACTATGCTTGGGAGCATAGAACATCAGTACATAGGGACTAAGTCACCATACCACATCAGGCACCTATGGGCCTAAATCTGACTAGCTTTTAGTACCTCACTTGCCCTCTTAACCTTCCCAGAGAGACAAGATATTTGGCACCCCAGAACACAACACTCTTGACTATCTCAGGGATCATGGTAGCAGGTCATCCCCTTACGTTCTTTCATTCATACTTGACTACAATAAATGGCAAAGAGACACGTAGGAAGCTTACCATATTTATTAAAACTATTGTGCTCTAATATGCAAAAACCGTGCCACAATTATAAACATATTCAGGTCAGCAATGTCATTAGCATGATTAAAAGACCATATATAATAAAAAGCTCTGTCATATTAGCTGACAGACTTACATAAACCCACCCCCACTATTGAAGCAAAGTGTTATATTATAGATCTCTGGGAGTAGTGGTGAACCCAATACCTTGCATACATAGATGGCTGTTCTACATCTCAGCTGGTACAGCCCTCTCATCTCAGGACCTTTACTATAGCTGCAAGTCTCTGCTCTGTGTGTTTTCAAAATGACAGGTCTCGGGTTATATGACAAAACGTGTGTGTTCAGAAACAGCAGCTGGGTTTTTCTATTATTTCTAGGTGCTAGTGGGTGACTACAGACAATAACTAGGAGCAATGTTATTTGACCTTGCATGGACTGCTCAGACTAAATCCCTAGAAGAGAACAAAATGAATGTGTGAAAATACAATAGGCACAAAACAAGAGTGATATTTGATAATGTGTGCAAAGCAAGTGTGGCCTACAATGTGCATAGTTAGGCTAACATAAGCAACATGACAATGGGATTTAAAGGGAACACACAGCCAGTCCACAGTTTTGCAGAAAAAGTCTACCCAGCATGAGTACTTTTTACTGGTTAATTAGTAAGTGCTACCTTGTTGGGCAATAACTAGTGCATATTCTACACTACAGCTGTGTAATGGATCAGGAGGAAATGTCTCCAGCAGCCTTGTATGTGTTTTGGCAATGTGATTGTTCATCATGCGTCTTCATCCAAAAATCTGTGATAAAATGAATCCGCCTACTGAGAAGACAAAATACTACAAAGAGATGGATCTCCACCAAACAAGGGTACTTCCTCTTAACTATATGAAGCAAGTGCTACTTGGTTTGGTGGAGATGTCCTCATATTCTTCAGCATCACCAAAATCGGCAGGAAACGTGCCGGGGGAACTTCTTCTAAGCTGCCCATCATCCTGGCAAAAGGCGGGAAGACCACTGCATACTATTAACCTGAAAGGGGTGGGGCCGAATGGGCATGCCTTCCAGGTGATTTGCACATTTGCATACTCGTAGTCATTTAAAGGAAGAACCATGGACTCTGCTTCCACCGAGAGAGGCCAAGAAAGAACCCATTTGTCACAGTCACTACAGATTGCGCTCAAATAGATCAATGATGCATTCACATTTATCAAGGGGCTCAGATCAATTTTCGAAGTGGAACTGCCAAAATACCACATTTGCTTTGCCTTCGCCTAGCCCAGGAATTTAGGATAATTTGTCCTTTACAGAGGTGGAGCTTCAACTGGGGCTCCTGCTATGTTTATGTTAGTAAGGGCTTCCCGTTGAGGTTTAATTTCTGTGAAATGAGCATCAGGGCAACTCGGGCCTGGCCAAAACTTAATGGGCGAGGGGGTTTGCAGCCTCACTCCTGGCCCGATTGCACCCCCAGGGACCACATTCCCTGGGGCCTGGCCTCTTAATGCTGGGTGCCCTGGATCCCACCCAGGGCACCCAGTGTGCAACGTTGGGGAAGCCGGCATTGCTCCCACACATAGGGAACAGCAAAAAATTCTGCTCCCTCTATGTGGGAGCAATTATTTAATCTGTTCTTCTGCCCGCTTGACAGTGGGCAGGAAAACAGATGAACTGTCCTCTCCCAGCTTGCAGGAGCAGTTTTCCTGCTCTGGCCAGCTGGGAGAGGACTTTTTTGCCCCCGCTTGGAAGGAGCTTTCAAAGCTCCCGCCAACCGAGCGCAAACTACTATGTAGGTGTGTGCATATTACCTACTGCCAGTTGCCAGTAGGTAGTTATAGTGAGGACCTAGTTTCCATACAAAAATCATTTTTTGTGGTGTAGTTCCTACCATTCCGTAGGACCTGCCGTTTGCTGGACAACAAACTTTGGGCGAGTTGCCTAAACTGAACCTGGGCATCTCCGCAGGATATGTTGCCTAAAGACCAGCTAGCTCACAGTGCCATCATATGCCCCTCACCTTTACCAGGGAGCAAATAGTTTCTGGCAACCACTGAACATGACAACCTTGAACCCTCAGGGATCGTGGAAACAGATCAGAATTTTTTGCTCAGTCACTTGTCCTTAATGTGCTCAGAGAAATATACAGAATACACAGTGGGGCATTTTCGATATATTGAACCAATGTTATTCTGGTATAGAACACATGTGCTGTGATAATCAGTAGACAGAAGGATAAATGTGATTACAAACACCAAACGCATAAATAATAGAAACAGTTCTACCATGGTGCTAAAACAGTGCAGGCATATAAAGAGGGCAGTAATCTGGCATACTCCTACAATTCAGAGCGCTACTCTAAGTGTGCCTAGAGGGTATGTGGGTATAAAGCCAAGAATCCCCCCAAGGGACAATCAAACCCCATTACCTGGCGGGAGAGAATGTAAGAGCCCATCTTGGTCACGAACTAGACACCCCCTCACAGAGATGTCAGGCCGCTGCATGGTGAAGCCTCAGTATGCAGAGACCCTCGGTGTCAGCTGAAGTGCCTCCTATGCTAATCTATCAGGATGCTCATTATTAATAAGAGAAAGCAGCCTTGCGATGTAAGTTGTAGATTAGCGATGTTATGGATATGTAGATAGCTCTGTCGCCCCGTGGATGAAGATAGAATGACATTTGTACATAGTGCGCAAAAAGTCCTTGTACATGATGTTCAAGGCATCGTGATAATGTTGTATGAAGTTAGATGTGTAAACAAAGTAGTTTCATAGCAACTAATTCAACATTGTTGTGCATGCAAATATGTGCAAAAGTTCACAGCAGAAATGTTATTGTGAAAAAGGGCACTACATGGGCCTAACCCAGGAACATAACACTCACTACTCATACTAAGGGTCGATCTATAACAGCTATCCATAAAGCCAACAGACTATAAACCAAATTAAAAAAAATCAAAATCTGCTCTTAAAATCATCTAAAAGGCACTGTGCTGCATTTCGTGCTGGGTACAAGAAGACAAAATTGCATGCAAGGCATGGGCACCACAAAGAAGGCTTGCAGTCCTAATGCAGAAGCACACTGGCTGCCGTCAAAAAATGGCCGCCAGCCACATGGCCAGGCCACCACAACAACAAGAAAGGGAAGACAGACAATGCAGGCCTTTGACAAAAGCACACTGACTGCCTTCACAAAATGGCTGCCAGCCACATGGCCAGGCCACAACAAAAAGAAAGGGAAGACTGACAATGAAGGCCTATGGCAAAAGCACACCGGCTGCCTTCACAAAATGGCCGCCAGCCACATGGCCAGGCCACAACAAAAAGAAATGGAAGACAGACAATGCTGGCCTATGGCAAAAGCACACTGACTGCCTTCACAAAATGGCCACCAGCCACATGGCCAGGCCACAACAACAAGAAGCAGTAAGCCAAGAGGAACAAAGGAAAGACATGCAGGTCTATGGCGAAAGCAGCACACTAACTACTACCACAAAATGGCCACCAGCCACATGGTCACTCACAACAAGCAGCCTGGAAAACAATGAACTCAAGCAGGCCTATATGGCTAGACAAAGGAGGCATGCTAAACAATAGCAACACAGCTTTAATGCAACAATGCAAAAACGAAAATCCACAGGGCTAAAAAAGGCTTGCAAGTTACACAACAACCACACCACACACATCCAACAAAGGCATTTATTTAACACACACGGAAAAAATGAAATACCCCCAAAAAAACCATTTTGCAATTCAATCCAATGCCATCCATGCCCTAAATGTTGTTTAAATTCAACACACACCATAAAAACAGTTGTTTCATGCACCCATGAGTAGCTCTGTGCCTACTGGGTGAAAGGCCTTTTGGCAGACTACTGGGCTAGAGAATTAAATAAATATTGCAAATTAATTTCAAAAGTTGGAGGAAATACAGTGAACTGTGCAACATGTTTCCTTTATAAAAGATGAAAAATTACTTACATAGAAACAACTAGGCTCTTACTGAACTACAGACCACCCACCACAATAAATTTTAAAAAAACGATGAAAAGTACAAATAAAATGTAGGTGCAATGCCCCAATCAAATAAACAACACCAATTTTCCAACTTACTTGTGGAATCTCAGATTCAAAAGTCCTCAAATCCAATGATTTATGATGCAGCAGCCACAAAGAGTGATCCTTCTAGCTCCAAATCCAAATGAAAAGTGAACAGGAAATGGACAAAGCACTGGGAGGAGCCAGCTGGACAGGAACAGGAAGTTGGAGACTCTGGGGCAATTCCTTCCTCTTCAAAAAAAAAGTAAAAAAAGAAAAAGGACTCCTTGCACAAAAAAGTACAGCCAAATGTCAATCTGAGGAGTTTTTTTAATCCAAATCATCGAGAGAGATTCTTCTCCAGATTGCAAATTCTGCATGTTTGGGATCGCGAGCTTCTCAAAACTTCTGCCGGAAGTCCGATGGCGCACCCGAATGACATGTTCACGATCGCACACTCTCGTGGGACCGTGAGGCCGGCTACCAAATCTTGTGGCGCTCGCAAACAGATGGGAAATCTCGCCGGCGATTGCAGGCATCCTAGTAAGTCGCTCCCGTGCACACAAAAACGCCTTTTGAGAGCGCAAACACAAAAAAAACTCTGCTCTGCTGCGGAGCGCGGAGTTTTCTGTAACTCCACGTTCTACGCGGAACGCTGAGTTGCCAAAAATCTGCAAACTCCACGAGTGGAGCGGATTTTACGCCCAGGGTTACTAAAAGCAAGCTTCCCTTTAAAATATAAAAGCCCTAAAGTCAAAATATTTTGAAAAACCAAGCACACAGAAAGCCATGGTGCCTAGAAAAAGCAAAAAGCTGTTTTGTTTCATTTCATTTAAAAAACAGGCCAAATTGTTCCCACACAGAAAAAGCCAATTATTTATGTGTTCCGAGTGGTAGACGCAACATAGCTATTGCCCACAACCGCAGACGACGGTCCCAGAGGCGCACCTCCAAGCAGGTTTATGGAGCAAAAGTGATTCCATCTGGTTCACACAGCAGCCACTGAGATAAAGACTGCATCCTGTAAGCATATCGTTGACCCGGTGTTCGTTTCACTAGGAGCCAAAGCATCCCAGGGAGGCTCGAAGAATGCATTTATCAGCAATGGAATGTGCTTGGGCTAACAATATCCATGGGCCTGAAAGGGGTCCATCAGTACCTCAATGTCCAGTGGTGCAACCGATTGTGATCCTAAGCATAGACTGAATAAGTGTTTTGGCTGCAAAACATGCAGAGGAATACAGGTTGTATGCAGTGAATCCAAACAGGCATGAATGACCAGAATCAATGGTCATTTAGTTCTCAAAGCTGACTTGTGCCTAAGCAGTGTACCATGCGTTCACAACACTGCAGCACAAACAGTGCTGCCTCCATTCCGGGTTAAACTGGCACATCCATTGCAGAGCAGAAAAATTTAAATCAGGATTCCCGCCACAAGTAGCAAGACAAGTGGGAGCCCTCCAAAAACGTTTCCCAACACGGAGTGTATGGAACTTGGTACACTCCAAAAATCGTCTGAAAGCTGCTAACCAGTCCAGAGCCGATAAATTTAAAAAAGTCCACTATTTCCTTCATATCAGACATATTAAAGAAAGATATGGTGAACCAGCTCCCCAAAATGCAGCTGGAAGTTAGGGTGGAGTAGTGTCCGTATCTCAGACGAGGACCTTGCAACCTGGAAATCAACCGTCTCTCTGGCTGAAGATAAGGCCACATCTTTTTGAAAAACCATGACTTTCAGATTGCTCAGAGAATCAAAGCGTGTGTTGGAAACATTAATCGAAGTCTATGGCATTGCCTTCCTAACTGTGTGGGCAGGTGGAAAGGTACTTGTGTGAAACAAGTGACTATGGAATTAACCGTCACCAGATAAGCAATGCCCGGTTCCATTCCACAGCAACCTTGATCATTCAGCATCAAATAGCTCCCATCTGAGAGCATCTTGAACACCGGATTTATCACGGCAGCTGGAGAACCCTTCAGATAACAAAACAAGTTCCCAACTGAAGCATTGCATGCTCAATGAAGAGAAATGTCTTTCCATATTAAGGATCCACTTAAAGCATCCTCACATTCGGAACCACTAAGGAAAATTCTGTGTCCCCATTCCTGCATCTAAACCTGAATGGTAACTCCCAGTACTCATGCACATAACCTTCTCCTAGCGCTTCGTATCTGCCTACCTGTTTGTTTTGGAGACAATATTGGAACTGGAAAATTGTGACTGGTAGGGCAATGTTACCGTGGATTATCCAGTCTGTGAATGGTGTCTCAGCCACAGTAAATGGTAATTGTCCTAATTTTTCAATGTGCAACATGGTATGTTTCGCATCTGTTTGTGCCATTACCTTCTGCCTTTCTGTTTGATCATACGCTGACAACAGACTTGTACTATTGATGTAACGCCATGACAAGTGGCCAAAACGTAGTGTTTGTAGCATCCAGCTCAGTATTACAATGGACTGTAATTGTGACTGTCCACACTGTAAAATAGACATGTGTTGCTGTATAGTGTCAATTGCAGAAGACACTATGTTGCCCAGTGAATAAATTCTGGATGATAATAGGATCATACCTTTGTCAACCACAGTCAAAGACTTTTCTAAATTAACCCTGTCAATCTCCTCTAACCTCTCAGCAGATTCCTGTTGAGACATTTTCCACAGCTCGTTGTATATTCCATACAAGAAGCGCTTTTGACATGGGTTCCAGGGAACTAATAGAAATTCCCTGAGATCCATGTCATGAAAAAGAAGGGACAAGTCTTGCTTCACCTGGGAAAGTGTTGAGGTTTGTAACCAATCAAGGCAGAACTTCCAAACACTATAGGATGTCACCTATGTTCTGACTGTACTTATCGTTGATCAGGCCTATTAATCCTAAACCCTTCAGTGTTACCCAGGAATCTAGATTAACACCCGTTTGTGTCCACAGGCCAAACCAACTACCCCTTCCAATTGGGATATGATGAATTAAAGGAACATTTCATATCATGGTATCAAGTGTATCCTCACTAAAGTGTGTTAGATGCTGCCAGTTCTCGAAGCTTAAGAATGCAGGAATACGAGGTGTGTTCAAATCCTTCATTTTTGCTATTCCTAGGCAGGAAGTTTGCTACACTGTTTTATTCAAGAAAATGATTTGATGTGGAAATTATTTGATGTGGTATGAGGCATGCTCTAAATAAGGCCTCCATTCCCGGAACCTGCCAATCCTTTGTCCCCAGACAGATTGTGTGTCTAGGGTGTCCTTCCCAAAGTTGAAACACTGTACAGACAATTGGTAAATAAAGGAAGCAGAATATATCAGCTTGGTTTTTGTTAGCATATTTTTCTTTGCAGGTGTAGGTGCAAGCCTATAATAATAAGAGGCTGGGTCTGATGTGTCAAAACAAGAAAAAGAAGCAAACTTTTGTGAAAGATGTTTTCGAACTACCTTTTGGCGGTGTTGGGCAGTGTTCCCATTGAGTATAATTATAAAGATCACGTGGGATACTAGTTTTTTGTAAGAAATGGTGACCATAATGTTGATAACCAAACATGTATCCAAAATTAAACGTACCATCATACATTTCATCATTAGAAAATGTAGCTGATTTCTCTAGATCTTCCAGCAAATTATGCACAGTTTCAATGTCCCAATCATCAGAGAAAGTACTAAAGGTGATGATATCAATTAAAGTTCAGTAGGACCATAAACATCATATGATACCCAGTCCCATACTAATCCTTCCCGGGAATGGAACTGCTGTAATTTTCACCAGGGAAAGGTCCCTTAGTTCACAGTGCGATGATACATGTGGTAACAGAACCAAGTTCACAAGTTGTACTGCAAAGCCTCCTGGGAGATAGTGTCCATTCAGGAGTAGGAAAAAGACAGTTAACAAACCAATCCAGAGGACCTGCAAAAGTGATCCAATTGTAATCCAGAGATGTATCCATGGAACAAAAAAGTATGTCTTTTTCAGCCAAAGCTAGAGAGCATACACTCATAGCTTGAAAGGAAGAGGCGGTGATGGCAGCTCAGGTTCACTTAAATCTGATAAAAAGTCATCATAATGCATGAAGTATCCAGATGCTGTCGGGTCTATTCTTTGCAGCTCAGCAGGTTTTGTAGAACTGGGAGATGACTCGATCTGTGGCATATTCACATAGACGTCATCCAGTCTTTCAAATTAAGATATCTGTACTTGTTGATTGTACAGTTGTAGTAGTTTCAACAGGACGAAGTATCACTCATTGTTGTTTACAGCTTCTCTTTGGAGAGTGGAATCTTCTGTAGGTATTAAAGCTTTCATCTGAACTTCCCTAACAGTAGCGAGAGGAGTGCAGCGACTACCCAAGAGCCCACATGGCCTACTGTTGAGAATCGACCAGATAGTGTGGTTTGATCAGATCAATAGAGACAAACCTTTTATCTCTGAGACTGGCAAGGGGTTGAAGAAATACAGTTCTAGAACCTTTGACAGCCAGGAGGTACAGGCGCTCTGTAATATGGCCCAAATTCTTTCTTGTCCACAATTTGTCTCTGACCAGGTCCCCAAACTTCGGGACCCAGGCAAGTCTTGCCAATACAACCTTCAATTCTCCAGTGGTGGTGCGTTTTACTTGGACGTTGCTTTGTACGCCCCAGAATTCATTGAGTTCCTGTAACACAGCCAAGCATGAATTGATGTCGAATTGTGTTTCCGCTGCCACTGCACTGACATTATCGAGGTCTTGGACCCACATTCTCACAACGAGCAGGAGTGCGACCCCCCAAGGATTTTCTTGGCATTTTATTGAGTGCCCTCTGGACCCCATATAGGTGATTGTCCCAACTGCCATCAGAGCCTAATACCCTTGCTGTTAAGGACTGCTTTAAGCCACGTTTCTTTATTCTCAAGTACAGAATTTCCCTCGGGATGGTAGGTGGAGGAGTACTGCAAGGCCACATCCAAACTTCCCATGGCTTCTTTGTAAGCCCGAGAGCTAAACGCCGGGCCCTGGTGTGAATGTAGTGTGCCAATTGAGTATGTCCTGATGAAGACTCGCAAATCCTTTATAACAGTTTGAGCATCAGCCGAGCGCTGTGGCCAAACCCACAGGAACCTGGAGCATGAATCCACTGCCACCAAGATGTACTTGTAAGCCCCTTCTGAGTGTAAGGGGCCACAGTGATCCAAATAAACAACCGCCAGAGGCTTGTCTGAGATCAAAAGAGGTGTCTGTGGTGGATGTGCTACGGTGAAGTTTTTCATCTGCTGGCAGATGTCACATTTCAGGACAAAGTCCTTGGTCTGTTTTGTTAGACCTGGCCACCAATAGTGCTGCTTCAGTAAGAAGACAGTTGCAGTAACCCCTGTGTGTGCTGAACCCAGACCCTCGTGTGCAGCTAGTATTAATTTAAATCTGCGATCAGTGTTTGGTATTACTCTATCTCCCACTTCTGGAATCTGAGCATGAACAGAATGTTTTGTGCATCTAACTTGTAGGAGTACTTGAGTGGAAAGCTTTTCAGCAGGTGGTGTCATTGTGGACAGCATTGACGGCCACCATGATGTCTCGTACTAGAATGAGTGATTGCAGCTACGGCAGCAGTGCAGACTGTTGCCTTTGCAGCCTCATCGGCCATAGAATTCCCTTCAACGTGAATGCCAACAGGTTGATGACTCAATGTATTGATAACATGAGCTCGTGGCAAGCACTTCTTCAGTTTTGCCACCTGTTGCCAACGCATCTTGTGCTTGATTGTGCAACCCTTGGAAATTTGAAATCCATTCTGGCCCCAGTAGTGAAAATATACATTATAGGACTGGACACAGTTGTATGAATCACACACTATAAGTATGGGGAATTCGGGATCCGTACTTTGTAGTGCCAGTGCGAGAGACTGAGTGTGTGTTTTTTCAGGGCAGAACTTTCCTTCATGCATGCGCCCCTTTATGATTGCGCATGCCACGGAATATTGGTATCATGTCAATACGGCCAGTTGAGCAGATCCATCGGTATAAATTATATATGCATATCGATCTGGAGCCATTATTTTATTCAGCAGAGAATGTTTTTGTTAGTACTGCAGTAATGCTTGTGTCTATAATGTTGAATCGAATCTGTAATCTACATCTGTTGCAGTGAGAGAGTTAGCCAATTGAATCCATCTTGGATGTAATGTTTTGGCATTTGTAATGCTTGCTTTAGTAACAGCCTCTGGGGTCCATACCGGAGTAGCAACATTGATTTGCTTACCATGAGCCAGTGCTTTCTCTCGTTCACTACAGCAGTCTGTACCTCTGTGAGTATTTTCTCAGTGTGTGCAAAACGCATTTTAGCATTTGTGTACAAATGTAATTTGTACGCTATAGGTATCATATCACCTTCATTGAAAGTGACATAGGTGTACCCGGTGGGTCTAGCGACTACACAGATCTCCAGGTTAGTTGTGTTTATACGTGTGTGCAAATGTTTGTAAGCTTTCATATCAGCTTGTATGGAACGTAAAATGTTTGTGTGTTCCTGTGCTCAGTATATGATTGAAAAATAAGGTCTGATCAAGTCGCAGAACGGTTTTACTGATTCTGTGTCATCCATAATGTATGTTCTGCCAAAATTTAAAAATCCTATAATGGATTGTAGTCTTTTCAGTGATGTTGGAGGCTGGAGCACTGCGCATTTTTCTGAAAAATGTGCTGCCAGGCTTTTGCCTTCACTTGACAGATTGTATCTCAGAAACAGGACATTGAGATGGGCAATTTTAGATTTTTTTTTTAATTACATTTGTAACCCAGGTAAGTGAGCCCACGGATTATGTATTTCACTCTAGCCAAGTGTTCCATTAATCAATTGTCCATCAGATAAATATCATCTAAATAGGACAATGACAATATTGAAGTAACTCTGTTACCTTGGCTGAGAACAGCCGAGGGCTGTTCTTATACCCTTGAGGTAAATGACAAAATTCATCACTGTGAACCTAGCGCTGAAAATTTGGTCAAATATCTACTTCCAGGGGCTACATTCTGGCATAATAATCCATTTGAGATATCAAGTGTTGTTTTGTATTTCTCCCTCACAATTTTATTCATTAGTGCAGCACTATCTGCATTTTGTACTACAAATGTGCATGTGGAAGTGTACAAATGTCTATAGTCTAAGACAAGACGGTATGAATTGTCTGGGTTCATAATGGGAAAAAAGGGATTACTCATGGGCTAGGTGCAATTTTCTATTACACCATGGTATTAAAATTGTTCTAGGATTTCCCTAACTTGCTTTTTAGATTCATGTTTTATTGGGTACTGTCTCTGGGTTTGAGAAACTGATTTTAATGGAATTTCGTGATGAGGAGACTCATCATCCCACCCTACATGATTTCGATAAAGTACATAAGCTAGCACTAACACCCACTCCTCGGCTTATGAATGTTTAACTTATTCTGGAACAAAGTCAGACAAAGCAAGTATAATTACAGTTTCTCCTAATGGGCACTCCATTACAAACTCAGGTGGCCAAGTCTTTTCAGCCCGAAAAATGTCTTAACCGTAAGTTAGGTTCTCCCAAAAGAGCACCTTGAGGTTCCTGGGTATGTCCCCCTCCATTTGGAGCATTATTTCATATAAACCATGTGGCACACTTACCCTTGTATCAGGTGTTTCCACAATGATATGCTAATTCAGCTCTACTACCACCAGATAATCCATCAGGTTCTGGTGAGCTATTGTGACTTCTGCTGCGCTGTCCAGCATCATCACTGCCCATTCCCCGTTCATAAGCAGAGCCCTCAGTAGTCTGGGCATGTCTTATTTTAATCCCTGCTACTTTTTTCTTTTTAAAATTGGGGTTTTTCAGTCTTTGGTCTGTCCTACTTAAGGATGTACTCTGAAGTGTGATGCATTTCCCTTTTCAGCCTCACATGCTCTTCTGATCTGTGCTTTGACCGTCCACCTCTCTCTGAACGTGTATTGGTTGAATCCTAAAAGGAATAAGAGGACTGTGTATCGGTATCCTGATGCCTGTCAGACTTTCTAATATTATCATGGTTTCCTAAATTGTGTTTTTTATCCATGGATTCCTGCTGAGGAGACCCACCCTGTGATTGTATCTTATTTTGTTTATTATTTTCTTGTTTATAGTCACACTTATGCAACCACACACAGCCACACTCAGACACTTATGCAGCTACTCACAGACTTACTCAGACACCCACGCATCCACTCAGAGATCCAGTCAGACATACACCCTTGCTCACAGACTAACTCAGACTCATACCAATTCAAAGACCTACTCAGACTCATGTACCCACTCAGAGACCCACTCAGACAATGACGCACCCATTCACAGACCCATTCAGAGTCTCATGCACCTACACCCTGACCTGAGAGACTCATGCATACCACACTCTCATAGACTGACTCAGATACTCATACATCTACTCACCCACACAGACACTCACTTACCCACTCACAGATCCAGACACTCATGCACCCACTCACACACCCACTCAGAGACACATACACTCACTCACAGACCCACTCAGACACTCACGCTTGCAGTGCCAGACACACTCAGACAATCATGCACTCAGCCAATGAGTGATGGAGAGAA